>CM060938.1:143688650-144929383 GCA_030765085.1 Allium cepa
ATTGGGGGAAAATTATTTGAAATCCAGTGACTGTTGTGAATGATGATTGATAGTTAAATAACCGACTATCAATATTGGCCTTAATCGGCAATTGAATTTCGATGCGACCGGGAGTCGAATTTCTACTGGATATTCGAAACCCACATCGAACCTTTGTGATTGTGATGGACCTTTTGTTTAAAATTCAAAGTGAAATTGTTGTGATTTGTTTGAATCTGAATGTAACACTTATTTTTGAAATAAGCGCCCGTTATTCGAATTAGCTAGGAGGGGACCTTGTGTCATAAAACCCATTCCGAATAACGATACGACGAAATGGGATTGCATTTGAAGATGGTGTTGAAGACCGGGTATTTTCGAAAGCGAAAAGATTACTTGTCGAATGTCTCTGCACCGGGTTGCTCCGGTATAGAGATTTTATCACCCTTTGTGATGGGGATTCCGGACGTGATTAGTGAATATCCGGATTGCAAGTGCTTCTTTGGAAGTGCCTTCGGTTACGTTCGATCCCGGAACGGTCTTGTATGGATTTGTGTCTGACGTTACACTTTGAGATGTAAAACCGGTTTCTATCAAATACATTTCTGTTGGTGGCGGAGAATTTATTCTCTTATCTTAACACCCTTCTCTGAGATGTATGAGATCAGAGGTTATGTAGTTGATGGTTACAAGTGATACATTCCCAATTTGGTAATGTGGCATACGAAGGGCTGCTGATCATTTGTTGATCGAAGCACGGCTTTTGCGAAAAGCGTAGCTTTGTGAACGAGACTTCGTCGGACCTCACACCCCGGAATGGTCGAAACAGGAAGAATGCGGCAAGGTTATAGGGGGTAGCGCCCCTTAGGGTATGTTCATTTTCTTCTTGATAGAGGTGGTATCATGGTATGGAGCCTAGATACTTAACCTATGTTGTTGCTACAAATTTATTACTTTGTGGTTGTTGGTATTGAGGATCCTCGGATAAAGGTTGTTTAAAACCGGGGGATGACATAATCGTGTCAGTGGTTACCTATTTTTGCAGAGGTAACCCGGCCTTGTGTTGGCAGAGATCCGGTTAGGTTCTCGGGACGCACCGCCACAGGTGTACCCATGCGGCAGTAGGAAGTTCCTTAGCCTGACCATTTGTTGGAAATCCAAAGAAACAATACGCGCCTTGTACGGTTTTAGTTGTATAACCTGCCATCTACTTATGGTGGCGCCCCACTGTTTGGATGTAGCTATAGTAGGTATACAATAATGGTTGTATGCTGGCTAAGATTTATATTATACTTTCAAAATGTTTTCTGCACTATGCACTAATAATAATATCAAAAGAATTTGGCGTATTAAGCATTTTTGACTATCATAAAGAGAAATCTCCTCCAATTCTACATTTGCATTGTTTGTGTGGCGGGAGGCCTGATGGTTGTTTCATTTTCCAAAAGCATAGCAGGTTTCTTTTTATTTGCTTTATGAAAATAACTATTTTAAAGATCTCACACCAGTCCCATGACTGACCTGGAGTTTATTGCTCCCTTTCTAAACTCTGGGTGCCCACCAATTTCCACACGGGCAGTCTAAAGTCAGGTTATCAGGTCATTCTGGAATTCAGGAGTTGCTGTAGAGATCTGGAGGCAAGCGGGATGGCATGGCGTATCAACTAGTATATAGTATTTCTTTTCCGCTGTTTGTTGTTGTAAACTCGGATAATGTAATGAAATGTGATGTAATTTAGTAACTGATATAGTACTTTGTTTTGAAGACATTCATTTATCTATTATATGTTGTTCCGCTACGATATGTGAGATTCTATTATTGTTTCTATTTTTCTTCTATCTTCTTCTTCTTAAACCCTAAAGACTCGTAAATTTGTTCCTCTTTGGCTGAATTGTTGTGGAATTTTGCCAGCTCAAAAGGGTATGGATTTACGGGCCTTTACACTTAACCTACGTTGTTGTCGCAAATATTTTATATATACTTTATGGTTGTTTCTTTGTGGTTGAGGATCCTCGGATAAAGGTCCCATAGGACCGGGGGATGGCATACTCGAGTAGTAGTTACCTAGTTACAGAGGTAACCAGGCCTTGTGTTGGCAGAGATCTGGGTAGGTTCTCGGGACGTCCCCCAAGATGCGTACCTATGTGGCAGTAGGGTAGCCCGACCATTTGTTGGAAATCCAAACTCCAACACGCGCCTTGTACGGTTTTAGTTGTATAACCTGTCATTTACTTATGGTGGTCACCATTGTTTAGATGGTAGCTATAGTAGGCATGGTTCGGAATGTCTATGCTGGCTAAGATTTATATTATACTTTCGAAATGTTTTCTGCACTAGGTAGTAATAATATGGAAAGGGTTTTGTGTATTAACCATGTTTGGCTATCATAAGGAGAAATCTCCTCCAATTCTACGTTTGCATTGTGTGTATGGCGGGAGGCCTTATGGTAGTTTCATTTCCAAAAAGCATAGCGAATTTCTTTTTATTTTCTTTGTGAAAATAACTTTTTTAAGATCTCACATCAGTCCCTCGACTGACCTAGAGTTTATTGTTCCCTTCCAAAACTCTGGGTGCCCACAATTTTCCACACAGGCAACCTAGAGTCAAGTTAGCAATTATTCGGGAGCAAAGTCGAAAAAGAGATGCTGTGGAGATCAAGAGCAAGCTGGATGGCGAGGCGTATCACTAATATATGTTATATTTCTTTTCTACTGTTTGTTGTTGTAACACTCTGATAATGTAATGTGATGTAATGTAATAACTGATACAGTTCTTTGTTCTAAAGATATTCATTTATCTATTATATTTGTTCCGCTGCGATATGTGAGATTTTGTTATTGTTTTCTTTTCTTCTTCTTCTACCTCTTTGTTCTTTAACCCTAAAGATTTGTAAGTTTGTTCCTCTTTGGGCTTAATTGTGGAAGGGCTTTGCCAGCTCAAAAGGGGCACGGATTTGCGGTCCATTACATAACCGTAACATAATTATCTGATAATCTATTAGTATGGACACTAACACCAGCACTAGCAATAACACTTGCTTTGTTGAAGGACAATCCACTGCACGTCCACCACTATTTAATGGCCTAAATTATAACTATTGGTCCAAACGTATGAGAATATATATGCAAGCAAATAGTTTTGAGTCATGGAATATAACTCAGACAGAATATACTATTCCTACTGAAGAATATTCCACTTGGTCAAATACACAAAAATTAGATGCCACGGCTAATGCAGAAGCCATGAATATGTTGTTTTGTGCCTTAAATAAAAATGAGTTTAACCATGTTAGCATGTGCAATACAGCTTATGAAATATGGCGTACACTCAAAATCACACATGAATAAACCAACAAGGTTAAACAAAGCAAAATATCCATGCTAAGAGTCAGTTTCAGAACTTTAGAATGAAAGAAAATGAATCCATAAATGATATGTACTCAAGATTTCAGGATATCTATCATTCATTAGTAGGATTAGGAGAAAAATATTCAGTTTTTGATATCGTATCCAAAATCCTTAATTCTTTAATGGATGAACGGGAAAGAAAAGTTCTTGCTATTGAAGAAGCGAATGATATTTCCAAAGTAGCTCAAGAAGAATTAATAGGAAAACTAATGTCTTATGAAGTGAATTTGCAGGCAAAAAGAGTTCAAGCTCAAGATAAAAAGAATATAGCGTTTCATGCAGAACAAGAAGAATCAAAATCAGACAACGACGACCTAGCTTTTATTGCAAAGAACTTCAAAAGGTTCTAGAAATATAGAAAAGGAAACAGAAATAATAGCAAGAGAAGCTCAACCAGAAATAAACCACCGTCTTTATCAGTTATGGAATGTTATAACTGTCACAAAAAGGGGCATATGCAGAAAGACTGTACAGATCAAAAGAAAGAACATCAAAATAAAAGGAAGGACAAATTCAAAAGAAAATCCTTTTCAGTCACATGGGATGATTCAGATTCCTCATCGTCTTCTTCGAGAAGTGAAAGTGACGGTGATAACGAACAAGCTAACATACGTTTTATGGCTAAAGCTAATGAGGTTAGTGATTTTACTTTTGTTGATATGATAGAAATAAACTCTGAATTATTAGACACTTTAAAAAGTCTTAAAAGAAAATAAAAGGAAGCTGTAGAAAATCAGAAAAAGACAGAATTCTAAAGAGATATGCTTGAAGATGAGAAGAAAATAATTGAAGAAGAACTTGAGAAAACTCAAGAATCTCTTTCTAATGTTAATTCTCAACTTATATTATTGAGTCAAGAAATTGAAACTCAAAAAGAAAAGAATGATAGTCTTGTTTCTGAGAATCATGTTTTAAAAACAAATATTAAAATGGTAGAACTAGAAAATTCAAGTCTAAAGACTAAACTAGAAGAATCATTAAAAATGTATCAAATTTTAATAAAGGTAGAGAAAATTTATCTAGAATTATTGAGAATTCACAATCTGTTAGTAATAAACATGGTTTAGGATATAAGAAGAAAGTTAAAAAGTCACAATCTAGTAATTTGAATAAAGTTAAATCTAATAAAACGCCCACGTCTTTAAATAGACTAGTTTCTAATACTATAAGTATATATGCAAGCAAATAGTTTTGAGTCATGGAATATAACTCAGACAGAATATACTATTCCTACTGAAGAATATTCCACTTGGTCAAATACACAAAAATTAGATGCCACGGCTAATGCAGAAGCCATGAATATGTTGTTTTGTGCCTTAAATAAGAATGAGTTTAACCGTGTTAGCATGTGCAATACAGCTTATGAAATATGGCATACATTCAAAATCACACATGAATGAACCAACAAGGTTAAACAAAGCAAAATATCCATGCTAAGAGTCAGTTTCAGAACTTTAGAATGAAAGAAAATGAATCCATAAATGATATGTACTCAAGATTTCAGGATATCTATCATTCATTAGTAGGATTAGGAGAATAATATTCAGATTTTGATATCGTATCCAAAATCCTTAATTCTTTAATGGATGAACGGGAAAGAAAAGTTCTTGCTATTGAAGAAGCGAATGATATTTCCAAAATAACTCAAGAAGAATTAATAGGAAATCTAATGTCTTATGAAGTGAATTTGCAGGCAAAAAGAGTTCAAGCTCAAGATAAAAAGAATATAGCGTTTCATGCAGAACAAGAAGAATCAGAATCAGACAACGACGACCTAGCTTTTATTGCAAAGAACTTCAAAAGGTTCTAGAAATATAGAAAAGGAAACAGAAATAATAGCAAGAGAAGCTCAACCAGTAATAAACCACCGTCTTTATCAGTTATGGAATGTTATAACTGTCACAAAAAGGGGCATATGCAGAAAGACTGTACAGATCAAAAGAAAGAACATCAAAATAAAAGGAAGGACAAATTCAAAAGAAAATCCTTTTCAGTCACATGGGATGATTCAGATTCCTCATCGTCTTCTTCGGGAAGTGAAAGTGACAGTGATAACGAACAAGCTAACATACGTTTTATGGCTAAAGCTAATGAGGTTAGTGATTTTACTTTTGATGATATGATAGAAATAAACTCTGAATTATTAGAAACTTTAAAAAGTCTTAAAAGAAAATAAAAGGAAGCTGTAGAAAATCAGAAAAGGACAGAATTCTAAAGAGATATGCTTGAAGATGAGAAGAAAATAATGGAAGAAGAACTTGAGAAAACTCAAGAATCTCTTTCTAATGTTAATTCTCAACTTATATTATTGAGTCAAGAAATTGAAACTCAAAAAGAAAAGAATGATAGTCTTGTTTCTGAGAATCATGTTTTAAAAACAAATATTAAAATGGTAGAACTAGAAAATTCAAGTCTAAAGACTAAACTAGATAGAATAATTAAAAATGTATCAAATTTTAATAAAGGTAGAGAAAATTTATCTAGAATTATTGAGAATTCACAATCTGTTAGTAATAAACATGGTTTAGGATATAAGAAGAAAGTTAAAAAGTCACAATCTAGTAATTTGAATAAAGTTAAATCTAATAAAACGCCCACGTCTTTAAATAGACTAGTTTCTAATACTATAAGTATATGAATACCTAAAACCAATAACAAACAAATAATAGAGAAGTATATTAGTTCATTCATAGAATATGTTCATAATAATAAAAATTATATTTATAAAAGGGATACTAAACCCTCTTGGGTTTGGTTTCCTAAGACCCAACTCTTAGGACCCTATTAAAAAGATAGGTACCAAAGATATCTCATATTTTTTGCAGGTCTCACTAAAGAAAAGAGGAAAATGGATATTTGACAGTAATTGCTCAAAACATATGACAGGAGATAAGGACATGCTGATAAATATTACATACTCAGATGGAGGTTCTGTCACTTTTGGAGATAATTTCAAGGGATATATCATCGGCAAAGCCTATGTGAGCAATTACGATACATCTAATTTACCTCTTATTACAAATGTTTTATTAGTTAAGAATTTAAAACATAACTTATTAAGTATAAGTCACTTATGCGATAAAGGTTTTAAAATATCATTTTTTGAAAATAAATGAAGTATTCTTGATCACAATCAAAATATTATTTTCGAAGGAAATGGAGATAAAAATATTTACGTTTTAAATATGAAAGTTAATCATAACTCAGATTTATATTTAATAGCTAAAGAAAATGATCCATGGATATGGCATAAACGATTTTGTCATATCAATTTCAAAAATATAAACAAAATTTCTAAAAATAATCTTGTAAAAGGATTACCAAATATTAGTTTTAAAGTCAATGATATATGTGACTCATGTCAATTAGGAAAACTAACTAAATCCTCGTCTAAATCTAAGAAAGTTATCTCGACATTACAACTGCTCGAATTGCTTCATATGGATTTATTTGGCCCCACCCAAATCAATCCATAAATCGTAATAAATACGTATTTGTAATGGTTGATGATTTTTCTAGATATACATGGACTATTTTCATGAAAAATAAAAGTGATACCTTTGAAAATTTCAAAACATTTATTAAACAAATTCAAAATTTAAAAGATACTAAAATTAAAAATATTAGAAGTGATCATGGAGGTGAATTTGAAAATATACAATTTGATAACTATTGTAAAAGGAAAAGAATATTTCATAATTTTTCATTTCCTATAACACCACAACAAAATGGAGTTGTAGAACGAAAGAATCGAACTCTACAAGAATGTGCAAGAACTTTACTAAATGAAAGCACATTACCAGAACAATTTCAGGCAGAAGCCGTTGCAACTGCTTGTAATGTTTTTAATCGTATTTCTATTAGACCTCTCACCAAAAATACTCCTTACAAACGTTTTTAGGGTAGAAAACCAAACATATCTTATTTTAACATGTAACGACCCATAATTTTCGATTATTAAAATATTAATTAAATAATATTTTATAATTTTATATTGAAATAAAACTAAAAAAAAATTGATGTTACAAGGAGAAGAATAACTAGAATGTAATGTTAGTAATGTTAATATAAGGTAATTGCTAACTATTTTAATCTAATTTCCAATTAATTGAAGTGACTTTAAGGTTATAATTAGTTATAACTAAAAATAAGGAAATACATTGAATGTTGAAATTATATGTAATCAATTAGAATTGGCTAATATTGAATATGAAATCAGTGGTATTGTCTGAACGCTGCTGATAAATATTTAAAGTAATTTCAAACTAATTGAAATACACTGTAGGTTGACTTGGTTATGATTGTAAATAATGAAATAAATTAAATGATGTAGATGGTGAACTTATATGTAATTAATTGAAATAGGTTAATATTGAATATAAAACCTTTTTGGGTAAGCAAATTATAACCCTTGGTTGTAAAGAATAAGATAAGGGGTATGAATTATTATTATAAATGATTGTATTAACTATTTTCTCATTAATTTATCATTTTAATATTGAATGGGTAATTAATTGAATTAAGGCAATTGAATGTTGGGCTTAATGTTGGAATTGTATGTTAGTGATTAAATTAATTATAACGTTATTTGATGATAAGTTGAAATAGGGAAATGAATTAAATGTTATATAAAAGGGGAAATTATATGAAATTAATGGAAAATTGAGTATAATCAGGATTGTGTAAGTAGTCATAACATTTGTTGTTAATAATAATCTTGTAAATGCGATTAAGTAAGTAAAAGGAAACATTTGTCATTCATGACCTATTTATTTAATCCATTGAAATTAAATTAAAAATCAATTGCAGTTAATCTAATTACCTACTATAGTTAATATGAACTAAAGTGACAAATATAGAAGATTGAGGTAATCAAATGGTAAACCAATGTTAAGTATATATATAATATGATAATTGATTGAATAATGAGATTAAAAAAAATAAGTATATGTTGGAATTTAAATTAATTAATGAATTTGTTGCCGTTAATTTGACTTGGAATCTTCCAATAAAAGGGAAAGAGAATTTATTTGAAATTAATGGCGTTTAATGAAAGAAATGTACGTTTGTTATAATCCGTTATAAGTGTAATTTTGAAATTAATTACAATTATGTCGAATTGGGATCTTTCAATTTTACAAAAAAAGAAACATTAATACTAATTTTTGGATTTAATGAAAGAAACATACATTATTGTAAAAAAATTAAAAAGAACATTTTAATGAAAATAAAACGAACATTTTCATTTTGAAGGTAAAAATAATTCTATATAAAGAAGAAAAAAATGAATTTTAAAACAATATTTTACAGTCATTAAGTATACATTTGAGGCTGTATATAAGTGATTTTAACACTAATCTTGAAGTTTAATTTTAATTGACTTTTTAGGTTGTGCAATTCCCCTATGAGAAAAACATTATTTTGAAAGAAAAAAAAAACTTGAATTTGAGTTCTAGATCATCTTTTATTTTTTTGTAACGTTACACTGGTTATTGTATTCAAATTTATTTACTATATGTTAATTATGTGCAAACGAGTGTGAAAAAGGGTATATTCAGTGATAATATATTTAATTGAGTGGATCATGCAATTAACTAGATCCTAAGTGGTCCCCTCATTTCCTTACTATTCAATACACCTGCCACCATTTCCACATTTGGTTTTATTGCAATTCTTTGATGTAATTGAAACGTGAATTTATATCCTTTCTTATTCTTCCATTTTGTTTATTTATTTCCCAAAGAATCTACTTATATCATAAAGTTTTGTTTTATTTGACCCTTCCATACATATTTCATTTGTCACTTCCCTTTCTTCTTTTGTTTTATATCATATATCATTCCTTCCCCTAGAAATTCCTTATTTTTCAAACATCAGATCTCTATTTGTTTCCCTCAAAGTCTCAATGTCAACATAGCTTTATACCTCTACTTAATTGCTGCCAATTCATTTTACTGAAGCTATGCTTAGAAAAAGAAAAGAATAAAAAAGTGTGAGCATCCATGTCTTCCTTAACCACATCCGTACCTTTCCTCATCGCCTTGCCTTCTTTTGCAAGAAGCCTTCGAAAAAATTGAACAATGAGAATTACCCTTAATGGTTGGCTTTCCACTTCTTGCCTTTGTTTTGGGTACATCAAATTTGAAAACGTGAGTTATTAAAGTTTCTTATTTTAAGAATTAAATATGTATGTATTTTATTTTATTTTATATCCTTATAACCTGAATATCTTCCTCATACGAGCATTGATACATGTGTAGTTTCTTCCCTTGGACTCGTATTGGAATTCCTAATAACATAAAATAGGTTTGGCTGAGTTTGGAGACTATTGGAAAAGGCATCTTTGTTTGGATTTTTGCGTTCTAAATATCAAAGGTGAGTGTTTTGACCCACTCACGAATACTAGATTATCTTATGCTAGTAAATTAAATTTATAATGTGATTAGAAATTTTTTAATTGCTTTTGGTATTATTAGATTGTCATTTAAGTTAAATTTGAATTTATATTGAATTTAATTGAATTTGCCATTTATTTAATAATGAATATAAATTGCAAGTTATACACCTGATAATGATAATCAATTGATTGTTGTGATTTATTGGCTGGTTTGGATGTTGGATTGTGATGGATGTTATTGGTTGTCATTTTGGATGATTGGATGTTTATTTATGTATATATCTTTGTTCCCACTATAGATTGAAATGATAACTTGAGCGGTTTCCATTGATTTGGAAATTTTGATTTGGATACTGGTTTAAATGACATATAACCGTGTAATTTCTTAAATTTGGATTATTTATTAGAATTGAATTATTTGAAAGATTTAAGTTTTAAATTTAAAATTCGGATCCATTTTAATTAAAATGATTAAGATTGGTATTTTTGAATCATTTGAAATCTTTTAAATAATTAAATCCACATTGTACACTTGATAGGAGATGAAATTCCTGTTATACATCTCTGAATCCATTATAGTAATATTTCTATTCTACTTATTTTGATTTGACTTACATAAGATCTTTTAGTCTTGACTCGAGTGTTTTGTTTTTTTATTACGCTCGGGTCAGTCTGAGCTTTTTTTTAGTGTATTGAAGACCATTATATTTTGGAGGATGAAGACGGAGATGAGTCTACTATTTATTATTAATTATTCCACTACATCATGTGTTCCGCTGCATTATTTATTTATTTCTACTGTATGTATAACTCTGATTTGTATTGTAAAGGTGTAATCAAATGTTATTTGTAAAACAGCTTCATGAACTGTTTATTTGATTTTTATATTTTGTCATTCCGTTTGAGATTCTGTGTTTTATCTTGTAACACCCGCCCCCGAGACCCACCTTAGTAAAGAGAATTAACAAGTAATTCCGTCTACTAAAGCGGAGAATAGGGCTGGTTAAGGGCTACCATCTATAACTTTGTCTTAAACATCTACTGAATACGTCGATAAATGCAATATAATTTTTTTTTCTATCTCAATGGATCGACATACACAGTAAATGCTTAATCCAAAACTATAGATGGCTAACGGATCTATCAGAACAAAATACAATAACTAAATGTAAAGCACATCACAGAACAGTAATCAACATCATATATATATATATATATATATATATATATACTGATACATGTTTAGTACAATACAATATGAATACTGATAAAGGTGGTACTCGACCACATCATACACATTGAATCAAATATAAATACATCAGGGTATGCGGAAGAACAAAAATTTCTCAAGAGAAAGGAGAGCTAATATCCAACATCAACTTCAAGCTAAGACCAATATATGATACCTGAAACAACTCGGTCTGACCCGAGTATAAATACACGGGTCAGTCTAGCTACACAAATCAGTCAATATCGGTAATATGAAGCAGAATAGACATGAAGATACTTCTTCTCGAAGGATAAGAATGAATCGATAAACCCATAAGCTCAACACTTAAGTAACAAACACTACTTAAGTGAACAAATACCTCGAAAGAGGTAATTCAAACTCAATACTCAAATCAAACACATGTGCCTCATATCATCAGCGACATCCCAAAATGTCTACATGGTTTCCATGAACCAAATTTCCTCAAAAGGAGAAACATCAATACAAACTCTCGCCAAAATGGAAAACATAAAACATTCTCAAATAGGATGATCAAAAACTCAATTATAGATGAATCTCCAAATTCAGTTATACCTCATCTCATCGGTGTAAATGTATATAAGTCTTAATCTCAACTTGCCAAAATGGCAAAACACAGAATATCGTATAAAATCCTGAAATATCAAAACTCATAACTTGAGGAACTCGATAAGAGTTCAAAACATCATAATTGAAATCACCATATATAAAACACCTCATATAGCAAAAGGGTTCAAAACATCATAATTGAAATGACCATATATATAACATCTCATAGAGCAAAAGGCTATCGATGTAATAAAACATCTTAAAAAGGTGAAATCACAATAAAACTAAACTCAGAAAATCCAGATAGGCCAAATCCCCGATTATAATGCGGAAGCAATGCTGCACGTGCTAAACTCAGATGGCCGAAGGGTTAGACAAGGTCGCTAACACCTCCCAAATCAGTTCGTCCTCATGACAAGGTCGCTGACACCTCTTCAAGCCATTTTGTCAGTCCTAACAAGGTCGCTAACACCTCCCAAAGCAGTTCGTCCTCATGACAAGGTCGCTGGCACCTCTCCAAGCAGTTCTGTCAGCCCTAACAAGGTCGCTAACACCTCCCAAAGCAGTTCGTCCTCATGACAAGGTCGCCGACACCTCTCCAAGCAGTTCTGTTAGGTAAACGTCATGAATGTGTCACAAACTTACGGATAGGAACCCGAAAAGTGTTAACGTGTGTCCCATACCACACATTCGCACTTAGCGGTTTACTAGCCGTTAGTCGATGCCACACTAGAAACATCATAAAACTCAGAAATTTATATCTCGCCTAGTCTCCTTGACGAGTGACAAAGAGCCACCATACTTGTCTCATCTCATCGACAAGCATTAAATGGCATTGTAACTTGTCTCATCTCATCGACAAGTGAAAACATCATGATGGTTTCTCATAAACCATAAATCTCGAAATATGAAATTATAAACTCAAGATTTTCCTTATATCATTGGCAAGTAAATAAGACATCGTGATGGATCTCATCGATCATACTCCTATATAGGAGATCTCAAACCATAGTGTTTGCTAAATATTGGTCATCTTAAATAATTTCCAATAAATAGGAATTATAAAAATAAAATATGCCATAAAATGGCAAAACATCTCAGAATCATTAATCTCAAATAGCTTCGATCGTACAAGTCCGGAATTAACCAAAATGGTAAACGCACATGACCTATACCACGTGTTTTACTAAATCATTTAATTCTCTTTCTCATACGTTCGAATAGTGCAAAAGTGTGTGTTTTATATTTAGAATAATTTACTAGAGAAAACAAGCTTTTAAAACTTTTCACGAAAAGATTAATAAAACCCATATTTGAAATTCTTTTATTACAGGGAATAAATAGGTTTTTTTTTTATTTATTAGAAAAATAATTTTAAAATACTATATCATATTAATTTTAAATGTCCGTTTATTTCTAAAATTACTTCAAAAATGTTTTAGTGAAAACCACACTCGAAAACAATGAAAAACAAGAAAGTTAACTCAAGACCGATAACTTGAGTTCAATAAGAATTCAATTCAAATTTAACTAAAAATCAATTCGAATTCTATTTAAAATTTAAAATTTAAATTCTCCAAATATAGCTAGCCTATTGATAGGCATCATAGCTCTCAAAGCTTCCAAAAACATCATCAAAACCGAAAGAGAATAAGAGTAAAAATGAGCTAATACGATTCTAAGGTCAATGTTTGTTGTTGTCATCCTGTTCTCAGGACAGCAACTTATAACCATAATTTCGACCAAGCAAACCTTAAAATTACAGAAAACACAATAAACAAAACTTGTAGTACATGAATTAAGCTTTCCGAAACATCTAAGATTATTAAAATCGGATCAAAAACGAAGAAGTTATGGTAAATTTAGTTTCAGCCTTAAGCACAGAGCAAATATTGATTTTGCTCTCGGGATTACAGTATAAAAATTCGATTTGGTCATAGCTAACCTCAAAATAATAGAAAACTCAACAAATGAAAGTTGTTGGGTATGAAATTGTATTTCCAGAAAGGCCAAGATTATCAAAATCGGATCTGTGGTTCAAAAGTTATGGCTGTTTTTCTAACAAATTCAAACTCAGCCTGTTTTGTTAAAGACAGAATCAGGCTTCTGTCTTTAAACTCATTTCAGGTCAAGTAAATGGAGGAATTTCAAACAGTGACCAAAAGATAAATTGCATCTCATTGAATCTATTTTCTAACCTAAAAAGAATGAGCCATTTCGGATAGTTGTGCATCAATATATCGCTGTTTTACTACAGCGATTTTCATATAAAATTTTCAGCAAGCAATAATTGGATTTATTTAACACATACAATCAATTCACAATCAAATTGAAAGCAATTCAATCAACAACCTTCTAATTCAATACAAATAACAACTAAAAAAATCACACATATGAATTAGAGATAGCAAGTGTGAGTTGTAAATAACTCACCTTTTAGCTTCCTATAGCTTGCTAATCTAATCCAAAGCCTTGTTACAACCTTGCAATCTCTTTGCTAACCTCTAATACACCTAAATGCTCAAAAACCTAAATCCAACCAGCAGCACTTAAATTAAAAATAAAACGAAAACCATAATTTTATAAGTCTAGAAGGTAGAGAAGATTACCTAGCTTTGTTTTCTACAAGTATTGACCAAAAGCCCTTTGATTTCTAGCTTTGATTTGAGGATTTAAGAACTAGGTTTTTACTTAGCTTTGAGAACATATTTTTGTTTCTATTTCTCCACTAGACTATGAACGTAAGATAAAAGAAAGAAGAAGTAATACTTTTCTTAAATGGGCTAAATGGGCTTGAGCATGGATCCTAAGGCAAAGTGTTGCTAATTAATTTCTTAAGACAAGTGTTGCTATTTCATTCTTATTCCATTTATTTACACTAATCAATATTTTACAAAATCACAAGTTATTTCTCAAATTTAACAAGATCAAATTAACAACTTAAATACTCTCATTTATAATAACACTAAGATATTATAAAATCTTAGATATAACTTCTGAAATAAAATAATTCTCATTATTTTTAATAAGAAATCCAAATACTAACACTTAACTGAATTTACAACATTTCGAAAGATACCGTAGGATTTATTAAGATAAACAAATCAATTATTTACAAAAATAGGTTTAGATTCATAATTAAATTTACAATTATAATTTTTCAATTTAAACTACAAATCACAATATAAACATTTTACTCTAATTACCAAATTTAACATAATTGATTTAATAATATTCCAATTTAACTTGATATTCTTTATTTAAGAAACAAAAATTATTCCTTAAATAGATCTAACCAAATATTCTTAAAATATGTTTTAATTACTCAATTAAATTTCACAAATCATAAATTAAAATTAATCATTCCTAACAAAATTTAATTAATTAGTGAATTTACACCAAGGTTGTTACATATCTTTCCTTCTTTTCTATTATTTTCTTATTTACCCCATTAACAGTCTTACCTTTTGAATGATTTTAGTTGACATGTGTGGTTTATTGTCGATTTAAATCGTCCAAAAGGGTGGGATGTTACAGTTGGTATCAGAGCTTTGGTTTAAACATACCTTAGCCTGTTGGGGTTAACTCATTAGAGATAGGGTAGTAATACCCTAGAATGAGTTGTCCAAGTGTATATTGAGAGCGTGTATTTGTTAGTTTTATAAAAGTGTTTTATATAAGTTTTGAAATGAATTTTTTTTTCCAATATTATATGATATGCAGAGGATTAAATTTTTATAACTAATATACTTATTTGTAATGTGTTTGATTTATGAAATAGTAATATTCAGTTATTATCATTTACTATTGATTAGTTGCGTTTTATCAGTTTAAAAGCATTGGCTAATTATTGTTGTTGTGAATTTTGTTGTTTTTGACCGTAGTTCAACTATTGAAAAATGAAATATTTGGATATTTTGGATAATCAAAACCATCTGAATTAGTATGAATTTGATGTGAATTGATTATAAATAAAACCATGACTTGTAAATTGTTATGAAATACATGATGTTATAGTAAATGGTTATAAATAAAGTTGTGATAACTTTAAACCTGAACAATGTCTTATGAAAAGGAATTATGTTTTTATAATTTGGTTATAAACTTAAGAAAATTCCTTATGAAATGACTTGGTAATAAATGTAATATTAAATGAGAAATATTACATGTGGAATGAATGTAATTTAAATTGAAGAGAAATATAAGCAATATTATGAGAATGAACAAATTAATGTTATATGTTAAATGGAGAAATTATGTGAAACAAATATTAAAGTATGAAATGATACTTTCATTAATCAATGAGATTAATAATGAATTTAGTTGAAGTATAATTGTGATGAATCAAATTGAAATAAATATGTAAGTTGTGCGTATATTATTTTATTCGCATAATTAATTTGATCCGGATATGAGTACGTTAGTTTGAGGTGAATTACACCATTTCGCATTAGAATTTTTCATTCGATTCTTGATGGTGAATATGATATGGATTTTTGGTTTGATTCTAGAGTTCTCTATCATAGTATATGGCTATGCAAGGAGAATGATGGTTTCTAGTCAAAAAAACCATATCGAAGTCCGCATTAGGGAAGTTGAATGGATAATACTAGTTCGAAAGCGAACTTGTGTGATCGAGCGAAAGATCGAATGTAATGTTGCGAAATGATGACATGTGTACATCTTATGTTCTAATATTATTGATATGCTTTGGCATTGGAATTGAAAGTTGTTGGGTTGGGTATCTTTGTAATTTAAATTGGGATTTTCTTTTATGAAAAACTACTATTAATTTAAAACCATTTTTCAAACTACTTTCTTTTATTTTCCTTATACAAACTATTTTCTTTAATTTTTCTTATACAAGCTATTTTACAAACTATTTTATTTTCAAACTATTTTACAAACTATTTTATTTTCAAACTATTTTATTTTCAAACTATTTTATTTTCAAACTATTTTACAAACTATTTTCCACAACCATTTTATATACCAAACTATTTCACAAAATGATTGTATATAAAAAAAAGAACTATTCTAAATTCAAAACCTTTTGCAAAGAAAAAATGTTCAATTCCATATGGATCTTCATGCAGCGTAATTGATTTGAAATTCTTTTTATTCATGCATAAGACAGACTTTATATAAGTATAAGGTGATTTTTAAAAATGTTGATTTTGGAAGGTTTTTGATCTGATGAGATAAATCTTATATATAACGGAATTTATATAAGAATGATTTGATATATTTGAGACTATTGGTTTTGGAAAATACTCTATCTGAAAATGAAATCTTATATATGATGGAATTTATATAAGTGCGATATTTGAAGCTATGATTCTGAATGGTGACTATATATGGTATGATATATTTTGAAATAAATGATATGGGAAGTACCTTCCATCAGACCCCTTTGGTCGGTCATTTGTTGGATCCCTTTGGTGGGTCATTTATTGGATCCCTTTGGTGGGTCATTATCGGATCCCTTTGGTGGGTCATTATCGGATCCCTTTGGTGGGTCATTATCGGATCCCTTTGGTGGGTCACTTATTATATTCATTTGATATTATTGGATAGCGAAAATCGAGGGGTGAGATGCCTACAGCTACAATTGATTCCGTTGGGATAGCGGCATAACCATTGCGTAACTGCAATCCATGGGGGAACGTACTTTCCATATCTATTTTCAATGATTTTAAGTATTTTCATTGGGTGTTGAAACAGGTCTGCTAAGTACTTGGAGAAGTCTAGCCATGCGTCTGATCAACGCATGGCCAGAGTCTGCTAGAACAAGGATAAACCTGTTAAAACATCGAGTTATAAAAGTATTTTGATAAAGTATTATATAAAAGATATTTTGATCATTTTTCCTTTCTAAATACTTTAAAATGTTTAAATATTGTTTATTTATGTACAATATGGTTTAGTAGTAAATTATTAGTGTTCTAAATATTGTCAGAAGTTATTAATCAAATAAAACATTTTAAAGTTAATGATTATTGATTTATTGATGATGTTTAAAAGTATTTTGAGATTTAAAACTAATAAAATTTAAACATAATGGATTTAAGGTTTTCAATAGCTTTTTTTTAAATATAAGTAATTATGTAGGTAATTGTTTTCAAATAATTTACATATATTTAAAAAGATGTTATTTAAATTACTGAAATGGTATTAATAAATGAAGCAAGAAAATTTATAGAATTTTTTTTTTGTAAAGTATTAAAACATTAAAGATGATTGATTTGCAAATGAATTTTTCAAATGAATTTTTTTTTTGTAAATTTTTTATAAGTTTCTTTGAATGTATAATTTGAAGATATATTATATAAATGGAAAAAATGATTTGCGAAGTTTTAAATATACTTGGAAAATAAATTAGAATCTCAATTTTGGAAGTATGGTTTTAAATAATTACTTGATTTCGAAGTACTAGTAGTAAATTTATAGGTTTAGTTACTATTTGAATTTTGTATTAAACCATGATAAATGTTTTTCCCATGATTTGAATATTCATTTTAAACCAAGTGTGTAAAATTAATCATGAATCTATGAAAATTTATAATTTATTTAGATATTTAGTGCAAGATTTGAGTATGCTATTAGTTTCACTTTAATAATCTAGAATTTATACTTTTTTTGGAATATTGAGTCTAATAAATTATCAGATTTAAGGAACTTTATTTTTAAAATCTTATCATAATGTTTTAATATAAATTTTTGATACAAATTTCTAACATTGTTTAAACTTTGGGGAAGTCCTTGCATAATGCTATAAAGATGTTTTAAATTTATCTTATATTCCTACTAAGTGAATGAGGTTAAATGTTTTAATTGAATTTTTAGATATATTGAAGTGTTTCTTTTCTCTTCAAGGGTGAACACCAAAAACTTAAATTTTTATTCTATAACTAAATTAAGGTATAAAATTAAGTAAGGCTGTAGAAGCTTTTGTGAAATGATTCATTAATGGCTTAAATCTTTAATGTAAAACAAATTATTTAAGTGATTGGCCTTTATATAAATAATAATTAATTAAATAAATAAGAATGGAATTTTACGAATAAAATATATAATAAATAGGAAATTTGTAACTTGTAAATCAAAAGATATAAAAATTTAGAATATGTAATCATTGAATATTTTGTTAACTAACATGAATAAAATAAACTTGTATAACACTCAATTACATTCTTAAAACACATATATTTACCAAAAATGTTCAATAAGTTGAAATGTTAATAGAATATGTAATAGAATATTATACAGGTAAAACTTAAGTAATGGAAGCGTTCAATGAAATTATTTCTAAATAAGAATTTTGATGAACAAGAAATGTTATTTATGTATGTAAGTTAATATTGTGAAATAATTTATATATGTACATGTAAGAAAAAGAAAAGGACGTTATATGAGAAAAAAAAGAATAGTAATGATGTAAAAAAAGAAACCAATTTAATAAACTTAAATATTGTGTTGAAATTATTGGTTATTTTGGCTTTTGAGATGATAGGAAAGGATACTTCTAACTCTATAAGGATGTATAGATAATATATCAAGTATTTATCTAAGGCTATTAAGCATAGGGTACACTAAATAGTCTATTTATCATCTTGTACGACTAAAAATGTCTGAACCTAAACAAATCATCAGTTTGGTTGCTATGGACATATGATTGATTCCTTTGTTACATATGATGGTCATGTTGTTTGTTTGCATGTGACAATTATTATATTGTGTTGATTTGTTTGTTATTAATTGAAGCAACTTAAATATATCTCTTTTCACGTATATTAACTTCTTTGGATTTTACAAGTAAAGTACAAGTTTATGGAAATAATAGCTACTGCTTTTGGTTTCATAAATTAAGCGTTCTTTTCCCGACAAATAGTATATTTTTGGATTACAGGTTTCTAGCAATATTATATTGTTTCCCATGGTTTGGGATGTTTATTTTTTTAATATGATATATATATGATGATTATTCATATTATTATTTCTCCGCGACCTCTTCGTACAAAGGAGACTCCACCAAATTTTTTCGTAAATTTTAGACTTAGAAATTTTGTGAAAAGTGAAATATTTTCAAACTTTGGTAGACTTGAATATGAAGAATTACTTGTATTAATTGTATATTCTATTTAAATTAATTAGTTATGAAAATTAATTGTTAATAAATTGAATACTTTGAATAAAATATAATGATTTCTTATTTTCTCCTTTTCCTAATTTCCTCCTTTTCCCTTTTCGAGGACGAAAAGTTTTGAGTAAGGGAGAGTGTAACGACCCATAATTTTCGATTATTAAAATATTAATTAAATAATATTTTATAATTTCATATTGAAATAAAACTAAAAAAATTGATGTTACAAGGAGAAGAATAACTAGAATGTAATGTTAGTAATGTTAATATAAGGTAATTGCTAACTTTTTTAATCTAATTTCCAATTAATTGAAGTGACTTTAAGGTTATAATTAGTTATAACTAAAAATAAGGAAATGCATTGAACGTTGAAATTATATGTAATCAATTAGAATTGACTAATATTGAATATGAAATCAGTGGTGTTGTCTGAACGCTGCTGATAAATATTTAAAGTAATTTCAAACTAATTGAAATACACTGTAGGTTGACTTGGTTATGATTGTAAATAATGAAATAAATTAAATGATGTAGATGGTGAACTTATATGTAATTAATTGAAATAGGTTAATATTGAATATAAAACCTTTTTGGGTAAGCAAATTATAACCCTTGGTTGTAAAGAATAAGATAAGGGGTATGAATTATTATTATAAACGATTGTATTAACTATTTTCTCATTAATTTATCATTTTAATATTGAATGGGTAATTAATTGAATTAAGGCAATTGAATGTTGGGCTTAATGTTGGAATTGTATGTTAGTAATTAAATTAATTATAACGTTATTTGATGATAAGTTGAAATAGGGAAATGAATTAAATGTTATATAAAAGGGGAAATTATATGAAATTAATTGAAAATTGAGTATAATCAGGATTGTGTAAGTAGTCATAACATTTGTTGTTAATAATAATCTTGTAAATGCGATTAAGTAAGTAAAAGGTAACATTTGTCATTCATGACCTATTTATTTAATCCATTGAAATTAAATTGAAAATCAATTGCAGTTAATCTAATTACCTACTATAGTTTATATGAACTAAAGTGAGAAAATATAGAAGATTGAGGTAATGAAATGGTAAACCAACGTTAAGTATATATATAATATGATAATTGATTGAATAATAAGATTAAAAAAAAAATAAGTATACGTTGGAATTTAAATTAATTAATGAATTTGTTGCCGTTAATTTGACTTGGAATCTTCCAATAAAAGGGAAAGAGAATTTATTTGAAATTAATGGCGTTTAATGAAAGAAATGTACGTTTGTTATAATTCGTTATAAGTGTAATTTTGAAATTAATTACAATTATGTCGATTTGGGATCTTTCAATTTTAAAAAAAAAGAAACATTAATACTAATTTTTGGATTTAACGAAAGAAACATACATTATTGTAAAAAAATTAAAAAGAACATTTTAATGAAAATAAAACGAACATTTTCATTTTGAAGGAAAAAATAATTCTATATAAAGAAGAAAAAAATGAATTTTAAAACAATATTTTACAGTCATTAAGTATACATTTGAGGCTGTATATAAGTGATTTTAACACTAATCTTGAAGTTTAATTTTAATTGACTTTTTAGGTTGTGCAATTCCCCTATGAGAAAAACATTATTTTGAAAGAGAAAAAAAACTTGAATTTGAGTTCTAGATCATCTTTTATTTTTTTGTAACGTTACACTGGTTATTGTATTCAAATTTATTTGCTATATGTTAATTACGTGTAAACGATTGTGAAAAAGGGTATATTCAGTGATAATATATTTAATTGAGTGGATCATGCAATTAACTAGATCCTAAGTGGTCCCCTCATTTCCTTACTATTCAATACACCTGCCACCATTTCCACATTTGGTTTTATTGCAATTCTTTGATGTAATTGAAACGTGAATTTATATCCTTTCTTATTCTTCCGTTTTGTTTATTTATTTCCCAAAGCATCTACTTAGATCATACAGTTTTGTTTTATTTGTCCCTTCCATACATATTTCATTTGTCACTTCCCTTTCTTCTTTTGTTTTATATCATATATCATTCCTTCCCCTAGAAATTCCTTATTTTTCAAACATCAGACCTCTATTTGTTTCCCTCAAAGTCTCAATGTCAACATAGCTTTATACCTCTACTTAATTGCTGCCAATTCATTTTACTGAAGCTATGCTTAGAAAAAGAAAAGAATAAAAAAGTGTGAGCATCCATGTCTTCCTTAACCACATCCGTACCTTTCCTCATCGCCTTGCCTTCTTTTGCAAGAAGCCTTCGAAAAAATTGAACAATGAGAATTAGCCTTAATGGTTGGCTTTCCACTTCTTGCCTTTGTTTTGGGTACATCAAATTTGAAAATGTGAGTTATTAAAGTTTCTTATTTTAAGAATTAAATATGTATGTATTTTATTTTATTTTATATCCTTATAACCTGAATATCTTCCTCATACGAGCATTGATACATGTGTAGTTTCTTCCCTTGGACTCGTATTGGAATTCCTAATAACATAAAATAGGTTTGGCTGAGTTTGGAGACTATTGGAAAAGGAATCTTTGTTTGGATTTTTGCGTTCTAAATATCAAAGGTGAGTGTTTTGACCCACTCACGAATACTAGATTATCTTATGCTAGTAAATTAAATTTATAATGTGATTAGAAATTTTTTAATTGCTTTTGGTATTATTAGATTGTCATTTAAGTTAAATTTGAATTTATATTGAATTGAATTGAATTTGCCATTTATTTAATAATGAATATAAATTGCAAGTTATACACCTGATAATGATAATCAATTGATTGTTGTGATTTATTGGCTGATTTGGATGTTGGATTGTGATGGATGTTATTGGTTGTCATTTTGGATGATTGGATGTTTATTTATGTATATATCTTTGTTCCCACTATGGATTGAAATGATAACTTGAGCGGTTTCCATTGATTTGGAAATTTTGGTTTGGATACTGGTTTAAATGACATATAACCGTGTAATTTCTTAAATTTGGATTATTTATTAGAATTGAATTATTTGAAAGATTTAAGTTTTAAATTTAAAATTCGGATCCATTTTAATTAAAATGATTAAGATTGGTATTTTTGAATCATTTGAAATCTTTTAAATAATTAAATCCACATTGTACACTTGATAGGAGATGAAATTCCTATTATACATCTCTGAATCCATTATAGTAATATTTCTATTCTACTTATTTTGATTTGACTTACATAAGATCTTTTAGTCTTGACTCAAGTGTTTTGTCATTTTATTACGCTCGGGTCAGTCTGAGCTTTTTTTTAGTGTATTGAAGACCATTATATTTTGGAGGATGAAGACGGAGACGAGTCTACTATTTATTATTAATTATTCCACTACATCATGTGTTCCGCTACATTATTTATTTATTTCTACTGTATGTATAACTCTGATTTGTATTGTAAAGGTGTAATCAAATGTTATTTGTAAAACAGCTTCATGAACTATTTATTTGATTTTTATATTTTGTCATTCCGCTGTGAGATTCTGTGTTTTATCTTTCCTTCTTTTCTATTTTTTTCTTATTTACCCCATTAACAGTCTTACCTTTTGAATGATTTTAGTTGGCATGTGTGGTTTATTGTCGATTTAAATCGTCCAAAGGGGTGGGATGTTACATAACATATTTGGATCAAAATGTTTTATATTAAATACTAAAGATCAGCTTGGCAAATTCTATTCAAAATGTGACGAACGGATATTTTTTGGATATTCGAATCGAAGTAAAGCTTATAGAACTTTTAATAAACAAACAAATACTATCGAAGAATCACTCCATGTATCTTTTGATGAAAACGCTAAAACTGTTTCTACTACATTTAATGACAATGATTTACTTAATAAAAAAACAATTATAAACAGTTCGACAGATGACGACGATATCATTTTATCTAGAGAAGATGAAAACATTGGTTATAATCCAGAAAATAGAAATACTGCCAATACAATAAGATCTCCTTGAAGATTTTTACGAAATCATCCTACAGAAAATATAATTGGAGAAATAAATTCAAATGTTCGAAATAGAAGTCAATTAAATTTAGCGAGTAATGTAGCTTTTATCTCTACTATAGAACCTAAAAATACTAAAGAACCATCATCTGATGAAAATTGGATTATTGCTATGCAAGAAGAATTAAATCGGTTTAAACGAAATAAAGTTTGGATATTAGTAACCAAACCGACCTATCAGACGGTTATAAGAACTAAATGGGTTTATAAAAATAAAGAAGACGAATTAGGTTTAAAGCAAGACTAGTAGCACAAGGATATAACCAGGAAGAAGGAATAGACTACGAAGAAACGTTTGCTCCAATTGCTAGCCTAGAAGCAATACGGATCTTATTGGCATATGCGTGTTTTAATAATTTTAAACTTTATCAAGTGGATGTTAAAAGTGCATTTTTAAATGGTTATATTAAAGAAAATGTTTATTTTGAACAACCTCCTTTATTTATTCATGAAAAAATATCCAGATCATGTATATAAACTTAAGAAAGCTTTATATCGATTAAAACAAGCACCACGTGCTTGGTATGAACGTCTTAAAAGCTATTTAATTAATTCTGGATTTGACAAAGGAAAAGTAGATCAAACATTATTTATAAAACAATCTAAAAATGATATATTAATAGTTCAAATATATGTCGATGACATTATATTTGGCTCAACTAATAATGAATTATGCAAAGAATTTTCTAAAATAATGACTAGAGAATTTGAAATGTCCCATATGGGAGAATTATCATATTTTCTAGGGCTACAAATTAAACAAGTTTCAAATGGAATATTTATTAATCAAGAAAAATATTGTAATAATATTATTAAATATTTTGGAATGGAAAACATTTCTGCCGAATCAACTCCTATGAGTACAACAACACGTCTTGATAAAGATAAAAACGGCGAAAGTGTAGACCAGAAATTTTATCGTAGTATGATAGGATCACTACCCTATGTAACAACAAGTAGACCAGATATTATGATGAGTGTATGCTTATGCGCATGATTTCAAGCAGAACCGAAATAATCACATCTACGTGCTGTAAAACGAATACTATGTTATCTTAGTAAAACTACAAATTTTGTACTTTTCTATCCAAAAGAGTGTTCGTTCGAATTAGTATCATACAGTGATGCTGATTTCGGAGGATCACGAACAGATAGAAAAAGTACAAGTGGTACATGGTATGTGTCACTTCGTTGGTAAAACGTTAATATCTTGGCTCATTAAGAAACAATATTGTGTCTCTCTTTCAACTTGTGAAGCAGAATATATTTCTGCAGCACTAGCTTGCACATAAGTAATTTATATGCAACAAACACTTAAAGATTTTGGAATCAACCTATCAAAATCAACAGTTTATTGCGATAATTCTAGTGCAATAAATTGATCTAAAAATCCAGTAAATCACTCGAGAACTAAACATATAGATATTAGACATCACTTTTTATGTGATAATATTGAAAATATATGATAAATCTAGACTACGTACCATCAGAAAATTAGTTAGCCGATATTTTTACTAAACCACTATAAGAGAATACGTTTATAAAATTGCGATGTGAGCTCGGGATAACCTCAAGTAAGGATAATAAATAAAAATATAAAATTTCGAAACTAAAAAGTCAAAATAACTTTTTTTCAAAAAATTCAAAATTTTGACCATGCTGAGACTCGAACTTGTGACCTATTGTGAATAGCCCATATGCCTTAATCACCTGAGCTATTAATGTTTTCTGTTCTTGTCTCTTATGGACGTTTTATTATATAGTTACATGTATTTTATACTACTTTATATGTCACAGTTATCTTTATAACTTACATTATTAATTTCATAAATATTATAACTGATCAGATTAGCTCAGCCAACAGAATACCTATGTCTCTACATTCTTTTAGGCTGAAATTAATATAGTGTTAACGCTAAAATTTGAACGCTAACACCCCGGTGTGTAAAGTGTAGTTGTGAAAGCACCACCCGATGATTCGGGAACAGAGTATAAGCAGAAAACCACAGGAAAAGCAGTAAATAACAACGATTTTATAGTGGTTCGGCTCAATAGTTTGCCTACGTCCACTCTGAATATCTTTATTGATGATTTCGTTACAAGTCGATACAATTCTCCCCAAGTACAATGCACTTTAAATTACTAAACACTTTGAACGAGTAGCTTAAACTTCAATGTAAGTGAAAGTCCTCAAATCCATGTCGGATGCATGAGATTTCTTCTTGAAGTTGTTGATAGCGTTCTACATGTCTTGAAAGCTTTGAGTGTGGAGTTGGTTTGGAATGTAGCAGAGTATCAGTGCTTGGAAAGAATGAGCCAAAAGTCCCCACCATGTTGGAATTCATGCCGTATTTATAGGGTTTTCTGAACGGGTCTTAAGTCGTTTACGGCTTAAGGTAAGTCGTAAGTCGTGGGTTACAACTTAGGATAGGTTGTAGGTCGTCAGCGGGTTAAGGTGTCAGGAGTTATGACCTAGCTGGTTCGCACATGTCTACTTGTACTAACTGTTCGGTCCTCGTGTCTTATGGAAAGCAGCAGTTAAATCACTAAGTATAAGGTCGTGGGCGACTTATAGTAAGTCGTGAAGGCTTTAGGTCGCCGGCGCTTTAACCCTTTAGGTCGTGAAGTCCCTAAGCCGTTAAGTCGTCCACCCGCTTAAACTGTTAAGTCGTTGCTTCCTTAAGTCGTCCACCCCTTAAGCTGTTAAGTCGTTTGTTCCTTAAGTCGTCCAACCCCTTAAGCTGTTAAGTCGTTGCTTCCTTAAGTCGTCCAACCCCTTAAGCTGTTAAGTCGTTTGTTCCTTAAGTCGTCCAACCCCTTAAGCTGTTAAGTCGTTTGTTCCTTAAGTCGTCCACCCCCTTAAACTGTTAAGTCGTGGCTTCTTTTAACTCGCTTAAGTTGTTCCATACTATACTGTTTGTTTCATTAAGTCGCTCAATACCTTTACTCGCTAAGTCGATATACTTTTAGGTTGTTAACTCGTGTTATCTCTTAGGTCGTTAGCAAAGCGGAGTTAACATTTGCCCCTCGAAGTATACACCTAGTCATAGGTTGTGTGCTTCGACTTAATTATGCAAGGTCGTGAGCGACCTAAGGGATAGGCTAACTCGTGCGTCCATTCACTTTCCTCTTCTTCCCCTATATAGCCTATCAACCCGTTCCCTCCTTCTTTACTGCTTCAATATCTTTTTCTGCCATTAGCGACTTTTCAAGTTTTCAAAGGCAAATCCAAGGTAATCGATCAACAGTTCAACTTTTCCATTACATTGTAAGTGAACTTGATCCCTAACCCAACCGCGACTATTGCTGAAACATCAATCTTTTACCCCCTGACCCCAAATCATCTCCGCACGCCTTGCCTAGTTTTGAGTCAAGTTGCGATCGATTAAAATCACCGTTAGCTACGTTGCCATCGCGATTCATAAGATTACAGCACCACACTAGACTTATGGCGGCTTCATGATGATTTGGATCGATGTTTGATGAGTTGATGGGGTGAATGGATAACAGGCTTAGTTGAGGGGATGATGGTTTGATGTTATTTAGGCGATAACGGGTATCGGGTTGGAGAGGGGTTAGCTGGTTGAGGGGATAACTTGAAATTCTTACGACTTAGCTTGCTTTCGAATCGACCGACTTTGGTTATACACGACTCAACTTTTAGGTCGTGTTAATTTCCTGACGACTTAGGACTTAGCCGGATTCATACTATCTTGATTTGAAGCTTTGCGACTTAACCTTTAGGTCGTGGACGACTTATCCTTTAGGTCGTGGACGACTCAGCACATGGACGATCTTTTACTGCCGAATTGTTTCCTAAGAAAATTTCATCCCTCTGTTAGGTTGTGAACGACTTAGGGCTTAAAGGATTTTTGGACTGTGACTAAATGGCTTGAACAAAAGTTTGTAAACTTCAAGATGTCGACAAAACTTGATTGTACTTCCAATTTGAATTTTCAGAATATACTGCTCGAACTTTGTTGCGTTTCTTTACAGATTATTCTAACTTTAACGCTATCAACCTGTTAAACACAACACTTGCAGAAAAATGGGACAAATATACTGCCATCGACTGCCCACGTCAAATGACAGATTAGTTAATAACAGATAATTAACTCAAATAAATTATGTGAACGAAGTGCTTTCATCAATTTCAAGTAAAATATTAAAGCAATACTGAAATAGTCAATTGAAACTGACCAGCCTGCACTAATATTATGCTTGAACTTTATATTAACAAGTTCTGAAATTTTGTAATCGATCAATCATCGACTAGTTTAATTCCAGTTATATTTACTTGCTATTTTTATTAGCTTTGCATGACACTTCACACTTTTAGGAAACGTGCACCTTCACATTTGAATATCCAGTTGTTTGTGTAGAATGACTTCTCAAGAAGAAGATACAACGGTTCAGACTGGAGAGGCCACTGCAATTCCGGCTCCTCTGGTCAATCCTTCCGAAAGAGCCTCTTCTACTTTAACGTACAGAGTTTTCCGTCAATTGTGCGCTCAGTTTGGCATTGCTGAATCAGATGCCATTCTTCCCGAGAGAAGTAACACTGCTGACATAGCACCCCCTGGCTTTGTAACGGTCAATCGACAAATGTGCCTGAGTGGGGGCGTTCCTCCTTTCAATGACTTTTCCCAACAACTTCTTCGTTAATTGGCCATCGCCCCATCCCAATTACACCCCAATGGTTATGCCATTTTAATGGGGTTGTGTGTACTGTTTAGGAGGACGCTTGATCGATTCCCAAGCTTTGACGAGATTTGCTTCCTATGCTCTTTCACCAGGACTAAAGATCACCCCTCTATTACTGTCGTGAGAAGTGCTCGAAATCGTAAATTGATCATCGGTCTTCCTGACAGCGCTCATGGGTTTTTGACTCAATTTTTCTATGTCCGCTGTCCCCCGGGGTTTTACGCTGTATGGAGGGAAGGAAGTAAGATTAACCATTCTTACTATGTTTGTTATCCGACTTTTGTGAGACTGAATTGTTAAGTGTTAACTCCGCTTTTCTTTTTTTTTATTTTCAGCGCTCCCCCTCCTTCTAGGGATCCCAGTCATAAGCAAACTTTCGAAAGGCTCAAGGCCGTGCCAGTTGAGGAGAGAGACATTCAATTTCTGTTGAAAGACGAGTTTTTGCATCAGTACGGACTTTTGCATACTTCTCGTTCTACTCATCCTCATGAAATCCCAGACTCCCCAGCCAGAGCGTCGGATGCCCCAGCTTCTACTGACACATCTATACCAAAAGGACCTGCTCCCGAGGCTTCGCTAGTGAAGTGCGCCACCTCTGTTGATATTGCGGGGCCATCTGACGAACTTGCCCTGGTTATTGAGGAAGAAGAGCCTCAGGGATCTCCCCGACGTTCACAGAAATCTGGCGAAGAAGCCGAGAAAACTAGCCTTGTCAAGCAGAGCAGAGACGATACTTTCGAAGGGCTGAGCGAACTCTTTGCCACCTCGCAAGAGATCTTTAAAGATGATCCTATCACTACCGGGGTTTCTTCTTCAGTAGTCGAAGCGACTTCTATCCTGCAATAGACTCCGTCAACTCAAGAGTTGACGCTAACTATTACACCCACAACTACTCCTCAATTAAAGAGTGGTTCGTAGTTTGATGCGCGTAGTTTGCACATCACACACACTTAGAATTTTTTCGGCACTTTTATGCTTCTGACTTTTTGTACTTTGAAGAATTCTAAAATTTAGCTCTTTTTTATTTCAGATGCTCTGATGGGGCGCAACGGATCCTACTATGATGATTTCCAGCGCTACAGGAGGCGTAGCCAATATGATCACAGGCGTTACCTCCCTTCTTACAGAGAATCTGATGAAGAAAGAGCCGCCCGAAAGGCTCAAGAGAAGAGGGCTCAAGAGGAGCGTTATGAAAGAAGAGAGAGGGAGGAGCGCCACGATTCTTCATAGAGAGGCGATGATTCTCATAAAAGAAAAATCCAATGATGACAGAGGAAAAAGTCATATGGTTGAAGATTCGAGAAAGCGAGCCCGACATGGTGAGAAGCACACCCATACAACTCCTGAAAAGGTTACTGCCCCCACCTCGCTTGACATTCCTTCCGGCTCTCCCGCTCTCGGGAAGACAGACATCCAAACAATAATTAGCAAACCCAAATTTCAAGTTGGACCGGGCCCGGCCACTTTGCAAAGTCGGTTTCCACAGTGGTGTCTGAAGGGAGTGAGGTTCGACCTTGACTTAGTTCCCATTGACAAGTCTGCCATGTTACGAAATCTCGATGCCGTCAAGCTTGATATTGAGAGAATGTCAAACTGGCAAAAACTTGTCGACGGGCTTCAAAGGGTTAATCGTGCAAACATAGAGGCCATGCTCACTATGGAAAATGTTAAAGCCGAATGGCAAAAGGTTCTTGAGCAACATGACACTGAAATGAGGAGCATTGCTTCTTACAACGAAGAGCTTGAAGCAAAAGTCGCGGAACTGAAACAAGAGCTCGCTGCTTCCTCTACTTCTTATTCTCAAAAAGAAGAAGTGCTCCTAAAACAAGTGAGAGACGCTCATGCCAGCCAAAGAGATGCCGAAGACAGGCTTGAAGTGCAAAAAAGAATTAGTGAGGGCTATGTTGCTGATATTGAGGAGCTTCGGAAGAAAAACAGCTCCCAAGAGGCGGAGATTCAAATGCTTAAGCTTCAACTTTCTAAAGCTGAAATGGAGCGTGATGAGGCCGTTGCCGGCAAAATTGCAGCTGAAGAATCTCACGAGGCGACGAGGACCAACATCAGCTCAACGTTATTTGATTTCTACCTGCATAGCATCTTGGGGTGCGGTAGCCTCGCCTTTCTAGGCCCCAAGTATGAAATTACTCTGGCTGAAGTTTGGGAGGCCGCACTCGATATGCTCGGTGGTAACGGCGCTGGCTATGCTGAGTCAGCTCTTGAGGAGCATTATCTTGATGATGATGCTCGTGCCGCTCTCGCCAGGGGGAGAGAACAGCTTGCAAAATTAAGGGCCGAAACAGCGGCAGGAGAATATTCAGGAAAAATCATCTCAACTGCTCCAATTCAACCTTCTCCTTCAGCCGAAATTGACATTATCGGTTCTAGTTCTCATTCCCCATCTCCTACTAAAGTTACCACCGAGATCACAAGCAAACAAGGTGGAGATGAAGGCGGCGTGAGTGCTGAGGCACAGGCTTACGAAGTTGACGTCAGGGAACCGACTTCTGCAGGTAACCCTACTGACAATCTTGCCCAAGTAGACTGCTCATCTGTTTCTTACGAGCTTGATGGGCTTTTTGACTACTTCTTGAATCTCGACGAGCCATTGTCTCCTCTTTTTATGGGAATCACTGACATTTTTGACTTTTCCTTTGTAGAGAAAGCGCCGAGCGTCATTCAAACTTCTTCACCTCCAGCTACTTTTCCTCTGCCTTCCCCAATCACTCCTACTCCTCATCCGGGATCACAGGAAGAAATAATAGGTGCCCTTCGGGGCTTGGATGACCCAGCTGCTTCACAAGAGCAAAAGGACGAAGGATTTGAGGGAGGTGAGATATCCCCGGAGTGGACTCCTTCTGATGACATAATTTTGTCTAAACTTGTTACTCCAAGAAGTGAATCTTCTTCAAAGAGGAGAAAGAAGCACGGAACATCAAAGAGGAGGGGAAGAGCATTACTGCTACTGAAGAGGAACCGGAAGTTGAACCAGTTGTACCTCCCTCTCCTTCTTCCCTCATGCCTATAGATCGACCCGAGAAGCTAACCATCTGGCCGGGTAAAGGGTCCAAGGGTGGCAAGAAGAAATGAAGATTCCAGTTTTTAGCTTTTTCGTTTTTTTGATGTATTGGTCGGGGATTGTGCGGGTACCGGCCCCCACTTTTTTTATTTTGAAACTTGTATCTGTAATACAATTGAATAAAATGATCCTTTATTTGTACAAACTCTTGTTTGAATTTGAGAATGCATTTACTATTCATTTTTGTACAAGTTTATTTATATGATATTGCAGTGAGCTTGTGGTATATTGTTTTGAGCGTAATTTCACTAATGTAGTTATACCATGTTGCCCCTATACCATAAGCCTGTTGCAATATTTTACATTTTGAGGGGACTTGTACTTTTATTTCCTAGAGAATAATTATTCCATACTTGGAGGAATATTATTTCGTTAAAAAAGTACAACTCCCTCCATACAAGTTTTTACGCTTCAACCTTCGAAGGTACCACCTTTTCTTTTGTGCAAATACACATTTTATCAAGCGAATTCTTCTATGTGGTAAAGCGGGCCTCTGAAGGGTACTTTAATTTCTTTTTTGAGGAAGAGTATTTTCCAGAATAGGTGAACTATTCTCCCTTTGAAAGTTGGAGTGTGCCTTTGATGAGGTCTTCTTCACGTTTCAACACTTGGAAGTTTTATTTCAATCTCGGTGAAACGTGTGCCTCTGAGTAGGGCTTTTGCCTGGAAGTTTGGGGTTTCTTTCTCTCGGTTGGACGGATTCACGGGAGTGTATCGACCGATCATTCCGCAACTTTGTATTGAGAAAGATCTCTCTTTTTCTGGTTAGGCCCGCTCGAGGTCTTTGATTTGGAATCTAAAGAGTAGCATTGGACTCTGAAGAGTAGCGCTGGACTCTGAAGAGTAGTTTGAACTCTAAAGAGTGGCATTGGGTCTCCGAAGAGAAGCATTTGGACTCTGAAGAGTAGCGTTGGACTCCGAAGAGTAGCGTTGGACTCTGAAGAGTAGCGTTTGGACTCTGAAGAGTAGCGCTGGACTCTGAAGAGTAGTTTGAACTCTAAAGAGTGGCATTGGGTCTTCGAAGAGAAGCATTTGGACTCTGAAGAGTAGCGTTGGAATCCGAAGAGTAGCATTGGATTCTGAAGAGTAGTTTGAACTCTAAAGAGTGGCATTGGGTCTCCGAAGAGAAGCATTTGGACTCTGAAGAGTAGCGTTGGACTCCGAAGAGTAGCATTGGACTCTGAAGAGTAGTTTGAACTCTAAAGAGTGGCATTGGGTCTCCGAAGAGAAGCATTTGGACTCTGAAGAGTAGCGTTGGACTCTGAAGAGTAGCATTGGACTCTGAAGAGTAGTTTGAACTCTAAAGAGTGGCATTGGGTCTCCGAAGAGAAGCATTTGGACTCTGAAGAGTAGCGTTTGCGCTTGTGTCTTTATACCCTGCGCTTCTTAGCAATTCCTCACAATTATTTAGTACATGTCACGTTTTTTCGTTTGTTTTTGCTAAAGAAATGTGCCTTATTGCTGAATGGATCCATGGGGCAGATGCAAGCTGCTCCACCAGATGTTCGTTTACACAAACGACCGTGGTTGGTTAGAAATTTGCCCTCTTTGGTGGAGTCCTCAATCGTTTGCAAATTGCACTTCTTTCGAAATACTTGAATTCAGAACATTTTTGACCTGCCATTCGTTTACTCTATGATTTGTAGGAATCGCTTTGCTTCGTGATGTGTTGGATGAACAAGCTTTATTTCGATAACCTGCAATACTAAATCGAGATTTTTAGTAATATTTGCATATTGAAATGATACAGGCATTTTAACGGCATCAAAGAATACAAGATTTATAATTGCTCACTACTGATTCACATCACATTTACAGTGGTTAACAGCACAAGAATTATTCATTCATCATCATTTTACGAAGTTAAGCAACACTATTAAGTAAAATATGGGTGTAAATGAATGTCATCCCATGATTCTGCGATTCACGTGTCAGTCAATGACTAGCTTCTCGGATTCTTGCTCCATAGTTCTGTTGCTTGAACCGGGTCGGTAAGGAGGACACGGTTGCCCCTGAGCGGACGAGGTTGGGTCAATTTTGTCTTTCTTCACATATTGTTGAAGTTTATTCTGTTTTAGCAATTCTTCAATCACACTTCTTAACCGGCGACATTGATCAGTATCGTGACCAGGTTGGTTGTGAAATCGACAGAATTTCCCATTTTGCACTGCCCCTCTTCCCATCTTAGGTGGTTTAGGGTACTTGATAACATCCTTTGTTGCCAAGAAGATTCTTTCTGGTGTATCAGTTAAGGGGGTGAAATCTGAAGGATTAAAACGTCGAGGTTTCTTCTTGTTTCCCTGCTTCTTTCCTTCATCACTTTCCCTTTTCTGGTTCCCAAATCCTCTCTTGTTAGAGAAGACATCGTTATTCTTAATTTCGGCCACCGCTACTTTTTCTGACACCGAGAGATTTTCTAGGCGTATGAATTCGTCGGCCTTTTTATAAAACTTTTCGAGTGAGTTTGGTTCCTTCATTTTAAGCCACATCCCGAATTCACTTGACTTGTCGATGGCCCGCATTAAGTATGTGAGGATCATTCGGTGCTCCGCGTTGTCTACCTCGGCTAACGCTATATTAAAACGGTTCAAAAAAGACTTGATGGGCTCTCCGGGCGATTGTTCTATACTGGACAGTGACATTATATCTTTTGCCTTTGACGCATACAACCTGAATTGTTCTTTAAATTTTCAGGTTAAATCGGAGAATTGGTCTATGGATCGAACCGGTAGCTTGGTGAACCAAAGCAAAGCCACCCCTTCTAAATATACTGGAAAATATCGGCATTTAATCTCATCCGATGCTCGTGCCCCAGTCATATGCCAATCGTATCTGTATAGAAATTGGTTAGGGTCACTTGTCCCTCGATAGGCTGGGATGGTAGGAGGTACAAATTTCCTAGGAAACTCTGCCTTTAAAATCCTTTCGGTAAACGGGGTTTTACTTGGAGCGAAGCACCATTCTCTCTCGTCTTCATCCCTTTGCATGCTCTCTTTCATGATTTGTCGAACCATTTCAGAAATATACCTCTCATCATGTCGAGCTTTAGATCCACCAAATTCAGGAAGTGTCTACTCAAGGGGGGTGGCAGCCCTCTCTGGAACGTTCCTTTCTTCAGCATCGTGAACGTTGCCAGCAAAGTTCCTTTCATTACCCATTGGTTGATGGTTTGCCCCAAGCAAATCGTTCAACTTATTCAAAATTAGGGCATTTTGGGCATTCTGAGCCTCCAATTGTGCACTTTGGGCATTTATCTGCTGGTTCAGCGCTAAGATTACAGCATCCAACTCCGCTTTTGTAACCCCAGCAGGTGGAGTGGTTTGATTCGGTACTGGGGAAGCGGAGGTTCCCTCTTGAACATTTCCAGATCTAACAGATCTACTCCTACTCCCCGGAGCCATGATTTCAGATAAATTTCTAGTCTTCAGAGAGATTACTTCAACAAACTTTCGTGGAGCAATGATGATAATTCGCCTGAGTTCAGTTCTTAGTGAAAGCACTAAAAATGTTAACGCTAAAATTTGAACGCTAACACCCGGTGTGTAAAGTGTAGTTGTGAAAGCACCACCCGATGATTCGGGAACAGAGTATAAGCAGAAAACCACAGGAAAAGCAGTAAATAACAACGATTTTATAGTGGTTCGGCTCAATAGTTTGCCTACGTCCACTCTGAATATCTTTATTGATGATTTCGTTACAAGTCGATACAATTCTCCCCAAGTACAATACACTTTAAATTACTAAACACTTTGAACGAGTAGCTTAAACTTCAATGTAAGTGAAAGTCCTCAAATCCATGTCGGATGCATGAGATTTCTTCTTGAAGTTGTTGATAGCGTTCTACGTGTCTTGAAAGCTTTGAGTGTGGAGTTGGTTTGGAATGTAGCAGAGTATCAGTGCTTGGAAAGAATGAGCCAAAAGTCCCCACCATGTTGGAATTTATGCCGTATTTATAGGGTTTTCTGAACGGGTCTTAAGTCATTTACGGCTTAAGGTAAGTCGTAAGTCGTGGGTTACGACTTAGGATAGGTTGTAGGTCGTCAGCGGGTTAAGGTGTCAGGAGTTACGACCTAGCTGGTTCGCACATGTCTACTTGTACTAACTGTTCGGTCCTCGTGTCTTATGGAAAGCAGCAGTTAAATCACTAAGTATAAGGTCGTGGGCGACTTATAGTAAGTCGTGAAGGCTTTAGGTCGCCGGCGCTTTAACCCTTTAGGTCGTGAAGTCCCTAAGCCGTTAAGTCGTCCACCCCCTTAAACTGTTAATTCGTTGCTTCCTTAAGTCGTCCACCCCTTAAGCTGTTAAGTCGTTTGTTCCTTAAGTCGTCCAACCCCTTAAGCGGTTAAGTCGTTGCTTCCTTAAGTCGTCCAACCCCTTAAGCTGTTAAGTCGTTTGTTCCTTAAGTCGTCCAACCCCTTAAGCTGTTAAGTCGTTTGTTCCTTAAGTCGTCCACCCCCTTAAACTATTAAGTCGTGGCTTCTTTTAACTCGCTTAAGTTGTTCCATACTATACTGTTTGTGTCGTTAAGTTGCTCAATACCTTAACTCGCTAAGTCGTTATACTTTTAGGTTGTTAACTCGTGTTATCTCTTAGGTCGTTAGCAAAGCAGAGTTAACATATAGTCCACAAATTACATCCTATTTTCTCAAAAAAAACTATAAGTAGGTACATATTCCTATTCCTATGCACTCAAAAACAATACATCATTCGATTCTCTGAAATAAAAAATCAATTAACAACAGCTTTTAAAACAGTGTCAACTTCATTTACTACCGACTCTATCCAAATCCTTGCCATGCCCAACTCTCCAAAAACACCAGACCACAAAGGTTCACCATCATCGATTTACCATACCGGATGCACGCCGGACAAGAAAAAAGGAAAAAAGACCGTTGATATTTCGCCAAACACAAAACAAAAGAACGACGACCTCCATCATTATCAACAGGAGTCTCTAATACTTCAACGGGAGATGTATTATGAACAAAAAATTAACTTCAGACGTATAGGTATAATCGAGCATATAGCAATGAAATTCTACGGGGCATCGTCGCACCCGATAGATGAAAATGCCGTTTCGCCTATCTGACGCCCTTCGACTTCGTCTCCTCCACGACCACCATAATCACCAAATTCATGTGATCGCAAAAATGCTTCGAACGTTCATCGTAAACAGCTGAAAGAATTCAAGACACCGAGTCCTAAGAAATAATCATTGTGTTTAATGATTTTTTGTTGTATGTTTAATAACTTTTCAATCTATGTGTGCGTTTATATATCTAAATAAAATTATTTCCGGTGCAATAAAGAAACAACTTAGATAAGAAAATTATTCACATTTAACTGCAAAATTAATTTAATTCTTTATCATTCAATAAAATAAAATTATTTATATTTATAGAATGAATAAAATATAAATATTTCTTATCACATAACAATTCACGGTGCAAAAATGCTACAGGTCAGTCGACTGGACATGAAAATCAATCGATTGACACTGTAAAAATTTTAAAATATAAACACGGCCAGTCAACTTTTGTAGGGCCTCAGTTGACTGGACCAGAAAGTTGAAAATAATCAACATTCAGCTTCAGTCGACCGATGCCCATAGCCAGTCGACTGACGCTGTAATATTGACAATTATATAATAGGCCCAGTCGATTGTTACAGGGCATTAGTTGTAACCACCCGGAATTTTTGATCCAGAAGATTCCAGATAGTTAGGAAAAGAAGAAAAGAGAAAGAAGAAGAAACAGTAACAAGTCACAGAAACCTCACATTTGCAGCGGATCAAAATATAATATTAAATAAATAACAGTTTTACAAAGAAGAACTGTATCAGTACACTTATATTTTATACATCGAAGTTACAACCATTGCCAATCACTAGACAGTTTTTAAAACAACATGTCCCATGATATATACAACAATATCTCACAGCGAAAACACTCCATACGCTCCTGCCATCCAGCTCGCCTCCTGAGCTCCAGAACGTCCTTACCTGAAAATCTGTAATACTCGGTCTGACCCGAGCATTACATCAAAGTAACACCCGGGTCAGGCTGGAAACCAGCGTGAGTAAACCCATCTAACATGGAATACAACAGTATAAAACTTACATAAAACCCGGGATGACTCGTTTGAATTTACCACATCACAAGTTATGATAGACATCACTTTATTTTTCACATCTCTTTCTAAGTACCAAAAAAAACTTAGATTAAATGGTGCAGTTCATTTAAATCATTCCATACCAGCCTAGTGCCTTCACATATCAATTTATCAAGAATCGAAGTGGTTTCGAGTTTTTACTAATACTCGACCCCGGTCTCTTCGAATCTAATGTCATCTTAACCCAAGTTATTAAATTCATATACTGGATGTTACTTTTACACAGCAATAACACAGATAAACATCACCCATTTATCATTGATATACCAATATCATATCAACAGAACGTCGCAGAATATCATCCAATATATATCGTCATTAGATATCATTCAATTCAACAAACAATCATCCATAAGTAAGCATTGTCAATTCATACCATAATTAATCATCTAATCATGCTTAATCAACCATTAATTAATTAAAATCATTTAATTAATTCATCACTCCTTGATTACCTTATAAATCAATCGATTAATTTCTAATCACAGATTAATTATCCTCTAATTATCAGTTAATAAACCTCAATTATTAATTAATCTCCCTTAATACAAAGTAATCAATCCTTAATTACTTTATAGTCAATTAATTATCCTCTAATTAACTAATTTATTAACCATCAAATATTGATTAATAACCCTTATTATTAATCAATATCTCTAAATACAAATTAATTAATTCATAATTATTCTTATAATTAATTGATTAATCATTAAGTAACAAATCTTAATTTCCTAGTTTGATTAACCAGTTATTAATTAACAATCTTAATTACAAATTAGTTAATACTTAATCACTAGTTTGATTAAACAGTTAATCAACCCTTAATCAATATTGATTAATCCTTAATTTCCATTAATTAATCCTTAATCGTCTTATCTTAATTACTTTCATTAATAAATCATTAACTTAATTAATTCTTTAATTAATTATATTGAGTAATTAATCCTTAATCAGTCCCATTTAATTATTCCATAAGTAATTATCTTCTTTAATTAATTATGTTCCATAATTATACATTAATCTCTTATACTGAGCAACCACATAATTAAGTAATTAATACCTAATCCACATCATAAGAGATTATTCTTAATTAATTTATCCAAAAAGTTTATCTTAAATTAATTACCCTGATTAATTATTCTCAACTAATCAGTTAATGATTTCTAAATCAATTATTATTCATTAACTATTCATCATTAAATAATTATACTTTTATTATTCACATTAGTTAAAGAACCCTTATTAATTTCATGGAATGATTAACTTTTTGATTAACTTTCCAAATTAATTGCCTTTTAATCATTCATAACTAAAATTAATTAGTAATAAATTCTTAAAATTTAATTTAACTTAATTACATCATTTAACAAACAAGCATAAGATTGCTTAAACATTTTACTCAATATTTTTAAACAAGATAATTTAACTTGGGAAAACTTGTTTTTATTATACTTTAAAACATTCTAAATCATCAGGATAAGGAACCCGAGCCAAACAAGATATAACCAGAACATACCCCGAGCAACACTCGAGCATTGACAACCCCAATCTGCTCCGTGGTAAACACGAGATCTTCCCTTCCCTTCATACACTTAGTTAGATTAAAACTGGCAACAGTTTCTTGCACAATTTTAAATCTCTTTACTAAATAACAGACCGAGTCAAACCTCTACTGTCTCGCGCACAATCCCGAGTTCCTCTCCCCCATCCTTCTTCTTTAAATATAGAACCACACCGATACATGCACGTGCACTACCAAACGACACTGCACTTGTCGACGACACCACCATCAAGGAGTCGATGTCGTCCCTCTCGATCGCTTCCAAATCCAGAAATCCAAAATTCGAGAGCAAATTGAAATCTCAAAGATCGACTCAAATTGGACTGAAGCACCACCAGCAATTTCTTCTATCGACGTCGATTATGCAATCAGGAACCCATGTCCTTCCTTTCAGAGCCGCTCCACGCCACCCTTTCGCGATCACGATCCTCGCGATCGACTCTGATGAACCATAGATGCCGAGATCATTTCGACAACACGGCTTGACAAAATCTACCCTCAAACCCTAATTTACCCTCATTCTCACGACTCGATCACCAGAAAATTCACCACCCATTTTTTTCGACGATCAACACCCCTAAGCTACCGTCACCCCAAAACTTATCGAATCTCATCTTGCCAATAATCGAAAATCAGTGGAATTTCCAAAATCTATTAACTTAACATAACTCCATAATTACAGCTTTAAAAATCATGATTTGAATTCTAAAATTCATCATTTGATGTCATGAAACTGGTTATGGAATATAAACATGAATTTTAGCCCATTGGTTTTTGACTTATTTCTTTTGTCCAACACTATATTACTATATTTTGAAATATTTAATGCCACTAAAAATCTTAAGCCATTTTTAAAATTTATAAAACCCTGTTAAAATTCTTTCCCTTCCCATATCATGGACTGAAGCTATATTGTTTGAAAGCTATAAATTTTTGTAAAAATTTAAAACTAGATATATGCAACAGAACAGTGATATGAATATACAGGTACTCAACTTACCCAGATCTATCCTAAATACTAACATGCATTCACGGCCAATTTAATACTAACATATATACCCCATCACAACATAAGGCTTTCACAAGAATCAAAGTTTAATCACTGATAAAAAAAACTATTTTCAAGAAAGGCTTACTCATCAGGCTTCTAGAACAGAAACAGAGAATCTGTACTTAATTTTGCAGACTTGTTTCCAGACTCTTGCATTTCTTTGCTTGTTGAATTTTTTTTATAAACAGCAACTGACTTTGATCAGTACTTGATGTTAGGTTGCAATCCTTGCTTGATCTTGTACTTAAGCTCAGGTTAAAATTTGGAAAACTATTGCTTGATTTATTTCATTCTCAGTTCAGTTTTTTTTAGTTTGGAAAGTGAATAGAAGAATGAATTGAGGATTATAAAACTTTGAACTAAGATCAAATGGCCAGTTTTCTCTAAATATTTTATTTAAATTTCCATTGAAAAAAAACAAATTTAGGCCACTTGTAAATTTTGAATGACACTTAAACTACAAATGTCAATACATGAATTAATTAGCTTACAAATGTTTTAAATACTATTTATATATTTACACTTGTTAAATTCTTTGTTTAAAGAGGGTTACATATGAAATTAAATGTTTTTAATATTTACAAGGTTCTTATATTATAAAATTTTAGTTAGTTCTATATACATATGTTTTATATTTTAAAACCAAATTTATTTAAGATAATTATCCTTTAAAATTTTAATCTCAAATTCAAATTTAATTTAAATTGACTCATGTATATATATATTTAAACAACACACGTTAAATTTGTTTGAAAAAAAATATTTTTGTCAATTTTAAATAATTATACTAAGTGGATTATCAAATTAATACTTGTTCAGATATATGCACATATATATTTAATTTAATATTATTATTATTAATTTTTATTTACCAGAATTATTTATATAAATTAATATTTCTACAAATTAAATCCAATTATTACATCAATTACAGATATTCAAAAATTCGGGTTATTACATTCCTCCCCCCTTTGAATCTTTTCGTCCTCGAAAAGAAACAAAGTCAGAATTTATTTAATACTCAAAACCATATAAATTTTCTTTGATCATTTTTAAAATACTTTAAAAATCTATATAATATTACTAAAATAGTTTTATAAAATACTTTTTATAACTCGGTGTTTCAATATGTCCATCTTCGTTCTTATAGAAATTCGGTCATACGTTGATCAGGCGTAAGACTGAAAATCTATAAGTGCTTAGCAGACCCATTTTCAGCATCCAGTGAAAATACTCGAAAAATAATTTTATTGAAAATATTGAAAACATTTTTGAAAATAGAGGAAATATCTTTGGTGAGAATGCTCTGAAAATCATCACCCTCATCCATGGTCGCAGTTAACCCGATGGTTACGTTGCCATCCCGACAAAGTCCATAGGTAACTGTAAGCCTCCGCGCCCCTCGATTACACCATGGAACCAGCTACAGATCGCAACTGCAATTGAGGTTATGTTGCTATCACAGCAAAAACCCATATAAATGTAGGCCTCAGCACCCCCAAATTTCGCTGCCAAGAGAATAAAACTTCTCCCCTCCACTTGACCATAGATCGCAGCCTACCGATGTTACATTGCCTTCCCGGCAAAATCAAGCGTAGACCGTTGACACTCACCTCCACACGATTTCCGCTATGGTCCATACAGTAGATCGCAGCGACATCGAGTTACATTGTCGTCACAGCATAACCCAGATGCCTGTGTAGGCATCAGCGCCCTCGACTTTCGCTATCCAATAATCCTCAGGAACTAGTTTTGTCCGGACTCCTCACAGGATCAACTTTAGAACCCCCCCTTAGAGGCTCAAGGCAGTACCAACCTGTGGTACTCCTGAGAAGTTCATCCCAAGGGTGCGCCTTTTTCTCCAGACCCATTTTCAAAACACTTTATACTATACACATATAGTATCTTCCAAATCATACACCTACTATGAATCTCATATAAATCTTCTTTCTCAAAATCGATTATCCCAAAATCGATAATTCTCAAACTAGGCTTTCCAAATTCCAAAATTGATTTTACCCAAAAATCAAAAAGCCTTTTCCAAATTCATAGGTTCCCAAAACCTTTTCTAAAATCATTCTCATAAGATCCTTTATACGTATGTATATATAGATATATATAACTTCTTAAAAATTTGGATCTCTTCAAACTTGTATAAAACCCCTTTTATACTTTAAAAACTTTCAAAAAACCCCTTTCTTCTGGCTATAGATTCACAAAGGGAGATCTATCTTATAAAACAAAGATATATAACTTTGTTTATTCCAAATCAAATATTCAAATTTGATTACTCTATAAAGTCATTAACCATATTACTTACTTCCATAAAGTAAATTTTTACCATAAAAATATCCAATTTCTATTTTATTTCATCATATATTTCACAAAGTATATTTTCCACTTCAAAAACCTTTTTACAGTTCTTATCCACAAACTTTTAGTATCAATTTCATTCTAATCCGTACGATGTACACATACCATTCGTACACAATATCAATCTGATCGCTCACTCGATCACACAATTTCCCTTCCGAACTAGTATCGTCCACCTGACTTCCTAGTGCGGATACAGATCTGGTTTCTTGATCAGAAACCATCATTCTCCTTGCATAGTCATAACTATGATAGAGAATATTCAGAACCAATCAACAATCCATATCCAGGTTCGCCGTCGAAAATCGAATGAAAAATCCCAACTCAGATCAACACAATTATCTCGAAATTCTATGCTCGAATTTGGATCAAATCATTATGTGAATATACGTACATCCTACGTATTTATCTTCATTGATTATCAACTAAATCAATTTCTCTTTCTATTCACATTTCCTTTAATTTCTATCCACATAATCACAATTTTTCCAATTCCATAGGATTAATCCTTATCTCAAATGGATATTCAATCATAAACAGTTTGAACTCTGTTCAGCTTTGATTTAGAAAATAGCTTAAAAAGTTTAAAATAGGTAAGTAGTTGAAAAGTAATTATTAGTTTGTAAAATATCTGTAAAATAGTTAAGTAATTGTAAAATAATTGGAAAATAGTTAAATAGTTATAGTAATTTTAAATAATTGCAAAATAATTGTAAAATAGTAATTAGTTATAAAGTAGTTGAAAAACAGTAATTAGTATATAAAATAGTTGCAAAATAGTTAAATAATTCCAAAAGTAATTATAAAATAAGTATAAGATAGTTTTGGGTTTTAATAGAAAGGTTGTATATATAATAAATAGCTTGGAAAAATAGATTTGTACTAAAACAATTTATTTTGAAAATAGTCCAGAGTCAAACTGTTAATTCCCAACCTCCATTTCCAATCAATTCAATTTAAATTTCCACTTCCATTTAAATTGATCCAATTTCAAATTAAATAACTTCAATTTCCATTGAAATTGACTTAACTCTATATTCAAGTTGAATTAACCTCAGTTTCTTCCAAAATTTAACTTTATTCAACTTTGATCTCAGATTCTACTAATTCAAATAAATTTCAATTGAACTAGTTCTAATTTCAATTCATTTCAACTCCAGTTTGAATTAATCCCAATTCCAAACCCCATTTCCAAATCAAGTTGAATTATTCATGATTTGCTCCTAAATTCAATTCAAATTCCATTTGAATTTAAAACTATTCAACTTTAATTATAATTCCAAATTATTCAAATAAATTTGGACTAATTTCAAATTGAACCCACCTAAATTTCAAATCATTTCAAATCAATCCAATTCAAATTTTCCATTTGAATTTTTAAACTTATTCATCTTTAATCACGAATCCAATTAATTCAAATCAAATTCAGTTTGAACTAATTCAGTTAAATTAAAATTTAAACTATCCCGAATCATGTAAATTCGAGTTAAAATTTTTAGATGTTAATTTAATCCTTTAAATCAAATCAACTTTTATCTTTAAATCATTTAATTCTGAATCCAAATTCCATTTTTAACCTATTTCATAGTTCAAATAATAATTCAATTTCTTTTTAAACAACTAAATCTTTGAAATTCAATTTATCACCAAATTTATATTTTGAAACCAAACCTTTGAAGTTTCATCTTAATATTGGATATATTACCACACCCCGTTTCTTCATTCATTTAAACAAATCAATTCACAGTTCCATAAATTATTTATAGCAATGGAACGATATCTGGATAAATATGAATCCAAATTTATCCAAACACCAATTAATAGTATCCATTTTCAGTTTCCAGATTTCAAACTAATTTTGAGATCACATAAACTCCCAATTCAAAATAACCATTTAACTTCCCAAGTTAAATCCCAATTTCATTTTGAAATTTCCAAATCAGGTTGTTTATTCAAACTTATTTAACTTCTTCTAAGTTAAATTCAATTTAAATCCCGTTAACCTTACTCAAACTTGAATTCCCACTTCAAATTTCAAAATTCTTTCCCTCTTATAAGTTCAAAATTTATATCAGTTTGGGTTTTCTCATTTCATTCCAAATAAGAATTTAAACTCAGCACGTGGAGTTTATTGCAAACCATATTTGGTTTTAAATTCAAACAAATTCCTTTAAAATTTCAAACAACCATTGTTTGATATAGGACCCTTTCATTCGAATATATTAAATAACATTTCTTATTTTAAAATAAGATCATATTCAAAATAGTTTAAATAATATTATTTCCTTTAACATTTTGAAACCAATTCAAATCTTTATATTTAGAATTAAGAACTTCACAATTTAAAACCTACTTCAATTTATAGTTATACTCATCTTAAAAATTACTTCACTTTGTTTACTCATTAACAAATATTTCATTATTAAACACAATAATCATTTATGATAATTTCCAAAATTTATCATATCTGGAAACCAGATCATTATTATCTTATTCTGAAACTCTTCCCTAAATTCAAGATTTTAAATTTAGTTTGAATCCATTTCAAACTTAAATTTAATTAATTTCAGTTGGTTGTATTTCTGTTACTACTTAATTTAATTCCAATATTTTAACAACCAATTAACTTAATATTTATTAGAAAGAAATATTTATTTATATATCAAAATATATTCTTATATAAAACAATTTAAAACCTTTACATAATAAAGTTACAAGTACGCTCTCATATATATACACTCAACTCATTCTAGGGTACCATTGACCCTATCCTTAATGAGTAATCCCACCAGAGCCGAGGTTCTCGCTTAACCTTCTGCTCTGATACCAAATGTAAAGACCCGGAATTTTCGATCCAAAAAATTCCAGATAGTTAGGAAAAGAAGAAAAGAGAAAGAAGAAGAAACGGTAACAAATCACAGAAACCTCACATTCGCAGCGGATCAAAATGTAATATTAAATAAGTAATATTTTTACAAAGAAGAACTGTATCAGTACACTTATATTTTATACATCAGAGTTACAACCATTACCAATCACTAGACAGTTTTTAAAACAACATGCCCTATGATATATACAACAATATCTCACAGCGGAAACACTCCATACGTTCCTGCCATCCAGCTCGCCTCCTGAGCTCCAGAACGTCCTTACTTGAAAATCTGTAATACTCGGTCTGACCGGAGCATTATGTCAAAGTAACACACGGATCAGGCTGGAAACCAGCGTGAGTAAACCCATCTAACATGGAATACAACAGCATAAAACTTACATAAAACCCGGGATAACTCGTTTCAATTTGCAACATCACAAGTTGTGATCACTTTATTTTTCGCATCTCTTTCTAAGTACCAAAAAAAACTTAGATTAAATGGTCCAATTCATTTAAATCATTCCATACTAGCCTATAGCCTTCACATATCAATTTATCAAGAATCGAAGTGGTTTCGGGTATTTACTAATACCCGACTCCGGTCTCTTCGAATCCAATGTCATCTTAACCCAAGTTATTAAATTCAAATACTGGTTTTTACTTTTACACCGCAATAACACAGATAAACATCACCCATTTATCATTGATATACCAATATCATATCAACAGAACGTCGCAGAATATCATTCAATTCATACATTCAACAAACAGTCATCCATAAGCAAGCATTGTCAATTCATACCATAATTAATCATCTAATCATGCTTAATCAACCATTAATTAATTACAATCATTTAAATAATTCATCACTCCTTGATTACTTTATAAATCAATCAATTAATTTCTAATTACAGATTAATTATCCTCTAATTATCAGTTAATAAACCTCAATTATTAATTAATCTCCTTTAATACAGAGTAATCAATCCTTAATTACTTTATAATCAATTAATTATCCTCTAATTAACTGATTTATTAACCATCAACTATTGATTAATAACCTTAGTTATTAATCAATATCTCTAAATACAAATTAGTTAATTCATAATTATTCTTATAATTAATTAATTAATCATTAATTAACAAATCAATTATATCTTAATTATTAATTAATAAACGTAATTATTAATTAACAATCTTAATTACAAATTAATAATCCTTAATCACTAGTTTGATTAAACTGTTAATCAACCCTTAATTGATATTGATTAATCCTTAATTTCTGTTGAATAATCCTTAATCATCTTATCTTAATTACTTTCATTAATAAATCATTAAATTAATTAATTCTTTAATTAATCATACTGAGTATTTAATCCTTAATCGCTCCTATTTAATTACTTCCATAAGTAATTATCTTCTTTAATTAATTATGTTCCATAATTATACATTAATCTCTTATATTGAGCAACCACATAATTAAGTAATTAATACCTAATCCACATCATAAGAGATTATTCTTAATTAATTTATCCAAAAAGTTTATCTTAAATTAATTACCCTAATTAATTATTCTTAACTAATTAGTTAATGATTTCTAAATCAATTATTATTCATTAACTATTCATTATTAAATAATTATACTTTGATTATTAACATTAATCAAAGAACCTTATTAATTTCATGGAATGATTAACTTTTTAATTAACTTTCCAAATTAATTAACTTTTAATCGTTTATAACTCAAATTAATTAGAAATAAATTCTTAAAATGTAATTTAACTTAATTACATCATTTAACAAAAAACATAAGATTGCTTAAACATTTCACTCAATATTTTTAAACAAAATAATTTAACTTGGGAAAACTTGTTTTTATTATACTTTAAAACATTCTAAATCATCAGGATAAGGAACCGAGCCAAACAAGATATAACCAGAACATACCCCGAGCAACACTCGAGCATTTACAACCCCAATATGCTCCGTGGTAAACACGAGATCTTCCCTTCCCTTCATACACTTAGTTAGATTAAAATTGGTAACAGCTTCTTGCAAAATTTTAAATCTCATTACTAAATAACAGACCGAGCCAAACCTCCACTGTCTCGCACACGATCCCGAGTTCCTCTCCCCCATCTTTCTTCCTCAAACATAGAACCACACATATACGTGCACGTGCACAACCAAACGCCACCGCACTGGTCGACGACACCACCTCAACGAGTCGATGTCGTCCCTCTCGATCGCTTCCACATCCAGAAATCCAAAATTCGAGAGCAAATGGAAATCTCGATGATCGACGCAAACTGGACTGAAGCACCACCAGCAATTTTTTCTGTCGACATCGATTATGCAATCAAGAACCCATGTCCTTCCCTTCAGAACCGCTCCACGCCACCCTGTCGTGATCACGACCCTCGCGATCAACTTTGACGAACCATAGATGCCGAGATCATTTCGACAACATAACTGGACAAAATCTACCCTCGAACCCTAATTTGCCCTCGTCCTCACGACTCGATCACCAAAAAATTCACCACCCATTCTTTTTGATGATCAACACACCTAACCTACCGTCACCCCAAACCTTATCGAATCTCATCTTGCCGATAATCGAAAATCAGTGGAATTTCCAAAATCTATTAACTTAACATAACTCGATAATTACAGCTTTAAAAATCATGATTTGAATTCTAAAATTCATCATTTGATGTCATGAAACTGGTTATGGAATTTAAACATGAATTTTAGCCCATTGGTTTTCGACTTATTTCTTTTGTCCAACACTGTATTACTATATTTTAAAATATTTACTACCTGTAAAAATCTTAGGCCATTTTTAAAATTTATAAAACCCTGTTAAAATTCTTTCCCTTCCGATATCATGGACTGAAACTATTTTGTCTGAAAGATATAAATGTTTATAAAAATTTAGAACCAGATATATGTAACATAACAGTGATATGAATATACACGTACTCAACTTACCCAGATCTATCCTAAATACTAACATGCATTCACAACCAATTTTATATAAACATATATACCCCATCACAACACAAGGCTTTCACAAGAATCAAAGTTTAATCACTGATAAAAAAACTATTTCGAAGAAAGGCTTACTCACCAGGCTTCTAGAACAGAAACTGAGAATCTGTACTTAATTTTGCAGACTTGTTTCCAGACTCTTGCATTTCTTTGCTTGTTGAATTTTTTTTATAAACAGCAACTGACTGTGATCAGTACTTGATGTTGCGTTGCAATCCTTGCTTGATCTTGTACTTAAGCTCAGGTTAAAATTTGGAAACTATTGCTTGATTTATTTCATTCTCAGTTCAGTTTTTTTAGTTTTGAAAGTGAATAGAAGAAAGAATTGAGGATTGTAAAACTTTGAACTAAGATCAAATGGCCGGTTTTCTCTAAATATTTTATTTAAATTTCCATTGGAAAAAAAACAAATTTAGGACACTTGTAAATTTTGAATGACACTTAAACTACAAATGTCAATACATGAATTAATTAGCTTACAAATGTTTTAAATACTATTTATATACTTACACTTGTTAAATTCTTTGTTTACAAAGGGTTACATATGAAATTAAATGTTTTTAATATGTTTACAAGGTTCTTGTATCATAAAAATTTAGTTAGTTCTATATACATATGTTTTGTATTTTAAAACCAAATTTATTTAAGATAATTGTCCTTTAAAATTTCAATCTCAAATTCAAATTTAATTTTAAATTGACTCATATATATATATTTAAACAACACACAATAAATTTGTTTGAAAAAAAATATTTTTGTCAATTTTAAATAATTATACTAGGTGGATTATCAAATCAATACTTATTCAGATATATGCACATATATGTTTAATTCATTATTATTATTATTAATTTTTATTTACCAGAATCTATTACTTATAATGGAACGCAGAAACCAAACAATGTAATATTGACACATGTCACTTTAGAATGTCATCCTAAAACTAAACCACCAAACAAATTGTCAATAAACGTGGGAGCAGTTAGCTTTTTACTGCTCCGTTATCCTATCATCCTCCTCATTCAATTTCTCACATCAATTTCACCCATGAACAATTACTCCAAAACATTAATTCCTCTCCCGATTGTTCATTACCCTCAAAATTAACCTAAATTATTCGTTCAGAAAACCTTTGATCTTCCAATTCCATTCATAACTAAATAAACATCGATCTACACCGTCAGTGATTTACCCAAGGGATGAAGTCTCTTCAAATTTTGTTGACTGTTGGACTTTATAAATTTTCGGGTATGAAAAATTTACCCTTTTCATTTGTGATTCAAAGATTTCATATGTTTTGATTTAAGTTTCACATGTACCGTTTTATTTTTTAGGCATACAATGTTGAATCAGTTCGCTCCGATGAATTCTTATTCGCTTTTTGTATCTCCAGTTTCTATATTGTTTTTCGTTCAAGCTTCATACATATGATTTCTTTTCATGTTAAGAAAATATGGATATAGTTTGGACGTAGGTATTGTTTGAGGTTTCATTACAAGGCCATTAGTACAAAATAGTAAGTACTCTCATTCAAGTTATATTTTGTCAAATTTTCTACCCATTTGCTAACCAGAATTATATAATACAATATCTTAACACAGGATAGAGAGTAATGCTTATAGATAATGCTAAATATATTTAATCTTGGCATTCCTGTATGCGTATAATTATGCAATATTTATTTGCAAAACCCACTAGACTAGATTATAATATGCATCCATTACTATTTAAATGGACGTGTGAATTCTTTTCCTGTTATTGGCAATTAAAATAAAAATTATCCAAGTTTAAGGATGTTATGACCAGCAATAAAGATAAAAGGCCAATGTGGTATATCATATGTTGAAAACTTTATCCTAGAGATCTCTTGAGGCTTTCTTCGACTATTTCTCTATTTTAAAATATAATACATACAGTAACATAAATTATTTACACAATTTGCATGAATATATACGGTAAGCTCAAGAAAAAGTTTAAAAAACAGTCAACTTGAGGTAGTAGATTCACTACATAATATTGGGATGAGCATAGTTTGACCAATCTTTTATTCAGTTTTAGTTCTGGAGGTTTGATGGTATTAAAAGTGGAAGTTCTATTTTAAAGAGCACATGAAATTACCAGAGGGTTGAAATATCAAGTTTAGTTTGATTAACATTGTTTATGTCAGTAGACTATATGACAAAAACTGTATTTATTACACTATATCTTTGTTTTTATTCAACTTAAGCTATAGAGTCATGGTTTTGTTTTCCCCTTACAATTTATTGCAGTGAGAAGTTTTTCTTAACGTGGTTAATTGGTGCCAATGGTTTTTCAGGTTTGAATCTCGAGCTCATGACCTTTACTCGAGAATCAAAATTTATTATTTGGCATTTTATCATAAATGATTTAGTTTCAATAGAAACAACTCTGATAAAAATATTACGAAACTATTATGTACTTATATTTGTATATGTCCATACGTGCATGCTATGTATATATATACATACATAATCCATACACACATATATGTATATGTGTGTACTTATATTTGTATATGTAAGTATGTGCGTACTATGTATATACATACATAATCCACACGCGCACACACATATATATGTATGTATTTATGTACTTAAATTTGTATATGTATGTATGAGCATACTATGTATATACATATATAATCCACACAACGTGTGTGTATGTATATATGTGTGTGTGATTTCCAAAGCCCATGATGTTATTTTGCATTTTAATGCATTTTTTGGTGAAAATTTCAAGATAGAGTACAGGTTCAGCTCAATTTCTTAAACTTATTACAGATTAGTCATAAGCCGTAAAAAAGGTTCATAATCCCAATAGTTGTGTATTTGTTGCATCTTTATGAGAAGATAAAATTTAAGCACAGTTTGGAAACCGAAAAATAAAACAATTAAAATATTTAATTTAACATTATTTCTTCCTATTCTTGATTCGTAGGTTGTTATCACACATGACAGTGGTCTTCTTCCTTTAATGCATTGCAGAATCAAGGGTAGAAGCTGATTAAGGAGATAAAGGAAAACTGCATAACATGGCTAAGTGGTGTGATTACTTTTTATTACTGTCAATGTACCGATCTGACAATGGTCATATTTTAATGAAGCCTTCAGTTTACAGAATCTTTTTGGAGGGAAATACAAAAGAGTCGAGGTACGTATAACTAAAATTGTAAAACCACAGCTTAATGGATTTAATTTTCTAAATACCAAGATATGAAGAAAGTTACAGCATGAATGCCATGTGAAGCCTACTTCCTCATGAGAATTTATTTGTACACCACACTTGCTACCATGCACTATTGGCAAAACTGGTGTAGGCATTTTGGTAATGCCATCAAATATGAGAAGACTTAGGGAAATACCAAGATGTGTTTTTTAAGGACTCCTAATAACAAGGAATTATTATGTAGTTAAATATTAATCCTTAAGGTGTCTTAATTATGGAACAAATCAAAAATAAAAAGTAAACTCAATAATGATATGGCCACTCTTTTAGTATAAATGTCGAAATGATATTTCGACCAGTCCCTTGAATATTAGCTATTATGCTTCCTTGTGTAGGTTTTCCAATTTTTTTGCATAAATATGGTATTTACTTACAAAATAATCATTGTATGAATTGTGTTGGATACCGTGAAAGTTATATATATATATATATATATATATATATATGCCTAAGTTTTAAGTGTTAGAGGTCTATAAATGTATACAACTAACTTTACAAATCCACTTCATCCTCTCTACCGCAATTCTCAATTGTTCGTGTTTAAAAAAAATGGAGAGATATTTGTACTTATGAACTAGATATGATAAACCTGAGCAATATGAATATTTCTACGAGCTCTAAAACTAAAAATTGTCAATCTTATTCAGTGCCTGCGTACACTACGACCTTATGTAACTTTCCGTAGTCATTGATCTTGAAATATCTCATAAGACGAAGGTCTTAAATGGTGGGAGCATATCTTTTCATAAAACACTCCCTTTGCCTTTTAATATGATACCACCTTCGTCATGTGATCGTGAATATTAACATAGTAAATGGTTGAAAGTAAATTAAAATACATAAGGCAAGTGCAATGGTAAATAAAGAGAAACGTTTAAAGACCATAAGTAAATCTAAAAACATAAGTTTTAGATCCATAAGGTATGTAATTAATAGCATGATAGCTAAATAAGTGCACTATTAGTAATGAGGCATTAGGCACCCTATATAACAATAAGACTAAACCTTAAAATTCTTAAGGGAATGATACATTAATTGAATATTAATGATATGCACGAAATATAGGTTTGTTATAAGAGAAATGTCATCACCACTCTCCTTTAAGGGACAATATAATTGTAGTTGCTCTTTTTTTGGTGGAAAGCGCTGAATCCCATAGTGAAATCATTAGCTGCCAAATGATTAATATGCGAGCCTCGGTGATTTCCACTAATAAAATATCAAGTAGAACAATACTCTCCCTAAATGAGACTGATGGTAGAATTGCTCTTTCTTATAATTCACCAATGCAAAAGTAAAATATACCTCAAGTGGTAATCCAGCTCTTGCACTATAGCACTTCCATCACTCATTAACTATAAGTTGTTTGAATGGTTAACAGAATTTAACTTGCATACAACTTCCAATCTCTAAATCTTTCAAAAATTAACACAAAAGCAAGAAACAATAGAGTTTAGCTAGGAACAAAATACTTCTTACCGAACAATTTCTTTTTTATTGTATACCAATTAATAATTGAATTTGAGGTCTTATCAGAGGTTAACATAGAAATAACTTGACTTGACACACAATTGTAGAATTATTTATTAATTTTTATCATACACTTTTTAATTATTCTTGATACGGTTAAATATGTACTTAAATAGTCAACTGGTGGTTTTACAATTTTATTCTTTTTATAGTCAATTGTCCCCATAAATAATCCCATCAAGTTGCGCAGTTTAATATGTATAGGAAGTCTACTGGTACTCTATTTCCTATTGACAAGGAGCATAAGGATTCACTATTTATTAGATGAGATTATTTTGCATATGAAGTATTTATGGAAGAAGATGAGGAAGATGGCTACAAGGGAAATGGGGATGTTTGGGATGAATATCTCGACCCTCCATTTTATTGTCAAACTAAAACATGCTGATAGGATTTCAAAGGCGATACAAAAATTGCATGGTGTTGGCTCTTTCCTATTAAAAAATAAAATTAATAGTGGTTGCGACCTGCATTGATTTAGTTTAAAAATATTCCTTTTGATATGGAATGAAGGTAGGTCTATTGCAACTTATTATAACACCAACTATGTTAATGTTCCTATTTTCTCTTGTGGTCTATTTCTGACGTTTTATTTTTGGTGTTGAAATTTCCGTTTTATGTAAATTTTATAATGTTAATATAAACAATAATATTCATTAGTTTGTTTTAAAAAATGAAAATCAATATTATTCTTCAATGTCACTACTCATCGTGACAGCATGTGTTTGAGCATGGCAAAAAATCAACCAAATCAAAACAAAGAAACTTTCCCAAGTAAGCTACTAGCACACACAATTTGGGTTCTCTGAACTCTCAAGCTATGACGAGGCATATGGAAATGTTCATGTTATCTTTGTGGGCCTTGACATGGACATAAATTGCAGCGGAAGGAACATAATTTTTTGGAACTGCTAAAAATAGAAATGGAAGGTTTATTTCTTTAATTATTGTTTTGTATTTCTAGCTTGAAAAATATTTTTAATGATTTTTTTAAAAAAATAAAAAAAGTATTATTTGCAACAAATTAATTTTATTTTAGGCAACTAACGACTATATTTTTAATATTGGTGGTTACATGCGAAGAAAACTATTGTATGATGATTTGATTGCCTCTCCAATGGATAGAGGTGTAAGAACTCTTTTCTTGCTGTTGTGTTAACAATGATTATTATATGGTAAACGGCAAAAAAAGTATTTCAAATACATATTTATCCTTACACTATAAAAAATAGATGAAATTCAAGAGGGTTATTTGTGTAATTCAACAACCTTAACATATGTCCTTAGGACACGTGTTAACATTTTTCTTTTTTATAAGAAAATGGTAAAAGATAAATTCATTATTATTGTGTAAGGGCGTTATTAACAAATTTTGTGATTTAAATTATTCATGTGAGGTTGGGTAAGTTTGTACTAAGTGGAGCAACCCTAGACTTGAGTTACATGATACACATTTCAATTTTGCTATTTTCCATCTATGCTATAAACTATTGGACAAAGTTATCATTTATATTTTACATAGGAAAATTCAATACACATGTGGTTTACAAATAAATAAAACGTACATTAAGGCCTAGCTCTCTCCTTCCTACCGTATATGAGCCATTCCTAATTTTGCACATGACTTCACAATAAATAAAAAGTTATTGTGTGATTTATTTGTTATCAAGACCGCTGTCATTGAATGAAATTTGGAACATTTGGGAACATTAAGCTACTTCAAAGCCACTTACTAAATTAATGGCTAAATATATATTTTTAGTCTGTTATGTCAATATGTTTCAAAATGATACAACATTTTGATGGGACGATCATGATTATCGTAAGATCATATCAGCAATATATTGAATACTTTTGAAATGGAAGTTGATATGAAAAGTTGTAAGTGTGAGTGTGTTAGTGGGTTAGGGAGGGGAGTTAATTGTTATTTCACAGGGATTAGAATTTGAGAGACGTGGGTCCTCCTTTTACACATACTTATTATGGATGATGTAGTTGGTAGTTGATGTGGCATCAGTTTGTGAGGTCAATATTTTAATGCACACGACCGCAAATCAATTTGATTTACATAAATTACATGTTATATCTATTTAGTAATTCTTCAAAGTTTATAGATCTTGTGTGCACATAGTGGGGATGGTCAAAATAATTTTAAAACGTTTATAACTAAACAAGTTTGAAACAAATAGGTTTGAAAACAAAAAATTATATTTGTTGCATGATACGACATTTTACTTTTAGTTTACATTTACAAACATTTTACAAGCTTATATGTACTTACTAGGTTACACTGAAAACAAAAGAAAAAACATGACTAATCATACTCATATCACAAACATCTCAAGAAATCTCTAATAAAGAAAAATCGAACTTACAATACAGAAATATCTTAGGGACAATTTGGCATAGGTCCCTAATAAGTTTCAAAATACACAAAAACCCTAGTAAAAAAAAGTTTGTAAATTAGGTCCTTAGAATTAAGTTACTGAATAATGGCACACACTTGTGCAATTATTCAGTGAATAATTCAGACATTTATGCAATTATATCAAAAAGTTGTAGATATTTTCACAATTATTCACCGAAAAATTGAGGAAATTTCCACAATTTCTCAAAAAGTTGCGGAAAATTCCCTAATTATTCACCAAAAAAATTACGGAAATTTCCGTAATTATTCACTGAAATAATTGCATAAATTTATGCAACTTTTGCAAATAATTGCACAAATATCTGCAATTATTCAATGAATAATTGCATAATTATATGCTATTACTTAGTAACTTAATATTAGGGATCTAATTTACGTACTTTTTTTACTGGGGTTTTTGTGTATTTTAAAAATTATTAAGGACCCGAGCCTAATATTCACAATATTTTATGTTATTTTACTCCTTCCATGTAGTCGAAAAAGAAAGATACAATCAAAAAAGTTAATAATAATATTGAAGAATAAGATACCTACACTTATGAATTCCGCAACTGCCCGTGTGCGTAGCACGGGTTACTCACTAGTTATTTATATAAATTAATATTTCTACAAATTAAATCCAGGTATTACACTAATTACAGATATTCAAAAATTCGGGTTATTACATCAGTCGACTGGACCAGAAGTTGAAAATTCACAACCTTCAGCTTCAATCGACTGAAGCCCTGCACCAGTCGACTGAGCAGTAGATCTGAAGGGTTTTTTACCTTTTCACCGACCCCCTTTACCCCTTTATTCATCTCTTTACCTTCTCTCCTCTTTTACAATTCAGTTTTTCATAATCTTCAAAACCCTAAGCTCTCCAAAAATTAAATTTTTCTCCTCAAAATCAAAATTAAATGGAATCAAAACGAAATGGTCAAGCCTCTTCCTCGTCTCAACCTCCTTCTAATGAATAAATTCAGTGGTGGCTATTTGACGACACCGCAATAAAGAGATGGAGATGGATATAAGATTCAAGAATATTCGATGGTTCCTTCATCAAATTCCCTGATTTTTCACCTTAGCATATTCAAGAATTACCCCCCTTGCAATTTAGAGTCGTTACTTGATATCGACGACAATAATCACAAAATTAACCAAATTACGGTTAAGTTGTTCTACGCTAATCTCAACTAGGGTCATCAAGATGTGCCAAATCAGGAAGATTGCATATGGAGTCTCTTATGTGGTAAGCCCGTCTTCTTTTCTCTAGACCGCATGGCTCATATTCTAAAAACAGAAAATGATGAAGTTGAGTTGGCTACTATTGATGTTGATTTGGTTGTTCGAGATCGTGTAAGCCATTTATTTTTTTGAAGACGATATGCGTCAGTTGAAATCAATTTCTTTACGACCGAGCGCACAAATAATTCATCACGCCTTAATGAAAACCGTAACTCCTAGGACCAGGAGTTAAGAACTCGTCTATGAACATAATTATCGAGCCTTGTATGCAATTTATGGAAACATCAAAGTAAACTGGCTTCGTTTAATACTTGACGAGTTTTTAAGCTTTAACAAAGGAAAGATGAATATAATTTATCGCGGTGAATATATTATGCGTCTTCTCAAAGCTTGTGAAGTTCTGGAACCGGAATCACCGGTTTCTACTATAGGTTGTTTAAATTCTCGGACCTTAGCTTTAATAAAATTACCGGTTGCCCGACCCCCTCCTATAATATCTTTTGAAGAATGGACACAAAGGAAAACAACTCAAGTCCAACCACAACAAGACAAGCCTTCTCACTGGCTTTCTCATCAAACATCCACTCGATATCAACAAGAAGAAATTACGATTCCAAGCGAAGGTCTTCAACCATGTGAGGCCATCAATATCATGTGCCATAATCGACAAATCCTTCAATCGAACATCCTCAAAGTTGATAAGAAGCTCAATAAAGTCAAAGGGTTTTTCACAAAATTGTTGCAAGCTATATCGTGCTCTTCCGGTACATCTACTTCTACAATAGGCGATCTGGGTAAGCAACCAGTATTTACATGGCATTCTTCTTCTTCTGTGGATGATCAAGCTAGTAGTGATGATGATGGTAATGAAGGAGTTAGTGGTAGGGGTAAGGGTCTGATGGAGTAAGATGTTTATTTTTATTTTAATTCAAGACATTTGTTTTAATTAATATGCCTTGTACTTAAATGGCCATTCTAGTTTATTTGTTTTTAAACACTTGTCTATGGATATCAAAATGCGTGGATGATTGTTCTTGGTTTTATTTCATATTATCTTTCACAACATAATATTATATTAGTTATTCCTTTTTGTCGATGACAAAGGGGGGAGAAATATTGTTGCTACTAATAAGAATGCAGGATATAGAGCGTCAGAGATTCATAGGGAGTAAGTATTTATGTTGTTTTATATACAGTCGAAATCTATATCTGTTTACAGGTTGTCATCAATCAAGAAGGGGGAGAATGTTGAGGCTTGGTTTTGATTCATGACACAAAGCTATCATCTACAACATATAGATTTTACGACTACTACGACAAAAAGAGAATATATACTACAAGGAGACAAGACTTCGAAACCGGTGCATCAATTTTATTTTAAAAAAATTTGAGTCTTAGGTCAACATTGTTAAAATCTCTCCTCACTTTCATATATATTAGATTATATATTTTTATCACTCTATTTACAAATTTTTTATGCACATATATAAGCATATTATTAATTTATAAAAAAATTTAAGTTATATATATATATATACGCAAACTGTTTACATTGCACAAAATACACCAGGTAAGTCGACTGACCCAAGTTTCTAGTCGACTGACAATGGAGAAAATGTCCAACATGCACAGTGCATGAATATATGAATTTAAATATTTAAATTCGTTTGACTATTCAATCGACTGACCTTGAAGCCCAGTCGACTGAATTTCTATAACAACCATATTTTTGAAAGGACACGACTTTTGTGAAGAGTTGCGAACCTTCAACGAAAAAATTTGAATGCAACACTCGATCGTAACTCTTCACCAATAGTCATAGCTTTCTAACTCTTATAAATACAAACTCCAACTTCATTTCAAATTACTCTATCACAATCGATTTCTCTTATTCTTTGATCTAACTTTTTGAAATCTATTTGCTATCATACTCTTAATTATTCTGCATAAAAGCAATACTATGCCTTTCTATTCTTCATATACTTCAAATATAAACATTTATACTCGAGGAAAAGATTATAAGAAGAATGTACTACGAAGTGACAAATTAGTGTTATTGGTACACACATTAGTCAAACTATTTTTTGTATTAGTTGAAGTCCTGTTCTGCTACTCAGGCAAGTGAGGTCCTCTTCGGCTGTTGAGGTGAAATCCTGTTCTGCTGCTCAGGTCCCTGTTCGGCTGCTCAGGGGTTGTATAAACCTGTTCCTCCGGGTTAAGTGAGAATTGTTATTTTAGTGAAATTCCAGAAGGAGTCTGGGACTGGTTGTAGGACGGTGCTCCGAACCAGTATAAAAATCTCTGGTGTCATTTTACTATACTGCTTTTTATTCCGTACTGTTTACAGTATTATTATCATTAGTATACTCTACATTATCATATATCCATATTACGCGTTCCACATAGCACACTTTCATATATAAAAATTATATACATACAAATCGATATATGATATCGGTATGTATTTAAACTAGATTTAAGTAAAGTTAATCACTTAACGGGCTTTATAGAAAATTAGTCCATGTAAGCGTATGTGACGACCCATATTTTACATATCAGAGGATCGTAAAATATTTCAATTTGATTCATTTGAGGTTATATCATTCTAATATTTTTAAATATGATTCTTAGGGTTGTTTTACACATCCATGATTTTCTCTAATTTCTATGTGGCCATTTATCCCTTTGATATTTTATTTCGGCCATAAATTTTGGTAGAAGCCGAATTAGATGTTCTAAACTGGTTTATTGCTTCAGGATGGTGGTTTTCCACTGCGTAGAGTGGTCATATAGGAAAATTGGATAAGTAGTTAAGAAGTTATAGTAGTTTTTAAAATTTTTAAACTATTGGCCAGAATTAGAAAATGGATTAATGGGCCAATTAGCAAGCCCATTAGTTCAATCTGGATTGGTTATAAATACGAGGTGAGAGAGACCATTTGAAAACTCTGTTTCTCATTTCATACCAGCCTCAAACCTTACCTCCCCTCTATTCTCCATTCTTTGTATAGATTTCATTCCAAATTTTCTCAAATCTCAAATTAGAGGCTAAGTCTTCATCGAGGGGATTGATCTCATCGATTGGATTACATTTACATCCAATTTGCTACTGTACGGATTGGACCTCATCTCATTTTCAAAGGTTTGATTGGTTTTATGAGTGGTTATGATCTCTCACTTGCCTATGATGGATAATATGTTGTAATTGTTGAATCATTGTTTTGATTCATGACGAAGGCATAAGCAATAAGGAAGCCCAAATAGAATATTATTTCTAATGTCACAGGATATGACTGATTAGCTAATCTGTCAAAATCCAATGTCGGTTCATTGGAACCATATGAACCCATACTTCAACGACTGTTGATGAACATAGATTACAAGATAGTATATTGTGGCGACAAAAGGAGAATGGAACTACAAACGACCTCCCGTTCTAAAAACAGAAATTTTACTCACGGCGTCTATCTTTTCTAGACAAGTAGCTCTAAAAATTTGCGGTTCCTTCTCTTCTAATCTCCAAGAATCTGTTCGAGCTAGAAATCCTTGGTCTCTTAGCTCAAAGCGACCACTCGTATCACCAAACTCATGGGAACGTGGACAAGGATGGTCACCAATTCACAATGAGGCGCCAACTAAGAAAAACGAAAAGTCTGCTCCAAGCCTGTCCTTTAAATAATGTGTCTTTTCATTGTTCAACTCCATTTCAACCATATTCAAAGAGTTCGAAGACAAACAACTATCATGATCATTTCTTATTTTTGTATGACATATGCAATTAGTGATTGTATTTCATCTATATTATGATATCAGTAAGTTATTCTAAAATTCTATAAGCAAAAGGTAACTAATTTAAAATTAAGCCTAGGTTAGTTGAATGAATGGTCTGAGTTAGTCGACTAATTACAGAGTGCAAAAACTCTCAAGTTCAGATTCAGTCGACTGACTCAGGTTTTTCAGTCGACTAAACGGTGTTTTTTGAAAAATAACTACCCCTACCTACCACTTTTTAACTCACATTTTCACCATTTTTACTTTCATCTTCATTCCTTCAACCCTAATCTCCAAAAATTACCTCTCCAACAATACCAAATTTCACATTTTTCTCAACTATTCTTACTTCTCCATGGCGCCTAGACAATTAAAACGCACCGAAAAGGCTTCTTCTTCTTCTTCTTCTTCTTCTTCTTCTTCTTCTACACCAATAGACTCTCAAATTTCTACTTAGCTTGTTCATGATAAAGCCATTCAAAGATGGATAAACATGCAAGACTCCCATATTTTCAAAGGCTCCTTTGCTCACTACCCTGACATCAACACTTACGGCATTCAGGAACTTTCAGAACGAAGCGGTTTGGATACTTTTCTCGATTATTATAAGAACAATCTCAAAATCAATCATACAATGGTTAATTTTATTCTATGCAAACTTGAATCTTTAAGAACCGGCACTTAGGAATCGAGAAAACTACATTTGGACTTCGGTACGTGGAATTTCAGTTTTTCTTTCTATAGATCATATGTATCATTTGCTTCAAACAAGAATTGGGGGTATTAATATTTGGGATGTAAATTATGATATGACAACTCGGGATAATATAAGTCATTTATTCCTAGAAGATCATGCTATAGACCTTAAATCTATGTCACTTTGGCCCAAAGCTAGAATTACACACAAGTTTCTTCTGAAAAGTATAACTCCACGAACAGGGTCGTATGAATTAGTCTATCATGATAATTTCCGTGCTCTATATGCTATTTGGGGAAATTTGTATATAAATTGGAATCAACTTTTTATGGAAGAATTCTTAAGTTTTAACCAAGGAAAAACGAATGTGATTTACTTTGGTGAATATAAAATGCACCTTTTAAATGATTTTGGTATAAAGTCCCCCAAATTCGAGTTCTCCAAAGTTTGAGTATACAATATTTGTACCATAAGACTCATGCAACTCCCTGATCGTCCAAAACCCTTTATTACATTTCAAGATTGGCATGCAACTCAGCGTCAAAGGCAATAAGGAATCCACATTGCCGAACAATCTTCTTCTCAACCACATCGATCTAAACAATCCAAAGAAGAAGTTTTTCGTCGTCCGGTTATTGGCCAAACTTCAAGGGAAGCTATTGATTTGCTCGCTCAAAACTAACTTATTCTTCACTCTCATCTCAATAAAATGGATAAGAAGTTCAAAAAGATTAAGTAGTTTTTTACTACTTTATGGGAAGCAATTTCTTGTGCAACCTCTTCTACCGGCAATTCACATTTGGACATGGGTAAGAGGCCGGCTCCACATTTCTCATGGTCTACTTCCGAAGCTACAAGCTCCAGCACAAGTGGCACTAGCGGAACATCTCCTGACAATGATAAAGGGAAGAAACCGGCTCAACCAGAAGAGGAAGTCACTTTGATTGGAATGTGGAGTAAGTTGTCTTTTGGCCTTTTGGCTTCATGGTTAGTATGTTCTCTGTCTACTTATTCAAAAAATCGGTCATTTTTAACTTTGTTCATCTATTTTTTTGCTTCTTCAAAGCTACGTTCATGATGCGCTTTGATGTTTGTTTTAATTCGTATGACCATGTAATATATTGTGATATTGTGACATGTTGTACGAATTTTGTGATGATGTTGTCTTATTTGTTTGCACGTGTATATGATTATGTTTATTATGGTGCATTGGCTATCTCTAAGTATTTCTTTTTGTCGATGATAAGGGGGGAGAAATTATTGTGAATACTAACAATTTTTTGTAGATTTAAATCATTGCCATACATTCAAAGGGAGAAAACTAATATTATATAACACAATATATGCTTCGTCAAATATATATGTTGTCATCAATCACGAAGGGGGAGAATGTTGAATCATGGTTTTGATTCATGACGATGAACTTCAACAACTATTGACGAAATAGATTACAAAATGGTATATTGTGGCGACAAAAAGAGTCTGGAACTACACACAAGACAAGATTTCAATTCAGAATATAGTATGTATATTTATCATGTTTTTGAGTCTTGGTTAAGTGAAAATATTGTTAAAGTCATTTCTCAAGTAGTCAAACACACACGCAATTGTTTTTGAATTTTAATATAAATTTTTAATTGTGATTTTTGCAATATAGCACAGGTCAATCGACTGACTCAGGTCAGCCAGTCGACTGACCTGTGTCAGTAAATATAGATTTACACAAACATGCACGTTTTCAAATTCAGTCGACTGGCACCTCTGAGTTAGTTGACTGAATGAAAAATAACGGTTATTTGACTGAAAAGACACGTTCATTCACGAAGGGGTTTCAATCCTATTTCAAGAGGAATGGATGCAACTTTTGATTGAGATCTTTCATGAATAATTTCATCTCCATATCCTCTATATAAATGTTTTGATTCATTACAAAATCATCGAATTCTTGTTTTTATTCTCTAAATCAATTCTTGCTCTATATTCTCTTGTAATTCAAAGCAAACACAAACTCTGTATTGCTTGAATCTTTAAGTTAATCTATACGTATTTTGATTCTAAGTGATTATCTTCCTTTCAATCAATGCACACACAAATACTCTCGAGGATTTGATTATAGGAAGGGTGTACTTTCAAGACATATCTGTGTTATCAAGAACATACTAGTCAAAAAAAAAATTCTGTATCAAGTAGATGTCCTGTTCGGTTGCTTAGGCAGAATGTCCTCTTTGGCTGGTGAGGCGCAATCCTGTTCGGCTGTTCAGATGTTGTATAAACCTGTTCCTCCAGATTAACTGAGGTTTATTATTTTAGTGAAATTCCAGAAGGAGTCTGGAACTGGATGTAGGACGGAGCTCTGAACCAGTATAAAAATCTTTGGTGTTATTTTTTATTTATATTGCATTTATTTTCTGCACTATTAACTATATAGCTATCATCATTATTCTCTGCATTATTGTATACTCATACTACACGATCCATATCAAACTGTCAATTGGTATCAAAGCAGGTTATTATAACCGTCACACAGTTATTTGATATCTTAGTAATATGGATAGTTACACTAACACCAGTTTTATAGAAGGTCAATTCACAGCATGACCACCATAATTTAATGGCATGAATTATAACTATTGCGCTACATGAATGCGAATATATATATGCAATCAAATAGTTTTGATTCATGGATCATTACACAATCAGAGTATCACATACCCACAATTCAATATTCAACATGGTCAAACACACAAAAAGAAGATGCTTCTTCAAATGCCAAAGCTATGAACATGTGATTTTGTGCTTTAGATAAAAATGAGTTTAATCGTGTTAGTATGTGCAACACTGCCTATGAAATATGGAGAACACTAAAAGTCACTCACGAAGGTACTAATAAGGTTAAACAAAGTAAAATATCTATCCTTAAGAATCAATTTCAAAATTTTAGGATGAAGCAAGATGAATCTATAAATGATATGTACTCCAGATTTCAAGATATTCGTCCTTCTTTATTAGGACTAGGGAAATATATTCCAACTTTGATATTTTTCCAAAAATCCTTAACTCTTTAACGGATGAATGGAAAAAAAAAGTCTTAGCTATTGAAGAAGCTAATGATCTTTCTACCGTGAAACCAGAAGAGGTAATAGGAAATTTAATGTTCATAAATTAAATTTGCAGGCTAAAAGAGTACAGGCACAAGACAAGAAGAACATAGCTTTTCATGCTGAAGAAGAAGACTCAGATTCGGATGAGGAAGACCTAGCATTTATTGCCAAAAACTTTAAAAAAAATTGACATATAAAAAAAGGAACAAGAATGGAAAATGAGGTTTCAACAACGATTCCAACAAACCATCAACCTCAGCAATAGAATGTTTCAACTTCCACAAAAAGGGACATATGCAAAAAGATTGTCCAGAACAGAAGAAAGCATATAACTACAAAAATAAGGACATGTTCAAGAGAAAAGCTTTTCAGTAAAATGGGATGACTAAGATTCTTCATCTTCTGACTGCAAAAATGATAGTGATAATGAACAAGCAAACGTATGCTCCATGGCCAAAGATAACGAGGTTAGTGATCTAACTTTTGATGATATTATGGAAATAAATTCAAAACATCTAGACACTTTATAAAATATCAAAAGAAAATATAAGGAAGCTCTGAAAAATCAGAAGGAAGAAGAATTCAAAAGAGATATGCTTAAAGACGAGAAGAAAATATTAAAAGAAGAACTTGAGAAAATTCAAGATTCACTCTCTAACAATTCTCAACTCGTTCTATTAAGTCAAGAAATAGAAGCTCAAAGAGAAAAGAATATTGCTCTAGCTTCTGAGAATCATGATTAAAAACAAAAATTAAAATTTGTTGAGTTAGGTAACACTAGTCTCAAAACAAAGCTTGATGAGATTACTAAAAATATTTCCAATTTTAATAAAGGGAGAGAAAATTTATCTAGGATTATTTAAAATTCTCAACCTGCTTCAAATAAGAAAGGATTAGGTTATGTTAAGAAATTAAAAGCTCTACCAAAAAATGAAAATAAAAGGAGAAATCCAAAACCTAGAACTACAAAAGAACTTTTAAAAGGGAAGTTCAATCTGAAAACTATAAAAAATATAGATTCCTAAAACAAATAATAGTTTGATTAAGAAGAAATATATAAATTCATTTTTTGAATATGTGCATAGAAATAAGAATTATATTTTCAAAAGGGATACTAAACCCTCTTGGGTTTTGTTTCCTAAGACCTAACTCTTAGGACCCTATAAAAAAGTGGGTACCAATGATATTCTTTATTTTCTTGAACGTCCCACTTAAAAAGAGAAGAAAATAGATACTTGACAACGGTTGCTCAAAGCATATGACCAGTGACAAAAATATGCTATCAAATATTACTTACTCAGATGAAGGCTTCGTTACTTTTGGAGACAATTCAAAAGGGTATATCATCGAAAAAGGCGATGTCTGCAATGTCGGTACATCTTATTTACCTCTTATTTCCAACGTTTTATTTGTTAAAAATTTGAAACACAATTTACTTAGTATCGGCCGATTGTGTGATAAAGGATTCAATTCACCTTTTCTGAAAATAAGTGTAGCATTTTTGATCAAAATAATAATCTTTTTTGAAGGTTTTAGAGATAAAAATATTTATATTTTGAATATGAATATAAATTATAATTCAAATATGTGTTTATTAGCTAAAGATAATGATCCTTGGTTATGGCACTAAAATTTTTTTGTCATGAAATTTTTAGAGCCATAGCAAAATTATATACAAATGATTTAGTGAAAAGGTATACCAATAATGAATTTTAAAATAGACCATATTTGTGATGCATGTCAGTTAGGAAAGTTAACTAAGTCATCTTTTAAATCTAAAAAGGTTATTTCAACAATGCAACCACTGGAATTACCACACATGGATCTATTTGGACCAACATAGTACAATCCATAAATCATAGTAAATATGTATTTGTAATTATTGATGACTTTTCAAGACACATTTGGACTATTTTTATGAAAAACAAAAGTGATACCTTTGATCATTTCAAGTTTTTTGTTAAAAGAATTCAAAATTTTCAAGGTTTAAAAATTAAAATAATTAGGAGTGATCATGGAGGTGAATTCGAAAACGAAGTTTTTGAACATTTCTGCAAGAAGAAAGTAATAATTTATAACTTTTCGTTCCCAATAACTCCTTAACAAAATTGAGTAGTAGAACGGAAAAATATAACCTTACAAGAATGTGCAAGGACTTTGTTAAATGGAAGCACGTTGCCAAAACACTTTTGGCCAGAAGCTGTTGCTACCACCTGTTATGCCCTGAATCATGTTTCTATTCGACCACTAACTAAGAATACTGCTTATGAATTATTTGATGAAAGAAAACCAAAATTTCATACTTTAAAGTTTTTGGTTCAAAATGTTTTATTTTAAATACAAAAGATCAGCTTGGCAAATTCGATCCAAAATTCGATAAAGGAATCTTTGTAGGATATTCGGAACGAAGCAAAGCTTGTCAAATTTTTAATAAAAGAACTAATATCATCGAAGAAACACTTCATGTATCGTTCGATGAAATTTTAAACAAAATCCAAGTATTAAAGTTGATGAAGGTAATATAACAAATACGGTATCTATAATTTTTTAAAATAATGAAAATACTATTAAGAATCATAATAATGAATTAAGAACTCCTCCTAAGATATTAAGAAATCACCCGTAGAAAATATAATAGGAGAAATTAATTCAAATGTAAGAACTAGAAACCCATTAAATCAAATGGGCCATGTAACCTTCCTTTCTAATATAGAACCTAAAAATATAAAGGAAGCCTCAGTTGATGATTATTGGATTATCACTATGCAAGAAGAACTAAACCAATTCGAAAGAAATGACGTTTGGGATTTAGTTCCAAGGCCTAATGACAAATCATCACTGGTACAAAATGGGTTTTCAAAAATAAAGCAAATGAACAAGGTAATATAATTAGAAATAAAGCTAGATTAGTAGCACAGGGATATAATCAGGAAGAAGGGATTGACTAGGAAGAAACGTTTGCTCCAGTCACTAGACTAGAAGCAATACGAATCCTACTGGCCTATGCATGTTTTCATAATTTTAAATTATATCAAATGGATGTAAAAAGTGCTTTTCTAAATGGATTTATAAAAGAAAATGTTTATGTTGAACGACCACCTTTATTTATTCTTGAACAATTTCCAAATCATGTCTATAAATTAAAAAAAAGCTTTATACGGTCTTAAACAAGCACCACGTACTTGGTACAATCATCTCAAAAGCTATCTAATAAATTCTGGTTTTGAAATTGGAAAGGTTAATCAAAATCTTTTTATCAAAAGAAATAAACAAGATATTTTAATTGTTCAAATTTATGTTGATGATACATTTTTGGTTCCACAAACGAAAAATTATGTTAGGAATTTTCAAAAATAATGACCAAAGAATTTGAAATGTCATATATGGGTGAATTAAATTATTTTCTTGGTTTATAAATTAAACAATTAGAAAATGGTATTTTTATAAATCAAGAAAAGTACTATAACAATTTAATTACATGCTTTAGTATGGAAAATACTTCTACCAAACCTACTCCTATGAGTACATCTGTGCATCTTGATAAAGATGAAAATGGTAAGAATGTCGACCAAAAATTATACCTAAGTATGATTGGATCGTTACTTTATTTAACCGCTTGAAGACCTGACATAATGATGAGTGTTTGTTTGTCTATATGATTTCGAGAAGATCTCAAAGAATCACATAAGCGAGCAGTGAAACGCATACTATGGTATCTTAGTAAAACCAAGGACTTTGGACTATTTTATTCAAAAGAATGTCCTTTTGAATTAGTATCATATAGTGATGCTGATTTTGGAGGAAGTCGGACGGATAGAAAAAGTACAAGTGGAACTTGTCACTTTATTGGACGATCTCTTGTATCTTGATTTAGTAAAAAACAATATTGCGTCTCACTTTCACATGTGATGCAGAATATATATATATATATATGCAGCTTTGGCATGTGCTCAAGTCATCTATATGCAACAAACACTTCAATATTTTGGTTTTAATCTAAATAAATCAACAATTTATTGTGATAACTCAAGTGCTATTAACTTATCTAAAAATCCAATAAATCATTCACGAATAAAACATATTGACATTCATCATCACTTTCTTCATGATTGTATTGAAAAAGATTTAATAAATCTTGAATTTGTATTCTCTACAAATCAATTGGCCGATATATTTACAAAACCATTAATAGAAAATGCTTTTATAAAATTAAGACGAGAACTTGGAATCGTATCATCTAAAGATCTATAATTTTTTACTTAATTTTTCCATAGATTTTATGACGAGAAGTTTATAAAGTTTAATATACATATTTTGGTTAGACCTGCAATTACCTAAGCATCCTATTTAATCTAACTTTTTATCCACCAAAATTTCTTCTATTTTATTAATGGTAGAAATTTCTTGAAATTTTCTGTCCACTATTTGTTTAGCATCTCTCTACCTATAAAATTATCAAGTCTTCTTGTTTCCATTCACACCTTGAATTCCTTATATACACCAATTACTCTTCAAACTTCTACTTTCTCAACAATGTCATCAAACTCATTGAACACAAACAGCTCGGACTCAAGGATCTCCTATGTTTCTATCACTTTCGATTGTCCAAATACACCTTCACTTCAAACTCCAACTCCCATTTATGAACAGGTTCCCATTATTAGAGAGCACAACCACCATACCGGTTGTACGCCTCCACCAAAGAAATTGAAACGTTCATTACTTTTTGGCTCACCCTCGACCAAACAAAAGGTGGATGAAATTCAACACTATCAACAAAAATCTACGATTCTTCAAAAAGAAATGTGGTTTGAACAGAAAATTTACTCCCGGCAGCTATCTTTTCTAGAGAAAGTAGCTCTAAAATTTTGTGGTTCCTCCTCTTTTAGTGTCCAAGAATCTGTTCGAGCTCGAAATCCTTGTCTGCTAGCCCACAACAACCACTTGGATTGCCGAGCTCATGGGAACATGGACAAGGACGGTCACCAATTCACAATGAGACACCAGCTAAAAAAATGAAAAGTCTACTCCAAGCCTGCCCTCTAAATAATGTGTCTTTTCATTGTTCAACTCCAGTTCAACCATACTCAAAGAGTTCAAAGACAAACGATTATCATGATCATTTTTTATTTTTGTATGACATACGGAATTAGTGATTTTATTTCATCTATATTATGATATCAATAAGTTATTCTAAAATTCAATAGGCAAGAAGTCACTAATTTCAAATTAAGCCCAGGTGAGTCGACTGAATGGTCTGAGTCAGTCGACTGATTACAGAGTATAAAAACTCTCGGGTTCAGATTCAGTCGACTGACTCAGGTTATTCAGTCGACTGAACGGTGTTTTTTGGAAAATAACTACCTCTTCCTACCACTTTTTAACTCACCTTTTCACCATTTTTACTTTCATCTTCATTCCTTCAACCCTAATCTCCAAAAATTACCTATCCAACATTTCTAAATTTCACATTTTTCTCAACTATTCTTACTCCTCCATGGCCCCTAGACAATCAAAACGCACAAAAAAAGCTTCTTCTTCTTCTATACCAATAGACTCTCAAATTGCGACTTGGCTTTTTCATGATAAAGCCATTCAAAGATGGATAAACATGCAAGACTCTTGTATTTTTGAAGGCTCCTTTGTTCGTTACCCCGACTTCAACACTTATGGCATTCGAGAACTTTCAGAACGAAGCAGTTTGGATACTTTTCTCGATTATGTTGAATATGCGAGTATATGATTTTTGTTGATGATAATAAACACACACACACATATATATATGTATTCATTTAAATGTATTTGTTATTGTACTAGTTTATTTTCATAGATTAAATAAATATTTGTTGAATAAAATAAATAACACGGAATTTAAATTCAAACAGATATTTTATTCAAGCAAATGTTTATTACAATTTTGAATAGTAAAAATTTGTGCTCTCACTATTTATAAAAAATTTCAACTACAATACATTTCAATTTATACAACTGTCCTCACTACATATCGCTCATTCACTCGTATTTATCTTCAACTCCGTTCCAGATTGAATCCAGCATCTGAGCAATCTGTAAAATAAACACCAACGCAATAAAATTGAGAAGAAAATATTTTGTAGTGTAAACTAAAATGTGTATTTGTGGAAATTTTATTTTCCTCGGTTATTTGGTTTGTTCGTCATCATTTAAGCATGTATTCATCATACAATAATAGCTTGTGACATGCACAGTGTATCACTGTACATGCCACAAGGCCGTGCACACCAATATACACTTGATAAATCCACAGGGACCGGTGAGCACAAAGTAAAACCCAAATAAGAAACCGGGTTCAACTCAAGTGAAATATAAATAAAATCACGACACAAGCACTAGGTCAAACCCGATCTTTAAGCTGGATTCAACACAGGTACAGTCCGAATATATAGTTTAATAAAACGGTCAGGAGCAAGACAGTCAATATGTACAGCATGAATCAAAGGAGAACCAAACCCACAACTAACAAGAACAAAAATGAAATAGAGGTGGCAACATGGAAGTGAAAACTAACAAAGCTAAACAATGCAAACTGAATCGAAACAGCGCAACAGTGACTTCAACATAGTAACATACAGAGCACAGTGACATGCACAGATACATTCAAATTAACCAGACCAGTCAGTGATCAACACATGTCAAGATCAAATGCCACCAAGTGAACATGATGACCAGACTAGACTACACGAATACATGGAGCAATACAACAGTCAACAGTGAAGACAACAACACGACTCAAATGAACAAAGTGCAAACCCAGACCAACACATACAACAGAGATGACACTGCAGGACTAGACAGAGTGCAAACTCAAGTGGATATACAAGTGAAGAAAAATTCGGGTGAACCATGAAACAACACTGCAACACTATGGCAACTACATGTGATCAAGTATCAAGTCAAAGACAACTACAGTCTAACAGGAACCAAGACCAAATTCAAGCACCGAACCTTACTCAAGGAAATGAACAAAGAAAATATGCATATATACATGTCGACCAGGCTACACATTGAAGACTGTATGCAAAGCAAGTAGCATGATCAGAAGTAAGGCTTAGGAGGAATAATAATGGAACTTTTAACAAGCACCACATTTTCCTTATTATATTGAAAATCTTTGTCCACATTCGTATCAGTAAGCATATTGTCATTAGTTAGGATATTGACTTGAGAGGAAGCAACTTGCTTATTAAAATTATTAGGTATCTTATTAGACAAATCAATAAAAGAATCAACAACTAGCTTATCAGCCTGAATCAAAAGTACAAAAGTACATACTTGTGTCAAAAGAGTTCACCATGCCTTAAAATGAAACCAAAAACTAACACAGATAATATGCACACATGTATGCAATGCACAAGTACAGGCCGAAACAAAATTAAGTTTAAAAGACAAGGCCGATGTCAATAGAGAAAAGCACAAAGTCAACTCAGTTCAAATCTAACTATGCCGAAGTTTCAGAAAATCAAAGCCAAGATGACAATGAAAAGAAATTCACAAAGCAGCCAAATCAACAACGTCAAGTCAGAAACGAAAACTGTATTTCAAATCAAGTTACAATTTTTAATACCGTAGAAACCAAGGAAGTTAAACAAGTCAGAAACCAAAACCGTGGTAATCAAGCAACCAAATATACAAAATTGAATAAGTCGAAAATCATCACAAGCATCTATACGAATATCAACGGCCAAGAATAAAAATTATCAGATGAATTCAAAAATTCATTCGAACGAAATTATAGGGAATCAAACCCTATATAAACGCATTCATCATCGATCAAGAAATTTATTCGAGTTCAAGAAAAAAGAACAATCATTCAACTCGAATCAAACTCGAGGGTAATATAAATCGAAAAGGGGACAAACGTACCATTCAACCTCGACGAATTGAAGTAGCCGAAAGCAAGACAGAGCTAGAGGGCCGATTGCCGAATCAAAACAAAGATGTATCTACTGTAGTCGATCTACATTCAAGCGGAGCCTTCAATTTTATGAAGCCCTAGTTATCAGAGAAAACGAACGAGCGAAGCCGATAATCTTTCACAAAGAAGGACAGGCCGAAGAATTAAGAGAAAATGGGAAATTAAATTTGGCCAGCCTTATTTTAATTACATAAGGCATTAATTTTTTAAATTAGGGTTTCGTGTTAATTAATTTGTTTTTATTGTATTTTCCTTTTAAACTTGTGTAAATTCTAGTCATGTCACTAGGGGATGAGCTATAGTGGTGTAGTTCAAGAATGCGAAAAGCAATGGCTGAGTGGTGGTAGGGTTTTGAGCATAGAGTTAAAGCTAGTCGATAGCGGGTGTCGCGAGTTCACGTGTGTAAGTTTACGACTGCTTAATTTCTAGTAGAAACCTTGGGGGCAGCACGTAGACAGGGTTTTTCCGAAGCTAGGTAAATTCTATGTTGTTCTGTTTCTGCATTTTTATTATTCTGCTATTATCTGTGCTGCTATTATTCTGCTTAGATCTACGTTGAAAATATTTTATTATCTTCCGCATTAAATTTTTATAATTAATAGTACCACCCTAATCACCCCCCTCTAGGGTCAAATCGATCCTACAAGTGGTATCAGAAGTAGGTACAAAAGCCATTTTTGTCTTAAAAATTTGATTTTTCAAAAACCAATTTTTGTTTTAAAAATTTGAATTTTTAAAATGGCTTTTTTTAATATTGTTTTTGCTGAGGGTCAGTCTATAGTTAGACCACCATTGTTCAATGGTGAATATGCTTACTGGAAAAATATAATGAATTTTTTTTTGAAAACCATTGATGCTTGGAATATAGTTGAGACAGGTTATAGAGCATCCACTATAGTTGTAAATAATCGAGAAACTGAAAAACCATTTGATCAATGGACAGATCTAGAAAATAAGTTACAGAATCCTAATGCTAAAGCTATGAATTCTATTATTTGTTCATTCGATCGTATTGAATTTAATCATGTCTCACATTGTCTAACTATGCAGGAAATATGGCACACACTAGAAGTGACTCACGAGGGAAAATCTCAAGTTAAGGAATCTCGCCTTGCCATGCTGAGTAGCAAATACGATAATTTTACAATGGCCAAGGAAGAAAATGTCAAAGAGATGTTCAGACGGCTTTCCAACATCGTATACAAATCAAAAGCTCTTGGAAAATCATACACGGAATTGGAAATAGTCCGAAAAATCCTCAGAGTCTTTCCACGAAGTTTTGAAGAAAAAGTGACTGCCATTCAAGAATCAAAATATTTAAAGCAAATCAAAGTTGAAGAACTCATCGGAAATCTAACCACTTATGAGCTAGAAATGAAATTCAAGGAAGAGCGTGAAGGAGGAGACACTAAGAAGAAATCAATAGCTCTCAAAGGAACAATTGAAAGTGATGATGATGATGATGATGGAGCAGCAGAGCTGGCACTTTTAATGAAGAGATTCAAAAGTGGAACCGCAAATATGGAAATCCATCTCTAAATCAAAAATTAAAAAGAAGAATAATCAAAGTTCTTGATAACCCAGAACAGCAAGAAATTATCTGTCATAAGTGCAACAAACCTAGACACAACAAGCCAAATTGTCCTCAGAATCGATACGGCTTAGAAAATAAATCAAGAAGGAGAAATTTTGTAGCCACGTGGAATATAAGTGATGAAGATAATAAAAGTACTAGCAGTGAGAGTGAGAAAGCAGATATGTGTCTTCGAGGTGATATAACTGATAGCGATGATGATGAGCCAAGCGAGGTATCAAAACTCACTCACTTAGAATTACTTATATATTTCAACGAAGTAAATGGCTCTTTTGAAAGACTTAGTGTAACATTCTCGGTTTTAAATCAAATTGAAATTGGAAATAAATTTAATTTTTGGAATTTAATTATGATAAACTGGTGTTTTCCAAAAATTTAATAAATATTTATTTGTTTATTTATGAAAATGAATGTAAATATGATTTTAAATAGAATTTTTAATTGGAGATTTTGAAATAAATATTTTGAATAATATTTTAATTACAAATTTAATTTTGAATTTATTTGGAGATTTGAATATATATATATATATATATATATATTGATAACTTGATTCCCTAATATATATAAAGATTGTAAATAAATTTTTTTATCTTTAAAATAAATAAAGATTAATGATTTGGAATTCAAAAGTGAATATTTTATAAATAGATTATAATTTGAGATTTGAATTTAAATTCAATACAAATTGTATTTACTTGAGAGATTTCTTTCTTAGTAATGTATATTTTAATCACTTCAATAAAAATTGGAAATCACTTCAATATTTTAATCACTTGAAATTTAATTAGACTTAAAGAAATTTATATTTGAAATAAGTTTAATATCTTAAGTATAAAAATATAAATGTATTGAAAATAAGAATTTATTTACTAACATTTATTAGTAATGTATAATTTAATTTCAAACCATTTTCTTTAATTTGTATAAGTATAAATAATACATAAGAAAGTATTGAATAATTGTTTTTAACATTTAAAACATAATAAGTATAATCTGAATAAAATACATATGTGAATAAATATAAATAAAAGAAGGTAAAAAAATAAACAAGATGTAATAAAATAGTTAGTTTTATTTGTACATAAATATTCAAGCTTTGATATGAAAATATTTTTAAAAAAAAGTATAAGTAATTAAAATTATCTTTTGAAAATAAATAAGAAAACATGACAATATGATTTGTAAATTTAAAATTGTATATGTAAATATTTAGAACTAAATTTATAAAATAAATTAGAGTAAGGGTATTAAAACATAATATTGTTTATAATTCAAACAAGGTTAAAAGCATAAAATAACTATATATTGACAAGTGTTAATGTAAACTAACAAGTGTAAACAAAGAATACAGGTGGTATTTTTGTTTAAAAACATGATGTTAACAAAAGATCAAAACTAGGCTCCTTCATTTTCTCAACTAAGTCTTCTTATTTCCTTATCAAATCTGGAAAAAAAATGCAGATCAAAGAAAAGAAAACTGCAGAATTTATAACAGAAAGAAATTTCAATCTGAAAACAAATCAACTCAAAGACTTGAGCAAGGCAAAACAAAATCAAATGTAATAGCAACTTCAGTTCCAAAACTAAAGCTAAGGTAAACCTCAATCTTGAAGCCAAATCTGTTTGCAATTCAAAGATCAAGCAAAGATCTGAAGCAAATTTTAAAACCTGGAAAAAAAGAAAATGAAACCAGATGAAATCAAAAGCAAAATAATTCAACAAGTAAAGGAATCAATTTGAAGACAGAAGTAAAGATTAAAATCTGGAAACAAGGCAAAGTCTTTAGCTTAGAAGCTTAAAACCAAAGAAATCAGCCTGAAGCAAATTTCAGATCATAAAACAAATTCAAGTTCAGGCTCAACATTTTATTCTCTGTTCAACTTCATTTCAAGGTGAGCAAACCCACTAACACGATTTATATTTCTTGATTTTCTGGATTAATGACGGAAGTATATGAGGAAAATGTTTTGTTTTGTTTTTTGGCCTGCATGTTTATATGTACATTGAATATGATGTGTGCATATCAGAATATATATATTCTTCAGCCTCTGTTTGTTTTCTTTCAGACAAAATTTGATTTGAAATCAAATTCCTCTCCCCCAAATCATCTATAGTTTGTGATGGTTAAATGAAATATGTTGAACAAACTATATACCATTTATTTTATGTTCAAAAATATTATTATCAAAACATTTTATCTAGGAAGGAAAATAAAACAGTGAAAACACAGTAAAGTCTGAAAACTTGATTATATAGAATTTATATTTTGATTCTATAATATGGTTCGTCTCTGAAAATAGTGAATTTAGATAATAATATCAAGATTTTTTCTCTTGTGTTGGTTAAGAATTTTAGGATGAACGGAATCGAGTGTTTTTATTGATTTCTGATGATCGACAAAGCGATGGGTCTTGGAATCGTGGGTGACGATAGCTTGGCCGTTTACAATTCTGGGAAAAATACGCGAAAAAATTTTCATCGATTATGATGGCCAAGCGATGTGATTTTAGGGTTTGATCTGGGGTTGTGGTCGATCAAATTTTTGAGGGAATTGCGACGCCGATAAAGCTTTTAGGGTGATCGGTCAGTGGGGGTTCGAAGCATTGTTGAGTAGAGAGGCGGTGGCCAAAATTTTGGGATTTCTGGTGGTCGAGTTTGTCAGAACGAGGTGATTTCGTAGATTCAGTTTTGGGGTTCCAGTGGTTGCGAGTTGTTCAATTTTGATTTCCGATGAGTTTGAGGGTGTTGGGTGGTCGGATAGTTTGGGATGGTCGTCTTCGACTTGTAGGTGGTGGCGAGATCAATCGGAGGTGACTGGATTTCTGTGCATCATACACCGTGCACGTTAGAACCTGTGTTTGGTGAAGTAGGGAAGAAGAAGCAGATTTTTTGGGTTGATCGTTTGATTCTCGATCTTGGGCTCGGGAAATTAAGGTCGTAGCTCGAGCTTCAACTCGAAGTGGGTATGCAGTGCGAAATAAAAATACTTGGAAAAAATTTAAAATGTAAAATTCTCGGTCACTTGGGTCGATTTCTGGAAAAACTCAAAGTAATGCTCGAGTTCGTGGGGGTTTAACTCGGGGGAACACTCAGGTTGCTTGGGAATTTTCATATTTCCAGCTTTAAAGCTTTAATGAATTAGCTAAGGAAATTTCTGGATTTTTTTTCTTTTTGATAAATGGTGATTTATTTATTGAGTAGGAAGTACAAATTAAAAGTTTCAGAATTTTAAATTTTTATGTGGATATTTAAAATTGATTTGTTAATTTAATTTTTCTAACGCTTTCAAATGGAATTTTATAATTAATTTATTAGGTTAGGTTATTAAATTATCAATACGATTAATTAAAGATTAATTGTTTCAAATCAAGGTGATTGATTTAAACTTGTTAATCAATCAAGAACTATGGTAAAACAATTACATAATTAAAGTTAATCAAATAATGATTTATAGATAAATTAATTAATAAACGAAAGTATTTAAGGAATGATTTATTAATAAAGGTAATTAATTATTGATTAAGCAATTAAAGGTAATTAATTGTCAATAAAGAAATTAAGGGTAATTAATTTCTCAGAGGTAATTACTTAAATTAAAAGTAATTAATTTATCATTGAAGGTGGATTAACCAAGTGATCAAAGAATAAGTAATTTAAGGAATAATTAATTAATGTGGATAATAAATAAAGGTAATTAAATTAAGAACAACTAATTAAAGGTTTACTAAATTATGAAATTTATTAAGAAGTGATTATTAATTAAGAATTGATTTTTTTTAGAATAATTAAGAATAATTGATCAGAGGACTAATTATAAATTAAATTTAATTAATGAATGATTGAGGAGTAATAAATCAAATTGATTTATAATTAATATTAATTAACCGAGATAAAAAAAATTCATAAGTAACTGACCCTATTTAATTTAAATCAGATAATTTAATTTACTTTGACTTATGAATGTTTAGATTCTATTTGATGTTTGGATCGTTGATATTCCTCAATATGTGATACTTTATGATGTGAGTTGCTGTGTATTGATCTGTGATGCTGGTGATATGTTTATGTGTAAATACTGCTTGGCCCGTTAAACAACATTTGAATTTCGATGCGATAGGGAGTCGGATTCTAGTTGGTTATCCGAAACCCACATCGAATTGCAATGATTAATCTTTGTGATTGATAAACTTATTTTATCTGTGATCTGTGAATGAAGATAAGCGTTATGAGTTGTACCACTTATCGATATATCTGTGATGATTGTTGTTGCACTATTGTGTGTAAACCGCTGAACCACACTCATACGCACACAAATATGGATTTCACGAGGAAATCGGTTAAGTCACAGATATTTGAATTTAATTCAAAATAGTTTTAAAAATTTAATTTTAAATCTAAACGGTTTTAGAAACGAAATTGGATAAAAAAAGGGAAAAGCTTTTGAAAAGGAATTTTAGAAATAAAAAGTTATTTTTGAATAACTTGATTTAGTTTTAAAATTTAATTTACATTTGAATTCAAAATTTGAAATTGAATTCTATGTTGAGAATTCAAGATTTAAAAAGGTTATAAAACTATAAAAATATCTATATAGGTTTTCTTAAAACATTTTAAAAGTATGGTTTTGAATTTAACCCAAGTTTATATTTGAAAGGCCTTAACTTGTGCAAATTATAATCGGGTTTTTTGAAACGGAAACAAGTTGTTTTTCAAATAATAATAGCTTTTATATAAGGAAAGAATTTTCCAAATTATGATGAAAAGATTTCAAGTTTGAAATGGAATGATTTTGAAAAATAAAATTGAATCTTTGTGAAAGATAGTTGAACCCTATTTTGAAATTGAAGAGGATTTTAAAATGGTGTATCTTTTATATGTAAAAGATTGAAACGAGAATTGTTTTGAAAAGCTATGAATGAATCTTGGTAGAAGATTAGTGAACCTTATTTTAAATCGAAAAGGGGTCTTAAATGAATCTTTTTGTTTAAAAGATTGGAAATGGTAATTTGTTTTAACCATTTGAATGAAAGGTTTTGGGCTTTAAGCTATGACTTAACTGAGATCCCATTATCCGTATGTTTCTAAAATATTGCGCTCATTATTCGGTTTAGCCGGGAGAGGACCTTGTGTCATATAACCCATTCCAAATAATGATACGTCGTTATGGATAATATTTGAAGACCGGTGGTGAAGACCGGGTATTTGTGAGAACGATACGATGACCTATCGATTGTCTCTGCACCGAGTAGGTACGGTATAGAGATTCCCTAAGTGATGGAAAGTCCGATCGGGATTGTGGATTCTCGGATTCCAAGGCTTCTTCGGAAGTGCCTTTGGTTCTGTTCGAACCCAGAACAGACTTGTATGGATGTGTGTCTGACATTACACTTTGAGATGTAAAACCGGTTTCTATCAAATGCATTTCTGTTGGTGGCGGAGATTTATTCTCTTAGCTTAACACCCTTCTCTTAGACGTACGAGCTCAGAGGTTATTTAATTGATGTTTATTAGTGATACATTCCCATTTGGTAATGTGGCATACGCAGTGCTGCTGAGCATTGGTTGATCAAAGCATGGCTTTTGTGAAAAGCGTAGCTTTATGGACGAAACTTCGTCGAACCTCACAACCCGTAATGGTCGAAACAGGAAGAATGTAGCAAGGTTATTTGGGGGTAGCCCCCCTTGAGGGTGTGTTCATTTCCTTCTAGATAGAGGTGGTATCATGGTATGGAGCCCAGATACTTAACCTATGTGGTTGCTGCAAATTTATTACTTTGTGGTTGTTGGTGAATCCCGGGATAAAGGTTGGTTACGACCGGGGGATGGCATACTCGTGTCATTAGTTACCTAGTTACAGAGGTAACCCGGCCTTGTGTTGGAAGATTCGGTTAGGTTCTCGTGGCGTCCCTCCAGAGGCGTACCCATGTGGCCCAGGAAGTTCCTTAGCCTGACCATTTGTTGGAAATGCAAAAAAACAATACTAGCTGTGTACGGTTTTAGTTGTAGAACCTGCCATTTAAAATGGTAGCTATAGCTGGCATAATATAATGGTACCTATGCTGGCTATGATTAATATTATACTTTCGAAATGTTTTCCACTATGCACTAATAATAATATCAAAAGAGAATTTTGCGTAGTGAGCATGTTTGACATCATAAGGAGAAATCTCCTCCAAGTCTGCGTTTGCATTGTGTGTGTGGCGGGAGACCTTACAGTAGTTTCATTTTCTTAAAAGCGTTGTAGATTTCAAATTTTAAATTCTTTTGTTTGTTTTTAAAGACCAACTATTTTGTTTGTTCACACCAGTCCCATGACTGACCCGAAGTTTATTGTTCCCTTCCTAAACTCTGGGTGCCTAAAATTTTCCACACGGGCAGTCTAAAGTTGGGTTTTTCAGACAGTAGATATAGATATCGATCTGGTAGCCTTTAGCTTTCTCTTTGGTATTCCTTGGAGATCCTGGATATTGGAATCTTTGGATTCATGGACGAGACTTGCTTAGCTTGATGCAATTTGATGGTGGTTCGAGCTATTGCTGGATTGGTTCTTTTGGAGCTAGAGTTGATGTTGCTGTTTGGAGTCATCTCTTGGCTATCTGTTTTCCGCTACTGTTTATTGTTTTCGATATTCATTGTATCTCTGATATTTATTCATATTGTATCATTGTTGTATCGAATATTGTATATCAATGATATTCATTTCTTTTTCTTCCGCTATGTTGTTTACTTAATTGTGTTATAAGCTCTGGCACCATTCAAATTTCAACGATTGAATCTGCGGCATGCAAGTACAAGTGGAGTATGGATGTCGATTTTCGAATGCTGTAATTTGGAACATGACATTTAGGGAGAAATACGCTAAAATTAAATCATAAAGAGATACTTTGGTAGAATCAAATAAAAAACTTGACCAATTAGTTAAAAACTATCAAAGTAGGATCCCTAAGTGTGATAAGTGTCCGACGTTTGAAGAAGAAATAAAAAAATCAGAAATTAAAATTAAATCAACCGAAAATGAAATTCTGATTTTGAAAGAGAGTTAAAATAATCGGAGAGAAAATTTTATTAAAAGGTTCACACAATTATTAAATGAAAATGAATCTCTCAAAACACAAGTCCAACAACAGTCGGCGACTTTAGGAAAATTTTCCAAAAGTGAAAAATCATTGAAAATGGTATTAGGGAAACAAACGGTCAATATAGAAAGACAAGGACTTGGGTATAATCATTCTAAACGTGTTAAAAGAAAATTTAATCAAGTCGAATTCAAGTGCACAATTTGTGAAAATTTGGACACAATCAAAATATTTGTTGGTATAGACCCAAACAAGTGAAAACCATTCCAATTTGGGTTCCAAAAGACATAAATATAAAACCCCTCAAAGTTAAACAAATTTGGGTGCCAAAAAGAACATATATAAATAGTTGTGGGTCTCCACAAAATTATTTTTCCAAATATTTTTCCACTAACAACAATGGACCTATAAAAACAAATAGGTCACAAAAGTATTCTCTCGTGTAGATGTGGTGGCAGGCTAAGGAGCAACATCAGTGTTATCTGAATTCTGGTTGATCCAGACACACAACGGATGACAAATCAAAGTTCCTTAGTCTAGTATTAAGGAGGGAGAATCAAAATGGGCAACAATGAAAAATTATCGTAAAGGTAAAATAGGTAACGGTATATTTATTTTGAACGATGCATTAAATGTGATAATCTGCACAGTAATCTGAATTAAATCAGCCATTAATGTAATAATGAAATGAATGATAATTTTGATTCAGACTTATTTGAAATATTGACCAATCATCTTTAAACTGTAGATTTGCTTAGACTAATGATGATTGCTAATTACTCACGATACACTTGGATATATTTGCTTATCTTATTGCTTCGGGATCTGACACTATGATTATCCTTTGATTATTTATATGGCTTTAATTCAAATTCAAGAGAACTTCATTTAAAAGCTGTAAAAATGATTTCAAGAAATTTGCTGAAACTTCACAGTCTGGTCTGTAGCATCCAACTAATGATAATCTCGAGTGAAAGAAAAATTCAGATGCAAATTACACTGGTAATCTAGTTGACAGAAAAATTTATAGTGAAACGTGATTTATGTCGAGACATTTCAGTAGATGCATCGTTTTTTTTCAAACAAAATATCTGCATATTTTTCATTTCAAATAATTTTCAAACAGCAGACATTTTTCTTATAAGAACCCCTTTTAGAAAATATTTGTTTGTTGACCTTGTTTCTGATTAGTCATCTTAAAATATTTGATTTTATAATTATTTTTGGATTTGATTTTAAATGACTACATTGACTAATCTGACTCCCTATTGATTATCGAAAAGAAAATAGTGATTGAAAAAGTGATAAGTGTTGATATTAATCATATATTATAACTTGAGATGGTATATTTAGTAAATTTCTTTAGAAATTTGAACAAGAGTTATAAAAACCTTTTGTTGGTAAAAATTCCATGACCATCTCTATTTCTACCATATTTCTAACAACCATCACTCATCAAAATTCAATATAGTATGTCAATATATGGTATTTTAAATAGGAATCATTTGTTTTTCATTTCATTATTTTTTTAACAAATAAAAACAATCAATGTATTCATGCTCATTTAAAAGTCCTTACGGTTATGCATGGGTGAATTACTTGGAACTTTTTATGTGCTTTCATGCTCATTTAAAAGTCCTCATGGTTATGCATGTATGGAACACATATTAAAATTAATTAATTAAATAGACAAGTTGATTCTAATCTCATTTAAAAGTCCTCACGGTTATGCGTGGTTAGAAGATACTTGAATTCATATATTTTTAAAAGAAAAAATTGGAATACTGCTAATCTCATTTAAAAGTCCTAACGGTTATGCATGGTTAATAGATATTCAAATTCCTTATATAAATATACCACAAATAGATACAACTATATGGTTTTTGCATCATCCATATCATTCTAAAGTGTAATATGCGTCAAACAGCGTATTTATGATTTTTGTTTGATTTTTTATTGGAATTTAATATTTATATTCGATTGAGTTTTAATGTTGTATTAATGTTTATCACTTTATCTCTATTTTTCTAACACTATTACTCTTTTTCTGATAACAAAAGGGGGAGACAAAAGTTAAGATTTTGAAAAATAAAGGTCAAATATTTTCTATTTGCATCTAGGCTCATTTGCATATTTTTATTTACATGCATATATGAAGGGGGAGCCTTGTGTAGAGAGGGAGCATTCAAATAGGGGGGCAAATTGAATGATCAAATACATCTAACAAATTCAAAATCTTAAATATATGTTTGTTATCATCAAAAGGGGGAGATTGTTGAATATGCGAGTATATGATTTTTGTTTGATGATAATAAACACACACACACACATATATACTCATTTAAATGTATTTGTTAATGTACTATTTTTTTTCACAGATTAAATAAATATTTGCTGAATAAAATAAATGACACAGAATTTAAATTCAAACATATATTTCATTCAAACAAATATTTATTAGAATTTTGAATGGTACAAATTTGTGCTCTCACTATATATACAAAATTTCAATTACAATACATTTCAATTTATACAACTGTCCTCACTACATATCGCTCATTCACTCGTATTTATCTTCAACTCCATTCCATATTGAAGCCAACATCTGAGCAATCTGCAAAATAAACACTAACACAGTAAAATTGAAAAGAAAATATTTGGCAGTGTAAAATAAAATGTGTATTTGTGAAAATTTTATTTGCCTCAGTTATTTGGGTTGTTCGTCATCAATTAAACTTGAATTCATCATACACGAATAGCTTGTGACATGCACAGTTTGTCACTGTACATGCCACAAGGCCGTGCACATCAATATACACTTGATAACTCTACAGGGACAGGTGAGCACAAGGTCAAACCTAAATAAAAGGCCATGTTCAACTCAAGTGAAATACAAATAAAATCACGACATGAGCACAAGGTCAAACCCGAGTTTTAAGATGGATTCAACACAGGCGCAGTTCGAATATACACTTTAATAAAATGGTCAAGAGCAAGCCAGTCAATATGTGCAACATGACTCAAAGGTGAACCTGACCCACAGCTAACAAGAACAAAAATGAAACAGTGGTGGCAACATGGAAGTGCAGACTAACCAAGTTAAACAATGCAAACTGACTCGAAGCAACGCAACAATGACTTCAGCATAGTACTATACAAAGCATAGTGACATGCACAGATACAAGCAAATTACCCAGACCAATCAGTGATCTACTTTTTAAAAAGAATTTAAGAAAAGAAAAAGAGAGAAAAAGGTAGAAGATAGAGGATAGAAAAAGATAGGGAAAAGAAAATAGAACAGTAGAAATATAGAACGGAACAGAAAACAACAGAACAACATCAGAATCTCACAATTCGCAGCGGAACAACATATAATAATAAATGAATAATCTTTAAACAAAGAACTATATCAGTTATTACATTTTACACATTACATTTCATTACATCATATCATCAGAGTTTACAACAACAACAACAAACAGTGCAGCGGAAAAAGAAATACTATATAACTAGTAATACGTCATGCCATCCAGCTTGCCTCCAGCAACTCCAGAATATCCAGAATATCCTGATAAACCTTAACTCTTGACTGCCCGTGTGGAAATTGGTGGGCACCCAGAGTTTAGGAAGGAAAACAATAAACTCCGAGTCAGTCATGTGACTGGTGTGAGAACTCAAAACAGTTTATTTAACTTTAAAATCAAAATAGAGAGATATTTTTAAATTCAATTCGCAATGCTTTTAAAAATGAGACTACCATAAGGCCTCCCGCACACACACACACATGCAAACGCAGAATCGGAGGAGATTTCTCCTTATGATAGTCAAAGATGCTTGATACGCATTAAAAAGAAGCATTTGATATTATTACTAGTGCATAGTGTAGAAAATTATTTCGAAAATAAAGATATAAATCTTAGCCAACATAGACATTTCGAACTATGCCTACTATAGCTACCATCCAAACAGTGTTGCGACACCATTAGTGAATGATAGGTTCTACAACTAATACCGTACAAGTCACGTATTATTTCTTTGGATTTCCAACGAATGATCAGGCCAAGGAACTTCCCATTGCCACATGAGAATGCCTCTGGAAGGACATTCCCGAGAACCAAACCGGAACTCTGCCAACACAAGGCCGGGTTACCCCTAACTAGGTAACTACTGACACGAGCACGCCATTCCCCGATCGTAAACGACCTTTCTCACGGGATCCCGATAACCAACAACCACAAAGTAATAAATTCGCAGTAACCACATAGGTTAAATATCTGGGCTCCATACCATGATACCACCTCTATCCAGAAGGAAATGTACATACCCTAAAGGGAGCTACCCCTCATAACCTTGCCGCATCTTTCCTGTTTTGACCATTTCCGGGGTGTGAGGCTCGACGAAGTCACGTCCACAAAAACATACTTTATACAAAAGCCATGCTTTGGGTCAACAAATGATCATAGAAATGATCACCAAGATAGACGATCAAATAAATGATCCTATCACAAATAATCAACACAATGATCATTTCACAGCAACACTCAGCATGTCACATTACCAAATTGGGAATATATCGTTGATAACTTCAACTATATAACCTCTGAGCTCGTACGTCTCAGAGAAGGGTGTTAAGCTAAAAGAATAAATTCTCCGCCACCAACAGAAATATATTTGAAAGAAATCGGCTTTATATCTCAACTTGTAATGTCAGACATACAATCCATACAAGTCTGTTCCGGGATCGAACAAAACTGAAGGCACTTACAAAGAAGTCCTTGCAATCCGGATATCCACAATCCTGATCGGATTCACCATCACATATGGAGAACTCTATACCGGAGCAACTCGGTGCAGAGTAAATCGACATGTCATCCTATCGCTCTCGCAAATATCCGGTCTTCAACACCGATCTTCAAATGCAATTCACAACGACGTATCACATATTCGGAATGGGTTATACGACCCCATGGTCCTTTCCCGGTTAACCCGAATAGTGAGCGCTTATTCAAAAATAAGTGTGGCATTCAAATTCAAACAAATCACATCAAATACCCATTCAAAGGGAAATATTGATAGTCGATTATTGAACTATCAATGAATATGCACAACATCACCAGATTCCAAATAATTTTCCAAATTATTTATTTTCCAAAATATCTTTACAAGATATATAATTTCAATACTTCAAAAATAAATCAATATTTATTTTTCTAAACCAATCCCACTTTCTTTTATAAATTCCTTACTGAATTTACATTTCGAAATATCCATGCATATGATTTCAATAATTCATTTCAATTTATCTTCAAAAAGATAAATTCTCAAAACGTTTCATTTCACATTGGAAAAACATTTCCATACTTATTTATTCATAAGTACTTCACAAATTTTATTTATTTTCACCCTTGGAAAATATTCAATATACTTAAATCGAAATTTAGTATAGATTTCATTCTATTAAGGAAATCATTCTCTTCAACATATTTATTTGGGCCAAAACGAATGTTGCGTAAAACATCGTTACAACGTCCCAAAATCACTAGTATAGGGATTCGAATTTAAGATAGATATATAAATCCCAATACTATACAAAACATTCCCTTTCGGAAATTATTTACTATAACAATAGTGCTATAGTCCACTATTTCCTTTTATTTCTCGAAAACGTCTATTTCAACAATAAATGTTGAAATCTATGGTTTCGAATCTCAACACATTTTAAAACATTGTTCGATCGTTTTAATTCTATTTAAAACATCCAAATCCAAAACAATTTCTTTAACGTGTTATTCACTATTCAAAAACGTGAATATACTTCATTAACAATTTCATCCTTTTATTCATTTTAATTCAAAGGATTATTCACTATTCAAAAATGTGAATATAACTCCATTTATAGGTTTCAACAAATTTTCTTGTCAAAATAAGTCATTTGCGAATTTATAAAACAACGTTTATAAATTCCATTTCTATTTATTTATAAAAACTTCCTTTTTATAAATTCTTTTATTAACCTATTCCAGTTTATAACTCAATTATAAACTAAAAGTTCATATTATAAGTTAAATACTTATAAAACGATTATTTTACAAAATCGTTCCTCTAAAGACTTTCCAAACCATAAATCTTATAACCTATAAGATTCATTTATTTAACCAAATCTATTCTTCAATTAACTTCACAAATTTATAAATCTTACTATTTATAAATTTCATTTATAACTTCACCATTTATAATTCTATAAATTTCATTCTTTAATGAAATTCATTTTCACTTCATTCAAACACTTATAAAAACTCGTTTTATAATTTCAATATCTCAATTTATAAATATCCATTTATAAATCTCTTATATAAATCAATTCATATTAATATTTTAAAAACGTCTTTAAACTCCTTTATAATTTCATCATTTTGATTTATAAAATAATCAAATTTTATAAATCCTATATTTAAACTTTTCACAATTATTTCAGAAATCCCAATTTAACTATTTTATAAAGTCATTAATTCCTTATTTTCAAAAATCAGCTTTTAACTATATTTCTTAAAAATCATAATTTTTATAACTTTAAAAATTATAATGTTTATTTATTTATAATGGATCAATTCCAAAATATAGTATATTCTCAAAAATCACTTTTAAAATCATTTTAAAATTCCAAAATTTGGTCCAATGATGCTACATACCAAATAGCCAATCACGACAACAACGATATCATATATCGATATGATAATCAACGAGTATCAAAATATCCATAATCAAATAAATACTGTTGAGGAATCCAGTTGGATCCCTCCAACCTGTTTTCCTGCATCCACAAACATTAGCACAATACCAATTTCGCTCCAGTACGAAATTATCGCGGTATATGGGATTTAAAATATTATCCGCTTAATAGACGGCGCAATAGGGTCTCATCCGCTAAACAAAAAATGCGGGAAATCAATAACTCCAATATATACATATGCCAATATATATATATTGATATTATATATAATACCAATTTCACTGTTTATGAAATATTCGCGGTATATGTTTTTAATAAATAACATCCGCTTACTAACGGCGTATAATGTCTATTTTAACAATCAATAGATATCAATCAACATTCAAACATGCATTCAAGTATTTTAAATCTAACTATTTAAAATAAAATCAAAACCGATTCGATTGAATGAGAAGTTCTCACCTTGATTTTAATTTCGTTTTAGCGATTTATTTCGAATAAAATTAAACGCGCGTTTAATTTTACCCAAAATTCTCACTAACTCCAAACGACTCCAATCCAACTCCATCGCGTAGTTCTCGTCCATACGATTCCAACGCAACTGATTTCGCGCGTTTTCGACCTCGTATGAAAAAGTTATGAATTTTTAAAGTTTGTACACGATTTATATATAACTAATTACAACCTTTCATAATTAATTTCAACCTAATCAAGCCATAGCCGTAGGATCTGCTTCTGCATCATCAAGGCCGCACACCATCTCCCCTTTCTCCTTCGTTCTCTTCTACAGACATTCCATACGCATAAGAACCCATACATCAATTACTAGGGTTTAATATTACAACCTCAAACGACGACGAGACTCCATCATACCACCTTCATTCTCACCGCCTACGCGAGAGCTAAGCTCGGCTGCAACTAGGGTGAATTCGGCCACCTGTAGAGCCTGGAATTTCGTGATGAACGTGCATGCGTCGGCCTCCCCTAGCTCCCTCCACGCGACTCTAAACTCCATCATATCCGTATGGATTGAAAGCTCTCGCCTTGCTCTACAATGTTGTAGTTAATCACTTTGCTTGATTGTGAACGGATTGAGAGAGATTAAGGAATGAAAATAGGTGTTTTCTGGCCATCCATTATAAAAGAGGCGGCTGCAGTTTATAATTAGGGTTAGGTTTATTTTTTCTAAAATTGTGAAATGTTGGTCTATTTATAGAATTTCAAACGACACTATTCACCCGGAATTTCCGAACTCCAATTTACGCGCCGTAACCAGCGTTTCTAGGGTTTACCCCGCGTTTCGGACACAATGGAATAGGTTTCGAAAGCTAATTCGGACATCTGTGCGAGTTATGGCTATAAACGCTCAATTTGAATTAAACCGATTTAAGCGATTTTCTAGGCATTTTAATTCGTACCGGACAAACCGTAAATCCAATCGACACGAAATTTGAAACCTTACAATAATATCACATTACGGATCCGATGAAATTGGTTTCGTCGAAATCCAAGACTTTTTGAAAAATGCCTATTTTCACTCGTCAAATTTAAATTAAAAACAATTCGATGCGTTTCGAGCTGCCACGCTCAAACGATAGCTCCGATTGACACGAAAATTGAAATCCGGTAATAACTAACCATTACGGATCCAATAGAACTGGTTTCGTTCAATTCTGAGACTGTTCAAAAATTGGCTATTTTCACTGGTCGATTAAATATTAAAATATTCAATTTTCACAAATTAACTTTTAATTCGATTTTAAAAGTTCTAAAATATTGTTCTAACTCCCATATGATAAAATAAAATTTTACAAATCATTTTCAATCGTATTTAACTCAATTTTTCAATTATTTCCATAATTTAACGTATTAAATTATCGATTTAATTATCCAATTAAATCCAATAATTCAAATTAAAATTTATTCGACTTATAAATTCACTCATTTATATTTAAAATTAATTAAATATTCAAATTTTAAATTAATAAAAATTCTGGGTCGTTACATGCAACATGACTCAAAGGTGAACCTGACCCACAGCTAACAAGAACAAAAATGAAACAGTGGTGGCAACATGGAAGTGCAGACTAACCAAGTTAAACAATGCAAACTGACTCGAAGCAACGCAACAATGACTTCAGCATAGTACTATACAAAGCATAGTGACATGCACAGATACAAGCAAATTACCCAGACCAATCAGTGATCTACACATGTCTGGACCAAATGCCACCAAGTGAGCATGATGACTAGACTACACGAATACATGGAGCAATGTAACAGTCAACAGTGAAGACAACAACACAACTCAAATGAACAAAGTGCGAACCTAGACCAATATATATAACAGAGATGACACTGCAGAACCAGACACAGTGCAAACTCAAGTGGATATATAAGTGAAGCGAAATTCAGGTGAACCATGAAACAACACTGCAACACTGTGGTAACTACAAGTGATCAAGCATCAAGTCAAAGACAACTACAGTCTTACAGGAACCAAGACCAAATTCAAACACCAAACCAAACTCTAGGAAATGAACAAAGAAAATATGCATATATACATGTCGACCAGGCTACACATCGAAGATTCACAGTTTTCTGGGCCTGGCCGGTTATTATCGGAGATTCATTGAGAACATCGCTAGGATTTCTGCACCTCCCACTGCTTTAACTTGAAAGAATGCTAAGTTTATATGGAGTGTGAGTGTAAAGCTACATTCAATGAGTTGAAGCGTAAGCTTACTTTCACACTAGTGCTTACCGTTTCGAATGAAAATGGGGGATTAACGGTGTACACTAATGCTTGTCGTGAGGGTTTGGGAGCTTTTCTGATGCAAGATGGGAAGGTCATTACTTATGCTAGTCTTCAGTTGAAAACTCATGAGGCTAATTATGCTACTCATGATTTAGAGTTGCTTGCTATTGTCTTTGCTTTGAAGCTTTGAAGGCATCATCTTTTAGGTGCTAAGTTTGAGCTCTTCACTAATCATCAGCCTTTGAAATATATCTTCATCCAGAAGGATTTGAATCAGAGGCAGGTTCGATGGATTCAGTTTCTTGCTTCTTATGATCTCGACATTAGCTATACTCTTGGGAAAGCTAATGTTGTGGCTGATGCTGTGAGTAGAAAGAAGGCTATGTTGTGTCAGCTTTTTGTTTATTCTTCTCCTCTTATGGACCGTATCATTGCTAAGCAGGACGAGGATAGGATCATCAGATTGATTAAAGAGAGTGTTCGTAGCAGAGTTGGTAGTAGTAGTCCTAATGGTAGTGGAGCTCAGATCGATGATAGAGGGATTTTGAGGATTAATAATAGGATTTGTGTCCCGAATGTTGATGGATTAAGTCAGGAGTTTCTTCGGGAACATCATCGATCCTGACTTTCTAATCATCCTGGTGTGACGAAGATGTATCAGGATATGAAGAAGCTTTATTGGTGGAGAGGTATGAGGCGAGATATCTCTATCATTGTAAGTAGGTGTGCGACTTGTCGACAAGTTCAGGCAGATCACCAGAAGACCCCTGGTCTATTGTAGCCCTTTGAGATTCCCAATTAGAAATGGGAACAAGTTTCCATGGATTTTATTGATGGATTACCGAGGACTCGGAGGGATAATGAGAGTATCTGGGTTACTATGGATAGATTGACCAAATCAGCTCATTTGATTCCGGTCAAATCTATCCATTCTGCTTCCAGTCTGGCTTAGATCTATATGAGGGAGATTGTTCTTCTCCATGGTGTTCCTATCAGCAATGTTTGTGATCGGGATCCTATCTTCACCTGTCAGTTTTGGAAAGCATCCCAGGAATCCTTGGGTACTCACCTGAATCTAAGCACAACTTACCATCCGCAGACCGATGGTCAAAAGGAAAGAGTGAATCATATTCTAGAAGACCTTCTTCAAGCTTGTGTTCTTGATTATGGAGGATCTTGGGAAGATCATCTCCATCTTGTTGAATTCATCTATAACAACAGTTATCAGATATATTTTTAGTCTTCTATTTTAATCTTATCTTAATCTTTTGTTCATCTCATTCCGTCCTTGAATTCAGGCCAGCATTGAGATGTCTCTATTTACTGCCCTTTACGGAAGACCTTGTAGAACTCCATCTTGCTGGATTGAATCCAGTAATCGTTTGGTTCTTGGTCCTGATGTGATTTTGGAGGCTTCGGAGAAGGTTGAGGAGATTAGAAGGAAGTTTAGGATTGCTTAGGATAGGCAGAAGAAGTATGTTGATCGGCGTAGGAGGAGTTTGGAGTTCATTGTTGGTGATCAGGTTTTCCTTAAGGTCTATCCCCTAAGGAATGTGGTTCGTTTTGGTCATAGAGGGAAGCTTGCTTCTAGGTTCATCGGTCCTTTCCACATTATGGAAAGAATTTGTTTTCTAGTCTATCGCCTGGATTTGCTTTTGAAATTTGTTGGAGTACATAATGTATTCCACGTTTTGCATCTTCATTGGTATCTGCATGATCCATCTCTTATTGTCCAGCCTTCTGCTCGTGATAGTTTGGATATTGAGCCTAATCTGACTGTTGAGAGGAAGCCACTTCGTATTGTCGATCGAGGTACGAAGCAGCTAAGAAAGAAATCTGTCAACTTGGTCAAAGTTCCATGGAGCACGGATGATCGGGATTGTACATGGGAGTTGGAGGAGAGCATACATGCTTCGAATCTAGAATTGTATATTTCATATACTTTTGCTTTCCAATCTTATCTTTCTTTGTTTTCCTTCTTTAGTTCCTTTTCACAGACGAAAAGTTTTGAGTGAGGGAGAGTGTAACAACCCAAAATTTTGTAAATATTTTTGAATTTAATTTATTTGAAAACCTTGATGTTTAATTATTTAAAATTTGAAATTTTGAAATTTTTCAATATAATTTTCGAGTTTGTTTATAAATTATTTTCCCAAATATGATAAAACTAACAATTTCTGGAAAAAAAAATTATTTTGGTCAAACTTTGACTTTTATTTGAAAATTTTGAAATTTAAACTTTTAAACTATAATATTTTTATTTGAAGTTGGATATAATTTTGGTATCCGTTCTGCTTTTCGTTTGGTTAAATTCTAACTTATACTTTTAAAATTGGATAACGTACAGCGTTTTACAAGCAATTAATTTCTGTATTTTATTTTATATTTTTCCTATGTCCACCTCTTTATTTCATTTTTCTATTTTGTTTGCATAGACTTTATTTTATTTATTGGATGTTTCTTGTGTATATCTTTTATTTAATGGCTTGGAAAAAAATCAATTAGACATACGTTACATTGTTTTAATTAGACATAGGTTGCATTGTGTTAAATGCTTGCCTTTATTTGCTTGGCTTCTTTATTTCCTACCATAGTCGTTCATAACCTATTCCTCAAAATCCTAGCCACCTCTAGCTTCGTAAATCATGTACAAAAGAAGTTTCTCATCTTAAAAAAAATCATTTGCATCCAGAGAAAAATACAGTAAGTTCCATGGCTTCTTTTCCTCTTTTGTTTTCCGTTTTCTTTTGTTTTCTTTTGTTTTCTTCATCAAGTTGCTCGGCCCCCACCTCTATTACTGACCACCAACTCTTTCCACCACTACCATGACCGGCTCCACCTCCTCATCATCTCATGCCCTTGGCCATGAACCCTTGAACAAAGACTCCACCAAAAAATTGCAAAACAATCCCCTAGCCGAACCTTCCTTAGGCAAACCCCTCTTTATTTTCCTTGGCCACACCTATTTCCACTACCTACTCCTCCTCCTTGCCTTGCTCTAGGCTGTGCCCCTTTTCTTGGATCAGATCTGACCCAAAGCCAAGCCACATGGCCATAGGCCAAGCCTAAAGATCAACACCTCATGCTTTTGCCTTCCTATTGTAGTTAACTTGCCATCCCTTTCATGTTCACTTACCTAGTCATGCCTAGTGACCATCTAACCAAGCCTAGCTTGCATCTAAGCACCATGGTCGAGCCTATGGGTGATGAGGCCGAGCGTATAGGGGTTGTGGCCAAGCCCACTTGATGATTCAATCCAATTTTTCTTCACTTTAATTCATTTGTTCATTGATTTGATTTAAATTATTGTACTGAATTTTGTTCTCATGGTTTAATCCATATTTGTTTATGGTAAATCATATATTTATAATTGTTTTATTTATTGATTACAAGATTTGAATTTGGGTGTTGCTTCTTCTCGAATCTTGTCGTGCCTTTTTGTGCTTTGCGGAGTGTTGGATTTTTTGTTTTGAATTGATCTCTAGCTTCAAAAAGGTGAGTTATTCACTCTAGATTAATCGTACTTATATAATTGTGAAACGATGACAAGTGAATATGTACTGATTGATATATGATTTTCACATATGCATATGGTCTATTTGTATGATGTATAACCAGATTTTATTCATGTTACATCATCTATTACAATATTATATTTTATACTATTATTTTATTTTTCGTATCTCACAGTGCAAGTTCCCTTTATCAATATGGGCTGAAATGATACATACCCAAATGGAATTTAGAATAAGGAAAAATCATTATGGGCTGAAATGATAGGCTCGAATGATTTTTAATGTATTTGATTTGCTTGGGATTGTGGGTTTGAAATGATAGAACCCGGATTTTTCTTTTTAAATTACGGATTGAAATGATATATTATCCATATCACTTGACCTAGGTTAGAAAATATTATACATACTCGTGGTTACTTATATATATTTTCTGAAATTTTATAAGTATTTTAAATGTAAAAATATGTCATTTTAACTTAAATTGGATTTAAATAATTTAAATGAATTTATAGTGATTTTTCTATAACATAAAATGTACAACGAATTAAACGGAAAGGTGTATTTCAAAAAAATGACTTAACTTGGAAATTTGAAATTGATTTTAAATGGAAATTATAAGTTAAGTAAATGAATGGAATTTTATTTTATTTACGAAATGGGTATTTTAAAATAAGTATTAAGTTAATTGAAAAAAATTATAACATTTGAGAAAATAGTTGACTTTGACTTAATAAGTGAACTATTGTTTAAATTGGATATTTATTTATTAAAGGTTTATTTTACTAAATCATAAGTTAAGAGATACCCAAATGAATATTTTCGAAGCAAAAAATATGATTTTTTTTTTAAGTTAAAATGGTTAAAATTGAAGTTCTAATGTTTCTGAAATTCTATATTAAATCTGGAATTAGCATTGATAGCACTTCAGAAATACTATGGTTTTAAGACAGCATTTGTTAAGTGCTGTCATTTCTGCAAATAAACTAAGTTCTGAAACAATAAAGAGCTACTGCAACACTTGGTAGGTGTTGTTGTTGCTGAAACTAAACTATATTTTGAAATAACTAAAGAGCTACTACAGCACTTTGTAAGTGCTATTGGTGCTGGAAGTATACTGTTTAAAATAACTAAATAGCTACTGCAGCACTTGGTAAGTGCTGTTGTTGATAAAATTAAAGTAAACTATTGTAAAATACTAATACCTATTGTAGCACTTTGTAAGTGCTGCTGTTTTGAAATTGAGATGTTTTGAAACAACTAAATACCTACCGTAGCACTTTATAAGTGATGCTGTTTTGAATTTGACAATGTTTTTGAAATATTACTATATCTACTGGAACATTTTATACGTGTTGTTATAGCTGAAATTTACAATGTTTTGGAAATTGTACGATTGAATGAATGAACCTAGAAATGTTACAACTTCGAAATGAATATTTTTTGATACTGAATTTAAATGGTTTAAGTGAATATGTTTTGAAGTGAAATATGAACCATTTTGAAATTAATAGCTACGGGTAATATTTACGTTAGGTTGTTAAAGAGACCGAGATCGGATATGGGCATACTCTCTATCGATATTGAAAACCACTTTGACAACCGTGTACGCGGTGGAGATTTCAAAATGAAGTAGGATGGTGGCAATGTTCTATTGAGTTATGTACATGGACCCGACTCCCATGAGTTGGCATAAGGTGGCTAAAACAGGAGCAATCGACGGGTTAATGAGGTCGCTCCTTTGATCGGACCCACTTCTTTGTATGCCATTCCATTACTTTGTGATTGATTGGTGTGCACCTTTGATTTTGGGAATGTGGTTCGAGGAGGGCGGTAGTAGCTGCTACGTGTTACCACCGGTCCGGAAGTGCAATTGGTATATCTACCCTGGCGTTTCCTAGTTGTGCCATGTCACCTACCCTAGCGCGCCTTGTACGATTTTGGACTTCTCCCGCAGCCTATGGAGTATTTACGGTAGTCTCTCGATCTGGAGATGCACTAATACTAGATAGACTACTGGACTATTACGTGTTAAGGTGGAAAATGTAAATCCTTAACGCTATTTTAAAGTCAGTTTATTTTACTACAGACATTATTATAATAGCGATTATTACTGCATAGTAAATAGTTTAACGGATCCTCAGAGGATGGGCGGTCCCAAGCATCCTTTAAGTTACTTGTACATTTATTTTACAGTTCACTTGAGTTGGTTTACATTGTATAAGTGTGTATGTCCTGAATCGAGTGTTTGTTTTTATTTTCTTACGCTTGGGTCAGCCTGAGTGTCATAGCTTGGATCTATCTTTCGGAAGCTAGAGATTTGTGGAGTTTATCTACTTATCTAATGTTATATATTTCAGTTCAGTCATCCTATTTCATTTTATGTATTAGAGAATTATGTATTTGGGATTTCTACTGTTTTTGTTTCAGAACTGTATTTGTTTTTGAGACGATGTATTTTTTACTTGTTTCGAGACTGGGTTTGTAGTGGCTTCATGAACCACTATGGTTATTTTTACTTCCGCTACGAGTATTCTGATATTCTATGTCTGTGATTCTGTGATTGGTTTTAATTGCTCCAAATTTTATTACAATCTATTGTTTGACCTATTCAGGTTTAACATATTTCAGTTTTATTGTCGAATTTGAATGGTGCAAAATAGTGGGTCGTTACACCCTGGTATAGAGATTTAGATTACCCTATGTGGGGGGGAGTCCGGACATGATTAGGGAATATCCGAATTTGCAAGGACTTTTTGCTTAATTGGACGAAGTGCCTTCGGTTCCAATCAGACCCAGGATGGACATTTATGGATATATGACTGACATTACACTTTAAGATGTAAAGCTGGTTTCTATCAAATACATTTCTGTTTAGTGACGAAGAATTTATTCTCTTAGCTTAACACCATTCTCTGAGACGTACAAGCTTAGAGGTTATGTAGTTGATATTTACTAGTGATATATTCCCAATTTGGCAATGTGACATGTTAAGTGTTGATCAATGGTTGATCGAAGCATGGATTTTGTGAAAAGCGTAGCTTTGTAGGACGAGACTTCATCAAACCTCACACCCCGAAAATGGTCGAAATAGGAAGAATGCGGCAAGGTTACGGGGGTCGCGCCCCTTAGGATATGTGCATTTCCTTCTGAATAAAAAGTGGTATCATGGTATGAAATCTAGATATTTAGCTTATGTGGTTGTTGGAATTTGTTGTTGGCGCCTCGGTAAAGGTCGATTACGACCGGAGGATGGCATACTCGTGACAGTTAGTTACCTAGTTATAGAGGCAACCTGGCCTTGTATTGGTAGAGATCCGGTTTGGTTCTCGAGGCGTCCCTCCAAAGGCGTACCCATTCGGAAAGGAAGTTCCTTAGCCTTGACCATTTGTTGGAAATCCAATCACCCAATACGAGTCCTGTACAGTTTTAGTTGCAGAACCTGTCATTTAACATGGCAGCTATAGTAGGCATATTATAATGGTGCGTATGCTGGCTAAGATTAATATTATACTTTCAAAATGTTTTCTAAACTATGCACTAATACTAATGTTAAAAAATATTCGCGTATCAAGTATGTTTGACTATCATAAGGAGAAACCTCCCCCATGTGTGCGATTGCATTGTGTGTGTGCCGAGAGACCTTATGGTAGTTTCATTTTCCAAAATGCATAACAGATTTCGTTTTATTTCTTTTGTTAACTTCTTTTGTATAAACAACTGTTTTTGTTTGCTCACACCAGTCCCATCGCTGGCCTGGAGTTTATTGTTCCTTTTCTAAAGTCTGGGTGCCTATAATTTTCCACAAGGGCAGACACTACAACAAAAATACCTTATTACAACTATATTTTTACAACTGTCAAAAAAGGCTAGTTGTAATAAAGGTTTTTTACAACATTTTTTTCTTCAGAAAGTTGTAATAAACTCATTTTCACCAACTCTTTTATTTTGCCAGTTGTAATAGCGGTCTAGTACAACCTTTTTTTTTCATTTCTAATAGATGTCTATTTTTAACAACTCTCCTTTTTTGCCAGTTGTAATAGATGCCTATTGCAACCTTCTTTTTGGCAGTTGTAATAGATGTTTATTTTTAACAACTCTTCTTTTTTGCTAGTTATAATAGATGTCTATTACAACCTTTTTCATTTTCTCGTTGTAATAATTAGTTAATAATTATAATTAAATAAAAATACTTAATAATTAATAGTAAATAATAATTACTATTAAATAATAATAAATAATTAATTTGAAATGTTAAATAATTACTATTAATAATTAGTATTAATAGTTACTATTCAATAATTAATAATTAATAAATAAGAATTAATTTCTAATAATTAATGATTAATATTAATAAGTAATAATTAAGAAGTAATAATTAAGAAATAATAATTAATATTAATAATTAAGAAGTAATAATTAATATTTGATAATAAATGATTAGTAATTAATAATTACAAAGGTTTTTTAGAAAGTTGTGTAAACTTATTTTCAATAGCTTTTTTACCGGTTGCAATAGAGGCCTATTAAATATTAGTAATAGTAAATATTTTATTATTAATATTTAACATATAATTATTTATAATATTAATATTTAATAATAGTTAATGATTTCTATTAAATAACTAATAATTAATAGTTGGTAGCATATATGTAATAATTAACTTTTAGTTACTATGCATTAAATTATATCTAAGAAGTAATAAGTAATAATTAAGAAGTAATATTTAATATTTTAGTAAAAATTAATTTTTAAGAAATTCGTATCATATTTAATATATATTTTCACTTATTAATTCTAACATGTAATATAATATTTGTAGAAAAATGAACACCAACCCATGAAATGTTGATGGCAAAGATGAAATTTAAGCAGGAATGAGTGAAAAACTGGCTCCAAGGTTAATGTATTATATTCCTTCCCTCTCAAATCTTCTTCTATTAGATTTCCTTTGATTACCGTATTACAAGTTCTACCGCAAATTAATTTTTTTGGCTTGCTTCTCTCTTCGTCCAACCATAACAAACAGAGAAAAAATGGGAAAACTCCAAATTCACAAATCTCAAAACCCTAATTCGCAAACCACAAAATTCCCACCCCATACCCAGATCAAATGGAATCGACGTCGACTCAACTTCGATAACGACAATAGTCATCGACTACCTTGATTTCAAAGTAAACGACTACTCTCTGACCAAAGACATAGGCATCGGGAAGTACATCTCATTTGACATTTTCACTACTGGAGGATTCAATGGGGCGATTTACTTTTATCCCAACGGCAAAAGTGCAGAGGATAATGCTAGTTACATGTCATTGTTTATGGCGTTGGTTGGGGAAGAAAATGACATGAGAGCTTTGTTCGAGTTGAGCTTTGTTTTCAACGATGGTCCTTATACTCTTAAATTCTGAGGGAGTATGTGGTGAGTCTTTTCTTTTGAATTAAATTGTTAGGTTGGTTGCTTTTTTGTATTTGAATGTTTGTAGTTGAGAATTTGGTTTGTGCTCACTGGATATTTTTTTGAATTTTATTTTGTAATTATGCCATTGTCTTTTACTATTGTGAGTTAAAGCATAGAAATTATATGCTTTAAAAGCAAAAGTAGCAGTTGAATATGAATGAAAAGGTCGGTGACGCGAATCATTTTGTTCAGTTTTCCCTTTTTTGAATTTCTGGATTTGTTTTGTAATTGTCATGTTGAATTCCAATGAGTTTTTTGTATCATATAATGCTTCCTGGCATTTAATTTATAGAGGATGCATCTGAAGTGGTTCATAATACTGTTCTTGATCTCAAGAAATTTGCTTTTCCTTTGATTGAATGCATGCATGCAGCAATTGCAGATAATTCAAAAATCAAAATCATGGAGCTTTGGAACTAGGTTTATATGGATATTTGTGTTTAGCTTCTTGTCGGATCAAAATACTTGCACATAATCTCATCTGAGCTTATAAGAATTGTTCGCTTATCAGACGCGAGTTCGTCGATTCTGTTCTTGATCAAAACAATGCACTAGGATTCCCTTCACAGACTGAGGTTCTTTTTTTGTTATTCTTGATTTTGTTAATTCAAGAATTGATTTACGATGTAGTTCTGATTTTAGTCTTGTTTATGTTGGAGTCTTGAATATCGGTCACGAATTCAAGAATTGTATGGTACTGTTTTTTTAATGTAATTATATCTGTATCAATATAATAAGGCGTGTAGATCTTTGATGGTATAATTTTGTATGCACCTCGACACTTTGTTTATATTGTAAGTAAATGATAGCTAAAATTAAAACGCTACTAGAATATGTAAATAAATCAATTACAACTTCCAAAATCTATTACAAAAGATACTATTGCAATTGCCATCAGCACTTGCGATAGACTTTACCACAAAAGCCAAATGAAGTTCCAATAGACTTTATTACAACTGCCAAAAGCGGTTGTAAAAAAACTTTTTACAACTGCTACCGACAGTTGTAAAATTATCAAAGTCTATTATGTAGGATCTAGATTAACCCTAGAGGGGGGGTGAATAGGGTTATAGCAAATTTTCTCGATTTAAACACAGAAATAAACTGCAGAAATAAATATGCTGAAAAAGTAAATCACACACAAAATTTACCCAGCTTCGGCAACCCCTGCCTACTGCTGCATTCACAGATTTCTATTAGAATTAAAAAGTATCACGCTTACAACAACTCTACTAGACTCGCAGACCCTTTTGCTCCCGCTCACAAACACTCTACTAGACTCGCACACCCTGCTCCCGCCTATAGAGTTTCGCTCACTCGCAAACACTGCTCCCGCCTATCGAGCTTTGCAAACTCACACACCCTGCTCACTGAACTAATTCAAAATAGACAATCTGACACTACCTAAACCCTAGGTGATGATTTACCAATTTTCGTTTTGGAAAGTAAAACAAAAAAACAATTAAAACAGTAATTAAGAAAATAAATAAAACAACCCTAATTAATAATAAAATAAAACAAAAAAACAAAAACCCCTTTTCTTTATATGAATAAGGCCGGCCCCTTTTTTTTTTCTTCAGCCCGTCACTTTTGTTTTTCGTTCGTGAAAAAAGAAAATGGCCGCTCCTCTTTTGTTCCTCTTTGCGATTTAGGGCTTCTGTAAATTGTCTTTTCCTCCTTGCGATTCAAACAGTGTTGTGCAAATTGAAGTCGCCACTTGATATGATTCGTTAGTAGGTTTCGTTGCTCTTCGATTTGTTCAAGGCTCTTCAATTTGGATTGAGTTCGTTCTGATTCTTTGGTATGTGTTGTTTCCTTTTGCTTTTCTGGTTTTTGGATTGTTCGAACTCGATGATTTGATTGCCGATGATGATTAGGGTTTTATATGCGTTCGAGTTCCTGGATTTTCGTTCGTCCAAATATTTTTGATTTCGTCAAAAATTCTTCTCGGCCACTTGATTTAAATTGAACGTTTGATGATTGATTCTGACTAGTTCATAATCGTATATTTCATTGCTTGATGGTTACGATTTTGATTTATTTTGTGATCATCACGTTGTTGACTACGGCTTCTTGATTGCTACAGCTTCGGCCTTGACTTGTTCATAATTGAATATATTTGTTGCTTGGTTGAGGTCTCTGACTTTGACTTCGACAACCACGGCTTTGACTTGTTGACATCCTGACCATTTCATACCTGTACATTCTCGGCTTCAGTATGCTTTGATTTTCTGGCTTGATGTTTATATCCACTTGCTGTGTATTGCTTCACTGCATAGTATATTTGTGTAGTTGGTTCAGTTGCATTTGTCCATTTCCTTACTGTTGCTGTGCACTTCTGTTTTCACTGTCCATATATGTGCATTTGTTGTAGCCGTGGTATTTGCATTGCATATAAACTTGGTTAGCTTGTATAACTGAGCTGCTATTGATCTGGTTCACTTTGATCTTCTTATCTTGATGCTGCAGCTTGGTCTTTGTTGCATTCATGTTGCTCCCCTGACCTTGTATCACTTGATGTCTTGAGCTTGCATGCTTCATTCATTTGTATAGTTCTTGACCATTATCACTGTTGACTGCTGACTTCATTTGGTTGTTGCATTTATGAATTTCATTTTATAATCTGTAGCATGGCACTGTGACTCGAGTTTTCACTGTCATGTTGTTTGCAGCTGTGCTTCATTTGGCACTGTTTACTTGATGCTGCATCACTTATAGCTTTGATCATGTTTCTGTCATGTTTGAACATAGTTGCATTATGTTGGCCGAGCTTTGATCAGTTGCATTGTTCATGTCATGTTGTTTATGTGCATGCTTTGTACTTCAGGTTGGTCACTTGATTCACATGTGCACTGCCTGTTTGAAATTGTAGCATGTCACTGAGTTTGTTGTGCATTGGTCATTGCACTGTGTTCATATCATAATTTGACATATAATTTTCTTCTTGCATTCTTTGATGGTTCATTGGTTGAAATCTGTAGCATCTTGATCAACTTGATGCTGTAGCTTGCTGTGTTGATCTTCCTTGCTACCTGGTTGACACTTGCACTGATATTCATTTGAGTTGTGCATCATGTATTTGTTGCAGTCCATGTTGTAGCAGTATTATCTCGAGCTCGACAGTGTTGTTTTCTTGCTTTGATGCATTCACATGTTATGTTCATGTTGGCACTAGTTTTTGGGTCTGTTCCATGAGTCTTGGTCTGCACTTTCACTGATGTGTCTGGTTCCATTTTCCCTGTTGAGTCTTTGGTGATGCTGCGCTTGTGAACTTTGTGGTTGTACTTCATGTTGTATTCATGCAGCTTGTTTTCAATGTTGCATTTGAACTGGCTGTTGTCTTTGTGTACACTACTGCCTTGAAATTGATTCTCTTCATGTTGTTGTGTGGACATTTGCATTTTTACACTCTATACTTGGTCGTGCTGGAGTCTTCAAGCATGTTGCTATCTTGGGTTTGGCCTTGTTTTTGATTTCTGTGCTTTTGTTTGATTTTTGCACATGAGTTGGCGAGGCAGTGCACACGTATACGAATGTACACGTGTGTACTGCAGCCACTTATAATTGCCTATCCCTGATAAAAATACTGATATGCACAGATATTGCACAGTCAAAAATGATGACGAACAACCCAAATAACTGAGGCAAATCATATATTCAAAAATTATCTTTTATTTTTGAATTGCAAAAATATTTCTTTTTCAATTTTACCGTGTTTGAAAATATTTTTGCAGATTACTCAGATGCTGGATTCAAACTGGAATGCAGTTGAAGACAAAATACGAGTGTGAGTGATATGTAGTGAGATTATCAATGTAAAAATATTTGTGATGTAATCGTGATGTAATCAGAAATGTATATGTATAGTGAGAGCATGAATTTGTACTATTCAAGTTTGTAATAAATATTCGTTTGAATAAAATATTCGTTTGAATTCAAAAACTGTGTAACTTGTTCTGTTTGAATTCAAATTCAAATTCTGTGTAATTTATTTTATTCAACAGATATTTATCTAACCAAATACATACTATACAAAATATTTGTTTGAATAAAATTTCTGTTTGAATTCAAAATCTGTTTAACTTGTTTTGTTTGAATTCAAATTCAAATTCTGTGAAATTTAATTTTATTCAACAAATATTTATTTAAACTATGAAAAATAAAATAGTACATTACCAAATACATTTATATGAATGTATATATGTTTATTATCATCAAACAAAAATCATATAGCGCAAAGCGCATATTCAACAATCTCCCCCTTTTGATGATAACAAACATATATTTAAGATTTTGAATATATTAAATGTATTTGATAATTTCATTTGCTCCCCCTATTTGAATGCTTCCTTTTTATGTGATACTCCCCCTACATATATGACTCCCCCTACATATATGCATAAAAATATGTAAATGAGCCTATATGCAAATTGAAAGTTATTTGACCTTTGCTTGATTCTATTTGAGAAAATCTTAACTTTTCTCTCCCCCTTTTGTTATCAGCAAAAGAATAACAGTGTTATAAAAATAGGGATGAAGTGATAGACATGAATCAAACATTTAACTCAATTAAATATAAATATCAAATTTCAATAAAACTCAAACAAAAATCATAATTACCCTTGTCAAGCGCATATTCCACTTTCAGAAGTGATGGAGATAGAATCATCAAAAATTCATATAGATATGTCTATTTGTGGTATATTTATTTCAGGAAATTTGAATATCTACTAACCATGCATAACCGTTAGGACTTTTAAATGAGATTAGTAGTATTCATAAATTTTTAAAAAAAAAATGAAATCAAGTATCTTCTAACCACGCATGACCGTGAGGACTTTTAAATGGGATTAGAATCAACTTGTCTATTAAATCAATTATTTTTAATATGCGTTCCATACATGCATAACCGTGAGGACTTTTAAATGAGCATGGAAGCACATAATCAAAAATCCAAGTAATTCACCCATGCATAACCGTGAGGACTTTTAAATGAGAATGAATACTTTGGATATTTATTTTTATTGCTAAATATAATAAGTTGAAGCACAAATAATTTTCCTTCACAGATTTAAAGATATTGAAGAACGAATGATTTCCTTTGTAAACTACCACAAATTTACATACTATGTGTAATTTTGATGAGTGATGGTCGATAGAAAGATGATAGAAATAGAAATGATCATGGAATTTTTACCCAACAACAAGTTTTTATAACTCTTGTTATGTAATTCTAAAGAAATTTTTTAATTATACTTTCTCGAGTTATAATATATGATAAATATCAACACTCATCTCTTTTTCAATCACTATTCATCTTTTCGATAATCAAAGAGAGTTAGATTAGTCAAAAATTTGTCATTTAAAATCAAATTAAAAATTATAAAATCAATTTTTCAAAAATAATTAAGCTGTAAATATGGTCAAACATGATTTCTTGAGGGGAGTTTTATAAGAAAATTTTCTGCTATTTGAAAATTATTTCAAGTGAAAAATATGCAGATATTTTCTTAAAAGAATGCAGCAAATGAATGTTTCAAAATAATTAATCACGTTACACTTAGTAATTTTTCTATCAACCATATTACCAGTGTAATCCGCATCTGAATTTAAATTTCACTCAATATTCACTTGTTGAATCAAACCATGAGATGTGCACCAAAAATTTCAAAACATCATTCTTTTGAATTTGAATTTAAGCCGTGTTAACACTCAAACAAATATCATGATGTTAATTTCAGAAACCAGAAGATAAACAATTATTTTCATGAGTAATCAACAGTCAATCAACATCATAATTATTTCAAAAACAATTTCTTAAAAATCCTTTTTCTCATGAATTTGAAATCGTGCAAATTTACAAACAGTGATCAAAATGTCAGAACCAATATATCTACGTGTAGCATGAGTAACCAGCATTTGACCGAACAAATTTATATAAATTAGTTCAAAATTGAAAATCTGATTGGTCATCAATTAAGCACAAATTAATGCCATAAATCATATCAATTAAGTCCGAATCAGTCAACCATCATAATTACTCCAAGTAATTCTCTTTAAAGATGGTTAGTCAATATTTTTTTTTTTTTTTTAAAAAAAAAAGCATAGCATCAAAATCATCATCTTTTGTTCATCTCAATATTGGCTGATTTTAATTTAGAGTATGGTGCAGATAATCACATTTAAAAACAATTACCTGTTTTACCTTTACGATAATTTTTCGTGATTGCCCATTGTGATTCTATCACCTTTATACTAGGCTAAGGAACTTTGTTTTCTCGCCCGTTGTGTTTCTGGAACAGCCGAAATCCAGAGAACACTGTTGTTGTTCCTTAGCCTGCCACCACACCTACACGATGTAAGATTTATGTGACCTATTTGTTTTCATAGGTCCATAATTGTTAGTGGCAGAAACTTTTGAAAAACAATTTTGTGAAGACCCAAAACTATTTATAACTGTTCCCTTTGGCACCCAAATTTGTTTAACTTTCAAAGATTTTATATTTGTGCCTTTTGGAACCCAAATTTGTATAGTTTTCACGTGTTTGGGTCTATACCAACAATTATTTGGATTGTGTCCAAATTTTCTACAAATTGTGCACATTAAATTGACTCGATTTGTGTTCTTGTTCATGTGACTATAATTTTCAACACAATGTCCAATTATTTTCGATCGAGCAAAGACACTCTTTTCTTTTGCATTATCATCAACTTGTGATTTTCCAAAACCTAGTCCTTTTCTATTGTTAGCAAAAATTTGATTTCCCAATAGCATGTTGAAAGATTTTTCGCCTCTTGAAAAGTTATTCAAAGATTTCTCAAGATTTTGGACTTTGGTTTTTAATGTTGTATTTTCAGCGACAAGTGAGGTGCATCGATTTATAAAGTCCTTTTTTCTAGTGTCAATGTTTTCTTTAAGACTCAAGTTTTCTTTTTCAAGATTCTCAGAGTTATTCCTAATTTTTGATAGTTCCGAATCTAAAATTTTACATTGGTTACATTCTAGGTTTTGAATATTTTCAAGTTCAGTTTTTAACCTAAAATTTTCACGAGCAAATTCTCTCCTATCAGATTTCAGTTTTTCAATTTTAGATTCAAGAGTATCCACTACCTTATTAAGATCAGAACACATAAAAACAAGTTCTTTATAAGAAAACTCACCTGCCTCACTAGATTCGTCGGAGGTTGCTTCTGATTTTGATTTTGCCATGCAACACAAGTTAGCCTCCTCTGGGCTGCTATCCGAAGCTTCCTCTCCTTCTTCATCATCCCAAGTCGCTGCAAATACCTTCTTCGCCTTTTTCTTTTCTTTGTTGTTTTTGAGAAGTGGGCATTTTGGTTTGATGTGGCCAGGCTTGTTGCAGTTATAACATATCAGTTCATTATCAGAATTTTCGGAATCTTTTGACCTATTGCCCTTTTTTTTCTTCTTGCGTGGCTTGAATCTAGACCATCTTCTAAGATTATTGACAGCCATTGCAAGCTCTTCAATTGGATCTTCTTCATCGCTTTCTTCTTTACTTTTTAAGGCAATCGTCTTTTTCTTTGGTTCGGAGTTGTTGCGTTCTTTCTTTGCTTTTAACTCAAGCTCATATGTCATCAAGTTGCCAATCAACTCCTCCATGCTTAGTTTGCTCAGATCTTTTGATTCTTGGATTGCTGTGACTTTTGCCTCAAAGTTCATTGGTAAAACTCGTAGTATCTTCCGCACAAGCTCTACCTCAGTGAATACCTTCCCAAGCGCTCTAGCATTGTATACCAAGGTTGAAAAGCGTCCAAACATATCCTTTATGCTCTCGTCTTTGTCCATCACAAAGTTTTCGTATTCATTGCTGAATAGGGCTAGCCGAGACTCCTTGACTTGAGAAGTTCCTTCGTGTGTCACCTCCAAAGTATGCCATATTTCCTGTGCTGTTGTACAATGAGAAATTCTATTAAATTCATTTTTATCAAGAGCACATATCAAAGCATTCATGGCTTTAGCATTTGTCGTTTTCAATTTCTTATCGTTTGCATCCTACCTATCCTTAGGTTTAGGAATCTCAGTACCACCAACGATTATAGTGGGAGGTTTATAGCCAGTTTCAATAATATCCCAAACATCATAATCAACGGAACTAAGATAAATACTCATCCTAACTTTCCAATAAGCATAATCATTCCCGTTAAACATGGGTGGCCTAGCAATAGATTGTCCCTCAGAAAAAGCATTATTTTGTAGACTCATGACTCTAGAGTTAAAAAAAATATAAACCTCGCTCTGATACCACTTGTAGGATCTAGATTAACCCTAGAGGGGGGGGGGGGGGGTGAATAGGGTTATAGCAAATTTTCTCGATTTAAACACAGAAATAAACTGCAGAAATAAATATGCTGAAAAAGTAAATCACACAAAAAATTTACCCAGCTTCGGCAACCCCTGCCTACTGCTGCATTCGCAGATTTCTATTAGAATTAAACAGTATCACGCTTACAACAACTCTACTAGACTCGCAGACCCTTTTTCTCCCGCTCACAGACACTCTACTAGACTCGCACACCCTGCTCCCGCCTATAGAGTTTCGCTCACTCGCAAACACTGCTCCCGTCTATCGAGCTTTGCAAACTCGCACACCCTGCTCACTGAACTAATTCAAAATAGACAATCTGACACTACCTAAACCCTAGGTGATGATTTACCAATTTTCGTTTTGGAAAGTAAAACAAAAAAACAATTAAAACAGTAATTAAGAAAATAAATAAAACAACCCTAATTAATAATAAAATAAAACAAAAAAACAAAAACCCCTTTTCTTTATATGAATAAGGCCGGCCCCTTTTTTTTTTCTTCAGCCCGTCACTTTTGTTTTTCGTTCGTGAAAAAAGAAAATGGCCGCTCCTCTTTTGTTCCTCTTTGCGATTTAGGGCTTCTGTAAATTGTCTTTTCCTCCTTGCGATTCAAACAGGGTTGTGCAAATTGAAGTCGCCACTTGATATGATTCGTTAGTAGGTTTCGTTGCTCTTCGATTTGTTCACGGCTCTTCAATTTGGATTGAGTTCGTTCTGATTCTTTGGTATGTGTTGTTTCCTTTTGCTTTTCTGGTTTTTGGATTGTTCGAACTCGATGATTTGATTGCCGATGATGATTAGGGTTTTATATGCGTTCGAGTTCCTGGATTTTCGTTCGTCCAAATATTTTTGATTTCGTCAAAAATTCTTCTCGGCCACTTGATTTAAATTGAACGTTTGATGATTGATTCTGACTAGTTCATAATCGTATATTTCATTGCTTGATGGTTACGATTTTGATTTATTTCGTGATCATCACGTTGTTGACTACGGCTTCTTGATTGCTACAGCTTCGGCCTTGACTTGTTCATAATTGAATATATTTGTTGCTTGGTTGAGGTCTCTGACTTTGACTTCGACAACCACGGCTTTGACTTGTTGACATCCTGACCATTTCATACCTGTACATTCTCGGCTTCAGTATGCTTTGATTATCTGGCTTGATGTTTATATCCACTTGCTGTGTATTGCTTCACTGCATAGTATATTTGTGTAGTTGGTTCAGTTGCATTTGTCCATTTCCTTACTGTTGCTGTGCACTTCTATTTTCACTGTCCATATATGTACATTTGTTGTAGCCGTGGTCTTTGCATTGCATATAAACTTGGTTAGCTTGTATAACTGAGCTGCTATTGATCTGGTTCACTTTGATCTTCTTATCTTGATGCTGCAGCTTGGTCTTTGTTGCATTCATGTTGCTCCCCTGACCTTGTATCACTTGATGTCTTGAGCTTGCATGCTTCATTCATTTGTATAGTTCTTGACCATTATCACTGTTGACTGCTGACTTCATTTGGTTGTTGCATTTATGAATTTCATTTTATAATCTGTAGCATGGCACTGTGACTCGAGTTTTCACTGTCATGTTGTTTGCAGCTGTGCTTCATTTGGCACTGTTTACTTGATGCTGCATCACTTATAGCTTTGATCATGTTTCTGTCATGTTTGAACATAGTTGCATTATGTTGGCCGAGCTTTGATCAGTTGCATTGTTCATGTCATGTTGTTTATGTGCATGCTTTGTACTTCAGGTTGGTCACTTGATTCACATGTGCACTGCCTGTTTGAAATTGTAGCATGTCACTGAGTTTGTTGTGCATTGGTCATTGCACTGTGTTCATATCATAATTTGACATATAATTTTCTTCTTGCATTCTTTGATGGTTCATTGGTTGAAATCTGTAGCATCTTGATCAACTTGATGCTGTAGCTTGCTGTGTTGATCTTCCTTGCTACCTGGTTGACACTTGCACTGATATTCATTTGAGTTGTGCATCATGTATTTGTTGCAGTACATGTTGTAGCAGTATTATCTCGAGCTCGACAGTGTTGTTTTCTTGCTTTGATGCATTCACATGTTATGTTCATGTTGGCACTAGTTTTTGGGTCTGTTCCATGAGTCTTGGTCTGCACTTTCACTGATGTGTCTGGTTCCATTTTCCCTGTTGAGTCTTTGGTGATGCTGCACTTGTGAACTTTGTGGTTGTACTTCATGTTGTATTCATGCAGCTTGTTTTCAATGTTGCATTTGAACTGGCTGTTGTCTTTGTGTACACTACTGCCTTGAAATTGATTCTCTTCATGTTGTTGTGTGGACATTTGCATTTTTACACTCTATACTTGGTCGTGCTGGAGTCTTCAAGCATGTTGTTATCTTGGGTTTGGCCTTGTTTTTGATTTCTGTGCTTTTGTTTGATTTTTGCACATGAGTTGGCGAGGAAGTGCACACGTATACGAATGTACACGTGTGTACTGCAGCCACTTATAATTGCCTATCCCTGATAAAAATACCGATATGCACAGATATTGCACAGTCAAAAATGATGACGAACAACCCAAATAACTGAGGCAAATCATATATTCAAAAATTATCTTTTATTTTTGAATTGCAAAAATATTTCTTTTTCAATTTTACTGCGTTTGAAAATATTTTTGCAGATTACTCAGATGATGGATTCAAACTGGAATGCAGTTGAAGACAAAATACGAGTGTGAGTGATATGTAGTGAGATTATCAATGTAAAAATATTTGTGATGTAATCGTGATGTAATCAGAAATGTATATGTATAGTGAGAGCATGAATTTGTACTATTCAAGTTTGTAATAAATATTCGTTTGAATAAAATATTCGTTTGAATTCAAAAACTGTGTAACTTGTTCTGTTTGAATTCAAATTCAAATTCTGTGTAATTTATTTCATTCAACAGATATTTATCTAACCAAATACATACTATTCAAAATATTTGTTTGAATAAAATTTCTGTTTGAATTCAAAATCTGTTTAACTTGTTTTGTTTGAATTCAAATTCAAATTCTGTGAAATTTAATTTTATTCAACAAATATTTATTTAAACTATGAAAAATAAAATAGTACATTACCAAATACATTTATATGAATGTATATATGTTTATTATCATCAAACAAAAATCATATAGCGCAAAGCGCATATTCAACATATTACAACTCCGGCTATAACGACGAGCGGGCGCCCGTTGTAATAGATCTGTTACAACTATTTTTAACAGTTGCGAAATGGTATTTTTGTTGTAGTGAGACAAGTTAGATTTTTAGTAGGTTCTGGAGCTAGTTCAGATTGTAGATGTAAATCTGGAAGTTTCTAATCTTTGAAGTCTGTGGATTTGGAGATCGCATTTGCTTCATTGCAGCATGATAGCTTTGGTTTGAGCTTATGGCTTGGATTTTTAGAGCTTTGGCATTGAAGATGCGGTCTGTTGGATCTCTCTCTCTCTCTCTCTCTTTCTATGTTGGAAGTCCCTGTTATTACTGCTGTTCCAAGTTCTGTTATTTCTTTTCCGCTGTTGTATTTTTGGCACTGATAATGTTGTTCATTTGTTATCAGTATATTATATCCATGTTGTATCCATTTGTGTATCAATAAAATCATTCTTCTTTGTTTCCACCATGTTGTTTTCACCTAATGTTTTATAAGCTCCGACAAACTGGACTCCAATGTTTGAATCTCCGACATTCGAATACGGGAGATGTATTGGATGTCGATTTTCTTGCGTCGGATTCCGTATCGTCACAAACAGGGTCGATAATGATAATTGCTATATGCAAACTTATATAAAACTATATATATATACACAAACAATTTATCATAAGCACTAAGCTTGACTTACTTATGTATATATAAACACATACAGTTTCATATAAATACTTATATATCTTTAAACAAATACGGTCCGAAATGTGTATATATAAACAACATATATATGATACTGTAATATTATAAGTCAGACCCATTATAACTTGGTTGAATATAAATGAAAGCAGCATGCTACAACAACCTATATATAAAATAAACTATTACATACCTTTACACTAAAACACAACCGACTAATATATATATATATATATATATATACATACATACATACATACATACATACATATATATATATAACAATATTCGTTATAACAATACAACTTACTTTATATAATATACATATACAGTAAATAAAGAAGATCGTATATGAATACGAACATATATAATATACTGTACACAAATAATCCATATAATTGCTACATAAAATAGAACTCGGGTTAAAAGAATAAAGTGACTACAAGTATATATATACAATATTGAAATCTATGTTTAATGAATTAAATATATTGTGAACGAATATATAACTCATTGTATGATTATATAACTTTACTCTAAAATAAAAGAAAACTGCAGCCTATATTGTAAAAGAACAAACACAGGATGAGTATATGACTTATATATACAACAGTCGAACCTTATATAAACAAATACACATAATAAATCCGGTTATAAATAAAGTTATGCAAATAAATATATATCAATACTCAAATATGTTTACATATATATAATATAAAAAATATAAAGAAAAAAATACTTTATAAACTTATATATATATATATATTCAACTTACTATATAAACAGACAAATAGACAAAAATATATATGCATTCATAATAAATCAAAACTCTAATATATCATCAGTTAAATTTAGGCATTACTATATATAGATCCTATATTCTGTAATACCTTTCAACATATTATAAATAAATAAATAAAAACCAGTATAATTATATATATAACCAGATTTAAAATAAATTTAACAACTTACTGTAACTAAACAACTACAGACTATATACAAAATCTTATATATATTTTCTTACTTATATATACGGTAAAATCATATGTATAAATTTTTTTGGAAACGAGACTTTAAAACAACATTTCAGAAAAAATTGTAAAAATATATATAACCTGCACGAGAGGAGGAGGCGGATCTGCCGCGACGTGGAGAGCGTGGCGCAACTGCCGAAGCAAGGTGAGAGAGAGGAGAGGGGAGATTGGTTGATGGTTTCAAAGGGGAGGCGGTGATCTTGGTGGCCCAGGTGCTGCTTGCGGTAGTTTAGAGAGCGGACCATGAGTGGCGGAGGCATGGGGGTATCGAGATGGAATTCAAGTAGAGGGATGGGTGTTTCCTCGAGGGTGGTGGCTGACAAGGTCGGGCGTGGGGTTTGGGTAGTTGCGTGTAGGGTGAGGGAAGATATTGGGAAGGTGTTGCATGAGTTGAAATGAGAGGAGGAAGAGTACAAAGCACGTGGTGTAAGTCATCGAAATCATGTTCTGAAATAACTTCAAAATGAACAGAGAAGAATTGAATTCAAGGAAAAGAACGGGTACCAGTAGGAATAGAAATAGTCAGTAATAAATACCTTGGAATATTAAACGTTAATGCTACTGAATGGTGAAATATTGAAATGTCACGCTAACCAAAAGGCATAATAATTCAGAATGCTCAACTAATACCGATACAGATCACAATTTCACGGATTTCGCTATGTATCGGAATTCAAAACACCGACTTGACTATAGCGTAAAGATCAGCACGACGAGATGATTAAAATGGTATGCAAAGATCAGTGATACAATCATCCCATCAAAATTCGATGTTCAGTATCGAAACTGCTACTAATTTGTTGAAATTAAGATAAACGGAGAAATAGCAGTCAAAATTTGGAGAAACGAAAGATAACGTCCCACTCAGAAGATAATTTACAAATTTGTATAAAAATATTCAAGTTTGGAAAACATTTTATTATCATCAATTATTAACTTATTTATATTGAAACAGAACTGCATAAGAAAATAAACTTCAATATTATCTGATGAAAACTTTCCATTTGCTATGTTAAAGTAGACCTATTCCAAAAATCAAATTTTTATTTCAAAATATTATGATTTAAATTTCACAAAATTTCAATAAATTAAATAAATAAAACCATAAAAATTTAAGGGTCTTTACACTTCCATTCGAGCCTATCTTCTTAGTTTGGATTTTTGTTATGACCTGGAATCTGGCGTTCGAAAATCGACATCCAATACCTCGCTCGTATTCGAATGTCGGAGATTCAAACGTCAGAGTTTAGTTCGCTGGAGCTTATAACAACATTAAGTGATAACAACACAGTGGAAACGAAAAGAATTTCATTGATAAACAATACTGATACAACATGGATATAACATTGATACAACATCTGAACAACAACAACAGAGCACAATGTATATGATACAACAGCAGAATAATAACACCATAGCGGGTAAACAACAGGGTCTTCAAAAGAATCCAATATACTTCGATTTCACTCCAAAGCTCCAAACAGAGAAGCTCAAAAACTTCAAAGACTTCCAAACCAAAAGCTTCCAAAATCCAACAGCTTCCAAACCAAAGACTTTAAAGATCACCGAATCTACATCAACTATCTGAACTAGCTCTGAAACACGGATAACCTGATTCTAGGATGCCTGTATGAAAAATTATGGGCACGTAGAGTTTAGAAGGGGAACAATAAACTCCGGATCAGTCATGGGACTGGTATGAGTAAATAAAAATAGTTGTTTGTACAAAAACAAATTACAAGAAAGAAATCCGTTATGTTTTTTGGAAAATGAAACTACCATACGGCCTTCCGCCACACATACAATGCAGTCGCACATTTGGGCGAGATTTCTCCTTATGATAATCAAACATGCTTGATACGCAAAAATCCTTTTGATATTATTAGTGCATAGTGTGAAAAACAATTCGAAAGTATAATATTAATCTTAGCCAACATGCGTACCATTATAGTATGCCTACTATAGCTACCATGTTAATGGAAGGTTCTACAACTAAAACCGTACAGGGCTCATATTTGATTGATTAGATTTCCAAAAAATGGCCAAGGCTAAGGAAATTCCTTTCCGAATGGGTACGCCTTTGGACGGATGCCTCGATAACCTAACCAGATCTCTGCCAACACAAAGTCGGGTTACCTCTGTAACTAGGTAATTAACTGTCACGGGTACGCCATCCCCGGTCGTAACCAACCTTTATCGAGAGCCCTCAACACCAATAACCACATAAGCAAATTATCTGGGCTCCATACCAGAATAACACTTTTTATCCAGAAGGAAATGCACATACCCTGAAGGGCGCTATCCCCATAACCTTGTTGACCCTTTTCCTATTTCGACCATTTCTGCGGTGTGAGGTTCGATGAAGTCTCGTCCCATAAAGCTATGCTTTTCACAAAATCCATGCTTCGATCAACCAATGATCAGCACTCAGCATGCCACACTACCAAATTGGAAGTATATCACTAATAACCATCAACTACATAACCTCTGAGCTCATACGTCTCAGAGAAGGGTGCTAAGCTAAGAGAATAAATTCTTTGCCACCAAACAGAAATGTATTTGATAGAAATCAGCTTTACATCTCAAAGTGTAATGTCAGACATACATCCATACAAGTACATCCTAGGTCTGAATGGAGCCGAAGGCACTTCGTCCAATAGAGGAAGAAGTGCTACCAAATTCAGATATCCACAATCCCGACCAGACTCCCAATCACATATGGAGATCTCTATACCGGAGCAACTCAGTGTAGAGACAATCGATAGGTAATCCTTTCGTTCTCGAAAATACCCGGTCTTCAAGCACCGTCTTCAAAAGCACTCCCATTTCATCGTATCATTATTCAGAATGGGTCTTATGACTTAAAATCCTCTCTCGGCTTAACCAAATAATGAGCGCTAATTTTAAAAACACGTGGATACACAAGTCCCAACAAATTTCCATTATAATCTTTTAAACAAAAGATTCACCTTTAAGATTCGATGTGGTATTCGGATAATCATCAGCAATCCGACCCCCAGTCGCATCAAAATTCAAATGTCGTTATAAAGGAAAAATTGTTGAAGTGAACAATTTCAATTCAATTTAGAAGTTCACATTCACACACAACAATAGATCACAGATATCACAGCTCAATCCAAAGCAACAGAGTATCACAAATCACATATCAGAGATATCAACCAATCCAAGGCATTCAATATAATCTAATCATTCATAAGCAAGATTAATTAGTCGTTCAATTCACAATCAATTCAATTTAATTTTCCAAATAAATCAAATTAATTACTTTAATTACTTTCATGTCCTACTTAATTATTATTAAGTAATTACAGTCATTTTTATTAATTATAAGTAATTAATCACATAACTACTTTCATTAATCATCGTTAATTATAAATTAACTAAATCCTTAATTATAAATTAATTAACCTTTAATTATTAATTAATTAACCTTAATTATTAATTAATTAACCTTAATTAATTACCTATATGAAGTAATTATACTTTAAGTAATTGTCATTCAATTACTTTCATTAATTAATTAACCTTTAATTAATTAAGACCTTAATTAATTAAAGGATAAACAACTTATCTTAATTAATTACTTTAATTATCATTTAAATCTATTTAATAAACCTTGTAATTAATTATCATTAACTAATTAACTTAAAACCTTTAAGTTAAATTAACCTTTAAAAACATTCCATTTCTTAATTTCCACTTAATTACAATATTAAGATTATTTAAAATAAACTTTTTAAAACAAAGGTTATATAGATTAAAACATTTTAAACTTAATTAATTAAAAATAATTTTTATTTAAAAACCTTTAACTAATTCAAAACTTAGATAAACATTTATTATCTACAAAAAAGTGGTTTTAACCAAATTGTTTTAAGTAAAATTTGATTTTGTTTTAAAAGTTTAAAAGTGTTTTCATACTTAATCTCTAGATCCAAGCCAAACAAATGAAATGCCCGAGCTAGATACAAATTTTCCCGAGCTTCACACTTCCGCCTCATTCCTTCGAGACAAATCATCGTTTACTTCAAGCAAAACCCGAGAATACATTTCTTCCCCAACAAAACAAAATCACAAGATACAAAACTTCCTCGTGCACGTGCACAAAGATTCCATCCACCTTCGGTCGATGCTGAGACCATCAGCAAGACGTCGATGTCCTCCCCTAAGTCTTCAACCACCCGGAAACCCGAAACGACGATGAACCCGAAATCAAGCTACTCAACACTACCTAGAAAAAAATTCCGATCAACAAAATCGACTCGCCTCATCAATCTAGACCACCTGAAACCTCGCCATCACGTCCATCCCTTCGTTGACGAACCATGCTTCGTTTCTACTTCCCCCGGTGTAGTCTAATTCAACATTAACGACACAATTGCCTCGAGAATAGGATCGACCAGAAAACGGGTTCAAACCCTAAATCAATGTTGGTCCATCGCTCCGACCACCTAAAAAATTCCCGAGCATTTTTCCATGAATCCCCATCACTCAGGATTCCTCCAGCCATGACCACGGCTTCCCTTACCGCGCCGATGACCAGAAATTGCCAAAAGTCCCAAAACCGTTCATCCTCGAATTTCTCAACCAATATGACACTAGAAATCTTGATTCTATTTTTAAAATTCATGGTTTACGAAGACAAACAGGTTGATGTAGGTGAATCAAGAAATCATGGGATTCGAATTTGGCATGTTTTTAAAGTTTTACTGTAAATTTAAATTTTCCTGATAAACTTAAACAAATTATTCTCAGAAATATTTTTTAAACTTAGATCTTGATTATACAAACAAGTTTCATTTAGATCTTAAAGCCTATCAAGAATTGGAGGAAGAGAATTTGATTTTTGAAACCTGTAACCAAACAGAGGCAACTATGCTTGTTCCCAGACATGCACACCCATATCTGCATATATATACACAACACATATTTGTATGCATGCAAATAATTAACAACTTTACTTCAAGCATGATTACAAACAACAAGTTATAATCCAGATTTAAAGGAGTTTACTCACCTGATACTTGAAAACAGAAAGCCTGGAAGTGCTTTTGAATTTAAAAATCTGAGTTGTTTTTTTTATCTTTAATGCTTTGCTTCGAAATCTTGTTTGAGTCGAATTGTTTGTTGTTTTGATTTGAAATTGGTCATGATGATCTTACTGACCGCTTTGTTTGCTTTTGATCTTTGAGTTTGCTCAGGTTTTAAAATTTAAGAGATTATCCTATTTTTCTTTTGTTCTGATTGATATTTTTCTGGTTTTAAAGTTTGCTGGTTTGAGTTTTTGAATAAAAGAAAAATGAGATAGAAGAAGAATAGATATATGTAGGCTGATTTTTATTATTTCTAAAAATAAAAGAAAAATAAAAAAATTTGACATTTGTTAACACATATGTTAAAATCTTAATACTTATTATTTTCCATGTTTAAAACACTTACATTTGTTAAACTATGTGCTAATATATTTATATTTGTCATTTACAGGATAATTATGTCTTTTATATAATTTATATATTATATTACATTTAGTTTATATTTTATATATAGGTTTTATTAATTTATATTCTATTTTCAAATTAAATGAATACATTTTATTATATTAATATTTATATAATTTCAAAGAATATGTTTCAAAATTAATTGATGCACTAATAAAAATCACATATATATTATTTTAAATTCCATTTATTTTTAAGATTTTTATATTTGAATTTCGAATTCAAACTCTATTTACAATCTATATATTGATATATGAATAAACAAACACAAATTATTTGTGTTGGAAAAATTCAAATTAATTTCACAATTTAAATCCTAAATTTTTATATTAATTATTAGATTTAATTTGGTTTAAAAACGGGATCGTTACAGATTTCCCCTTTAAGAAAATTTTTCCCTCAAAATTTGAAAGAGATAGGGAGACAACAAAGAACGTATGAATATATAAAAAGATAGAGAAATGGCTTACCAGATTAAGCCGAAATATCCACCCTACAATTGGGATAGGACTTCTGCATGTTATCCTCTGTTTCCAAGTACAATCATTCGGATCTCCACTCCATCGTACTTTCACCAAGTTCACGACTTTATTCCTTAATTTCTTTTCATCTCGATCAATAATCTTCAATGATTCTCTTTTCAATGCCAAGTTAGGTGTGATCTCTAAATCCTGCTGAGTGGCCTCCTCAAGGATATGATCTGGATCGTGCACATATTTTCGAAGGAGTGAAACATGGAACACATCATGCACGCCAGCTAACCAGTTAGGTAACTACACTCGATAAGCCAAAGGACCAATCCTCTCAGGTATAGGAAAAGGACATATATATCGCGGTGCCAGCTTACCAGTCTTTCCAAATCTCAATACTCCACACATTGGAGAAACCTTTAGGAAAACTGAATCTCCAACTTGAAACTCTAGAGTTCTTCTCCTGTGGTCAACATAACTTTTCTGTCAACTTTGGGCCGTTTTCAATTTGCGCCGAATAAAATTAACTTTCTTGGTAGCTTCCTTTATCATATGCGGACCAAGAACAAGCCTATCACCTGACTCAATCCAACATGCAGGTGATCTACAAGGACAACCATACAATGCTTCGAAAGGAGCCATTCTAATACTAGCCTGATAACTATTATTATATGAAAATTCAACCAGATGAAAATGGCCCTCCCATGAACCTCCAAAATCAAGAACACAAGCACGCAAAATATCTTCCAAGATTCGATTTATCCTTTCAGTTTTCCCATCAGACTGCGGGTGGTAAGCAGTGCTGAAGTCCAACTTGGTTCCTAGTGCGGCTTCAAATGCCTCCCAAAACAACTAGTGAATATCGTGTCGCAATCACCCACTGTACTTGCTTGTTATTCCATGGATTCGAACAATCTCTTTTACATTAAGCCAAACTTGCTACCGTTCGGGTAGATTTTACTGGGATAAAGTGGGCAGTCTTGGTCAGACGATCCACAATAACCAAAATCGCCTCATTACCCTTCTTAGTTCGTGGAAAACCATCTATGAAATCTGTAGACACTTGGTCCCACTCCATTTAGGCACGTTTAGTGGTTGAAGAAAACCTGCCATCTTCATTTGATCACTCTTGATTTGTTCGCATGTTGCACAACGACTAACATAAATGGATATATCTCTCTTCATTGTTTTCCACCAGAAAGTCCTTTTGATATCTCGATACATTTGGTTAATCCCTGGATGGATACTAAGCTTGGACTTGTGACACTCATCCAATACTTCCCATTTGAGATCTGGGATGTCTGGAACACAGATCCTCCTTTTCAGTCTTATAATTCCACTATTATCGATTCCAAAGCTGTAATCCCCACCTCGACGAATTCTCTCATAAATTTCCTAAAGAAACTTGTCTTCTTTCTGCTTACTAGCAACCTTCTCAAGAAGAGTAGGAGTCACAACAAGATAAGTAAGAATAGCATGTCTTCTACTCAAAGCATCGGCTACCACAATGGCCTTGCCAAGTGTATACTGAATATCCAAGTCGTTTGACGCTAGGAATTCAAACCAACGTTGGTGCCTCAGATTCAAATCCTTCTGGGTAAAGAGATACTTCAAAGATTTATGATCGGTGAACAATTCAAATTTTTCACCCAAAAGATAATGACGCCGGATTTTCAAAGGAAAGATAACTGCCAAAAGCTCAAGATTGTGGGTCGGGTAGTTTTTCTCATGTGGTCGCAATTGTCTACTTGTGTAGGCAATTACTCTACCCTGTTGCGTTAAAACAGCACCTACACCTTCACCACATGCATCGACGTAAACGAATAAGCCTCGATTCCCGTTAATAATAGCAAGAACAGGAGCAGTTGTCAACTTTTTCTTCAATTCCTGGAATGCTTCCTCATAGTTCGGAGTCCAACTAAATTTAGAATTCTTCATAGTCAGCTTAGTCAACCGACTGGCTAACTTAGAGAAATCTTGGACAAACTTTTGGTAATATCCGGCTAATCCCTGAAAACTTCTAACCTCCTCTGGAGTTGTGGGTTGCTTCCAATCTAGGATAGCGGAGACCTTACCAGGGTCTACAGAAATTCCTTCTTCAGTAACAATATGTCCCATAAATCTAACTTCTTTAACCCAAAAATGACATTTAGAAAATTTATCAAATAGAATGTTCCTCCTTAATATTTCCAAAACAATTCTTAAGTGATCGACATGCTCTTCTTCAGTTTTGGAGTAGATCATAATTTCATCAATAAATACGAGAACAAGTTTATTCAACACTTCTCGAAATACCCGTTCATCAAGTCTAGGAAATATGCAGGAGCATTGGTTAGTCCGAAGGGCATAACTAACCATTCGTAGAATGTATCTAGACCCCTTAAAGAAGTTAAATGAATATAGTCTTCGGAAATTCTCAGTTAATGGAAACCTTAGGCTAGATCCATCTTATAAAAGAATCGAGCGCCATGCAATTGATCGAAGAGGTCGCCGATTCGGGGCAAAGGAAATTTATTCTTAAGAGTTAACTTGTTGAGATCACGGTAATCTAAGCACAATCTCAAAGATCCATCAAATTTGGCTACGAATACCACAGCTGAACCCCAATTGGAACGACTGGGTCGTATGAATCCCTTCTCCAGTAAATCTTGGGGGTATGCTTGACTAGTTCTATTCTTTCCCTTGGTGCCATCCTACGATTTGCATGCACAATAGGATGAGCATTGGGGACCAGGTCAATTCTGAGTTAAATTTCCCTATGCGAAGGTGAAGATTTAACCTCTTCAAATACATCAGGAAATTCTTGGACAATAGGTATGGACTCCAAACTTGGGTTGGGATCCACTAAAGTATACATTAGCTTATCCCTCTTTGGACTCGGATCCTTACAAGAAATCACGACAAAATTCCCAAGTTTGGTTTTGATCGAAATCGTTTGATTGTTACAATCTAGCTTCGTATTTTTTTAACCAATTCATTCCAAGTAAAATTTCAAATTCATTAAATTCGAGAACAAAAGGACTAATAGGAAATTGGTGATGAGAATACGAGATAGGAACTTTTCTACAACGTAGACAAAGATTCGCAGGGCCGCCAACCGGGTTCTTCATGCAAATAGGCTCGTCTATAAATTCGAGTTCAAGTTTTAACTCATTTACGGTTTGTTGGGGAATAAAGCTATGTGTGGCTCCAGTGTTGAACAGAACTCTAACAACTTTATCATAAATACAAAGGTTACCTTCTAAAACTCCTTCCCCTTTATCGGCTTTTGAAGTTTAAGGGTCATCCTTGATTGCATACACCTTTGCTACCCGAAACTGCTTCATTGTCGGGCATTCTTTAACCACGTGTCATAGCTTTTGACAATAATAGCATTCCCTGGTTCCTTGACTTGTCTTCATAGGTTGATCCTTTTTTCCTTGCTTCTTGGGCTTCTTGCAACTACTAGAGTAATGTTCCTTCTCCAAACAGGTGAAACATGTCACATCCTTTGCCTTGTTCTCCTGATTATTCTTCTTTTCCTTGCCTTGCCACAGTTTCTTTCCTCCAAACTTCCTCTTCATCCAATTCGGATTGCTTCCCCTTCTCTTCTCTTCTGGAATTTCCTATTTATCCCAGGTAGCGTATGTACATCCCATGTCTATCAGATCAGCAAAAGACTCCTTCAGATAAGCTGTCATTCTTTCATGAAACTTCTTGTTCATACCTCTAATAAATATCTCATTCTTATTGAGAGGAGTATTCACCAATTTTGGACCAAATCAAGATAACTCGTTAAATTTGTTCAAGTATTCTTCAAAAGATAGGCTTCCTTGCCTCAAATCTGTAAACTCCTGGTACATCCTGGAGATACCAACAGATAGCATATAACGCTGCTCAAACACTTCGTCGAATCGGTCCCACGTAAATTCATCCTCCGGCTCAGCCAATGTAATAGTCTCCCACCATGCTAAAGCTTCTTCCTAGAGTTGCCAAGAGGCTATCAACCTCATTTGATCATCTTCCAACTTCAGTCCTTTGAAAATTCTTCTACAATATGGAATCCAAGCTTGTGCTTCTATAATAGACTCCTTGCAGGTGAATGGCTTTCCCATAAGTCTTGAGAAACTCCGATATAGATCTGCCAGATTCGACTGAGGTTAGATAGGAATAGCTGTTCTTTCCATTGTTACTGCAGGGTCGTGACCATTTGTAGTGGTACTTCCCCCTCCCTACCTCGTCCTCTTCTTGACCTCATTCTCACTAACTGTAAATAGTAAGAAAACTTGATTTAGGCATATGGACGAGATATCTTAGGTAATATACTCATTCTAGGGTATTTCTAACCCTATCTCTAATGGGTCACCTAATGAATTATACTCCAAAAGCTAAAGTTCTTACTTAACCTTTAGCTCTGATACCAAATGTGACGATCTGAAATCCAGCGTTCGAAAATCAACATCCAACACCTCGCTCGTATTCAAATGCCAGAGATTCAAATGTTGGAGTCTAGTTCGCTGGAGCTTATAAGAACATTAAGTGATAACAATACAGCGGAAACGAAATGAATTTCATTGATAAACAGTACTGATACAACATGGATATAACGTTGATACAACATCTGAACAATAGCATCAGACCACAATGTATATGATACAACAACAGAATAATAACACCATAGCGGAAAAACAATAGGGTCTTTAAAAGAATCCAACATACTTCGACTTCACTCTAAAGCTCCAAAACTCCAAACAGAAAAGCTCGAAAACTTCAAAGACTTCCAGACCAAATGCTTCCAAAATCCAATAGCTTCCAAACCAAAGACTATAAAGACTTTCGAATCTACATCAACTATCTGAACTAGCTTCGGAACACGGATAACCTTAGGTTGCCCGTATGGAAAACTATGGGCACCCAGAGTTTAGAAGGGGAATAATAAACTTCGGGTCAGTCATAGGACTGGTATGAGTAAACGAAAATAGTTGTTTGTACAAAAACAAATTACAAGAAAAAAAATCCTTTATGATTTTTGGAAAATGAAACTACCGTAAGGCCTCCCGCCATACACACAATGCAGTTGCACATTTTAGGGGAGATTTCTCCTTATGATAGTCAAATATGCTTGATATGCAAAAATCCTTTTGATATTATTGTTAGTGCATAGTGTGAAAAACATTTCGAAAGTATAATATTAATCTTAACCAGCATACTTACCATTATAGTATGCCTACTATAGCTACCATGTTAAATGGTAGGTTCTACAACTAAAATCGTATAGGGCTAGTATTTAGTTGATTGGATTTCCAACAAATGGACAAGGCTAAGGAACTTTCTTTTCGAACGGGTATGCCTATGGTGGGACGCCTCGAGAACTTAACCAGATCTCTGCCAACACAAGGCCGGGTTACCTCTATAACTAGGTAACTAACTCTCACGAGTATGCCATCACCTGGTCGTAACCAACCTTTATCGAGTGCCCTCAACACCAACAACCACATAAGCAAATTATCTGGGCTCCATACCAGAATACCATTTTTTATCCAGAAGGAAATTCACGTACCCAGAGGGGCGCGACCCCCATAACCTTGTTGTATCTTTTTCTGTTTCGACCATTTTTGGAGTGTGAGGTTCGATGAAGTCTCGTCCCACAATTCACAAAAGCCATGTTTCGATCAACAATTGATTAGCACCTAGCATGCCACACTACCAAATTGGGAGTATATCATTAATAACCATCAACTACATAACCTCTGAGCTCGTACATCTTGGAGAAGGGTGTTAAGCTAAGAGAATAAATTCTCCGCCACCAAATAGAAATGTATTTAATTGAAATCAGCTTAACATATCAAAGTGTAATGTCAGACATATATCCATACAAGCCCATCCTAGGTCTGAATGGAACTGAAGGCACTTCGTCTAATAAAGGAAGGAGTCCTTACAAATCTGTATATCCCCAATCCCGACCGGAATCCCCATCACATATGAAGGTCTCTATACCAGAGCAACTCAATGCAGAGACAATCGACGGGTAATCCTTTTGTTCTCGAAAATACCCGATCTTCAACCACCGTCTTCAAATGCACTCCCATTCCATCGTATCATTATTCGGAATCGGTTTTTGACTTAATGTCCTCTCCCGGCTTAACCGAATAATAAGCACTTATTTTGAAAACACGTGGATACATAAGTCACAACAAATTTCCATTTATAATCTTTTAAACAAAAGATTCACCTTTAAGATTCGATGTGGTTTTCGGATAACCATCAGGAATCCGACCCCCAGTTGCATCGAAATTCAAATGCCGTTATAAAGCCCAAATTGTTTATGTAAACGATTTCAATTCAATTCAGAAGTTCACAATGACACAGCAATATATCACAGATATTACTGCTCAATCCAAAGCAACTGAGTATCACAAATCACATATCAGAGATATCAACCAATCCAAGGCATTCAGTATAATCCAATCATTAATAAGCAAGATTAATTAGTCGTTCAATTCCCAATTAATTCAATTTAATTTTACGAATAAATTAAATTAATTACTTTAATTACTTTCAGGTCCTGCTTAATCGTTATTAAGTAATTATAGTCATTTTTATTAATTATAATTAATTAATCACATAATTACTTTCATTAATTATCCTAAATTATAAATTAATTAATCCTTAATTATTAATTAATTAACCTTTAATTATTAATTAATCAACCTCGATTATTAATTAATCAACCTTAATTAATCTTTAATTACCTATATTAAGTAATTATACTTTAAGTAATTATCTTTTAAGTACTTTCATTAATTAATTAATCTTTAATTAATTAAGACCTTAATTAACTAAAAGATAAACAATTTATCTTAATTAATTACTTTAATTAACATTTAAATCTATTTAATAAACCTTGTAATTAATTATCATTAACCAATTAACTTAAAATGTTTAAGTTAAATTAACCTTCAAAAACATTCCATTTCTTAATTTTCCACTTTATTAAAATATTAATTTTATTTAAAATAAACTTTGTAACAAAGGCTATATAGATTAAAACACTTTAAACTAATTAATTTGAAATAATTTTTATTTAAAAACCTTTAACTAATTCAAAACTTAGATAAACATTTATTATTTACAAAAGAAGTGGTTTTAATCAAATTGTTTTAAGTAAAACTTGATTTTGTTTTAAAAGTTTAAAACTGTTTTTATAATAAATCTCCAGACCCAAGCCAAACAAATGAAATCCCCGAGCCAGATATAAATTTTCCCGAACTTCTCACTTTCGCCTCATACCATCGAGACAAATCATCGTTTATTTCAAGCAAAACCCGAGAATACATTTCTTCCCCAACAAAAAAAAATCATCCAGATACAAAACTTCCTCGTGCACGTGCACAAAGATTCCGGCCACCTTCGGTCGATGCTGGGACCATCAGCAAGACGTCGACGACCTCCCCTAAGTCTTCGACCACCTAGAAATCTAAAACGACGATGAGCCTGAAATCAAGCTACTCAACACAATCTGGAACAAAAATTCCTATCAACAAAATCGACTCGCTTCGTCGATCCAGACCACTTGAAACCTCGCCATCACGTCCATCCCTTCGTCGATGGCCCATGCATCTTTTCCACTTTCCCAAGTGTAGTCCGATTAGACATTGGCGATGCAATTGTCTCGAGAATAGGATCGACCAAAAATCTTGGTTTAAACCCTAAATCAACGTCGACCTATCGCTCTGATAATCTAAAAAATTCTCGAGCATTTTTCCATGAATCCCCATCACTCAAGCTTCCTCCAGCCATGACCACAACCTACCTTACCTCGCCGATGACCAGAAATTGCCAAAAGTCCCAAAATCGTTCGTCCTCGATTTCTCAATCAATACGACACTAAAAATCTTGATTCTATTTTTAAAATTCATGGTTTATGAAGACAAATAAGTTGATGTAGGTGAATCAAGAAATCAAGGGATTCGAATTTGACCTTTTTTTAAAGTTTTACCGTATATTTAAATTTTCCAGATAAGCTTAAACTAATTATTCAAAAAAAAAATTTAAACTTAGATCTTGATTATACAAACAAGTTTCGTTTAGATCTTAAAGCCTATCAAGAAACAGAGGAAGAGAATTTGATTTTTGAAATAGGTTTTGAAACCTGTAACCAAATAGAGGCAACTATGCCTGTACCCAGACATGCATACCTATATCTGTATATATATACACACATTTGTATGCATGCAAACAATTGACAACTTTACTTCAAGCATGATTACAAATAACAAGTTATAATCAAGATTTAAAGGAGTTTACTCACCTGACACGTGAAAAAAGAAAGCTTGGAAATGCATTTGAATTTGAAAATCTGAGTTGTTTTTGGTTTTGATTTGGAACGCTTTGCTTTGAAATCTTGTTTGAGTTGAGTTTTTTGTTGTTTCGATTTGAAACTGGTCTTGATGGTCTTACTGATTGCTTTGTTTTCTTTTGATCTTTGAATTTTCTTAGGTTTTAAAATTGAAGAGATTATCTTGTTTTTCTTTTGTTTTGATTGATTTTTTTCTGGTTTTAAAGTTTACTGGTTTGAGTTTTTAAATAAAAGAAAATTGAGATAGAAGAAGAATAGATATATATAGCCTGATTTTTATTATTTCTAAAAATAAAAGAAAAATCGAAATTTTTGACACTTGTTAACACATATGTTAAAATCTTAACACTTGTTACTTTCCATGTTTAAAGCACATACATTTGTATAACTATGTGTTAATATATTTACATTTGTCATTTGCATGATAATTATATTTTTTATATAATTTATATATTATATTATATATAGTTTATATTTTATATATATGTTTTATTAATTTATATTCTATTTTCAAATTAAATGAATACATTTTCTTATATTAATATTTATATAATTTCAAAAAATATGTTTAAAACTAATTTATACACTAATAAAAATCACATATATATTATTTTTAAATTCCATTTATTTTTAAGATTTTTATATTTGAATTTCGAATTCAAATTCTATTTACAATATATATATATATATATATATATATATATATATATAAGCAAACACAAATTTATTTCTTTTGGAAAAATTCAAATTAATTTCACAATTTAAATCTCAATATTTTATATTAATTACTAGGTTAATTTTGGTTTAAAAATGGGATCGTTATAGATTCCCCCTTAAGAAAATTTCGTCCTCGAAATTTGAAAGACAGGGAGACAACAAAGAACATATGAATACATAAAAAGATAGAGATATGGCTTACCAGATTAAGCCGAAATATCCACCCTACAATTAGGAAAGGACTTCTACATGCTATTCTCTGTTTCCCAAGTACACTCATTTAGATCTCCACTCTATTATACTTTCACCAATTTCACCACTTTATTCCTTAATTGCTTTTCGTTTCGATCAATAATCTTCACTGCTTCTCTTTTCACCGCCAAGTTAGGTGTGATCTCCAAATCCTGCTAAGCGACCTCCTCGATGATTTGATCTGGATCATGCATATATTTCCGAAGGTGTGAACGTGGAACACGTCATGCACGCCAGCTAACCACTTAGGTAACTGCACTCGATAAGCCAAAGGACCAATCCTCTCAAGTATAGAAAAAGGACCTATGTATTGCGGTGCCAGCTTACCAGTCACTCCAAATCTCAACACTCCATGCATTAAAGAAACCTTTAAGAAAACTGAATCTCCAACCTGAAACTCTAGAGTTCTTTTCCTGCGGTCAGCATAACTTTTCTATCGACTTTGGGCCATTTTCAATTACTTCTAAATAATCAACTTTCTCTGTAGCTTCCCTTATCATATCCGGACTAAGAACAAGCCTATCACCTGACACAATCCAATATGCAGGTTACCTACAAGGACATCATACAAAGCTTCGAAAGGAGCCATTCTAATACTGTCCTGATAACTATTATTATATGAAAATTCAACCATATACAAATGGTCCTCCCATAAACCTCCAAAATCAAGAATACAAGCACGTATAAGATCTTCTTATCCTCTTAGTTTGCCCATCAGACCGCGGATGGTAATCAGTGCTGAAGTTCAACTTGGTTCCTAGTGCGGCTTGAAATGCCTCCCAAAATATGCTAGTGAAGACCGGGTCACGATCACTCACTATACTGCTTGGTATTCCATGGAGTCGAACAATCTCTTTTACATATAACTTTGCCAAATTTGCTGCCGTTCGGGTAGATTTTACTGGGATAAAGTGGGCAGTCTTGGTCAGACAATCCACAGTAACCCAAATCACCTCATTACCCATTTGAGTTCGTGGCAAAACATCTATGAAATCCATAGACACTTGGTCCCACTTCCATTTAGACACTTCTAGTGGTTGAAGTAAACCCGCCATCTTCATTTGATCATTCTTGATTTGTTGGCATGTTGCACAATGACTAACATAAGTGGAAATATCTCTCTTCACTGTTTTTCACCAGATACTTTTGATATCTCGATACATTTTGTTAATCCCTGGATGGATACTAAGCTTGGACTTGTGACACTCGTCCAATAATTCCCGTTTGAGATCTGGGGTGCCTGGAACACAGATCCTCCCTTTCAGTCTTATAATTCCACTACTATCGATTCCAAACTGGAATCCTCACCTCGACGAATTCTCCCATAAATTTCCTAAAGAAACTTGTCTTCTTCCTGCTTACTAGCAACCTTCTTGAGAAGAGTAGGTGTCACAACAAGATAACAAGAACAACCTGTCTTCTACTCAAAGCATCGGCTACCACGTTAGCCTTACTAGGTGTATACTGAATATCCCGGTCGTATGACGCTAGCAATTCCAACTAACGTTGCTGCCTCAGATTCAAATCCTTCTGGGTAAAGAGACACTTCAAAGATTTATGATCGGTGAACAACTCAAATTTTTCACCCAAAAGATAATGACGCCATATTTTCAAAGCAAAGATAACTGCCAAAAGCTTAAGATCGTGGGTCGGGTAGTTTTTCTCATGTGGTCGCAATTGTCTACTTGCGTAGGCAATCACTCTACCCTCTTGCATTAAAATAGCACCCACACCTTCACCACATGCATCTGTGTAAACAGATAAACCTTGATTCACGTTAGTAATAGCAAGAACGGGAGCAATGATCAACCTTTTTTCAATTCCTGGAACATTCCTCGCAGTTCGAAGTCCAACTAAATTTAGCATTCTTCATAGTCAGCTTAGTCAATGGACTGGCTAACTTAGAGAAATCCTAAACAAACTTTCTGTAATATCCGGCTACTCCCAGAGAACTTCTGACCTCCTCTGGAGTTGTGGATTGCTTCCAATCTAGGATAGCAAAGATCTTACCAGGGTCTAAAGAAATTCCTTCTTTAGTAACAATATGTCCCAGAAATCTAACTTCTTTAACCCAAAAATGTCATTTAAAAAATTTGGCAAATAGAATGTTCCTCCTTAATATTTCCAAAACAATTCTTAAGTGCCCGGCATGCTCTTCTGCAGTTTATGAGTGGATCAAAATATCATCAATAAATATGAGAACGAATTTATTCAACACTTCTCGGAATACTCGGGTCATCAAGTCTACGAAATATGCAGGAGCATTGGTTAGTCCGAAGGGCATAACTAACCATTCGTAAATGTAAAGCGGTTAAATGAATAAAGTCTTCAGAAATTCTCAGTTGATGGAATCCTTCGGCTAGATCCATCTTAGAAAAGAATCGAGCACCATGCCATTGATCGAACAGGTCATCGATTCGGGGCAAAGGAAACTTATTCGTAAGTGTTATCTTGTTGAGATCACGGTAATCTACGCACAATCTCAAAAATCAATCAGACTTAGCTACAATACAACAGCAGAACCCCAACCGGAAAGATTGAGTCGTATGAATCCCTTCTCTAGTAAATCTTGGGTTTTCTTGACTAGTTCGATTCTTTCCCTTGGTGCCATCCTACGATTTGCATGGACAACAGGACGAGCATTGGAAACCAAGTCGATTCTGAATTCAATTTTCCTATGCAGAGGTAAAGATTTAACCTCTTCAAATACATCAGGAAACTCCTAGACAATAGGTATGGATTCCAAACGTAGGTCGAGATACCCTAAAGTATGCGTTAGCTTATCCCTCTTTGGACTCGGATCCTCACAAGAAATCACGACAAAATTCCTAAGTTTCGTTTTGACCGAAATCGTTCGATTGTTACAATCTAATTTAGCTTCATATTTCATTAGTCAATTCATTCCAAGTAAGATTTCAAATTCATTAAAGTCAAGAACAAAACGACTGATAGGAAATTGATGACGAGACTACGAGTTAGGAATTTTTCTACAACTTAGACAAAGATTCGCCAGGCCGCCAATCGGGTTTTTCATGCAAATAGGCCAGTGTACAAATTTGGGTCCAAGTTTTAACTCGTTTACGGTGTGTTTGGAAATAAAGCTATGTGAGGCTCCAGTGTCGAACAGAACTCTAACAACTTTATCATAAATACGAAGGTTACCTTCTAAAATTCCTTTCCCTTTATTGGCTTTTGAAGTTGATGGGTAGTCCTTGATCGCATACACCTTTGCTACCTGAGCCTGCTTCATTGTCGGGCATTCTTTAACCACGTGTCCTAGCTTATGACAATAATAGCATTCCTTGGTTCCTTGACTTGTCTTCATAGGTTGATCCGTTTTTCCTTGCTTATTGGGCTTCATGCAACTACTAGAGTAATGTCCCTTCTCCAAATAATTGAAACATGTCACATCCTTTGCCTTGTTCTCCTGATTGTTCTTCTTTTCCTTGCCTTGTCACAGTTTCTTTCCTCCAAACTTCCTCTTCTTCCAATTCGGATTGCTTTCGCTTTCCTGCTCTTCTGGAATTTCTTTATCCAAGGTAGCGTATCTATATCCCATGTCTATCAGATCAGCAAAAGACTCCTTCACATGAGCTGTCATTCTTTCATGAAACTTCTTGTTCATCCCTCTAATAAATATCTCATTCTTCTTGAGTTGAGTATTCACCAGTTCAGGACCAAATCGAGATAACTCGTTAAACTTGTTTAAGTATTCTTCAAAAGATAGGCTCCCTTGCCTCAAATCTACAAACTCATGGTACTTCCTGGAGATACCAGCAGACGGCATATAACGCTGTTCAAACACTTCTTTGAATCGATCCCAAGTAAATTCTTCCTCCAGCTCAGCCAATGTAATAGTCTCCCACTATGTTAAAGCTTCTTCCTGGAGCTTCCAAGGAGCTATCAACCTCATTTGATCACCTTCCAACTTCAATCCCTTGAAAATTCTTTCACAAGATCGAATCCAGGCTTGTGCTTCTATAACAAATTCCTTGCCTGCGAATTTGATGTTAACTGTTAGATTAAATTTTGTTTAAAAATGAGATCATTACAATTCTCTTTGATTAGGGTTTCTCAAAATTTGAATCTCTGTCTTTGTTCTAGATCCATTCTTGAATCATCCTATGAGAGAGCGTATTTGTTAGTGTTATAAAATTTGTTTTATATCGTATTGTTAATTTTGTTAAGTATAACTATATTTTATATATGAAAGTGTAATTTTTGAATTTAGGTAGTCAAATGAATTAGTTTTTAGAAATGATAATACTGGATTTCATATATTATTTTGTTAACATTCCTAAATTGGTAACTATTATTGTAGATTATAAGAAGATGAAATTTTATAAACATGGTTTATAAATCTGATTTGCAAATAAGATAAAATTAAATTGTAGATTTGAGAATTTAATTGTCGATACTTTTCAAAAATTTGGTTTTCAGAGTTTGAAAAAAATAAAATAAAAATAATATTAATATTATTTAAAGGTATTTTAGGTAGAAATTATTTCCAAAGAATTTAAAAGAAGCAAGTCTGTAATCTCCTCTATTGTCGTTGAAAAATGATTTCGGTGATGACTACAGCATCATCAATATTTGTTTTCGAGTCTCAAAGTGGGCGAGTCTCAAAGTTGGGAAGACCACTTAGTATCATTGCTACACTTTTGTTTTGGAAATTGGATTTTGATTTGAATTTCTTAAGTATGATTTGATATATAAAAAAATATGCATATATTTGTTTCAAAATGGTTTGAAGTGAAACCGTAAATTAAAATTTTAAGTTTATGTTAAGTAATGGTTTTCAATTATTGAATTGAAGTAAATTTCTAAATAATTAGAGTGTCTAAAATGAGAAATGAAATTTAAACAACTTGAAACAGTTGAACTGGGATAAAATTAATTTGTATAATACTCAATCGCATTCTAAAACATATATAACTTACCTGAACTATTGAAAAAGTTAAAATGTTAACATGAATATGTAACTTAAGGGTTTACAAGAGGAAATTTAAGTAATAAAAATGTTCAAACTAAATTTTTTCTTAATAAAATACTGTAAATAAAAGGTAAATTATATAGTGCATAATTACGTTATGAAACATTAATAAAAACTTACTGGGAAAAAGTTTAAATGTTAATGAGAACATGTAATTGAATGGTATACAATATAAAATGTAAGTAATAAGATGTCCAAAATGAAATTTGTTAAGGAAAGTTATAAATAAAATTGAGTTGTTTTAATGAATGTTTATACACTTAATCTCTGTTGTAAGAAATGTTAAGTGAAATAAATTGAATATAAAGAAAATGCTAGTTAAGTAAATGAATATGAACTTAAGAAACTGAACGAGTAATAAATAAATTTATATTTTGTAAACTGTTTGCGATACAAAGGTAAATTACAAAGAATGATTGAAATAAAATTATGAAGTGGAATTAATTTAAGTGAAGTCAAATGGATTAAATAAATGAAAAGGGTTAAATAAAATAGGATTTGTTTTGAAACTATATATATATATATATATATATATATATATATATATATGAATTTAAGTTATAGAGATAGAGTGAATGTAAATAAATTATGAATGGAAGTTAATTAATTAAGTAGAGATGTAAGTAATTTGGATTTAATTTAAGCTATATAACTTGAAACTTGAAAAATAAGAAGTAAAAATAAAAATAAGAATGTGGTTAAATAGTTTGGATAGGCAAAGGAAAATATGGAATGGTGATATTAAACTTAAGTAAATTTGTTGAATGGTTAATTAAGTGATATTAACATTAAAAGAAACATACTATGTGTATGAAATAAAATAAATGATGATAAATAAACTTGAATGTGAAAGAGAATAACGAATACGATTTTAAATGAATGAAAATAAATAGGGTGAATATAATGAATGTTAATAATTGAATGTAATTTAATTGGACATGATAGAACGAAAATTAATGGAATGAGATTTCATTGAATATGAATAAGTAAGAATGGAGAAAAAATTTATAAATAAATTGAAAGTAAATCAATTGAATGTAAACCAATTAAATGTGGATGAAACAAATAAATGATTGAAAAATCAATTGAATGTAATTACATTAAATTGGAATCAATTAAATGCGAATGCAATGAATATTGATTGATTGAATTAAAATGGATTGAAACCTAATTAACTGAATGTAAATCAATTAAAATCGAATGAATTGAATACAAATCCATCGAATGATTACCGAGATGAATAATAATAAGTGAATGTTAATCAATTAAGAAGTAAATAAGGTGAGATATGAACGTAAATTAATTGAAAGTGAGTTGATTAGAGTGATAATAATAAATGGATGTTAATACATGAAAAAAAATGTATAATGTTAACATTCGAATTGAAATTTATATGGTTTTGTATTAATTATTTATATCTGGCACTATTCATTCCGAATCTATCTTATCTTTCTATTTGCTTATATTCTACAACGTCGTTCGATTTCAGGGATGAAAATTTTTGAGTGGGGAAAATATAACGAATTATAAATTTGAACAATTTTTAAAAATATTAATTATAATTGTTGTGTATAATATGATTAGAAATAAAGAACATTTAGTTGTTAATGTAAAGTAATGATAATAATAGTAATAATAAATTTGTTAGAATATAAAACATGTCTTCGACGGAACTCTAAAACAACTAATCTTTATTGAAATGAAAGGTGGTAACATGTATTAGAATATAATTTAATAATATTGATTGAATGTAATTGACAACTATATTAATGTAATTTCAATCAACTGTAACAATAAATGTTACAAAGAATGGGATAAACAATATTCAAAATATGTTAGCATACAATAAGAAATCAATTATTTGGTAAGTAGATTTATACTCCTTGTGCAAACAATAAATTAGTAGATATGAATTACTTTTGAAACAATTGATTTATTCCTCTTCCCATTAATTAATCCGCTTTGAAATTTTATTTTGTAATCAACAAAATTAAATGTAATTGAAATCTCTCAAATAAAAGGAAAGAGAACATTAATTATAATTAATGAACATAATAATAGAACGTATGTATTGATTTAAATAAAAGAGGAAGTTGAGGAAATAAGAGGCAAAGATATGTTTTAATTGAAAGAGAAATATGATATAATATAAAAAACATGTAAATGGAAATAAAAGGATAAAACTTTGTTTGAATTATTTAATGAAAATAAAACGATTAGTGTGTAAACAACATTCGATCGAAAATTTAATATTGAATAAATTGGAATTAAATCTTTTAATTAAGGTAAAGAGCAATAGATGGTAATTGATTCAGCCAAGAATAAGCAATATATATTGAATTGAATAAAATGAACGCTTAAATGAAGACAAACCAATGTTAATAAAATGAAGGTTCAATTAAGTCAATTTTAAAATATATTATTATTTGAATTTAAATAAAATTTAAAGGTTAAAATTTAAGAATAAATTTTGGAATATTGAGTAATATATTTTTCAAATTCGATGAAATAGAAAATTTTCTAAATTTAGAGTTTTGGTCAAACTTAGTCAAAATTTGACCTTTGTTTGAAAATTTTAAGTTTGAATTTTGAAATTTTTTCTTTTTACATGATAATAAACTGAATCTTGATCTTTTCTCCACTTTTTATTTCGTCAAGATCAAATATCTATTGCTCTAAATATTTGAATTTCTATGAAAAATTGACATAAGTTTGTGGTGTTTAGTTGTGGAATTTGGCTATGTCCTAATGGGTTTGGTTTAGTCCTAATGGGGCTTGGTTAACCAAGAGACTCTAACCATACCAAGAGACTATTTGTTTCCTTCTGACTAACTTGTGCGTACATAATTTTCTCATGAGAAAAATTTCTCATCACACTCCCTTCTTCCTCTTCAAATTTACAGAGAGTTCTAGATCTAAAAACATAAATTTCTCTAAATCAAAACTCATTCCTTTTCTATTTCAAATTCCATCCACCTCCTCTCTTATTGCCACCTCTCCTCCACCATCCAAGCTATCTTTCCTTCCCCTTCATCTCGGTCGCCATTTCCTCCAAGCAAGGCTAAAATCATCCCCTCTTTCCTAGCCTATAGCCATGTCTTTTATCCACCAAATCACCACTATCTTCTCCTCTTGCATAGCCAAACCATCTCTTCCACCCTAGCCCACCTTAGCAACATCCAAACCTATCCTTTCAACCCTACATTGAGCCTTTTAACCCCTCTCCTCTTCTCTTCTATAAAAAAATGTAATATATATCCATATATATTTTGTGTTGCATCAATTCAAGTCCGCTTTGATTTTCTTTGGAATTCGCCACTCAAATTCATAACTTTGTGTCGTCAATTTTCCTAGCCTCAAAAGGTGAGCTATTCACTCACAATTTATAATCTTATGTTAAGTAAATGGATATCAATTGATATGTTATTGGAATGTTGCAATAGTTAAGAAATTTTGTGTAATATGGTTATGATTTGATATGAAATATGTTCACCTATGTTCCCTCATTATTTTCGACATAAAAATGTTTTCGATATTATGTTGTTTATTTAAAATAGATGTGATGATATGGTTATTAATATGCATCATGATTTTAATATTGAATTTTTATGTTGAAAGAAAAAGGAAAATGTTATATTGATTTAAAGGTTCACACTTTTGTGATGGAAATTATCATTAGTATATTATACGAAATTTATGTATAAAAAAGAAGAAGAAAAAGAATAGAAAAAAAAGAAAACGAATAAAATTTGTATGCATATATGTAGTATGATTGTAATATAAGGTGCTATATTGGAAATGATTGCATGTTAGGTTATGTTATGGTAGAAAATTTATGTCACATTCCATGCTATTTTATGTAATTAATTATGCATGTTACATGCTATATTAGGTAATTAATTATGTATAATTAATTATGTAAGTTACATGTTATGTTTTATAATTAATTATTTAAGTTACATTATATGTTATGTAATTAATTACCTAGTGATTAATTATGTAAGTTACATGCTATGTTTTATAAGTTACATGATATGTTCTATATTTAACTGTGTAATTTACATGCTATGTTATGTAATTAACTATGTAAGTTAAATTCTATGTTATGTAATTCATTATGTAAGTTATATGCTATTTTATGAAATTTGTTGTGCAAGTCATATGCTATTTTATGCAATTTGTTATGTAAGTTATGTGCCCTTATGTAATATGTTATATACGATTTTGTGTTATATTATTTATTTATGTAAATCATGTAGCAAGTTCCCTTAGTTTTAGGTATTCCCTAAGGGTTGAAATGATACATACCCGAATGATCTATAGAATAGGAAAAAATCATTATGGGTTGAAATGGTAAAACCAAGCGGTTTCTATTGATTTTGAAAATTTGGGACTGCGGGTTAAAATTATATATATCCATAAATTTTAATTATTGCGGATTGAAATGATAAATATCCTATCACTTGACCCTAAGATAGAAAACTATATACGAACACAGGTGATATGTTTTTAAAGTGATTTCTGACGTTTTGAAAAGAAGAGTTGGGAGAAAAAAGGAAAATGATTTTTTAAATTTAATAAAAATATTTTATTTTTAAACATATGTGTAAAATTTATATTTTAAAATTATTTGTTTAGGAATTCTAAATTTATAAGTTAAGTTTTAAAATGTAAATTTTAAGGTTTTACTTATAACTTTAATTACTTTTTCATAATATAAGATTTTTAAAAAATTAATAAAAATAAAATACATTATGTTTAAAATGTTTAAATTAATATATTTATTATAATATATAACCTATTTTAATATATAAACTATTTCTGATATATAAACTATTTCAATCTATAACCTATTTTAATATATAAATTATTTCCAATATATAAACTATTTCAATCTACAACCTATTTTTAAAATATGAACTATTTTTAGTGTATAAATATTCCAATATATAAAATACTTTCAATATTCAAAATGTTTAAAGTTGGAACTTTTGTGATTTAGATTTAAAATATTTAAAATGCGAACATTTTGATATGATGGTTTAACCTATTTGTGGTTATGATTTTGAAAATGAATATGATTTCGGAAGTGAATATGATTTCAAAAGTGATATGATTTTGAAGTGAGTATGATATCAAAAGTGATATGATTTTGAAATGAATATGATATTTTGATATCTGTGTGAATTGGTTTTAGGAAATGTAAAAGAACCATCCGGTGTGAAATAAGCGTTTGGTTGTTAAAGAGACCAGGATCGGATATTGTCATACTCACTGCCAATACCGAAAACCACTTTAACAACTGTGTACATGGTGGAGACTCCAAAATGAAGTAGGATGGTTAAACGAACGATTCTGTATGAGATATTACGTAGCCCAGATCCCCTCGGGTCAGCTTGATGTGGCTAAAAAAAAGCCATGTCGGGCCAAGTGACGTCGCACCTCCTATCGGGCACATTTCTTTGATACCATATTATGACTTTGTGATTGATTTGGTGGCCACCCTTTCATTTGATTTGGTAATGTGTCTCGAGGTGGGCGGTAGTAGCTGCTATGCGTTACCACCGGTTTGGATCCGCAAAACGGTAGAATCATACCCTAGGCATTGCCTCGTGTGCCTTGTCACATGCCTTATCGTGCTTGTTACGAGTTTGGTTTGTGTCATACCTATTGAATGCTCCCTGATAGCCTACCTACAGGTGGAGTTTAAAATATCCGTATAGACTACGGCATTTATATAAAAATGTGTCAAGGGGGATATGAGTAATGCCTTAATGCTATTATAATATTTTACTTTACTGTAGACATTATTTATGTAGCGTATTGTATTATGTATGTAGATAGTTCCGCGGATCCTTAAAGGATGGAAATCTCAAACATTCTTTAAGTTATTGCATTTCATATGGACATTTCACTTAAGTTGGTTTACTTGCATAAGATTTTTAATCCCGACTCGAGTTTTTTGTGTTTTTCTTTGCACTCGGGTTAGCCTGAGTATTACAGCATTTGAGACTCACCTTTGTAGCTTGGAGCTTTGCTTGGAGAACTATCTTTAATCTATTCAGGTTTTCAGTTATCTTAGTTATTTTAATTATTTCCATTTGTTCATGCTCATACTTGTCATTTTCTTTTGTATTGGAGACTTCTTTGTATATGGACTTAGGTTGGATTTGGTTTTAGACTATGATGTTTCTGTAGTAGCTTCATGAACTACTATTTATCTATTCCGCTGTGTATTGTTGCATTACTCTGTGTTTGTGATTCTGTGATTGATTGATTTATTGTATATGCTAAGTTTTTCCAAATATAAATAACAATTTGTCATTTTGAGCTATTCAAGTTTGACATGTGCGGAATATTATCAATTTGAATTGTTCAAAATGGTACGTCGTTACATTCATTCCAAGATATTGGATTAGAGGGACTCCCTTCCCCACCGCGAACTGGCACAGGCGTAACTTCTTTAGACATTTGGGAGCTGAATCCTAAGAGGAAGGCCACCACAATCGGTTGGTTGGGGGGTTTGCACATGCATACACGCACTTCATGGCACCGCACAATTTCTAATCACACGTTTTCTAATCTCTAGAGATGACTAATCATGCTTCTCTCTTCATTTTACAGACATGATGGTGATGTATGGGTCTATGCTCAGTAATCTTTGATCCAAACGCCATTCTTCCAGCTCTTACTCTAAATCTCATAGGCATAAATCTGAAAGAGACTACGATAGCGGCCACCACTCCAGCCAAGAGTGTGAGCGTTATGATAGGGAGAAGGAGAGGTCACGTCAAAGTAGGCACTGCTCCCGGTCATGATCGCTACCACCTAAAGGTTCCACAAAACCATTCGGCTCTAGTAGAAAATCTTATAAAACTACACACAAAGTAGCGCCTGCTCATACTTCGAAATCTGGCAACCACCATAGAACTAAAAACGAAACTCCCGTCGTTCAGAGCAAGTCGCTGTCCAGCCCACGGGGGAGGGAGCCGTCCGAATTGCTAAGTTAAAGAAAGATTTTTTGACTATCTGTTTTGATGGCTCCAATTTTCCTCCAAACTTGAATATAATTTCCAACGACATAGAAAGATTGGTGCAAGACTAGTGCACGATGCATACAGCCCATATTGGGAATGGGTTAAGACGGTTGAGAGAGTTTCTACAGTATCTTTCGAGCAGGCTAAGGAAATTGAGAAACTGAAGGCCGACCTTGCTCGGAAGGACAGAATAATATATGTGCTTAATAATGAAGTTGAATCTTCAAGGAAATCAAAGATGGAGGCCGATAAGAGAGCTGATAAGGCTAAAAAGTCCATGAAAAAGATGCAAAAAACTCACACGGACCTGGTGTAGGAAAAGGGGCATCACAACACTGTTATCAATCGAGAAAGGGATGTGGCATGGAAAGAGATCGAAGAGTTAAAGGCAAAATTAGCCGAGGCCATCAAGGAAAAAGGTGAGGCTAATAAAGTCGCTCAGGAGGCATCTGAACAGGCTGTGGTACTTAAGGAGGAGACGAATGCAGAGAACTTGAAGGCTCAAGAAGCCGATGTCAGGATGGATAGGGAAATCAAGGCAGTGGAGGCCAAGATGGAGAATGAATTTGAAGATCTCATGGTCACGTACAATGCCAATGTCTAAAGAAACCACAACTTAAATTGGCTTGGCGAAGATTATGATTTTCAACTATACAAGGCCTGGAGTTGCTTGGTAGATGACGAAACGGTGATCCGTAGCACTACGACTATCGATGAGTTCGAACTGGAATCTTAAATACTTATCAAAGATGAATCGAAGTTCCTCTACGATACAATCTTCGCTCTTGAAAAAGAAAAGTTAACTGCCAAGTATCCAGACGTTGGATGTGATGATCCGAAATTTTTGGATGTTTGAAATTGGAATATTTCATTAATTTTAGATATTTGAAAGTTAACTTTTAACTTGAATTCAAGCATCGCCATTTATTTGGATAATTTAATTATTAAATTAAATAATTTGAAATTGGGTAAAATGTTGAATCTGGAGTTCTAAGCCTATTAAAAATAATTTGAAGGCTTGTAAAATTTATATTGATAGTGCAGAGGATAATAGAAGTTTTAAAATTGAATTTAACTATTGTTTGTTCAGTTTTAAATTTTTATAGTTTAAACTGATTTAAAAATAGCCTTCCGAGGCACAGTCTCGGAATTCGATGAAACCAGTTCCATTGGATTCGTAATATTGTATTATTATCGGATTTCAAATTTCGTAATGATTGGAGTTGTTGTGTGAGCGTACGATATACAAACGCGCTGAAATTTATATCGAAAATTCAATATAATAACTGATCCAAAAAGTTATCTTCTCCATACGATCGGATTAGGAATCGAAACCCTTTCCATTGCATCCGGAAAAGGGGTTTAACATTATAGACGCCTAGTGGCACGCCTCGATAGAAAGTCACAATTTTGTGTTGTGTTTATCGAAATGATTTAAAATTTAAATAATATATATATTAGTTGATTGACGTATATATTCACATCAGCATACAAAACATCATCTCGTTCTCTTTAACTCAAAAAATACGCAAAGAATCTCAGGCCGGTGTCTCCTCTTGTTCCCTTCATTTTTTCTTCTTTTTTCTTTTCTTTTCTTTTCAAAATCGCATCAGATCAAATTTTAAAGAAAAAGCAAAAAAATTCACTAGTTGGCAATTGGAAGAAAAAATAGACTGCGAAATGAAAATCAAATTGGGTCGCGGGTTTGCTTCGGCAATTTGGGAATTTGGCTTGTACTGCTGACTAGATGCGTTATGAGGAATTTGGTCAGGTTGCGAATTGAGGGGTGGAATTGTCGATTTGCTAAGGCTGTTGTGAAGGTTTAAGTCATAGTTTGGTTTGGGGTTGTGAAGTTAGTCGGAGATGGTAGATTTGGGCATTTGGCTTGTGGAATTTGTGGGATGGTTTCGGCCGATTTACGGATGGTTTTAGGCAGTAGAATTTTATTCTGGGGCAGGCAATTGTTGATGTTATGCTTCAGGTATGCAGTAGTGGTGATGTAGGTTGGTTGTTGCAGGTGAGGAAGTGCGTATTTGGGTCGTGAGGAGGAAGTTTGGTAGCAGTAGATTGATGGTTTTGAGTGCTTTCGCTGAGGAGTGTTCGTAGTGAGGTCCTAGGATGTGTTGAGGAGTTCGGTGGTTGTTGGGTTCACGATTTTTGTTCTGCGACGATTCTGTTGGAGGCCGAAGCATGTGGTAGCAAAGAAGGGATAGACGAGATCGATTTGCGAGGCTGAAGGTATAGCTTTGTTAATTTAATTCATCTCTATGTTTAATAAGTCAATGAAAAAATATAAGTGTAAATTAATTTACAGTAAAGTATATGTAAAGGCAGTTTTCAGTATTTACATATTTATTTAGAAATCAGGAAATTAAATATAGTGAGATATAAAACTTTTCTATTCAATATATAGTAGGTTTAAAAATAGAATGTGTATATATATGTATGAATAAGATTTTCGAATATAAGAGAATCTATAAACGTTAGATTTTTTTTTAAATCTATAAATTATTTTTATAAATGTATAAGTAGTTTCAAGAGAAAAATTTCTAGTTTAAAATTAAATCATTAATTTAATTAATGAATGGAAATTTACTGTTCGCTTGTTTCAAATATTAATAAATTATATAATGTTTATACAAGGTCAAATCGTAGAAATAAGCTGGATGGGAAGTGGGTTGCAACATAAAAGCAAAGGTGAGTTAGTCTCACTCATCTAGGTTTGATTTAAATTTAAATAGTTAAATTTAAATAATCGGTTGAATGATTGAATTGATTAGATGTGGTATATTATATAGTAGTATATAGTATATTGGAGTGATTGATTTCCCGCATTATATAGCGGATGAGACCCTATGCGCCGCATAATAGCGGATGATATTATATTAATCCCAGATACCGCGATATTCCACCTCGAAGTGGAATTGGTATTGTGCTAACATCTGTGGATGTAGGGAAACAGGTTGGAGGGATCCAACTGGATTCCTCAAGATTATTTAGGTTGTTTAATATTCTGTGTTATGAATATTTGATATTGTGTGATGAATTATATTGATAACTGGAATATTGAATGCTATGGTTCGTTTGGATATATTTTCGGTGCACTGAGTTACCAAAATATATAGAATTAGATTTTTGAGAAGAAAATAAAAGAGTGAATTTTTAAGTAAAATAATCACAGAGAATTTGAATAAATTTAAGAATGAACTGGATAAGAAAAAAAGTGAATTTAAAATTCTAATAAATAATTCCGAGTATGAAAAAAAAGGGGATTTTGAATAAACATAAAAAAATGAATTGTAAAACCTAAGTGATATTGTTTAAAGGAATAAAGAATTTACTTTAAAATTTAAGGTTTAAATTTATTTGAAAGGATATAAAGAAGAAATTTTGGGAAATATGAAATTGGTATTTGCAGTTAAAAGATTTTAAATCATAATGGTGAAATAAAATCTGAAGTTAATGGATTTTGGAATAAATGAAGTAAGTAAGGAAATTTATTTAAAAATGAAGAAAATTGGAAATAAATTTGAAGATTGATTAAGTGTTCAAAACCGGGATTTTTAAAAGAGAAGTGAGACTTTGGAATTTATAAAACGGGTTTATAAAGATGAAGTAATATATCAGTGGATATTTGAAGAATAAATTTGCGATGGAAATTTATTAAGGGAATGGAAAATTTGTCTAAAAATAAATAGTGATTTATTTTTTTAAAAGATGTAGAAGAGAAACATATTTCCCTGAATAGCCAAGTACATTTTCAAAACAAATTTTAAGTATAAGTAAAAAGTTTTTAAGTTGTTTAAAAGTATGTTTAGAAAACTTGTCATTTCTAAATGTTTAAATTCTAAGTATTTGTTTTAAATCTATTATAGCAGTAATTAATTGAAGGTGGCTTGGTATTATGTTTTAGAAGTTAGAAATTTAGTTTATATTGTACAAAGTAGTTTTATTTTAAATATTCTTAAAGTATATAGTTTGAATAAGTATTACAGTAATTTTTAATTTAAATGTTTTAAAGGGTATTTTATAATAAAGTGTTTAAATTATTTTAAAAATCTAAAGTTTTGTGCTTGGTGATTTCAGTGGAAATAGAAAATATTTGGGAAATGTATTCCGTGAGAGGAAGATGGTTTGAAACTGTTTTCAAAAGGGTTTGAAAGGTCGAAATATATCTTGTAAAGATATTTTGAGGATTAATGAATAATTTGGTGAAATTATTTATGTTTGATGGATGTTTGTGAATGTAAATTGATAGTTAAATAACCGACTATTAATATTGGCCAATGCGCTGATCGTTTGGAAGAGACCGGGATCAGGATTAATTTCTCCAAAACCACTTCGATCCGGTTTGAACGTTTTCGTGTGGAAAACAAGAGTTTGGATTCGACGGTGGAGCAGTGAAGTGCAAGGGCTAGTCGCTACTAATCCTGAGGATGATTCCAAAATGGATGTAGTAGGAGTAGTGCCTTCTGTTCCCTTCGAACCCGGGATGGACTTTTATGGATGAATGCATTCAGAACATCGTCAGGTGGGCGATAAGAATCCCAAGTGAAACGATCTAAAAAAGGTAACGCTTAGCCTCAAGCCTCATCAACCGGGAATGACTGAAAATCAGGGGTTATGCAGCAAGGCTAGATGGGTAGCGCCCATTAGGGTGAGGTCATCCCTGTCTAGATGTCCCTTTTTATTACGGCTTAGTGGTGCGGTCATTGATCCCAACCGTAGGGTGATCTTACTCGGGATTATCCAATAAGGGGTAGTCCTGGTGTTGTGTTGCAGGGGATTGGAAGTAATCCTCCATATGGTGATCTAGGCCACGTACTGTGACAGGTGGTACCCCAGTGCCTAGTCATTAGTTGGAAATCCACTCTCCCTACGTGTTTTATGGTTTTGTTTTGTATTACCCATGATTGTGGCTAGCAGCTGGAATTTAATAAATGTAACAATTTCGGCTATTTGAATAAGTATTTGTATATAGACCCTATTATAATATCAGAGGATTTTAATAAAAAGTGTTTTAGCTATCGTAAGGTAAAAACCCGACATGTTTATTTGTGGCGTGGTCTTACGAGATGCTTTTGTTTTCAAAGGATTTTTGAAACAAATAATCAATTTGAGTGTGATTTCTCACGCTGGTATTCCAGACTGACTCGGGTGTTATTTAACTATAATGCTCGGGTCAGACCGAGTATTGTATGATAAAAGATATATTGTTGTGGAGCTCAGGAGACGAGCTGGATGGCGATACGTACTTCCGTTACTTGATTATTATTCCGCTGTGTATTTAGTTCTGAGGACAAGTTTATATGACTGTCCAGTTGTATGTTATTGATATTGTTGAACTCTGATGATGTATTCTAATGATGTATGTATAAAACAGATATAGTTTTCTTTTGTGTAAAGATTTTTTATTATCTATTATATTTTAGTCCGCTGCGATGGTAAGATTCTATTGTTGTTTTGTTTTCTCTTCTTCTTTCTCTTTCTTCTTTAACCTAAACGATTCGTATTTCCGTTCATCTTAAGTTGACTAATGGAGTATAGTGTCCACTCTAAGGGGTACGGATTTGCGGGTCGTTTCATTGGAGAAGGATATTGAGTCGAGCATCATGAAGTAGGTTTTAAAGCACTCCCAGTCTCTCAATCTGAGCCTACTTCTTTTATCGGTCCTCTGGTTGTCCCAGGATAAGGCCTTGATAAACCGCACCTTTCTATGATATATGAATGTAGCTCGGAAGGTGCATCAGCTCAAAAAAAGAGTCAACCCGAGAAAAGTATTATGGACACTTCTTCCATTCATCCAAATGTAGGAGCATTGTCAGAAGATGTTACTAATATTTTCTCCTATCTTTATTCCACTCTAGATTCTACATCAAACAATCCTCCTGCAACTCAAGAAATGCATCACGAATAGGAGGCAATAATGACGGAGGCTACAACTACAACAGTCGCCACATCGGTAAGGGAGATGCACGAAAGCAGCTGCTTGCTTGATGAAAAATTGATGGGAGCACTAGTCATCCATCAAAATGATCCAAGTATCGAAGTGTAACAACCCACTATTTTGTACCATTCAAATTCGACAATAAAACCACAAATGTCGGGCTTGAATAATTCAAAACAATAGATTGTAATATATTGGAGCAAATAAAACCAATCACGAAATCACAGACACAGAAATATCATAATAACTCGTAGCGGAAATAAAATAACCATAGTAGTTCATGAAGCTACTACAACATAGTCTCAAAACAAGTGTAAAATACCATAGGTTGAAAGAAAATACAATAGAAATCCCAATACATATATCCACTAATACATATGATCAATAGAAATACTGAATAGAAATATATGACAACTAGATAGATAATCTCCAACAAATCCTATAGCTCCAGAAGATGAAATCCAAAGCTGATACTCAGGCTGACCCGAGCGTAACGCAAAAACACAAAAAACTCGAGTGAGGACATACACACTTATACAATGTAAACCAACTCAAGTGAACTGTAATAGAAATGCACAAGTAACTTAAAGGATGCTTGGGACCGCCCATCTTTTAAGGATCCGTTAAACTATCTGCTATGTAGTAGCATACGCTATTATAATAATTTCTAAAGTAAGGTATAATAAATTTTAAAAATAGTGTTAAGGCATTACCCATATCCCCCTTAACACATTTTATAGTGCCAATAGTCTATACAGTATCATAGTCCCTCTTGATCGGGAAGCCACCAAAGGATACTCCATAGGTACGACGCAATTCAAACTCGTAGTAAAGCACGCCAGCGTAGGTACACGGCAATACTAAGCAATGACAGGGTAGATATACCAATTACACTTCCGGACCATTGGTAACGGATAACCACAGCTACCGCCCACCTCGAGCCACACTCCTAAAAATCAAAGGTGCGCACCAAATCAGTCACAATGTAATAGAATGGCATACGAAGGAGTGTGTCTGATCAGAGGAGCTACCTCATTAGCCCGTCAATTGCTCTTATTTTTGCACCCTATGCCAAATCAAGGGATTCGGGTCCATGTATATAGATCCATAGAACGTCGCCACCATCCTACTTCATTTTAGAATCTCCACCGTGTACGCAGTTGTTAAAGTAGTTTTTGTAGTTGGCAGAGAGTATGATAACTTCCGATCCCGGTCTCTTTAAGAACCAAACGTTATTATAACCCATGGTTACATTTATTTCAAATGGTTCACATTTCAAAACAAACATTTCAATTTCAAAACCATTTAAAACAAATGCTATAACTCTTCCAAAATAATATCCATTTCAAAAATGGTAATACTTCCAAATCAATATACTTAGTCATAGCACTTTAAAAATGTAATAATTTAGAAATCATAACACTTGAAAATTGCGACTCTTATATAATAGCATTTTAAAATGATATCTTTTAGAAATACAACATTTTTAAAACATAACCTAAAGTAGTATAACACTTTTAAAAATACAAGTTAAATAACATAGCATTTAGGAAATGCTACCAATTCTACTATAACGTTTTAAACATCATTTCTTAGATTTAAAATCATAGTTATTTATTATACAAAACATATCCATTTATAAAATAAATTCTATCACTATTACTAGGTTAGATTTAAAACCCCATATTAAATCAAATTTAATTATTAAGTTATTTATCATAGATAAAATCTTTGAATTTAGTTCAAACCAATTATTTACTTATAAAATTTTAACTTATTAGAACCAATATATATTATTTAAAAATCATTTAAATCAAAATTTAGTTAAAATTTCATATATTTAAAGATTCAAAATACTTAATAATTTTTGAAAAACTATTATTTTAAAAATTAACCACGTGTCTGTATAATATTTTCTAACCTAGGCCAAGTGACACATATATGTATCATTTCAATCCGTAATATACAAATCTCGGGTTCGATCATTTCGAACCGCAATCCTAAGTTAAATAAAATAAAAATCGTTTGAGCCTATAATTTAAGCTCATAAAGATTTTTCCCTATTCTAAAGTCCATTCGGGTATGTCTCATTTCAACCCATAGTGATTCTTTACAAACAGGGAACTTGTAGTGTCAGAAGCAGAAAATAAAATAAACAATATAGCATAGCATAGCATATCAAGTGATGTAACAAGTATAACATCAGGTTATAACAAGTTATAACATCATGAAATGTCATATCACAAGCATGTATGAATTACTATCAACATAGCATATCACAACTACAATTCACATGTCATTGTTTCACTAATATATAAGTACGAATGTCGAGAGTGATAACTCACCTTCTAAAGCTAGAGATGACAATTCGAGATACATAATCAAACTCCGAAAAGCACGACAAAGCACGAACTAGATTCGAGTAGATGGAGAGCCAAGATCCTAGTCTTTTAAATAACAATAACAAACATACATAAGTATATATATTATACATAAGATTATAATCAAAACTATGCACAAACATAAATCAAAATGAAGTAAAATTGCTTAACCAATGCAAGTGGGTCGGCCACTACACAGATGGGCTTGACCATCATCAAGTAATTCTCGGCCACCATGGTGTAGAAGCACATATGCTTGGCCATGACCAAAAATGAGGCACGGATACGGCAGAATGTAAAGGGATGGCAAGGCAAAAGATCAAGGAGAAGGAAAAAAGACAAGAAGATGGTGCCTATTGGGTTCAGCCATGGCTAATGTGGCTCGGCCTGGATTTGTTTGCTTGGTCAGATCAGGTCATCATCTGAAGTAGTACGGCCTAAAGGTGGAAGAATTGGTCGTGGAAAGGCATTGGGGTGGAGGAAGTAGTGGTGGCTGAGGCAATCAAAGAGGGATTGGTCCTCGTGGTGCTCAGTTAGGATTTTAACAAGCAATTGGAAGGTGTTTTTGGATCTATGGTGGTCATGGCCTGGGTAGTGGTGATGAGATGATGGAGATTGCCTTTCATAGGTGATGATGCTGGAGAGATGATCAACTATAAGGGGAGAATGGTAGCCGAGCTTGCTTAGGAAACAAAAGAGAAAGAAAAATGAAAAAGAGAAGAAGAAGGAAAATATTACTGTAATTTGTTTTCAAGAAATGAAAAAAATGAGAGAAGGGATGGAGAGGAGAAATGTTTTGTACGGCTATCACAAATGGATAGGCATCTATTCAAGTTGAATAGATAAAGTCATGTCTATTAGGAATTTCCTACGCCCATTAGCCAAGCCCACTTGCAAAACAAGCCCGAAATCAAATAAAAAGATCAAAGCCCAAACAAAAATAGAAAATAGAAAATAGAGACTAACAAATAAAACACTGAAAATAATCACTTGTAAAACGCTGAATATTATCAGATATAAAAAGTATAAGACAGAATTTGACGAAAGGAAAAGCAGAACGAATATCAAAATCAAATTCAACTTCAAAGAAAAAGATTGGAAATTTAAAATTCAAATTTAAAAATTTCAACTAAAAGTCAAGGTTTGACCTAAGTTGACCAAAATATAAAATTTTCAGAAAATCATTATTTTATTATATTTGGAAAAATAATTATAAACAATTCCAAAATTCCAAAATTTTAAATGATTTAAAATCAAAGTTTCAAATTAATTGAATTAAGAATATTTGTTAAAAATATGGGTTGTTACACTCTCCTCCACTCAAAACTTTTCATCCTCGAAAATGAACGAGACACAAGAATACAAAGAAAGATAAGATAGAACAGCGAATAGTACCTGAAAAAACGATTACGGATTCGAAGCCCGCATGCTCTCCTCTGTCTCCCAGGTAAAATCCCGATCATTAGTACTTCATTGCACTTTGACCAGGTTGATAGATTTCCTTCTCAGCTGCTTTGTACCTCTATCGATAATACAAAGAGGCTTCCTCTCGACAATGAGATTAGGCTCAATATCCAAACTCTTGAGAGTGGAAGACTAGACAATAAAAGATGGATCATGCAAATACCGATGAAGATGCGGAACATGGAATACATTATGCACTCCAGAAAACTTCTCAGGCAAATCCAGACGATAAGCTAAAGAACCAATCCTCTCCGAGATACGGAAAGGACCAACAAACCTAGGAGCAAAGCTTCCCTCTAGGACCAAACCGAATCACATTCCTTAAGGGAGAGACCTTAAGGAAAACCTGATCACCAACAGAGAACTCCAAATTCCTCCTACGGCGATCAGTATACTTCTTCTACCTATCCTGAACACTCCTCAGCTTTCTTTTAATCTCCTCAACCTTTTTAGAAGCCTCCAAAATCAAATCAGGACCAAGAACCAAATGATTACCGAATTCCATCCAGCAAGATGGAGATCTGCAAGGTCGTCCGTAAAGAGCAGCAAATGGAGACATTGTAATACTAGCCTGAATTCAACGTCGGGATGAGATAGATAAAAGATTAAGATAAGATTAAAATAGAAGCATGAAATATACCTGATAACTATTGTTATAGGTGAATTCAATAAGATGGGGATGATCTTTCCAAGATCCTCCATAATCAAGAACACAATCACGAAGAAGAGCCTCGAGAATCTGATTCACTCTTTCCGTTTGATCATGGGTCTACGGATGATAAGTAGTGCTCAGGTTCAGATGAGTACCCAAAAATTTCTGACAAGCTTTCCAAAACTGGCTGGTAAAGATAGGATCTCTATCACAAACAATACTGATAGGGACACCATGGAGACGAACAATCTCTCTCATATAGATCTCAAACAAACTAGAAGCCGAACGGATAGACTTGACTAGAATGAAATGAGCTGACTTGGTCAATCTATCCACAATAACCCAAATACTCTCATTACCCTTCCTAGTCCTCAGTAATCCATCAATAAAATCCATAGAAACTTGTTCCCATTTTCAATTGGGAACCTCAAGAGACTGCAATAAACCAGGGGTCTTCTAATACCTCTCCACCTATAAAGCTTCTTCATATACTATACATCTTCGTCACACCAGGATGAATAGAAAGTTTGGATCGATGATTTTTCCAAAGTAACTCTTGCCTCAATACATCATCATTTGGGATAGAAATCTAATTATCAATCCTCAAAACCCCTCTATCATCGGTCTGTGCTCTACTACCATCAGGACTACTACCACCAACCCTACTACGAACACTCTCCTTCATAAGCCTAAGCATCTCATCCTCATCCTGCTTAGCAATAGTACGATCCAAAAAAGAAGAAGAAGAAGAAGAAACAATAAGCTGACACAACATAGCCTTCTTCCGACTCAAAGCATCAGCCACAACATTAGCTTTCCCAATGGTATAGATAATGTCGAGATCATAAGAAGTAAGTAACTCAAGCCACCTAACTTGACGCTGATTCAAATATTTTGGGTGAAGATATACCTCAAAGACTGATGATTTGTAAAGAGCTCAAATTTAGCACCCAAAAGATGACGCCTCCAAAGCTTCAAAGTAAAAACCACAGCAAGCAATTCCAAATCGTGAGATGCACAATTGGCTTCATGGGTCTTCTTCTGGCGACTGGCATAAGCAATGACCTTCTCATCTTGCATCAAAACAGCTCCCAAACCCTCATGACTAGCATCACTGTATACCGTTAATCCATCATTTCCATTTGGAACGCTAAGCACTGGTGTGGAAGTAAGCTTACACTTTAACTCCTTGAATGCAGCTTCACACTAATCATTCCATATAAACTTAGCATTTTTATGAGTCAAAGCAGTGAGAGGTGCAGCAATTTGAACAAAATTATCAATGAATCTCCGATAATAACCGGCAAGGCCAGAAAACTACGAATATCAGATGGAGTCCTAGGAGTTTCCCAATCGTTGAACAGGGTAGGGAGAATTAATGAGCACATAAAAGATAGAATGATCAAATTACAGAAAGAGAAAAGAAGGAGGACTTACATTGATCGCGGCGATCTTGCCTGGATCAACAGAAACACCATTACTAGAAACAATATACCCGAGAAATCGGACTTCATCCTTCTAGAAATGGCATTTCGAGAATTTAACCTTCAAGTGATGATTTCTAAGAGTCTCCAGAACAAATTTTAAATGCGACTCATGCTCATCCCTTGACTTGGAGAAGACAAGGATATCATCAACAAAGACTAGAACAAAATTGTTAAGCACATCACAAAAAACAAGATTCATCAAATCAATAAAAGAAAGCTGGGGCATTAGTCAAACCAAAAGGCATAACTAACCATTCATAGAAACCATTCTCAGTATGGAAAGTAGTCTTGGGAATACTTTCCTCAGCAACTCTGAGCTGGTGAAAACCTACGGCAAGATCAAGTTGAGAGAAAATAGTAACTCCATGGATCTGATCAAACATATCATTGATGTGAGGCATAGGATATCAGTTTCTCATAGTGAGTTTGTTCAGCCCCCTATAATCAACGCACATCCTCAAAGAACCATCGAACTTAGTGATGAAAACCACTACTACTCCCCATTCGAAATGGCTAGATCTGATCAAAACCTTGGAGAACAAGTCCTCTATTTGCTTTCGTAACTCAACCTTCTCACGGGGTGCCATTCTTCTAGGAGGAAGAACAATAGGTCGAGCTCTAGGAATGAGATCAATGCGGAAGTCGACTTCCCTCATAGGAGGTAAAGAAGTAACTTCACCAAATACTTCAGAATAGAGTTTGACCGCAGGAGTCGAATGAATATAGAAGAATCAAGAGAATAACTAAAACTGGCAGCAAAATCCTGAGGCAAAACGACACTGAATCACCAAAGAATTACCAAAATCATCCATAGGAGAAACAGTTTGGGTTTACAAGAGATAACGGCGTCATGCCTCTTCAGCCAATCACCCCCAAGTAATAAATCAAAAGCATTAAAACCCAGAACATAGAAATCACTAGAAAAACGATAGCTAGAATAGAAGAACTTCACTCTTCTACAAATCCTACTAAGGTTTGCAGGACCACCAATAGGATTTTTACACACAAAGGTTTAGAAGCAAACTTGAGAGAAAGAAGATGCTCAAACATATCACAAAGATCCACAGAAATAAAGCTATGGGAAGCTCCAGTATCAAATAGAACATGAACAGGAAAATTAAATAGAGAAAAAGTGCCCTGAAGTGTACCTTGGGTATCACTAGGAGTAGGAGCAGGTGCAGGTGGAGCAGGAGAAGAAGCAGAGGTAATAGCAAAGATACCAAAGGGCTTGCCTTTTTGTTGAGTGGGACAATTATACTTGAAATGGCCAGGCTGCAAACAGATATGGCAGAGATCACGCCTAGTCAACTGAGCTGGAGGATAGCAGCACCAACTAAAGTAGGGAAACTATTGGCGTAGTGTCCCTTCTGATCACACTTAAAGCAAGTAATGGAAGATAGGTCGATAGGCTGCCTCCGAGAAGAAGAAGATCCCAAACCTGGAGTCTTGTTCCAATTCTTCTTCTACTGATGAAAGTTGGCTTTCTCTTTTTAGGATTAGCAAAGAAAGGCTGAGACGAAGTGGCACGAGCAACTAGAGGATCCTTAGAAGTAGGATTCTCATATCTAATGGTTATATCCATCAAACTAGTGAAAGGGCTATGAACATGAGAGATGAGACGATCATACTACTCCGGGCAAGCACCAGCTATGAACTTCACTTTCTTCTTGATAGGAGTGTCAATCAGATTAGGGCCAAACATGGAAAGTTCACTGAACTTCCTCTCATACTCAGCAAATGACATATCACCCTGCTTAAGATCCATGAACTCCCGATACAGCTGAGACTTCCCTGCTTCGGGCATCCACTTCACAACAAAAGCATCCCTAAAGCACGATGACGAAGCATAAGAAAGATTTTAGAAGAGAAAACTGAACCAAATTCAAAACTAACAGAAGATGATACGAAAACTGTTCCCAATAAATGTCAGCCTCCATAGTGTGAGCTGTAACAAACTCCCACTAATCCAAGGCTGCTCCCTTCAACTGCCAAGCTGCCAACTGACGCTTCTGAGCATTAGTGATATGAAGACCGAAGAAAATCCTCTCCAATCCCTTCAACCACTGCTGAGACTCGATAATGATCTCTGATCTGGTAAACTTGGTGCCACCAAGCTAAGTGTCTTCCTTACAGAGAGTAGTGTAGTAAACCTAATTGGTGCAACAGGCTCAGGAACTGGGGCAACACCACGACCCCTACCTCTGGCATGAATTTTAGGACAAAGGTAGTTGAGAAACAAAGATAAGATTAGATAACATAAGATAATATTGAACTAAAATGAATATCCTAAACAAAGAATTACTAACAAGGTGGATAAAGGAATGAAAGAAGTTAAGAAAAATTTGATTTCAAAATAAGAAAAATTTATATCAAAATAATCTTTAAAATCCTTTAAAATCATTTGAAAATCATTTTATACTTTAAAATACGTTCTCTCTCAAAGAAATGATTCTAAGATTGATTTCAATCATTCCAGGGCATTTCTACCCTATCTCTAATGAGTTTTTGCTCCGTAGGCTAAGGTTTGCCTAGAACCAAAGCTCTGATACCAAATGTAACGACCTGCTATTTTGTACCATTCAAATTCGACAATAAAACCACATGTGTCGGACTTGAATAATTCAAAACATAAGATTGTAATATAATTTGGACCAAATAAAACCAATCACAGAATCTCAGACATAGAAATATCAGAATAACTCACAGTGGAAATAAAATAAGCATAGTAGTTCATGAAGCTACTACAACATACTCTCAAAACAACTACAAAATACCATAGTTTGAAAGCAAATACAATAGAAATCCCAATACATATATCCACTAATACATAAGCTGGGTAGAAATATTGAATAGAAATAGATGATAACTAGATAGACAGATAATCTCCAGTAAATCCTCTAGCTGCAGAAGATGAAATCCAAAGCTGATACTCAGGGTGACAAAAGCATAAAGAAAAAACACAAAACATTCAAGTCAAGCATACATACTTATACAATGTAAACCAACTCAAGTGAACTGTAATAGAAATGCACAAGTAACATAAAGGATGCTTAGGACGGCAAATCCTTTAAGGATCTGTTAAACTATCTACTGTAGTAACATATGCTATTATAAAATGTCTAAAGTAAAGTATAATATATTTTAAAAATAGCGTCAAGGCATTACCCACATCCCCCTTAATACATTTTATAGTGCCAATAGTCTATACAGTATCATAGTCCCTTATGCTCGGGAAGCCACCAGAGGATACTCCATAGGTACGACACAAATCAAGCTTGTAGTAAAGCACGCTAGGGTAGGTGAAACGGCACAACTAGGCAATACCAGGGTAGACATACCAATTACACTTCTAGACCGGTGGTAATGCATAACCTCAACTACTGCCCACCTTGAGCCACACTCCTAAAAATCAAAGATGCGCGCCAAATTAATCACAAAGTAATAGAATGGCATACGAAGAGGTGTGTCCGATCAGAGAAGCTGCCTCATTAGCCCATCAATTGCTCCTATTTTAGCCACCTTATGCCAACTCACGGGAGTCAGGTCCACGTATATACCTCCATAAAACGTCGCCACCATCCTACTTCATTATGGAATCTCCACCGCGTACACAGTTGATAAAGTAGTTTTCGGAGTTGGAAGAGAGTATGACAACTTTCGATCCCGGTCTCTTCAACAACCAAACATTGTTATAATCCATGGTTATATTTATTTCAAACGGTTTACATTTCAAAACAAACATTTCCATTTCGAAACCATTTAAACCAAATCTTATAATTCTTCCAAATTAATATCCATTTCAAAAATGGTAATACTTCCAAATCAATGTACTTAATCATAGTACTTTAAAAATGTGATAATTTAGAAATAATAACACTTGACAAATGTGACCCTTATATAATAGCATTTCAAAATGTTATCTTTTAGAAATACAGCATTTTTAAAACATAACCTATAGTAGTATAACACTTTTGACAGTATAACTTAAATAACATAGCATTTTGGAAATGCTACCAATTCTACTATAGCATTTTAAATATCATTTCTTAGATTTAAAATCATAGCTATTTATTATGCAAAACATATCCATTTTATAAAATAAATTCTATCACTATTACTAGGTTAGATTTAAAACTTCATATTAAATCAAATTTAATTATTAAGTTATTTATCATAGATAAAATCTTTAAATTTAGTTTAAACCAATTAGTTACATATAAAATTTTAACTTATTAGAACCAATATATATTATTTAAAAATCATTTACATCAAAATTTAGTTAAAATTTCATATATTTAAAGATTCAAAATACTTAATAATTTTTGGAAAACAATTATTTTAAAATTAACCATGGGTCAGTATAATATTTTCTAACCAAGGCCAAGTGACACGAATATGTATCATTTCAATCCATAGTCTATATATAAATCCCGGGTTCAATCATTTCGAACCGCAATCACAAGTCAAATAAAATAAAAATCGCTTGAGTCTATCATTTCAACTCATAACAGTTTTTCCCTATTATAAAGTCCTTTCGAGTATGTATCATTTTAACCCATAGTGATTATACACTAACAGGGAACTTGCAGTGTGAGAAGCAGAAAATAAAATAAATAGTATAGCATAGCCTGTTAGATCAGGTTATAACATCATGAAATGTCATATCACAGGCATGTATGAATTATTATCAACATAGCATATCACAACTACAATTCACATGTCATTGTTTCACTAATATATAAGTACGAATGTCAAGAGTGATAACTCACCTTCTAAAGCTAGAAATGACAGTTCGAGACACACAACCAAATTTCGAAAAGCACGACAAAGCACGAACTAGATTCGAGTAGATGGAGAGCCAAGATCCAAGTCTTATAAACAACAAATATAAACATACATAAGTATATATATTATACACAAGATTATAATCAAAACAATGCAAAAAAATAAATCAAAATGAAGTAAAATTGCTTAAACAATGCAAGTTGGCTCGGCCATTACACAAATGGGCTTGACCATCATCAAGTAATGCTCGGCCACCATGGTTTAGAAGCACATATGCTCGGCCAAGACCAAAAATGAGGCACAGCTACGGTAGAATGTGAAGGGATAGCAAGGCAAAAGATCAAGGAGAAGGCAAAAAGACAAGGAGATGGTGCCTATTGGGTTCGGCCATGACTAATGTGGCTTAGCCTGGATTTGTTTGCTTGTTCTGGTCAGGTCATCATTTTAAGTAGTATGGCCTGAAGATGGAAGAATTGGATCCGTAATGTTATATTGTTCTAAGATTTCAAATTTCATATCAATCGGATTTATGGTTTGTCCGGGGCTAGCTAAAACGCGTAGAAAATCGTTTAAGTGAATTTTAAATTTAAATTAGTCGATTTGAAAACCTATCTTCCAAATACGATCGAATTGGCTCCCGATATATATTCCATTGCGTTCGAAATGGGGGTAAAACATTATAAACGCCAGACGACACGCTTCGTTTCGAGTTCGGAAAAAATCCGGATGAATAGTGTCATCAAAATTTCTATAAAAGCCCTCCATTATTTCTTTTTTACAAAACCCTAATGGAACTAGGCTTAGCCGCCACCATTTCAATTAATGGCCGATATATTTCGAAATTTCTCCGCTCAGTCTCTCTAAATCCACCAACAGTTATCGAAAACATTCAACTACAACATTTTAGATCTAGGTCGAGATCGTGGGTTGAACGGCTAACTTTTATGCCCGTTTATCGAGGCGAAAGCTCGACCGAGCTTGGCCATTTGTTGTTCGTTGGTGGAGCATGCCTCAACACTTTGTGTGGCACTCCCTGATCGTGTTCTCGTTGTGATAGTCCTAAATTTTTATCATCTATTAATTGATAATTATCAGGATTTGATTTATTAAAATAATAATTTGCAAACTAAAACAAATAAATGAGATGATCTCTTAATATATTACTTAAAATTTGACAAATTTTCTTTATTTTCCAATAAATTTAATATGGGTATGTTTAAGATAATTTTAAATTAAATTTGAATTGGATATCCGAAGAATAAATATTTTTAAACAAATTAGATATAAAAATGTATGTATATGATTTTATTATAAAGTTTGCTCTTTTCTTTTAGAGTTCATATTAATATAAAATAAAGGAAATAGATAAATAAAGGGCTTTAAAGAGAATTTAATAAAAGGTTGAATACACTTTCATTCTACTTGAAATAAACATAGTTATGTTCAAAACATAATAAATATGAAAACATAAATACATAAATAAATATAAGTAATATAAAGGATATATACATTATAATAAAAATTCTCATGCTATAAATAAGTGTTAAGATTTAACACACAAAAGTAACAAATGTAAATCATCTAATTTGAAGAATAAACAAGTGTTAACCATATAGACAAGTGGCATTATTTCTTTTAATTTGAATAAATAGAAAAAAAGGATTTTTCTCAGTTTTAAACAATCAAGCCTGAGAACACAAACCTGTAAAACTTTACAGAAAAAAAATTAATTAAAGCCATCAAACATTCTCAAGCAAACCAACAGAGGAAAAAAAAGACCCTGAAGCAAATCAAAGATTTAAACGAGTCAACCGAGCTTCAGATCATCAGTTTAAACAAATCAAAGCCTGCATCATCTAGCAAGAAAATCCAACTCAAAACAGATTAAGTTTATTCATCAAAACTGCTTCCTAGAAGAAACATCTTTGTTTTAAGTTGTTCAGGTGAGTGGACTTCTACTTTCAATCATGTTTAATCCTGATAAAATTAGTGCTTATGAATAAAACATTGAATAACTTTGTGGAAATTGCTTGCATGATGAAATTATGTTTGTATATATACAGATACTTGAATATGTATGCCTGTATGAAATCTCTGTTCTTGGTTATAGGATTTTAAATTAAGATTTAATTTAATTTCTCTTTTTACAGTGGGATTTAGACTAAGATCTTTAAAAGAAAAATGATCCTAACTATGTAATTTCATTTCTAAAAAGAACCGTGGATAAAAATTTTAAGTAAATATTGATGAATAATGATTTTAACAGTAAAATCATGATTTATTAGAAAAATCAAACAAGTGGATTTAAAATCTGATTACATAATCAGAGCCATTTTCCGAAATGGCAAATTTTGATAAGTATTTCTTGGTTTTTAAGTTTGGGCTTAGGTAGGGGTTGCGAGTTGATCAGAAATTGAAATTTAATAGATTTTTGGCAAAGTGGCAGATGATGGAAGTTGGCATTTGGTTAAGGGATGGCTGCATTGCTAGTGAACTCGGGAAAAATCAATAATGATTTTCTGATCATCGAATGGTCGTTAAAGGGAGGAATAAGGTTTAGCATGGTTTGGGGGTTGTGTTCGGTTGTAGTTCGATGGTGGTGACGTTTGTCGACCGGGGTGGTTCGCACCAAGGGGAGAAGCAAGAAAGAGTTGCGGCGGAGCTCGCGGCTGAAAATTGGAAGGTATCGTGGTCAGAGAGCTCGGAAATTGGTGGTGGAAGATCGGAATTTTTTTTCAGTATGGGTTGAAGAGCAGAAATCAGGAGGTGATGATGTAATCAGATTTTGGTTGCTCAGTTGAGTTTCGAGGGGTGTTGGTGGTGGAAGCTGATGGTCGACGACCCAAGGTGATGGTCGTCGGCGATGTGTAGGTGCACATGTGTATAGATGTGTGCACAGAAAAATTGGGGATTTGAAGTTTGGGGAAGATGATGTTTTGTTCGGGTCAAACTCGGAGTGGAATACGTGCAGACTCGAAGTTAATTGAGTGAGTAGTGAATGGAACGGGCTCGGGTATTTTCTCGAGTGAGACCTGGGTTGAACCAAAGTATAATTTTATAACAAATTCTAAGTTATATGGTAACAGGTTTTTAGACTTTATAGTAGATCAAGATTTAACTGATTTTAAAGAAAATATTATCCCTTTGTATGATAATATTTTAGATATGGGTTTAAGAAATTGAATGATATTTTACTTAAATATTTTAGAGTATAACCTTAAGCTTATTGTAAACTTAATTCAAATATGAAATCAAATAGTTAATTAAGGGAGTTTATGTTTTATATTATAATGATAAGTGATTTCAAGATTTATTAGGAATTAAAAAAAAGATAAAAGATTTATCTTTAAAATTTATGAAGGTCTTGATTGACAAATGATTACTTAAATTTACGAAGTAATTTAAGTAGGAATTAATTAAATTTAAAAGTAATTTTTGGTGGAATTGTTTAAGTATAATTATTTAATGGGAGTAAATAAAAGGATTAATTACTCTATGTAATTAATTAATGTGATTTGTTTAAGTTAATTATTTGGTTTAATTAATTTAAGATAAAACCACTTAATGAATGGATTGAGTACAATTACTTAAATGAGGTTTATAAAGTGTAAGTGAAGTATTTAGTAAGGGTTAATTACAGTGTGTAATTAATCAAAGATTTAGGGCAGTTCAGGGTTAATTACAGGGTTTTATTTATATGAAGAATAATTATTTAGTAAGAGTAATAAATAATTATTGCTTAGTGAAATTAATCTAAGAATTGACTAATAAAATTTATGAGAAGTTAATTAAGTGACATAATTAATTAAAGGCTATTAATTACAAAATGAGATTAATCAAGGGTGATAAAAAAATAATATGAATTAAAGATTAAGTATAATTACTTAAGGTAGTTAATGAGGTGTAATTATTTTGGTAATCATTGTTGGTTGCAATTAAATAAAAGAAAATTACCTGATGGGAGTAAATTAAAGGATAATTACTTGGATAAGGAATTTAGTGATAATTACTCAGTATAATTAAAGGGTTAATTAATATAATTAATTAAGGATTTGGTTTGATCGGTGGAGTGACTAGGAAAGTTAATTTCTGACTGTGATGAATCAAGATTGATTAATGAATATAATTAAGTTTAAGGTTAATTACTAAACAAAATTTAAGAATAATTAAGTAATGAAAATAATTAAAGGATCATTATTTAATGTAATTAATGTAAGTGATCAGTCTTGCTCTTGAATGACTAAATAATGATAAGTGCTTCGTATTGGATGATATCTCTGATATGAATTGCTATGTGATATGATAGATTGGTTGGACAGTGATAATATGACTATCTTTCAATTATAAATTGCTGTATAAAAGTGTTATTCGGCAATTAAAATTGAATTGTATTTAATTGCATAACTTGGGAATTTGATGACATTTGTTTCGAAGAGACAGGAGTCAGATATTAGTAAATACCCGAAACCACTTCGATTCTTTATAAATTGATAGGTGGAATCAATAGGCTGTTATGAAACAATTTAAATGAATTGAACCATTATATTCTAAGTTTGGTACTTAGAAATTGATGTCTGAAAATAGTAATGTCTATAACCTCTTGTGAAGTTGTAAATTGTTATAAGTTACCCAGATTGACATAAGATGTATGCTTTTGTATTTCCATGTTAGACGAGTTTACTCACGCTGGTTTCCAGCCTGACCCGGGTGTTACATTGATGTAATGCTCGGGTCAGACCGAGTATTACAGATTTTCAGGTAAGGACGTTCTGAAGCTCAGGAGGCGAGCTGGATGGTAGGGTCGTATGGAGAGTTTACTCTATGATATTGTATATGTCTGAGACATGTTAAATTGTATCTGTCCAATGTTGTGTAAAATTGTTATAACTCTGATATATCGATGATAATTGATAGATACAGTTTCTCTTTGCATAACTGTTATTATTATGTGATATTATATTTTGATCCGCTGCGAATGTGAGGTTTCTGTGTCTTGTTTCTGTTTTCTTCTTCTTTCTTTTTTCTTCTTTCTTAACTATCTGGAAATTTCGGGATCGAAAATTTTGGGTCGTTACATTTGGTATCAGAGCAGAAGGTTAAGCGAGAACCTTGGCTCTGGTGGGATTACTCATTAAGGATACGGTAAGTGGTACCCTAGGATGAGTAGAGTATATAAATATGAGAGAGCGTACTTGTTATTCTCTTATATAAAGGTTTTTAAATGATTTTAAAAGTAAATGAATCTTAAATAAGAAATAGATTATTTATTATGTTAAGGAAATTGGTGGTAGTATTAATTAAAAGTAATAGTAAGAATTAAATTAAGAAGTAATAGAATGCAACCAAATTGAAATTGAAATTAACTTAAAGACAAGTTTGAAATGGATTCAAACTAAAAATTAAAGTCTTGAATTTCGAAAAGGTTTTAGGATAAGGATAATCAATTAATTTATGTAATTAATTAAGCTTTGTTTAATGAGATTAATCAATGGATAATAATTGGAAATGATAAACTAAGAGGAAGTTACTTAATGAAGTAACTAGAGGTAAGTTAAAGGACAATTACTTAATAAAGGTAATTAAGAAGTAGGCTAATTTCCGAATGTGATTAATTGGAATTAATTAATGACATAATTAATTAATGCAATTGAATGAAATGGTCCGATTTCAAACAAGAGTTGTTTGAAAATTTTAAAGAGAATTTGTTTTGAATTGAAACCAAAGGTGGGTTAAATTTTAAAATTTGGCTTGGTAAGCCAAGAAGTAAATATGAATATGTGTGGATATAGTTAAATATTAAAGTTAGTTTGAAATAAACTCTAAATGGTGAGTTTTGAATTTGGAATGAGATATGATACCCAAAGTGATAAGTTTTTTTTAACTTAATAAGTGGGAAGATTATTTATGAGAAGTTCAAAATTTGAAATGGAAGATTCAAATTAGGTAGGATTGACTGGATTAAGTGAATTGAGTTTAGCTTCGGAAAGGTTAAATAAGTTGAAATGGTCAACATAATTTGTAAATTTCCAGATGAAATTAAGTTTTAACTTGGAAAGTTAAATGGTTGATTATATTTGAGAGTTTGAGTGATCTCAAATTGGGTTTGAGATCCGAAAATTGGAAATGGAAGGATGTTTTGAAATAATTAGATGATATTATCCTATTGTTATTAATAATCTTTAAAATATGAATTGGATTTTTTTAAATGAATGAGAAATGGAGCATGGTAATCCATTATTGGGATAAAAGGGTAAATTGATTTAAAGGAATTAAATCAACAATTAAAGTATTAACTCGAATTTATGTAATTCGAGATGGTTCATAGTGAACTGGAATTTGAAGTTGGTTCAAATTGAATTTGATTTGAATAATTTGGAATTATAATTAAAATTGAATAGTTTTAAAATTCAAATGGAATTTGAATTGAATTTGGAAGAAATCAAGAATAATTCAACTTGATTTTGAAATGGAGTTTGAAATTGAGATTAGTTCAAACTGGAGTTGAAATGAATTAAAACTGGTACTAATTCAATTAAAATTTATTGGAATTAGTAGAAATTTGAGATCAAAGTTGAATAAAGTTAAATTTGGAAAGAAATTAAGGTTAATTCAACTTGAATTAGGATTGAATCAATTTAAGTGGAAATTGAAGTTATTTAAATTGGAATTGGGTCAATTTAAATGGTAGAGGAAATTTAAATTGAATTGATGAGAATGGAGATTGGGAAGTGAACAGTTTTGACTCTGGACTATTTTTAATATAAATTATTTTAATATAAACCTATTTTTCCAAGCTATTTATTATATATACAACCTTTCTTTTAAAAGCCAAACTATCTTATACTTGTCTTACAATTATTTTTGAAACTGTTTAGCAATTTTCCAACTGTTTTATAAACAAATTACTATCTTGCTATTATTTTGCATTTATCTAAACTTTCTATAATTATTTTAAATATTTTCTACCTATTTTACAAACTAGTAATTATTTTTCAATTACTTATCTATTTTTAAATTTTCAAACTATTCACTAAATAAACTGGTCGGAGTTTAAACTGTTTATGGTTAAATACCCAATCGAGATAAGAATAGTTGTGATAATCCGAATGGATTTAAACAATTGAGAGTAAGTAAATGAAAATCAAAGTGAATGTGAATAGAAATGGAATTGATTTGGCTGATAACCAATAAAGATAAATACGTAGGGTGTACGTATGTTATTCTATTCGCATAATGATTTGATCCAGATTCGAGCACAGAATTTCAAGATAGTTATATCGATCCGAGTTGGAATTTTCCACTCGATTTCTGAAGGCGAACCTGGATATGGATTGTTGATTGGTTCTGGATATTCTCTATCATAGTTATGACTATGCAAGGAGAATAACGGTTTCTGATCAAGAAACCAGATCTATGTCCGCGCTTGGAAGTCGGTGGACAATACTAGTTCGGAAGTGAAATTGTGTGATCGAGTGAGCGATCAGATTGGTATAGCGTACGGATGTTATGTGTACATCGTACAGATTGGAATGAAATTGATATTGAAGTTTGTGGATAAGAAATTTGAAATGGTTTTTGAAGTGAAAATATATTTTGTGAAATATATGAGGAAATAAAATAGAAATTGGATATTTCTATAGTTGAAATTTTGTTTATGGAAGTAAGTGATATGGTAAGTGGTTTTGTAAGGAGTAATCAAATTTGAATATCTGATTTTGAGTAAACACAGTATATATCTTTGTTTTATAAGATAAAGCTCCCCTTGTTGAATCTATTGCCAGAAGAAAAGGATTTTTGAAGGTGTTTTGAAGTATAAAAGAAGTTTTATACAAATTTGAAATATTCCAAAGTTTTTAAAGATCTTATGTATCCAAATATATATATAAAGGATCATATGAGGATTTTGGAAAGAGATTTTGGGAACCTATGGATTTGGAAAGGCTTTTGATTTTTGGGTAAAATCAATATTGAATTTGGAAAGCCTAGTTTGAGAATTATCGATTTTGGGATAATCGATTTTGTGTAAAGGAGCTTTGCATGAGATCATACTAGGTGTATGATTTAAAGATACTATATATATAGTATAAAATGTTTTGATGATGGCTCTGGGGAAAAAGGCGCTCCCTTGGAATGGACTTCTCAGGAGTACCACCGGGTGGTGCTGCCTTGAGCCCCAAGGGGGGTTCTAAAGTTGATCATGTGAGGAGTCCGGACAAAACTAGTTCCTGGGGATTTTGAGTAGAGTATACCATAGCGAAAGTCGTGTGTGCCGCTGAGAGCCAACAGTCTACGTTTGATTTTATATCGGTAGACTGTGACCTATGGTATAACATAGCGAAAGTCGTGTGTGCCGCTGAGAGCCAACGGTCTGCGTTTGATTTTATATCGGTAGACTGCGACCTATGTAGGAGTGGAGAAGTTTCATTTCGACAGCAAAAATCAAAGGCCGCTGAGAGCCTGCAGTTACATGGACTTTTGCTGTGATGGCAACGTAACCCTGGAATGTAACTGTGATCTGTTGTGTGGGATCCATGGCATAATCGAGAGGCCACGGAGAGCCTGCAGTTACATGGATTTTTGCTGCGACGGCAACGTAACCCTGGAATGTAACTGTGACCATGGATGGGGGTGATGATTTCCAAAGCATTCTCACCAAAGATATATCCTCTATTTTCAAAAACCGTTTTCTATATTTTCATTAAAATTATTTTTTAAGTATTTTCACTGGATGTTGGAAATGGGTCTGCTAAGTACTTATAGATTTTCAGTCCTACGCCTGATCAACGTATGACCGAAATTCTGTGAAAACGAAGACAGACTTGTTAAAACATCGAGTCATAGAATGATATTTTTATAAAACTACTTTGATAATACTATATATTGATTTTTAAAGGTGTTTTAAAAATGATCAAAGAATATTTTAACTGGTTTTAAATATTTAATAAATTCTGGTTTCGTTCCTTTTCGAGGACGAAAAGATTCAAAGGGGGGAGGAATGTGATAGTCCTAAATTTTTGTCATCTATTAATTGATAATCAGCAGGATTTGATTTATTTAAAATAATAATTTGCAAACTAAAACAAATAAATGAGATGATCTCTTAATATATTACTTAAAATTTGACAAATTTTCTTTATTTTCCAACAAATTGAATACGAGTATGTTTAAGATAATTTTAAATTAAATTTGAATTGGATATCCGAAGAATAAATATTTTTAAACAAATTGGATATAAAAATTTATGTATATGATTTTATTATAAAGTTTGCTCTTTTTTTTAGAGTTCATATTAATATAAAATAAAGGAAATGGATAAATAAAGGGCTTTAAAGAGAATTTACTAAAAGGTTGAATACACTTTCATTCTACTTGAAATAAACATAGTTATGTCCAAAGCATAATAAATATAAAAACATAAATACATAAATAAATATAAGTAATATAAAGGATATATACATTATAATAAAAATTCTCATGCTATAAACAAGTGTTAAGATTTAACACACAAAAGTAACAAATGTAAATCATCTAATTTGAAGAATAAACAAGTGTTAACCATATAGACAAGTGGCATTATTTCTTTTAATTTGAATAAATAGAAGAAAAAAAGATTTTTCTCAGTTTTAAACATTCAAGCCTGAGAACACAAACCTGTAAAACTTTACAAAAAAAAAAAGTTAATTAAAGCCATCAAACATTCTCAAGCAAACCAACAGAGGGAAAAAAAGACCCTGAAGCAAATCAAAGATTTAAACGAGTCAACCGAGCTTCAGATCATTAGTTTACACAAATCGAAGCCTGCATCATCTAGCAAAAAAATGCAACTCAAAACAGATTAAGTTTATTCATCAAAACTGCTTCCTGGAAGAAACATCTTTCTTTTAAGTTGTTCAGGTGAGTGGACTTCTACATTCAATCATGTTTAATCCTGATAAAATTAGTGCTTATGAATAAAACATTGAATAACTTTGTGGAAATTGCTTGCATGATGAAATTATGTTTGTATATATACAGATACTTGAATATGTATGCCTGTATGAAATCTCTGTTCTTGGTTACAGGATTTTAAATCAAGATTTAATTTAATTTCTCCTTTTACAGTGGGATTTAGACTAAGATCTTTAAAAGAAAAATGATCCTAGCTATGTAATTTCATTTCTAAAAAGAACCGTGGATAAAAATATTAAGTAAATATTGATGAATAATGATTTTTACCGTAAAATCATGATTTATTAGAAAAATCAAACAAGTGGATTTTAAAATCTGATTACATAATCAGAGCCATTTTTCAAAATGGCAAATTTTGATAAGTATTTCTTGGTTTTTAAGTTTGGGTTTAGGTAGGGGTTGTGAGTTGATCAGAAATTGAAATTTAATCGATTTCTGGCAAAGTGGCAGATGATGGAAGTTGGCATTTGGTTAAGGGATGGCTGCATTTCTAGTGAACTCGGGAAAAATCAATAATGATTTTTCTGATGATCGAATGGTCGTCAAAAGGGAGAACTAGGGTTTAGCATGGTTTGGGGGTTGTGTTCGGTTGTAGTCCGATGATGGTGACGTTTGTCGACCGGGGTTGTTCGCACCAAGGGGAGAAGCAAGAAAGAGTTGCGGCGGAGCTCGCGGCTGAAAATTGGAAGGTATCGTGGTCAATGAGCTTGGAAATTGGTGATGGAAGATCGAATTTTTTTTCCAGTATGGGTTGAAGAGCAGAAATCTGGATGCGATGATGCAATCAGATTTTTGTTGCTCAGTTGAGTTTCGAGGGGTGTTGGTGGTGGAAGTGATGGTCGACGACCCAAGGTGATGGTTGTCGGCGATGTGTAGGTGCACATGTGTATAGATGTGTGCACAAGAAAATTTGGGATTTGAAGTTTGGGGAAGATGATGTTTTGTTCGGGTCGAACTCGGAGTGGAATACGTGCATACTCGAAGTTAATTGAGCGAGTAGTGAATGGAATGGGCTCGGGTATTTTCTCGAGTGAGACCTGGGTTGAACCGAAGTATAATTTTATAACAGATTCTAAGTTATATGGTAACAGGTTTTTTGACTTTAGAGTAGATCAAGATTTAACTCATTTTAAAGAAAATATTATCCCTTCGTATGATAATATTTTAAACATGGGTTTAAGAAATTAAATGATATTTTACTTAAATATTTTAGAGTAGAACCTTAAGCTTATTGTAAACTTAATTTAAATATGAAATCAAGTAGTTAATTAAGGGAGTTTATGTTTTATATTCTAATGATAAGTGATTTCAAGATTTATTAGGAATTAAAAAAAAAGGTAAAAGATTTATCTTTAAAATTTATGAAGGTCTTGATTGACAAATGATTACTTAAATTTACGAAGTAATTTAAGTAGGAATTAATTAAATTTTAAAGTAATTTTTGGTGGAATTGTTTAAGTATAATTATTTAATGGGAGTAAATACGAGGATTAATTACTCTATGTAATTAATTAATGTGATTTGTTTAAGTTAATTATTTGGTTTAATTAATTTAATATAAAACCACTTAATGAATGGATTGAGTATAATTACTTAAATGAGGTTTATAAAGTGTAAGTGAAGTATTTAGTAAGGGTTAATTACAGTGTGTAATTAATCAAAGATTTAGGGCAGTTCAGGGTTAATTACAGGGTTTTATTTATATGAAGAATAATTATTTAGTAAAAGTAATTAATAATTATTGCTTAGTGAAATTAATCTAAGAATTGACTAATAAAAGTTATGAGAAGTTAATTAAGTGACGTAATTAATTAAAGGCTATTAATTACAAAATGAGACTAATCAAGGGTGATAAAAAAATATGAATTAAAGATTAAGTATAATTACTTAAGGTAGTTAATGAGGTGTAATTATTTTGGTAATCGTTGCTGGTTGCAATTAAATAAAAGAAAATTACCTTATGGGAGTAAATTAAAGGATAATTACTTGGATAAGGAATTTAGTGATAATTACTCAGTATAATTAAAGGACTAATTAATATAATTAATTAAGGATTTGGTTTGATCGGTGGAGTGACTAGGAAAGTTAATTTCTGACTGTGATAAATCAAGATTGATTAATGAATATAATTAAGTTTAAGGTTAATTACTAAACAAAATTTAAGAATAATGAAGTAATGAAAATAATTAAAGGATCGTTATTTAATGTAATTAATGTAAGTGATCAGTCTTGCTCTTGAATGACTAAATAATGATAAGTGCTTCGTATTGGATGATATCTCTGATATGAATTGCTATGTGATATGATAGGTTGGTTGGACAGTGATAATATGACTATCTTTCAATTATAAATTGCTGTATAAATGTGTTATTCGGCAATTAAAATTGAATTGTATTTATTTGGATAACTTAGGAATTTGATGACTTTTGTTTCGAAGAGACATGAGTCAGATATTAGTAAATACCCGAAACCGCTTCGATTCTTTGTAAATTTGATGCAGCTAAGGCCAGAGAAGAAATTGTGCAATCTTTAATTCCTGAAAACATGAGTTTGTGGTGTAGTTTGATGAGTCGTCCACGACTCAATGAAAGCTTGAGTCGTTTCCGACCTAAGGAGTTACAGGGGGAAGTGATAACCATAGGTCGAATGGAGGAGGTATCGGACTTGAGTCGTTCACGAGTCAATGGAAGCATGAGTCGCTTCCGAGCTAACTGGATATCAGAAGGAGACTGTGCCGAGTCAACGAGTTACGACTCATGATGAGTCGCCCTAATTGAGTCGTTAAGGAGTTATGCCGCAATGTGTCTGTGTAGTGTATTTTCTTGAGTCAGTTAGGTCGGTAACAACCTTGCCTAAGTCGTTTGCATTTTTGTTTGTTGTAAAGGGGATGAGTCGCTTCATGTTAAGTCGGTGCCGACTTAAGAGTTGTCTCGGTTATGTGTATATATGAGTCGTTGTATCTTTCAGTCGTCTGTATATATTGGTGTTAGGTCGTTGTTGACATATATTGAGTCGCATGGTGTTTGAGTCGCTGCCGAGTCAATATGAGTCGTAAGTCTTGTGATGAGTCGGTCAGGTCTTGAGACGTACGCGACTTATGGGCTGTGTTGTAAACTTCTATAAATAGGGAGTGAGTTGTAACTTTTTGGTGGTTGATTTTGGAAATAAAATTTCTTGTTGATTGCTTTGAGCTTTCTTCTCCAATTGGTAGTTGAGTGTAATCTCCTATCTCCACTTACGTCATTCGAGTGCGCTCGAATCCACGTTGTTTGAAGCCGATTCACGGAATCTAGTGCGCTAGATCAACGTACGAAGAATCGTAGATCTTTGAACACGGTATAGTGCGCTATCAACGTGTTTGAGATAGCTAGAATTCGGTATCTTCGGATCAATGAATTTGGGCATTTCGGTATCTTCATTCCATCGATCGCTACTTTCACCGATTGAAGTTTGTTTCGATTAATCCGCTGCGTCAGTTTTGGTATCAGAGCTTGTTTTAGCCAATCATAGCTAAATCAGGTCTTGGAGCCAAGTGTTGAAGTTTGAAGTTGTTCATCGTGTTCATATTGAAGTTGCAACAAGAGGGAGAACTTTCGATCCATTCCATTTTGGATCAAAGTGTTGAAAGTGTTTGAATTTGAAGTAGGCCATGTATACTAGTGAAGTAGCCGAGCCTTGGAAGGATCATTGGAAGCTTGTTTCGAGCTAAGGAGTTAGGCCGAGCCTTGTGAAGTTGTATGTGAAGTTGAAGCATCACTTTGGTATCGATTTTTTGAAATTTTGTGAATTTCAATCATGCCGCCAAGTAGAGCTAACCGTCATCAAAATGTTGAAGCTTTATATCGGAGAGAAGAGGCCGATCAAATGGAACAACGTATGCATGAGCAGATTGATGAAGGCATTGGTAGGTTGGAGAAGCTTATGATTGATATGAATCAAAGTAGAAGAAGAAATTCACCTGAATCCATCCGTGGGGGTAGTAGAGTGTCATCACATTCAGAACGGGAGAGGAGAGAAAGTCAAGAGCCTAGGAGTGTTGATAATCGAAGTAGGAGGAATGTTGATGATCATGATAGATGGGATGTTGGTAGTAGGAGTGGTGGTAGAGATGCTGGAGGGCGTGAAAGACAACGATATGCATCAGACTTTGAAGAGGAGTTTGATGGTGAGAGGGGAAGTATTCATTTCAGAGACCGAGATCAGAGACAACGTCAGTATCGGGTTATTGATGATGATCGACGTTGGGAATCGGGAATGAAGATGGAGATTCCGGAGTTTAAAGGAGGGATGATAGCTGAAGAATTCTTAGATTGGTTATCTAATGTGGAGGAAATCTTTGATTTCAAGGAGGTTCCGGAGAATCGAAGGGTGAAGTTAGTTGCTACAAGGCTGAGGGGAAGAGCATTGGCATGGTGGCAGCAAACTAAACTTACTCGTGAACGAATGGGGAAGTCAAAGATAGAATCTTGGGAGAAGATGAAGAAATTGATGAGAGCTACATTTTTGCCATACAACTATCAATCGCTTATGTACCAGAGATTGCAGAATCTAATGCAGGGGACGAAATCAGTAAATGACTATGCAGATGAATTTTACCAACTCATTGCCAGGAACGATATAATGGAGACAGAAGAACAGCTGACTGCTAGGTTTGTTGGAGGATTGAGAATGCAGATCCAGGATATGGTTAATATGTTCGATCCCAGATCTATAGCGGAGGCACATCAAAAAGCGTTAGCTTGGGAAAAGCAAGGAAGACGTGGAGGTGGTGTGTTTACTAATTCCAACAATCAAGTGAAGGGTGTTAGTGGGAGTTCTAATGTTTCTAAACCTGTCAGTAAGCCAGTGGTGAAGGAGGCTGAGAAGGCGAAGGTTAGCAGTGGTTTCAAATGTTACAATTGTCAGGAGATGGGTCATAAAAGCAACGAGTGTCCGAAGCCGAAGAAAAGAACTATGATAGTTGAAGCTGAGGATGAAGAGGAAGAAGTTGAATGTTCTAATTCACCTAATGTTGAGGAGGAAGAAGAAGTGTCGGGAGACGAAGGTTGTAATCTGATGATGAGGAGGTCTTGTTTGACGCCAAAACAAGAGGAGGAAGATAGTTGGCTGAGGAATAACATATTTCAATCTACTTGCACTATTCTTGGGAAAGTTTGTAAATTTGTCATTGATGCTGGGAGTTGCGATAATATTATCTCTACAGAGGCAGGGAGGAAATTGGAGTTGAAAACCGAGAAGCATCCTAAACCATACAAGTTAGCTTAGTTAAGGAAGGGTGGTGAAGTGAAAGTTGGGAGAAGAGCTTGCGTGAAATTTTCTATTGGGAAGAAATACAAAGATGAAATCTGGTGCGATGTAGTGGACATGGATGTGTGTCATCTGTTGTTGGGCAGGCCATGGCAGTTTGATCGAGCAGTACAACACGATGGTCGAGCCAATAGCTATAGTTTCATGTTCGAGGGTACTAAAATCACTTTGGTTCCCAAGAAGCAACAACAGAAGGAGAGCAAGCTAGAGGAGATTGAGGAACTGAAAACTCTGTTGACTTTGAAGGAGTTTGTTAAAGAAGTTGACGAGGAGCCTGAAGTCTATTTGTTGATTGGGCGAGAGAGCAGTGAAGAGGTTGAAATTCTAGAGGAAGCAAAGCCAGTTTTGAAAGAGTTTGAAGATGTGTTTCCAGAGGAGTTGCCTAAGGAGTTACCACCATTGAGAGACATTCAACATCAAATTGATCTTGTTCCGGGAGCAGTTTTACCACATCGACCACATTACCGAATGAGTCCGAAGGAACATGAAGAGTTGAGGAGGCAGGTGGAAGAGTTGCTTGAACAAGGGCGAGTGCAGGAGAGTTTGAGTCCATGTGCTATACCAGCTTTATTGGTACCCAAGAAGGATGGGACGTGGAGGATGTGCACTGACAGTCGAGCATTGAACAAGATTACCGTGAGATATAGATTTCCCATGCCAAGGTTGGATGACTTGCTAGATCAGTTGAGTGGGGCTATTATCTTTTCGAAGATTGATTTGAAGAGTGGTTATCATCAAATTCGAATTAGACCTGGAGATGAATGGAAGACCGCATTCAAGACGAGAGAGGGGTTATACGAATGGTTGGTTATGCCATTTGGTTTATCAAATGCACCTAGTACATTCATGCGGGTGATGAATCAAATCTTTAGACCATTCATTGGGAAGTTTGTGGTGGTTTATTTCGATGATATTCTGATATATAGCAGGAATATGGAGGAGCATGTTCTACATTTGAGGGAAGTGTTGATTATTCTTCGTGAGGAACAATTTTATGCTGCTACAAAGAAATGTGTGTTTATGACTAGAAGTGTTTTATTTTTGGGGTATGTTGTTGCGGAGGAAGGAATTCAAGTTGATCAGAGTAAAGTTGAAGCTATTAGAAATTGGCCACAACCGAGAACTATCACTGAAGTTAGAAGTTTTCATGGATTGGCATCATTCTACCGAAGGTTTATTCCACACTTCAGTAGCGTGATGGCACCGGTTACTGATTGTATGAAAGGGAAACAGTTTTCTTGGTCGGAGGAAGCAGGAGTTGCTTTTGAACGAATCAAAGAACTTTTGACGACAGCACCAATTCTTGTTTTACCTAATTTTCAGTTGTTGTTTGAGCTATACACTGATGCATCAAAGGTTGGGATTGGAGGAGTGTTGAGTCAGCAGGGGAGACCTATTGCATATTTTAGTGAAAAGTTATCAGGGGCAAAGATGAGATACAATACATATGACGTTGAATTTTACGCTGTTGTGCAAGCGATTAAACATTGGAGACATTATCTATTTCAGAAGGAGTTTGTTCTGTACACTGATCATGAGGCGTTGAAGCATTTGCAGGGGCAGGACAAGATTTCTGCGAGACATGCATCATGGATTGCCTATTTGCAACAATTTACTTTCGTTGTTAAACATAAGTCGGGAGTGACGAATCGGGTAGCTGATGCTTTGAGTAGGAGGAGTCATCTATTAACGACAATGAAAGTTGAAGTGACGGGTTTCGAGCTATTGCCAGAGCTAATTGAAGAAGATCCTTATTTTAAGAAATTTGTTGAACAAGTTAAGGAAGGGAATGCTGATGAATTCATATTGGTGGATGGTTTTCTGTTTAAAGGAAATCGTTTATGCATTCCGGATTGTAGCTTGAGATTGAAAATTATCAGGGAGTTGCATGAGGAAGGACATGTGGGCCGTGATCGTACTTTATAGTTAATTTCACAGTCCTACTTTTGGCCGTCGATGAGAAAAGAAGTGGGAAGGTTTGTGGAGCGATGTCATATTTGCCAAGTTTCGAAAGGAACCGCGACCAATGCTGGGTTGTATATACCGTTGCCTGTTGCGGCTAGGCCATGGGTTGATGTGAGTATGGACTTTGTATTGGGATTGCCGAGAACGCAGCGTGGTAATGATTCTATATATGTAGTGGTTGACAGATTTTCTAAAATGGCACATTTTATTGCTTGCAAGAAGACGACGGATGTTGTTCGTGTTGCTCAGTTATTTTTCAAGGAGATCTATCGACTTCATGGATTGCCAGAGTCTATTGTGTCGGATAGAGATACTCGTTTTCTGAGTCACTTTTGGTTAAATTTGTGGAAGATGATGGAAACGAAGTTGAACTTTAGCAGCGCGTATCATCCGCAGACAGATGGTCAAACCGAAGTTGTGAACAGATCATTGGGAAATTTGTTGCGATGTTTGGTGAAAGATAATCTGAAAAGTTGGGACAAGAAGTTATGCCAGGCAGAGTTTGCTCATAATCATGCAGTGAATCGTAGCACAGGATTCAGTCCATTCCAGATTGTATATTCAAATTTACCCAGGGGACCGTTGGATTTGGCAGTAGTACCACAACTGAAGGGGACGGTTAAACGAGCTGTAGACTTTGTTGACGGGTTGACGGAATGTCATAAGATCGTTCAAGAACGATTAGAAAAGTCAAATGAGAAGTATAAGCGGGCTGCTGATTTGAAACGACGGAGTATTGAATTTAAGGAAGGTGATTTGGTTTATGCTGTATTGACGAAGGATCATTTTCCGGTGGGTGCTTATAACAAGTTGAAGTCGCGGAAAATTGGTCCAATTGAAATTGTGAAGAAAATTAATGAAAATGCTTATAAGTTGAAGCTGCCAGAAGATGTTTACACGTCTGACGTGTTCAATATTAAACATCTTGTTCCATATTACGGAGGTAAACAATCAGATGAAGAAGAATGTACAAATTCGAGGACGAATTTTTCTCAACCGGGGGAGGATGATGCAGCTAAGGCCAGAGAAGAAATTGTGCAATCTTTAATTCCTGAAAACATGAGTTTGTGGTGTAGTTTGATGAGTCGTCCACGACTCAATGAAAGCTTGAGTCGTTTCCGACCTAAGGAGTTACAGGGGGAAGTGATAACCATAGGTCGAATGGAGGAGGTATCAGACTTGAGTCGTTCACGAGTCAATGGAAGCATGAGTCGCTTCCGAGCTAAATGGATATCAGAAGGAGACTGTGCCGAGTCAACGAGTTACGACTCATGATGAGTTGCCCTAATTGAGTCGTTAATGAGTTATGCCGCAATGTGTCTGTGTAGTGTATTTTCTTGAGTCAGTTAGGTCGGTAATGACCTTGCCTAAGTCGTTTGCATTTTTGTTTGTTGTAAAGGGGATGAGTCGCTTCATGTTAAGTCGGTGCCGACTTAAGAGTTGTCTCGGTTATGTGTATATATGAGTCGTTGTATCTTTGAGTCATCTGTATATACTGGTGTTAGGTCGTTGTTGACATATATTGAGTCGCATGGTGTTTGAGTCGCTGCCGAGTCAATATGAGTCGTAAGTCTTGTGATGAGTCGGTCAGGTCTTGAGTCGTACGCGACATATGGGCTGTGTTGTAAACTTCTATAAATAGGGAGTGAGTTGTAACTTTTTGGTGGTTGATTTTGGAAATAAAATTTCTTGTTGATTGCTTTGAGCTTTCTTCTCCAATTGGTAGTTGAGTGTAATCTCCTATCTCCACTTACTTCATTCGAGTGCGCTCGAATCCACGTTTGTTGAAGCCGATTCACGGAATCTAGTGCGCTAGATCAACGTACGAAGAATCGTAGATCTTTGAACACGGTATAGTGCGCTATCAACATGTTTGAGATAGCTAGAATTCGGTATCTTCGGATCAACGAATTTGGGCATTTCGGTATCTTCATTCCATCGATCGCTACTTTCACCGATTGAAGTTTGTTTCGATTAATCCGCTGCGTCAAAATTGATAGGTGGAATCAATAAGCTGTTTTGAAACGATTTAAATGAATAGAACCATTATATTCTAAGTTTAGTGCTTAGAAATTGAGGTCTGAAAATAGTAATGTCTATAACCTCTTGTGAAGTTGTAAATTGTTATAAGTTAAACGGGTTGACATATGATGTATGCTTTTGTATTTCCATGTTAGGCAAATTTACTCACGCTGGTTTCTAGCCTGACCTGGGTGTTACTTTGATGTAATGCTCGGGTCAGACCGAGTATTACAGATTTTCAGGTAAGGACGTTTTGAAGCTCAGGAGGCGAGCTGGATGGCAGGGAACTTACAAAGTAGTTTTATTTTAAATATTCTTAAAGTATATAGTTTGAATAAGTATTACAGTAATTTTTAATTTAAATGTTTTAAAGGGTATTTTATAATAAAGTGTTTAAATTATTTTAAAAATCTAAAGTTTTGTGCTTGGTGATTTCAGTGGAAGTAGAAAATATTTGGGAAATGTATTCCATGAGAGGAAGACGGTTTGAAACTGTTTGCAAAAGGGTTTGAAAGGTCGAAATATATCTTGTGAAGATATTTTGAGGATTAATGAATAATTTGGTGAAATTATTTATGTTTGATGGATGTTTGTGAATGTAAATTGATATTTAAATAACCGACTATCAATATTGGCCAATGCGCTGATCGTTTCGAAGAGACCGGGATCGGGATTAATTTCTCCAAAACCACTTCGATCCGGTTTGAACGTTTTCGTGTTGAAAACAAGAGTTTGGATTCGATGGTGGAGCAGTGAAGTGCAAGGGCTAGTCGCTACTAATCCTGAGGATGATTACAAAATGGATGTATTTGGAGTAGTGCCTTCGGTTCCCTTCGAACCCGGGACGGACTTGTATGGATGAATGCTTTCAGAACATCGTCAGGTGGGCGATAAGCATCCCAAGTGAAACGATCTAAAAAAGGTAACGCTTAGCCTCAAGCCTCATCAACCGGGAATGATTGAAAATCAGGGGTTATGCAGCAAGGCTAGATGGGTAGCGCCAAATAGGGTGAGGTCATCCCAGTCTAGATGTCCCTTTTTATTTCGGCTTAGTGGTGCGGTTGTTGATCCCAACCGTGGGGTGATCTTACTCGGGATTATCCAATAAGGGGTAGTCCTGGTCTTGTGTTGCAGGGGATTGGAAGTAATCCTCCGTATGGTGATCTAGGCCACATATTATGACAGGTGGTACCCCAGTGCCTAGTCATTAGTTGGAAATCCACTCTCCCTACGTGTTTTACGGTTTTGTTTTGTACTACCCATGATTGTGGCTAGTAGCTGGAATTTAATAAATGTAACAATTTCGGCTATTTGAATAAGTATTTGTATATAGACCCTATTATAATATCAGAGGATTTTAATAAAAGTGTTTTAGCTATCGTAAGGTAAAAACCCGACATGTTTATTTGTGGCGTGGTCTTACGAGATGCTTTTGTTTTCAAAGGATTTTTGAAACATTAATAATCAATTTGAGTGTGATTTCTCACGCCGGTATTCCAGACTGACTCGGGTGTTATTTAACTATAATGCTCGGGTCAGACCGAGTATTGTATAATACAGGATATATTGTTGTGGAGCTCAAGAGACGAGCTGGATGGCGATACGTACTTCCGGTACTTGATTATTATTCCGCTGTGTATTCAGTTTTGAGGACAAGTATATATGACTGTCCAGTTGTATGTTATTGATATTGTTGAACTCTGATGATGTATTCTGATGATGTATGTATAAAACAAATATAGTTTTCTTTTGTGTAAAGATCTGTTATTATCTATTATATTTTAGTCCGCTGCGATGGTAAGATTCTATTGTTGTTTTGTTTTCTCTTCTTCTTTCTCTTTCTTTTTTAACCCAAACGATTCGTATTTCCGTTCATCTTGAGTTGACTAATGGAGTATAGTGTCCACTCTAAGGGGTACGGATTTGTAGGTCATTTCATTGGAGAAGGATATTGAGTCGAGCATCATGAAGTAGGTTTTAAAGCGCTCCCAGTCTCTCAATCTGAGCCTACTTCTTTTATCAATCCTCTAGTTGTCCCAGGATAAGGCCTTGATAAACCGCACCTTTCTCTGATACATGAATGCAGCTCGGAAGGTGCATCAGCTCAAAAAAAGAGTCAACCCGAGAAAAGTATTCTGGACACTTCTTCCATTCATCCAAATGTAGGAGCATTGTCAGAAGATGTTACTAATATTTTCTCCTATCTTTATTCCACTCTAGATTCTACATCAAACAATCCTCCTGCAACTCAAGAAATGCGTCACGGATAGGAGGCTACAACTACAACGGTCGCCACATCGGTAAGGGAGATGCACGAAAGCAGCTGCTTGCTTGATGAACAATTGATGGGAGCACTATTCATCCATCAAGGTGATCCAAGTATCGAAGTGTAACAACCCACTATTTTGTACCATTCAAATTCGACAATAAAACCACACATGTCGGGCTTGAATAATTCAAAACAATAGATTGTAATATATTGGAGCAAATAAAACCAATCACGGAATCACAGACACAGAAATATCATAATAACTCGTAGCGGAAATAAAATAAGCATAGTAGTTCATGAAGCTACTACAACATAGTCTCAAAACAAGTGTAAAATACCATAGTTTGAAAGAAAATACAATAAAAATCCCAATACATGTATCCACTAATACATATGATCAATAGAAATACTGAATAGAAATATATGACAACTAGATAGATAATCTCCAGCAAATTCTATAGCTCCAGAAGATGAAATCCAAAGCTGATACTCAGGCTGACCCGAGCGTAACGCAAAAACACAAAACACTCGAGTGAGGAAATACATAATTATACAATGTAAACCAACTCAAGTGAACTGTAATAGAAATGCACAAGTAACTTAAAGGATGCTTGGGACCGCCCATCTTTTAAGGATCCGTTAAACTATCTACTATGTAGTAACATACGCTATTATAATAATGTCTAAAGTAAGTTATGATAAATTTTAAAAATAGTGTTAAGGCATTACCCATATCCCCCTTAACACATTTTATAGTGCCAATAGTCTATACAGTATCATAGTCCCTCTTGATCGGGAAGCCACCAAAGGATACTCCATAGGTACGACACAATTCAAACTCATAGTAAAGCACGCCAGCGTAGGAACACGGCATAACTAAGCAATGCCAGGGTAGATATACCAATTATACTTCCGAACCATTGGTAACGGATAACCACAGCTACCGCCCACCTCGAGCCACACTCCCAAAAATCAAAGGTGCGCACCAAGTCAGTCACAAAGTAATAGAATGGCATACGAAGGAGTGTGTCCGATCAGAGGAGCTACCTCATTAGCCCGTCAATTGCTCCTATTTTTGCCACCCTATGCCAAATCGAGGGAGATGGGTCCACGTATATAGCTCCATAGAACGTCGCCACCATCCTACTTCATTTTAGAATCTCCGCCATGTACGCAGTTGTTAAAGTAGTTTTTGTAGTTGGCAGAGAGTATGATAACTTCCAATCCCGGTCTCTTTAACAACCAAACGTTATTATAACCCATGGTTATATTTATTTCAAATGGTTTACATTTCAAAACAAACATTTCCATTTCAAAACCATTTAAAACAAATGCTATAACTCTTCCAAAATAATATCCATTTCAAAAATGGTAATACTTCCAAATCAATATACTTAGTCATAGCACTTTAAAAATGTAATAATTTAGAAATCATAACACTTGAAAATTGTGACTCTTACATAATAGCATTTCAAAATGATATCTTTTAGAAATACAACATTTTTAAAACATAACCTAAAGTAGTATAACACTTTTAACAATATAAGTTAAATAACATAGCATTTTGGAAATGCTACCAATTCTACTATAACATTTTAAACATCATTTCTTAGATTTAAAATCAAAGTTATTTATTATACAAAACATATCCATTTGTAAAATAAATTCTATCACTATTACTAGGTTAGATTTAAAACCCCATATTAAATCAAATTTAATTATTAAGTTATTTATCATAGATAAAATCTTTGAGTTTAGTTCAAACCAATTATTTACTTATAAAATTTTAACTTATTAGAACCAATATATATTATTAAAAAATCATTTAAATCAAAATTTAGTTAAAATTTCATATATTTAAAGATTCAAAATACTTAATAATTTTTGAAAAACTATTATTTAAAAATTAACCACGTGTCTGTACAATATTTTCTTACCTAGGCCAAGTGACACAGATATGTATCATTTCAATCCGTAATATACAAATCCCGGGTTCGATCATTTCGAACCCGCAATCCTAAGTCAAATAAAATAAAAATCGTTTGAGCCTATCATTTCAGCTCATAAAGATTTTTCCCTATTCTAAAGTCCATTCGGGTATGTCTCATTTCAACGCATAGTGATTCTATACTAACAGGGAACTTGTAGTGTCAGAAGCAGAAAATAAAATAAACAATATAGCATAGCATAGCATATCAAGTGATGTAACAAGTATAACATCAGGTTATGACAAGTTATAACATCATGAAATGTCATATCACAAGCATGTATTAATTACTATCAACATAGCATATCACAACTACAATTTACATGTCATTGTTTCACTAATATATAAGTAAGAATGTCGAGAGTGATAACTCACCTTCTAAAGCTAGAGATGACAATTCGAGATACATAATCAAACTCCGAAAAGCACGACAAAGCACGAACTAGATTCGAGTAGATGGAGAGCCAAGATCCTAGTCTTTTAAATAACAATAACAAACATACATAAGTATATATATTATACATAAGATTATAATCAAAACTATGCACAAACATAATTCGAAATGAAGTAAAATTGCTTAACCAATGCAAGTGGGTCGGCCACTACACAGATGGGCTTGACCATCATCAAGTAATTCTCGGCCACCATGGTGTAGAAGCACATATGCTTGGCCATGACCAAAAATGAGGCACGGATACGGCAGAATGTGAAGGGATGGCAAGGCAAAAGATCAAGGAGAAGGAAAAAAGACAAGAAGATGGTGCCTATTGGGTTCAGCCATGGCTATTATGGCTCGGCCTGGATTTGTTTGCTTGGTCAGGTCAGGTCATCATCTGAAGTAGTACGTCCTAAAGGTGGAAGAATTGGTCGTGGAAAGGCATTAGGGTGGAGGAAGTAGTGGTGGCTGAGGCAATCAAAGAGGGATTGGTCCTCGTGGTGCTCAGTTAGGGTTTGAACAAGCAATTGGAAGGTGTTTTTGGATCTATGGTGGTCATGGCCTGGGTAGTGGTGATGAGATGATGGAGATTGCCTTTCATAGGTGATGATGCTGGAGAGATGATCAACTATAGGGGGAGAATGGTAGCCGAGCTTGCTTAGGAAACAAAAGAGAAAGAAAAATGAAAAAGAGAAGAAGGAGGAAAAACTTACTGTAATTTGTTTTCAGGAAATGAAAAAAAATGAGAGAAGGGATGGAGTGGAGAAATGTTTTGTACGGCTATCACAAATGGATAGGCATCTATTCAACTTGAATAGATAAAGTCATGTCTATTAGGAATTTCCTACGCCCATTAGCCAAGCCCACTTGCAAAACAAGCCCAAAATCAAATAAAAAGATCAAAGCCCAAACAAAAATAGAAAATAGAAAATAGAGACTAACAAATAAAACACTGAAAATAATCACTTGTAAAACGCTGAATATTATCAGATATAAATAGTATAAGACAGAATTTGACGGAAGGAAAAGCAGAACAAATATCAAAATCAAATTCAACTTCAAAGAAAAAGATTGGAAATTTAAAATTCAAATTTAAAAATTTCAACTAAAAGTCAAGGTTTGACCTAAGTTGACCAAAATATAAAATTTTCAAAAAATCATTATTTTATTATATTTGGAAAAATAATTATAAACAAATCCAAAAATACATTGGAAAATTACCAAATTCCAAAATTTTAAATGATTTAAAATCAAAGTTTCAAATTAATTGAATTAAGAATATTTGTTAAAAATATGGGTTGTTACACTCTCCTCCACTCAAAACTTTTCGTCCTCGAAAATGAATGGGACACAAGAATACAAAGAAAGATAAGATAGAATAGCGAATAGTACCTGAAAAAAACGATTATGGATTCGAAGCCCGCATGCTCTCCTCCGTCTCCCAGGTAAAATCCCGATCATTAGTACTTCATTGCACTTTGACCAGGTTGATAGATTTTCCTTCTCAGATGCTTTGTACCTCTATCGATAATACAAAGTGGCTTCCTCTCGATAGTGAGATTAGGCTCAATATCCAAACTCTTGAGAGTGGAAGACTGGACAATCAAAGATGGATCATGCAAATACCGATGAAGATGCGGAACATGGAATACATTATGCACTCCAGAAAACTTCTCAGGCAAATCCATACGATAAGCTAAAGAACCAATCCTCTCCGAGATACGGAAAGGACCAACAAACCTAGGAGCAAAGCTTCCCTCTAGGACCAAACCGAATCACATTCCTTAAGGGAGATACCTTAAGGAAAACCTAATCACCAACAGAGAACTCCAAACTCCTCCTACGCCGATCAGCATACTTCTTCTACCTATCCTGAGCACTCCTCAGCTTTCTCTTAATCTCCTCAACCTTTTTAGAAGCCTCCAAAATCATATCAGGACCAAGAACCAAATGATTACCGGATTCCATCCAGCAAGATGGAGATCTGCAAGGTCATCCGTAAAGAGCAGCAAATGGAGACATTGTTATACTAGCCTGAATTCAACGTCGGGATGAGATAGATAAAAGATTAAGATAAGATTAAAATAGAAGCATGAAATATACCTGATAACTATTGTTATAGGTGAATTCAACAGATGGGGATATCTTTCCAAGATCCTCCATAATCAAGAACACAAGCACGAAGAAGAGCCTCGAGAATCTGATTCACTCTTTCCGTTTGACCGTTGGTCTGTGGATGGTAAGTTGTGCTCAGATTAAGATGAGTACCCAAAAATTTCTGACAACCTTTCCAAAATTCGCTGGTAAAGATAGGATCTCTATCACAAACAATACTGATAGGGACACCATGGGGACGAACAATCTCTCTCATATAGATCTCAAACAAACTAGAAGCCGAACGGGTAAACTTGACCGGAATGAAATGAGCTGACTTGGTCAATTTGTCCACAATAACCCAAATACTCTCATTACCCTTCCTAGTCCTTAGTAATCCATCAATAAAATCCATAGAAACTTGTTCCCATTTTCAATTGGGAACCTCAAGAGACTGCAATAAACCAGGGGTCTTCTAATACCTCTCCACCTATAAAGCTTCTTCATATACTATACATCTTCGTCACACCAGGATGAATAGAAAGTTTGGATCGATGATTTTCCCGAAGTAACTCTTGCCTCAATGCATCATCATTTGGAACACAAATCTGATTATCAATCCTCAAAACCCCTCTATCATCGGTACGTGCTCTACTACCATCAGGACTACTGCCACCAACCCTACTATGAACGCTCTCCTTCATAAGCCTAAGCATCTCATCCTCATCCTGCTTAGCAATGGTACGATCCAAAAAAAAAAAAAGAAGAAGAAACAATAAGCTGACACAACATAGCCTTCTTCCGACTCAAAGCATCAGCCACAACATTAGCTTTCCCAATGGTATAGATAATGTCGAGATCATAAGAAGCAAGAAACTCAAGCCACCTAACTTGACGCTGATTCAAATATTTTGGGTAAAGATATACCTCAAAGACTGATGATCTGTAAAGAGCTCAAATTTAGCACCCAAAAGATGACGCCTCCAAAGCTTCAAAGTAAAAACCACAGCAAGCAATTCCAAATCATGAGATGCATAATTGGCTTCATGGGTCTTCTTCTAGCGACTGGCATAAGCAATGACCTTCTCATCTTGCATCAGAACAGCTCCCAAACCCTCATGACTAGCATCAGTGTATACCGTTAATCCATCATTTCCATTTGGAACGCTAAGCACTGGTGTGGAAGTAAGCTTACACTTTAACTCGTTGAATGCAGCTTCACCCTTATCATTCCATATAAACTTAGCATTTTAATGAGTCAAAGCAGTGAGAGGTGCAGCAATTTGAACAAAATTATCAATGAATCTCCGATAATAACCGGCAAGGCCAGAAAACTACGAATATCAGATGGAGTCCTAGGAGTTTCCCAATCATGCAACAGAGTAGGGAGAATTAAGGACCACATAAAAGATAGAATGATCAAATTACAGAAAGAGAAAAGAAGGAGGACTTACATTGATCGCGGCGATCTTGACTGGATCAACAGAAACACCATTACTAGAAACAATATACCCGAGAAATCGGACTTCATCCTTCTAGAAATGGCATTTCGAGAATTTATCCTTCAAGTGATGATTTCTAAGAGTCTCCAGAATAAATTTTAAATGCGACTCATGCTCATCCCTTGACTTGGAGAAGACAAGGATACCATCAACAAAGACTAGAACAAAATTGTTAAGCACATCACAAAAAACAAGATTCATCAAATCAATAAAAGAAAGCTGGGGCATTAGTCAAACCAAAAGGCATAACTAACCATTCATAGAAACCATTCTCAGTATGGAAAGTAGTCTTGGGAATACTTTCCTCAGCAACTCTGAGCTGGTGAAAACCTACGGCAATATCAAGTTGAGAGAAAATAGTAACTCCATGGATCTGATCAAACATATCATTGATGTGAGGCATAGGATATCAGTTTCTCATAGTGAGTTTGTTCAGCCCCCTATAATCAACGCACATCCTCAAAGAACCATCGGACTTAGTGATGAAAACCACTACTACTCCCCATTCGAAATGGCTAGATCTGATCAAAACCTTGGAGAACAAGTCCTCTATTTGCTTTCGTAACTCAACCTTCTCACGGGATGCCATTCTTCTAGGAGGAAGAACAATAGGTCGAGCTCTAGGAATGAGATCAATGCGGAAGTCGACTTCCCTCACAGGAGGTAAAGAAGTAACTTCACCAAATACTTCAGAATAGAGTTTGACCGTAGAATCAAGAGAATAACTAAAACTGCCAGCAAAATCCTGAGGCAAAACGGCACTGAATCACCAAAGAATTACCAAAATCATCCATAGGAGAAACAGTTTGGGTTTACAAGAGATAACGGCGTCATGCCTCTTCAGCCAATCACCCCCAAGCAATAAATCAAAAGCATTAAAACCTAGATCATAGAAATCACTAGAAAAACGATAGCTAGAATAGAAGAACTTCACTCTTCTACAAATCCTACTAAGGTTTGCAGGACCACCAATAGGATTTTTACACACAAAGGTTTAGAAGCAAACTCGAGAGAAAGAAGATTCTCAAACATATCACAAAGATCCATAGAAATAAAGCTATGGGAAGCTCCAGTATCAAATAGAACATGAACAGGAAAATTAAATAGAGAAAAAGTGCCCTGAAGTGTACCTTGGGTATCACTAGGAGCAGGAGCAGGTGGAGCAGGAGAAGAAGCAGAGGTAATAGCAAAGATACCAAAGGGCTTGCCTTTTTGTTGAGTGGGACAATTATACTCGAAATGGCCAGGCTGCAAACAGATATAGCAGAGATCACGCCTAGTCAACTGAGCTGGAGGATAGCAGCACCAACTAAAGTAGGGAAACTATTGGCGTAGTGTCCCTTCCGATCACACTTAAAGCAAGTAATGGAAGATAGGTCGATAGGCTGCCTCCGAGAAGAAGAAGATCCCAAACCTGGAGTCTTGTTCCAATTCTTCTTCTACTGATGAAAGTTGGCTTTCTCTTTTTAGGATTAGCAAAGAAAGGCCGAGACGAAGTGGCACGAGCAACTAGAGGATCCTTAGAAGTAGGATTCTCATATCTAATAGTTATATCCATCAAACTAGTGAAAGGGCTATGAACATGAGAGATGAGACGATCATACTACTCCGGGCAAGCACCAGCTATGAACTTCACTTTCTTCTTGATAGGAGTGTCAATCAGATTAGGGCCAAACATGGAAAGTTCACTGAACTTCCTCTCATACTCAGCAAATGACATATCACCCTGCTTAAGATCCATGAACTCCCGATACAGCTGAGACTTCCCTGCTTCGGGCATCCACTTCACAACAAAAGCATCCCTAAAGCACGATGACGAAGCATAAGAAAGATTTCAGAAGAGAAAACTGAACCAAATTCAAAACTAACAGAAGATGATACGAAAACTGTTCCCAATAAATGTCAGCCTCCATAGTGTGAGCTGTAACAAACTCCCACTAATCCAAGGCTGCTCCCTTCAACTTCCAAGCTGCCAACTGATGCTTCTGAGCATTAGTGATATGAAGACCGAAGAAAATCCTCTCCAATCCCTTCAACCACTGTTGAGACTCGATAATGATCTCTGATCTGGTAAACTTGGTGCCACCAAGCTAAGTGTCTTCCTTACAGAGAGTAGTGAACCTAATGGGTGCAACAGGCTCAGGAACTGGGGCAACACCACGACCCCTACTTCTGGCATGAATTTTAGGACAAAGGTAATTGAGAAACAAAGATAAGATTAGATAAGATAAGATAATATTGAACTAAAATGAATATCCTAAACAAAGAATTACTAACAACGTGGATAAAGGAATGAAAGAAGTTAAGAAAAATTTGATTTCAAAATAAGAAAAATTTATATCAAAATAATCTTTAAAATCCTTTAAAATCATTTGAAAATCATTTTATACTTTAAAATACGTTCTCTCTCAAAGAAATGATTCTAAGATTGATTTCACTCATTCTAGGGCTTTTCTACCCTATCTCTAATGATTTTTTGACCCGTAGGCTAAGGTTTGCCTAGAACCAAAGCTCTGATACCAAATGTAACGACCTGCTATTTTGTACCATTCAAATTCGACAATAAAACCACATATGTCGGACTTGAATAATTCAAAACATAAGATTGTAATATAATTTGGACCAAATAAAACCAATCACAGAATCTCAGACATAGAAATATCAGAATAACTCACAGTGGAAATAAAATAAGCATAGTAGTTGATGAAGCTACTACAACATACTCTCAAAACAACTGCAAAATACCATAGTCTGAAAGCAAATACAATAGAAATCCCAATACATATATCCACCAATACATAAGCTGCGTAGAAATATTGAATAGAAATAGATGATAACTAAATAGACAGATAATCTCCAGTAAATCCTCTAGCTCCAGAAGATGAAATCCAAAGCTGATACTCAGGCTGACAAGAGCGTAAAGAAAAAACAAAAAACATTCAAGTCAAGCATACATACTTATACAATGTAAACCAACTCAAGTGAACTGTAATAGAAATGCACAAGTAACATAAATGATGCTTAGGACGGCAAATCCTTTAAGGATCTGTTAAACTATCTACTGTAGTAACATATGCTATTATAAAATGTATAAAGTAAAGTATAATATATTTTAAAAATAGCGTTAAGGCATTACCCACATCCCCCTTAATACATTTTATAGTGCCAATAGTCTATACAGTATCATAGTCCCTTATGCTCGGGAAGCCACCAGAGTATACGCCATAGGTCCGACACAAATCAAGCTCGTAGTAAAGCACGCTAGGGTAGGTGAAACGGCACAACTGGGCAATACCAGAGTAGACATACCAATTACACTTCTAGACCGGTGGTAATGCCTAACCTCAGCTACTGCCCACCTTGAGCCACACTCCTAAAAATCAAAGATGCGCGCCAAATCAATCACAAAGTAATAGAATGGCATACGAAGAGGTGTGTCCGATCAGAGAAGCTGCGTCATTAGCCCATCAATTTCTCCTATTTTAGCCACCTTATGCCAACTCACGGGAGTCAGGTCCACGTATATACCTCCATAAAACGTCGCCACCATCCTACTTCATTATGGAATCTCCACCGCGTACACAGTTGATAAAGTGGTTTTCGGAGTTGGAAGAGAGTATGACAACTTTCGATCCCGGTCTCTTCAACAACCAAACATTGTTATAACCCATGGTTATATTTATTTCAAACGGTTTACATTTCAAAACAAACATTTCCATTTCAAAACCATTTAAACCAAATCTTATAATTCTTCCAAATTAATATCCATTTCAAAAATGGTAATACTTCCAAATCAATGTACTTAATCATAGTACTTTAAAAATGTGATAATTTAGAAATAATAACACTTGACAAATGTGACCCTTATATAATAGCATTTCAAAATGTTATCTTTTAGAAATACAGCATTTTTAAAACATAACCTATAGTAGTATAACACTTTTAACAGTATAACTTAAATAACATAGCATTTTGGAAATGCTACCAATTCTACTATATCATTTTAAATATCATTTCTTAGATTTAAAATCATAGTTATTTATTATGCAAAACATATCCATTTTATAAAATAAATTCTATCACTATTACTAGGTTAGATTTAAAACTTCATATTAAATCAAATTTAATTATTAAGTTATTTATCATAGATAAAATCTTTAAATTTAGTTTAAACCAATTATTTACATATAAAATTTTAGCTTATTAGAACCAATATATATTATTTAAAAATCATTTACACCAAAATTTAGTTAAAATTTCATATATTTAAAGATTCAAAATACTTAATAATTTTTGGAAAACAATTATTTTAAAATTAACCATGGGTCAGTATAATATTTTCTAACCAAGGCCAAGTGGCACGGATATGTGTCATTTCAATCCATAATATATATATATAAATCCCGGGTTCAACCATTTCGAACCCGCAATCACAAGTCAAATAAAATAAAAATCGCTTGAGTCTATCATTTCAACTCATAACAATTTTTTCCTATTCTAAAGTCCTTTCGAGTATGTATCATTTTAACCCATAGTGATTATATACTAACAGGAACTTGCAGTGTGAGAAGCAGAAAATATAATAAACAGTATAGCATAGCCTGTCAGATCAGGTGATGTAACAAGTATAGCATCAGGTTATAACATCATGAAATGTCATATCACAGGAATGTATGAATTATTATCAACATAGCATATCACAACTACAATTCACATGTCATTGTTTCACTAATATATAAGTACGAATGTCAAGAGTGATAACTCACCTTCTAAAGCTAGAAATGACAGTTCGAGACACACAACCAAATTTCGAAAAGCACGACAAAGCACGAACTAGATTCGAGTAGATGGAGAGCCAAGATCCAAGTCTTGTAAACAACAAATATAAACATACATAAGTATATATATATTATACACAAGATTGTAATCAAAACAATGCAAAAAAATAAATCAAAATGAAGTAAAATTGCTTAAACAATGCAAGTTGGCTCGGCCATTACACAAATGGGCTTGACCATCATCAAGTAATGCTCGACCACCATGGTTTAGAAGCACATATGCTCGGCCAAGACCAAAAATGAGGCACAGCTACGGTAGAATGTGAAGGGATGGCAAGGCAAAAGATCAAGGAGAAGGCAAAAAGACAAGGAGATGGTGCCTATTGGATTCGGCCATCGCTAATGTGGCTCAGCCTGGATTTGTTTGCTTGTTCAGGTCAGGTCATCATTTTTAGTAGTACGGCCTGAAGATTGAAGAATTGGTCACGGCAAGGCGTTGGGATGGAGAAACTAGTGGTGGCCGAGGAAATCAAAGAGGGATTGGACCTTGTGGTGCTCGACTTGGATTTGAACAAGCAATTGGAAGGTGGGTTTGGATCTATTGTAGTCACGACCTGGGTAGTAGTGATGAGATGATGGAGATGACCAGCCCTAGGTGATGATGATGGAGAGATGATCGGCTATAGGCGGAGCATGGTAGCCGAGCTTGCTTAAGAAACAAAAGAGGAGGAAAAATGAAAAAGTGAAGAAGAAGGAAAACTTACTGTAATTTGATTTCAGGAAACGAAAGAAATAAAGGAAGAGATGGAGAGGAGAAATGTTTTGTATGGCTATCACAAATGGACAGGCATCTATTCAAGTTGAATAGATAAAGTCATGTCTATTAGGAATTTCCTAAGCCCATTAGCCAAGTCCACTTGCAAAACAAACCGAAAATCAAATAAAAAGATCAAAGCCCAAACAAGCATAGAAAATAGAAAATAGAGACTAACAAGTTATCAAATTTAAAAGTATAAGATACAATTTGACAAAACGAAAAGCAGAACGAATATCAAAATCAAATTCAACTCAAACAAAAAGATTGGAAATTTAAAACTCAAAATTAAAAATTTCAACTAAAAGTCAAAGTTTGACCAAAGTTGACCAAAATATAAATTTTCAAAAAATCATTATTTTACTATATTTGGAAAAGTAATTACAAACAAACCAAAAATACATTGGAAAATTTCAAAATTCCAAAATTTTAATTTAAAATCAATGTATCAAATAAACTGAATTAACAATATTTTGTTAAAAATATGGGTTGTTACACGAAGTGTCGTTTACTATAAATGAAGATATGGTGAACATGGGCTCCTTGGGTCCGACCCGCAGCATTCCAATGAGCATATATATGGACCAGGCGGAGCAGATAATAGAGGAAATAAAAGCCGAAATCGAGCAAGCTAGCCAAGCTCGTAAAGCTAGTGGTGGCATGGCGGGCCCTTCTTGTCCCAATACTTGTTGTTTCTCCAAGTGGCACCATCATTAATACCGGCACGCCTCCTCCCTCTAACATCAAAAGTGCCACCATCCCTCTGATTCTGCACACAGTGGACATTCCGATCCCTATGAGTTCCGAGGAGGAGACTCCTTCAATACCCCCGGCCGGAGATAAGCCAACCGGAGCAGGCTGGGAGGTAAAGGTTCAAATAGGGAGAGGGTTTTGAGCGGCTGCTTAAGCGGGTCTATGCCGAAGAAAAGCAAGAAGGATAGAAAATCAAAGGCATAGACTTGCACTTTTGCTTCTTCTTTTCCATAGATAGCTTAGAATAGGATTTCCTTTTGCTTTCATAGGCCATGTATAGATGTGGGTTTGGCCCCTACTTATAGAAATTCATCGGGCAGATTTTTGTTCTCGTCTTTTTCAAAGAATAGTGGAAATAAAATTTCTTTTCGTTTTTCAGCATAACTCTGTATTCATTTATTTAAGTATTTCAGCACTCGCGTTTCCATTCAATGTACATGTAAGGCTTTAGTTTCTAAGTCAAACTTGAGTCCGATCGCTAAATCCTAAAGTCAAGGCCTCGGGTCGTAAGCAAATGTCGAGTCAAATGCCAACATTACGCTGTCTCGATCAGCGGCTGTTACTTGAGTCATGTCCCCAGTCCTAGGGAGGATTGAAGTAGTCAGTTAGCGGTCGTTTTCCTCCTTTGCTATTTTTAATATAAATAAGTCGGAGCAAAGCTAAAGTGAAATGATTTTGAGTGGTCGGATCACAATCGCTCATCTGCTAGTTTTTGAATTCGCACTCTGGGCATCGAACTTGTATTTCGACAGTCGGTTATGCCTGCTTATCGCTTAGAATCATATTTGCGCTCCGGGGACGAGCAAATTTACGGGCGGTCAATCACATCCATTTGGTATTCGGAATTATATCCATAGTCCGGGGACATAAGTTAATTTATGAGCGATTGGTCACGCCTTTTTAATTTATGGAATCATATCCGTGCTCCGAGGATATGAGTTAACCTACTGGCGGTCGGTCAAACCCGTTAATGCTTATACTTTAGTCTGCGCTCTCGGGGACAGAGTCAGATGATGGGTGGTTAGTCACACCCATCTAACATTTAGGAATATATTTGAAATCCAGGGACATAAATTCTTTCACGGGTGGTCGATCACACCTGTTTAGTGTTTATACTCCGGTCCACGCTCTCGGGACCAAAGTTAGTTGATGGGTCGTCAGTCACACCCATTTGGTGTTTATACTTTAGTCCGTGCTCTCAGTACCAAAGTTGATCGATGGGTAGTCAGTCACACCCATTTGATGTTTATACCCCAGTTCACACTCTAAGAATCTGATTCGGTCTCTGGCTTGATATTCTCCTCAAACCTGACATATGACTAATTGCAAATCATAATAAATCTCCACAGCAATAACTCCCAAGTCTCTAGCAAGTCTTAGTTCAACAAGAAAAGCTTCGTTGTTAGTTGCGTGGAAGTCAAACTTTAAAGTATAGCATTTGGATCAACCTTTAGGGGTTTCAAGTACTACTCCAGTGCCTGAGCAACGATCTTTTAATGCACCATCAGTGTATAGCTTCCATGTACACTTAGGAGATTCACTAGCTTCGAGAAAATCCTCTAGTATGGTGAATTCAGCTACGAAGTCTGTCAAAAAATTTCCCTGAACAGCTTGCCTTGGCATATAAGTGATATCAAGTTGACTCAACTCGATATTCCACTTAATTAATCTACCGAACGTCTCAGGTCGCGTAAGGACCTGTCGTAACGGTCGATCAGTGTAAATAATGATTGGATGAGCCTGGAAATATGGACGGAGCTTTCTTGCGGCTATGACAAGACAATAAGCCACCTTTTCCACCTTTGGGTAGTTTCTTTCTGGTCCTATCAATCTTTTGCTGATATAATAGACCAATTGCTGGATCCGATCTTCTTTTCGAATCAAAGCAGCATAGATTATGTATGTAGAAAGTACCAGATAGACAAACAATCTCTCATGATCAACTGGCTTTGATAAAATGAAAGGTGTTGTTAGATGTTGAACTAGTGCTTGGAATGCTCCTTCACACTCCTCTGTCCATTCAAAATTTCTCTTTCCTTTTCTGATCAGATCAAAGGTGTGCTTGGAATGCACTTGTCCATAGATTTGGAAATGAAGCTGCTTAAGGCTGCTACCTTCCCGTTGAGGCTTTGCACCTACTTTACGGTTCTAGGAGTATCGAGATTTCGAATCGCCCAGATTTTCTCAGGATTGGCTTCAATTCCTCCGGGTTGATGATGAATCCAAGGAATTTTCTTGACTCTACCTTGAAATGACACTTCAACGGATCGAGCTTCATTCTGTACTGTCGGAGTATGTTAAACATTGTTTCCAAATCACTGACATAGTTGATAGACAGTCGTAACATCACGAGCATGTCATTCACATACACCTCCATGGTCTTTTCGATCTGGTTAGCAAACATTCAGTTCACGAGCCTCTGATAAGTTGCTTCAACGTTCTTGAGTCCGAACGGCATCACCTTGTAACAATAAAGTCCCAAATCAGTGACAAAGCTAGTATGTTCCTAGTCAAGTAGATGCATCGGTATTTGACTGTAGCCGGAATACGCGTCCATGAAAGATAAGAGCTCGTGTCCAGTTGTTGAATCCACCAGTTGATACATTCTAGGAAGAGGGAATTGTCTTTAGGGCAGGCTTTATTCAAATCCGAGTAGTTCACACATGTTCGCCATTTCCCATTCGAATGTTTGACAAGCACTGGATTAGACACCCACTCCAGGTGTAAAGCATCACGAATAAACCCATTCGACTTGAGTTTATTTACTTCTTCCTTTAGGGTGGCAGATCTCTTTGGAACTATACCACGCCTTTTCTATTTGACCGGGATGTGTCGTCAGTCAATATTCAATGCATGTCTCGCAATGTATGATGAGATCCCACACATATTTGAATGAGTCCAGGCAAACACGTCAAGGTTTGCCCAGAGAAAAGCAACCAATTCCTATCTCATATGTTGGCTATGTTGAGGTCCGACCTTTACCATTCTAGAATCGGCGTCGTCATGGATTGGAACATCGATCACCAACTCCACTGAGGAAGCCTGACTATTTTTGACTTCCTCCTCATCATTATTATCTCGAGGATCAAGATCCTTAAGGAACTAGTTGTGGCGCCCAAGCCAAGGCCTAGGTGTTAGCTGTCAATTCTTTGAAGAATGGACACAGAGAGATTCCTCTATGCACTTGCCTTTCTCCTTGCACTGCACACCCGCGGCTCAGCAACATAATAGGCACATCCAGCCGCCTAATCACCATGCACTAATCTAACCCCGTTATCAGTGGGGATCTTCAGAGTTAAATACCACGGAGCAATCGCTGTCCTGAATTCTACAAGGGCCGGTCGGCCCAAAAAAGCATTATAAGGGGAATGTATGTCCAACACAACAAACTGCAACATCCGGACTCTCCACTGATCTCCAATACCCAACTCAACTAGAAATTCCACTATCCCAGCTGGTATAGTCACTCTTCCGTTAAAACCATGAATTCGTGATTGACACGCTTTCAAGTCTTTCGCTTTCATTCTCATTTTTTCATAAGGGCGCTTAAAAAGTATATTGACAGAACTTCCGCTATTAAATAAGATCCTTTTCATCCAAGCAGGACCTACCTGAGCTGAAATAACCAACGGATCAATAGTGGGGGCCCCAACACGGTACTTGAAAATGATGTCGTATGTCATCATCCTCTGTTGTTTTGCCAGGGCTGCGTCATCTACATTACTACAACATTCAAAGTCCACATGCCAAGTCGAACTTCATTTAACTCCATTTCCTTCCAAGTCAGATCAACTGGATGAGAACCAACACTTACAATATTTATTACCAACCTCCCGCCAGTGGGTGGGTTCTTCTTGCCTAGCTTGGACTTGATTTGGATTAGATGGCCCCACCTCCATCCTGCGGAGCCCGAACAAACTGCTCTAACTTCCTTTCTCGAATCAACTACTCGATGATGTCTTGTAAATGATGGCACTCTTTAGTATTATGGCCGCAAAAATCGTGGAATCTTCAGAATTTTTAGTCTGAATTTGCTTCTCAGATGATGGTTTTGGAGTTGGCTACTTATATTTTTCGGTATTACAAGTGTAAAGGTAAGCATGTTCCAACGATGTGTTTAAGGGGGTATATCGGTCGAACATGGGAGCTCTTCATCTCAGTCTGCGATTTGGGTCTCTCTTCTTTCCCTGACCTCCATTACCCTTCTGTTGACCTTGCTTATTCTGAATATTCAATTGCACTTTTCTAGAGTTCTCACCGGTCTGCTTCACAGCAACATTCCTTTGAATGCCTTCATCACTAGGCCCCACTACGTCTTGCTTCCTAAATCGTCTAGCATTTTCTCCTCAAGAACTGGGCCGCCTTAGCGTAGAAATGATCCAACGAAGTGGGGAGTTTCCCAACTAACCAATCACCAAACTTGAAATCGAGATCGATCCCTATGGTCAATGCCATCAGAATATAATTATCATTTGGGTTGCTGACCTCAGCACAAGCAGCATGGCACCTTTCTAGATAACATCCAAGGGTCTCCTTTAGAGCTTGAGTAACACTAGACAAGGTGTTGATGTCCTTTGATCTAGTAGCATTCATACGGAACTGCTCAACAAACTTAGTAGCCAATTTATCAAAACATGAGATGGATATGGGTGGTAACGAGTGAACCACATAGTTGCAATGCCTCCAAGTGATAGGAAAACTCCTTCACTTGCCTGCATCGTCAGCTCGAGCGTGCGATCATGAGCCATTCATATTTCAAGATAGGCTGGTTAGGACCCGAATTTCCTTCGTACACTGGCAGAGTCAGCATCCTGAATCGTCGAGGTGGCTCTGCATAAAGAATGTCATTAGTGAATGGAGTTTGACTTCGATAGATTCCCCAGTCATCGTTTGTGAGGCCTTAACTTTCTCTTATCATTTGGCATATCGTGGTTGGAATGTTAAGCATCTGGATGCTCGGGGCCAAGGTATGGTTAGGTTCCATGTTGGGTGGATGGTTCGGTCCCTGTCTGCGGTCCGTTCCTCGGTCCTTAGCTCCCGATCTTCAGGGAAGTGAGGATCCTGAGCATGAACGTGTTGACGAAGCGCTGGATCTGGTTGGTTCTGGATCTTGGCATCCCGATCTATAGCGGCGGCGGCTGCATGGTCGTAATGGGTGCGATAAGGAAAAGCCCTTCCTCGGAAAGAGGGTCCAGCTTGGTGCCTTATAGAAGGACCATTCCCGATGTAACGACCTGGCATTTTAAACTGTTCAAATCGACAATCATCCACATATGTCGGACTTGAATTGCTCAAAACAGTAGATTATTAATTTTTATTTGGTAAAACTTAGCTTATACAGTAAATAAATCAATGAGAGAATCACAAATATAGAGTAATACAACAATAAGAAGCGGAATAGATAAATAGTAGTTCATGAAACTACTACAACATCAAAGTCTAAACAAGATACAATAGAATCCTCAAATACAAAGTAGTCCCAAATTCAAAAGCAACTAACAAGATTGTAGATAAAACTGGAAATAACTGAAAGCTGAATAGATATAAGATAGATCTTGTGACGACCCGACTTCCTATACCCAGGAAGACGTGTCATCAATAAGAAAGAAAGGGGTAGAAATAGAAAAGAAAAGAAAAGAAAGAGAAACAACATCAGAATCTCACAGCGGAATGGAATAAAATATAATATATCAACATAACTATTACATAGTTATATACATCAGAGTTATACAATTTCATACAACATGAATATCATATACATATCTGACAGAACATACAACACAAATATCATGAACTAACTAACACAGCGGAACTATATAGCTAGCTACATATGTCTGGTCTCCTGCCCCAAGTCCTCCAGAATTCGTCAAAGCTAACCTGAATCCCTTGGCTACCCGTAAAAATTTAGGTACCCGAGAGTTTATGAAAAAACAAAATACAAACTCCGGGTCAGACATGGGTCTGGTATGAGTAAACGGTTAAAGTTGTTTAACTTTGAAAACATTTAAAATAAAGGTATCACGTAAGACTCCCCATAAATAAATACGGGTAAGTTTTTACCTTACGCTAACCAAAACATTTTATAGGAAATCCAGTGATATTATAATAGTGTCTAGGGTTTTCAAGTAAAATACAGAAAGAGCTGAAATGCTTACATCTCACATTTCAACATAGTTGGGCACAATCAAAATGTACGGCGCTTATTGGAAATTGGATCCCATATAATGGCAGGGCTACTGGGTACCGCCCGTCACAGTACGTGGTCTAGATCACAGTACCGAGGAGCCACCCTAACTCCCCTGCAACACAAGGCCGGAACCATTCCTTACTGAACAGTCCCGAACAAGATAACCCCGAAGTTGGCTGCAGACCAACCGCCCACACAGCCGAATAAAAGGGGCATCTAGACAGAGGTATACCTCGTCCTGCTTGGGCATGACCCACCTAACCTTGCTGCACATCCCCTGTTTTAGCCATTCCCGGTTGATGAGGCTTGAGGCTGCGTTTACCTTTATAGAACATATCACTTAGAATGCTCATCGTCGGCCTGACGATGTGCTGAAAGCATTCAATCCATACAAGTTCATTCCGGGTTCGAACGAAACCGAAGGCATTATCTCGTTACACTCGTTTTGGAATCACCCTCAGAGTTAACGACGATAACCCTTGCATTCTGAAAACACCATCTCGATCTTCACTTGAGATTACACGACCTAACGTTTAATTTGGATCGATGTGGTTTTCGGAATATCAATTGATATCCGATCCCGGTCTCATCGAAATCCAAATGCCATTTTAAAGTCCAAGTTGTCTAATTAACTTAATAGTTTAAATTTAACAATTGAATTCATACAACAATTAAATACAGATAAATAACATCAGATAACATATAGCAATTTAACACAGATAATCATATACAATTATCACAGATATCTCACAGAACATCACAGGAAATAATAAACATCAGTTCAATCAAATAGAACCATCGATTCATATCAACAAGTTGGCTTTGTTTACACGCAATTGCATATTAAGAGTGAATTATATTTTATATTTGCTTAATTAATTATTAATTAATTAACTTATTTCAATTCATTAATTACTTATTAATTATTCACTTGATTATTAATCAATAACCTTAATTATTGATTATACAACTCAGTTACACAATTAATTATTACTAATTGTTTAATTAATCGTTAATTATTAATCACTTAACCGTTTAATCCTTAATTAGTAAATTAATTCACTAACTATGATTTGTTAAATTATTAACTATCAATGATTAATTAAATTCTTAATTACAAACAAGAGTACTAAAGTCTTTAATTACAAATTTTGATTATACTTTGATTATTTATTTAATAGCCACTATAAAATGTATTACATACATAATTAACTTTGATTCTAAATAACTAACTCATTCTTGTTTCTATATATCTTTTAAGTGCTGCTTGGCTCATACTGTTTGTAAACTTTACTAATCTGATTAATACTAATTTATAAAACTTAAACTTAAATAACAGCTAACATACTAGCAAAATTCCTGGCATTGAAAAAACCCGAAGCATACACCGTGCTCAACTCGTGTTGTACTCGAGTCAAACCCATTATCTCTTGCGTCAAACTCCTACTCTCCCTTTCTTCTCCCCTGTTCTTCCCAGTTTCTATCTTCTTGTTTTTTTTATAAAAGCTTTAAGTTTAAACTGTTACAATGAATATACTCACACGCGCGCGTTCAAAGCACGACGCAGAAACAACTCGAAGCCATAAACAAACAGAATCGAGTTTTCCTCGAGTCAATCCAAACACGATCGTCTCCGCCGCCGTGCATGTGCACGGCGGTCCACCGCCTCGCCACCACCATGCGTCATCGCCTACAAGTCACAATCCACTCCCTCACTTGATATCCAAACCCAGATCGACTCCAAAATCACGAATTCAAAATTCGACTGTAAAGTCGAACTGTACCCAAACCCAATTCAGGAAATCGCCACGCGCTTGCGATCACGACCACCAGAGACGTTTCAACTTCGACTATAGCTTGCCGACACCACCTCCTAGCTTCCTCCAAAGTCTCACATCACTCGGCTAAGCAACGATGACATACTCTATGAATGACCAGAGAACAAAAACACCGTCCCTTAAACCCTACTTTCCATCAATTCTCAACAATCTTACATTGATAAAAAAATTTAGCATTTTTCTAGTAATCTATACTCTATACACAAGCTTCATATAAATTTTCATCATTTATCATTGATTGAATCTCCTGAAATTCATAAAAAAACCTTCTACAGTTCATTCATGAACTGCTCTGTAAATAAGTAGCCAAAAATTTTGATTATTGTCTTAAAATTCATATTACTGTATGTTCAATCCATATGTAAACTCGAATTTTCAATTTAAGTTATTTGAATTTGTACTATGATTATACTTTATACTGTAAATTCAACTTACAGTATTCATGCTACTATTAAAACAGATTTCTAAAGTTTACAAACAATACAGAACATTGTTATATCACATCATAATCCAGTTCATAAGTAAATTACTCAAATTATATTTCAAAAAGGTTGGTTTACTCACCAAGAATTGCTGTTGAACCAAGGATGATGCAGGAAATCTGTAACTTGAAATTGAATAGGCTTGATAATTTGCAGTTTTGAAATTCCAGTAACCTAATTGCTTCTGACTTTTGTTTAGTTATAATATTTTTTTTTCTTTTGCTGTTCTTCAGGTTTGTGAAGTTTGTTTATATATTTTTTTTTCCAGACTTTATGCTTTTGCAGTTACAAATGAATTAATAAGAAGATATATACATATACTTATAACAGTAAACACTACTGTCTTCTTACACAAGCTTAGGCTTAATAAAATATCTTGTTTATTTTATTTGTACTAAAGCTTAAGATTTTTCAACCATTTCGGCTGAAAGATATTATTTTCAGATATCAAGTGTGCTAATTAATATATATGTCTTTACTTATGTTAGCAAAATCAGTATTTACTGACACACATATTTGGATAGAGATGTTTGCAGGCTTAACTTTTGTACTAAATGTATTCATTTATTCTAACATCCTATTAATGCTTTCCTGACACAACATTTATACAAAAGATATCTGCAGTGTATTTGTATTAAGGTGTATTCATAATTTCATACTTGCAGGTTTTATTTTTGTATAAACATACTTATGTTAGCATTTAGATCAATGTTGCTTGCAGGTTTACATTAGTGTTTGAACTAAATATTTTCATTTCCATTTATATCTTATACCTATTATATTTGTACTTATATTTATAATCCTAATGTTATGTTATATTTGTGTTAAATAAAAAAAACTCAAGTTGACAACCATATTTATAAGTATTCATATTTATATAGAGACTCATGTTAAATATTTATAAGTTTATTTTATTTTAGTTATAAAAGTTATTGTGTAGAAATAGTACTTAAATCTTATTTTTATTTAAAAATTAACTTTTTCCCAAAATTGAATTTGTAATATATTTGCACCTATGTATTTTATATTTATATTTAATATGAATACAATTGTATTATTGTACTTATTTTATTATCTACATTCTTATATCTGATATTAAATGCCATTCATACATAATTTTTAATTTAATTAAATAAAACAGATTTTACTTTTGAATATTGTTAAAGAGTCTAGTTATATTTTGAAATTATAAAGTCTTTTATAATCCATATACAACTAATAATATCCAACAGCTTATCTATTTATAAATAAAAATATTATTTTTATTTAAATTTGACCAAAAACTTATGATAATAATGGGGTCAAAAATCCGAGATGTCACATTCCTTCCCCCTTTAAAATTTTCGTCCCCGAAATTTAAACAACAATTAATTTCGAAAAATTAATATTATCAATCCACACATACATATCAATCATACAAAACAAACAATCAAACAGTCCATTCTAACAACATTACTAATTATCCGGACATAAATTTGGATAAGCTTTTCTAAAACTATCTAAAGTTTCCCAGGTACAATCTCTAGGATCCTCACTCCATTGCACCTTGACGAGTTTCACCACTTTGTTCCTGAGCTGCTTCTCGTCTTGATCTACAATCTGAACAGGATCTCTAACCACAGTCAGGTTGGGTTCAACTTCTAAATCCTCCTGAACAACTGGTTCTATCACTAATGATGGGTCATGAATATATTTCCTTAAATGAGACACATAAAATACATTGTGAATCCCAGACATCCGTTCTGGTAATTCAATCCTGTAGGCTACAGTTCCGATTCTTTCTAGCACTTGAAATGGACCAATATATCTCGGAGCAAGTTTTCCCGTCTTTCCGAATCTTATAGCACCTTTGATTGGGAAAACTTTGATAAAAACTAAATCTCCGATCTCAAATTCCAAGGGTCTTCGTCTCTTATCTGCATATTTCTTCTGACGATCTTGAGCAGCTTTCAACCTTTTCTTGATAAGCTTAACCTTCGCAGAAGCTTCGCGAATAAGATCGGGTCCAAGTACAAGTCGATCATTCGATTCAATCCAACAAGATGGGGATCTACATGGTCTTCCGTACAGAGCTTCATAAGGAGCCATCTTAATACTCGCTTAATAACTGTTATTATAGGAAAATTCCACTAGATGAAGATGGTCTTCCTATGATCCACCAAAATCCAATACACAAGCTCGCAGCATATCTTCCAGAATACGATTAAGTCTCTCCGTTTGGCCGTCTGTCTGAGGATGATAGGCTGTACTTAATCTCAGACTTGTTCCCATTGCTGATTGTAGAGCTTCCCAGAATTTACTAGTAAAAATAGGATCTCGGTCACTCACTATACTAACAGGAACACCATGTAATCTGACTATCTCTTTCAAGAAAATTTCTGCCAAAGAAACTGCGGTACGAGTTGCTTTAACAGGAATAAAATGGGCACTCTTCGTTAAACGATCCACAATAACCCATATTCCTTCATTTCCTTTTCTGGTTCTAGGCAAACCATCAATGAAGTCCATCGAGATCATCTCCCACTTCCAATCTGGAATTTCTAAAGGCTGCAATAGTCCTGCAGTCTTTTGTTGATCTCCCTTCACTTGCTGGCAAATGGCACAACCATTTACAAAAGCAGCAATATCCTTCTTCATATTCGGCCACCAGAAAACTCTCCTCATATCTTTATACATCTTCGAAATTCCCTGGTGAATATTCAATCTAGAACGGTGACACTCAGCTAAAACTTCTTGTCTCAGTCCACCAATATTAGAAACACACAAGCGACCATTAATCCTTAAAACTCCATGATCGTCTATCTTGAAATCTGAATACCGACCGTCCTTAGTTCCCAGAATTATCTCCTCAAAAGATTTATCCTCCGTTTGCTTACTAATGATCTTTTCTTGGGGAGATGGAACGACTTCCAAAAGAGATAAAACAGCATTCCTACTAAGAGCATCATCCACGACATTTGCTTTCCTCGGCGTATACAAAATATCCAGATCATAAGATGCCAAAAATTCGACCCATCTCTGCTGTCACAAATTAAGATCTTTTTGAGAGAAAATATATTTCAACGGTTTGTGATCCGTGAATAACTCAAACTTTTCTCCCAAATGATAATGTCTCCATATCTTCAAAGCAAAAACGATAGCTAACAGTTCTAGATCATGCGTAGCATAGTTCTTCTCATGTGACTTCAATTGTCGACTAGCATACGCAATAACTCTGCCGTTCTGCATCAGAACTGCACCCAATCCAACCAAACATGCATCTGTATATACTTCAAATTTGCTCTTCCCATCTGGAATAGCAAGTACTGGTGCACTAGTCAGCCTTGTCTTCAATTCCTTGAAAGCTTCTTCACACTGAGGTGTCCACTTGAATTTAGTTCCTTTCCTTGTTAGCTTTGTCAGATGCGAAGAAATTTTGGAATAATCCTTAATGAATTTTCTGTAGTAACCAACCAAACCCAGATAACTGCGAACTTCCGTCGGTGTCTCCGGCTGTTTCCATTGCAAAATAGTTTCAACCTTCGCTGGATCTACTGAAATGCCTTCACCAGAAACAATGTGCCCTAAAAATTTAACTTCTGATTCCCAAAAATGACACTTCGAAAACTTCGCCTTCAACACATGCTTCCTCAGAGTCTCCAATACAATCCTCAAATGATGTCTATGCTCCTCTTCCGATTTGGAATAGACTAAGATATCATCAATGAATACTAGCACAAACTTATACAACACATCCCTAAAAACTCGATTCATGAGGTCAACAAAATAGGCTGGTGCGTTGGTTAGTCCGAACGGCATAATCAACCACTCCTAAAAACAATTCGGTCCCCTAAATGCTGTCAAGGGAATACTATCTTCAGCTACTCTCAATTGATGGAAACCTGAAGCTAGATCTAGTTGAGAAAAGATAGAAGCTCCATGCAACTGGTCAAAAAGATCATCGATGCGAGGAAAATGATATCTATTTCGAATGGTCACTTTGTTCAATTCTCTATAATCAACGCAGAACCTTAGCGAACCATCCGATTTGGTGACAAACACCGCAGCAGAGTCCCAACAAGAAAAACTAGGTCTAATCAAACCTTTCTCCAAAAGATCTTGCGTCTGCTTAACTAACTCTTCTCTCTCTCGAGGAGGCATTCTCCTACTGGGTTGAATCACCAGCACTGCTCCTGGAATCAAATCAATACGAAACTCAATCTCTCGATGTGGCGGAAGACACTTAACTTCTTCAAAAACATCAGGAAAATCTTGAACCACATCGATTTCCTCAACTTTCTCTTGAGAAGTCTCAACTCCTTGCAAAAGACTACTCAAGTGAAATCCAGAACTATCGCACGACACTTTGGCAATCCTACCCAAATCAGTCTCCAATGAAACTGTCCTCTCATCACAATTCAGGACTGCTTTATACTTATCGAGCCAATCCATTCCCAAAATAAGATCAAATCCTTTAAAATCTAACACATATGGGTCACAAGAGAAACTTTGGGATAAATAAGAAAGCTTCAAGTCCTTAAAGAGCGTATCCAATGTTGTTGCTCCACCAATAGGATTAGATACAATAACGGGACGATCCACGGTTCTAGGGTTAAGAAAAAACTTTTCTACTGATTCTGAAGATATGAAACTCAAAGATGCACCCGAATCAAATAAAACTTTAATATACTTGCCATTTAGGAGTAAGGTACCTTCCAAAACTCCTTTGCCTTGAGAAGAAGAAGATGAACCTGTTTCCAAAGCAAAAACTTTATCCTGAAGTGTCCTCTGCAAAAGTGGACAATTCTTAATCATATGACCGGGCTGACGATAATTAAAACACAACGATCTCTGGACTACTGCTAATTCTGGACTACTCTGACATTTCTGCTGCTGAGATCCTCCTTGAGAACACTGATCCGCTAAATGTCCAATTTGCTGACAATTATAACACTTACGGGGTCCGTTATTGCTTCTACCCGATTTCTTTCCTTTAACTTGCCTTTTCCAAAGTGGGTTGAACTTTCTTTTATTTGGGTTAACGGAACTCCCTCTTGAAACTGCTTCTGTTGCCTCCAATTTCTTGCTCATCAAATCTTCATACACAATGCCATATCAACTAAATCAACAAATGATCCTTTCAAGAGCACCGTCATCTTATTCTGGAATTCGGACCTCAATCCTTGCACAAACTTTTCATTCTTCTTGAGAGGAGTATCAATGAGTCCCGATCCATAACACGAAAGTTCGTTGAATCTGGTCTCATACTCAGAAATGGTCATGCTTTCCTGCTTCAAATTCAGAAAATCCTGGCACAATTAAGTTTTCCTTGCCGTCGGCATAAACTTCTCCTCAAATAACCCCTTAAATTTTTCCCATCAAATATCTTCTTTAGGAACATTTGCAATTGTTGCATCCCACCATGATGTTGCGCTTCCTTGCAATTGCCACGATGCCATATCCCTCTTATGATCATCCGCCAATCTCATCCTCTTAAAAATACGCTCATAAGAACGTAACCAGGCTTGAACTTCAATTATCGATTCTGAACCTTTAAATGATTTGCCTCCAAGATCGATAAAATCTTTATATAAGGCTGCAAAACTAACTTGAGACGGTACTGGATTAACAGCCTCTCTATCAATTTGACTTCGAATATCATCAGTTGAAGTACTGGCCCCAACTCTGCCTCTCCTTCCAGAACTCATGTTGGCCTCCTGAAAAGGTAACCAACAAATTTAGATAGGTGTATATATATATATATGTATGAAAAATACAAATACGCACTCTCAAGATAAATATTACTCTAGAGCATAGGTACTCGCTCAACCTATCGCTCTGATACCACCTGTGACGAGCCGACTTCCTATGCCCAGGAAGACGTGTCATCAATAAGAAAGAAAGGGGTAGAAATAGAAAAGAAAAGAAAAGAAAGAGAAAATCTCACAGCGGAATGGAATAAAATATAATATATCAACATAACTATTACATAGTTATATACATCAGAGTTATACAATTTCATACAACATGAATATCATATACATATCTGACAGAACATACAACACAAATATCATGAACTAACACAGCGGAACTATATAGCTAGCTACATACGTCTGGTCTCCTGCTCCAACTCCTCCAGAATTCGTCAAAGCTAACCTGAATCCCTTGGCTACCCGTAAAAATTTGGGTACCCGAGAGTTTATGAAAAAACAAAATACAAACTCCGGGTCAGACATGGGTCTGGTATGAGTAAACGGTTAAAGTTGTTTAACTTTGAAAACATTTAAAATAAAGGTATCACGTAAGACTCCCTACAAATAAATACGGGTAAGTTTTTACCTTACGCTAACCAAAACATTTTATAGGAAATCCAGTGATATTATAATAGTGTCTAGGGTTTTCAAGTAAAATACAGAAATAGCTGAAATGCTTACATCTCATATTTCAACATAGTTGGGCACAATCAAAACGTACGGCGCTTATTGGAAATTGGATCCCATACAATGGCAGGGCTACTGGGGTACCGCCCGTCACAGTACGTGGTCTAGATCACAGTACCGAGGAGCCACCCTAACTCCCCTGTAACACAAGGCCGGAACCATTCTTTACTGAACAGTCCCGAACAAGATAACCCCGCAGTTGGCTGCAGACCAACCGCCCACACAGCCGAATAAAAGGGACATCTAGACAGGGGTATATACCTCGTCCTGCTTGGGCATGACCCACCTAACCTTGCTGCACATCCCCTGTTTTAGCCATTCCCGGTTGATGAGGCTTGAGGCTGCGTTTACCTTTATTGAACATATCACTTAGAATGCTCATCGTCCGCCTGACGATGTGCTGAAAGCATTCAATCCATACAAGTTCATTCCGGGTTCGAACGAAACCGAAGGCATTATCTCGTTACACTCGTTTTGGAATCACCCTCAGAGTTAACGACGATAACCCTTGCATTCTGAAAACACCATCTCGATCTTCACTTGAGATTACACGACCTAACGTTTAATTTCGATCGATGTGGTTTTCGGAATATCAATTGATATCCGATCCCGGTCTCATCGAAATCCAAATGCCATTTTAAAGTCTAAGTTGTCTAATTAACTTAACAGTTTAAATTTCACAATTGAATTCATACAGCAATTAAATACGGATAAATAACATCAGATAACATATAGCAATTTAACACAGATAATCATATACAATTATCACAGATATCTCACAGAACATCACAGGAAATAATAAACATCAGTTCAATCAAATAGAACCATCGATTCATATCAACAAGTTGGCTTTGTTTACACTCGATTGCATATTAAGAGTGAATTATATTTTATATTTGCTTAATTAATTATTAATTAATTAACTTATTTCAATTCATTAATTACTTATTAATTATTCACTTGATTATTAATCAATAACCTTAATTATTGATTATACAACTCAGTTACACAATTAATTATTACTAATTGTTTAATTAATCATTAATTATTAATCACTTAATCGTTTAATCCTTAATTAGTAAATTAATTCACTAACTATGATTTGTTAAATTATTAACTATCAATGATTAATTAAATTCTTAATTACAAACAAGAGTACTAAAATCTTTAATTACAAATTTTGATTATACTTTGATTATTTATTTAATAGCCATTATAAAATGTATTACATACATAATTAACTTTGATTTTAAATAACTAACTCATTCTTGTTTTCTATAAATCTTTTAAGTGCTGCTTGGCTCATACTGTTTGTAAACATTACTAATCTGATTAATACTAATTTATAAAACTTAAACTTAAATAACAGCTAACATACTAGCAAAATTCCTGGCATTGAAAAAACCCGAAGCATACACCGTGCTCAACTCATGTTGTACTCGAGTCAAACCGGTTATCTCTTGCGTCAAACTCCTACTCTCCCTTTCTTCTCCCCTGTTCTTCCCAGTTTCTATCTTCTTCTTTTTTTATAAAAGCTTTAAGTTTAAACTGTTACAACGAATAAACTCACACGCGCGCGTTCAAAGCACGACGCAGAAACAACTCGAAGCCATGAACAAACAGACTCGGGTTTTCCTCCAGTCAATCCAAACACGATCGTCTCCGCCGCCGTGCACGTGCACGGCGGTCCACCGCCTCGCCACCACCACACATCATCACCTACAAGTCACAATCCACTCCCTCACTTAATATCCAAACCCAGATCGACTCCAAAATCACGAATTCAAAATTCGACTGTAAAGTCGAACTGTACCCAAACTCAATTCAGGAAATCGCCACGCGCTTGCGATCACGACCACCAGAGACGTTTCAACTTTGACCATAGCTTGCCGACACCACCTCCTAGCTTCCTCCAAAGTCTCACATCACTCGGCTAAGCAACGATGACATACTCTATGAATGACCAGAGAACAAAAACACCGTCCCTTAAACCCTACTTTCCATCAATTCTCAACAATCTTACATTGATAAAATTTTTTTACATTTTTCTAGTAATCTATACTCTATACACAAGCTTCATATAAATTTTCATCATTTATCATTGATTGAATCTCCTGAAATTCATAAAAAAAACCTTCTACAGTTCATTCATGAACTGCCCTGTAAATAAGTAGCCAAAATTTTTGATTATTGTCTTAAAATTCATATTACTGTATGTTCAATCCATATGTAAACTCGAATTTTCAATTTAAGTTATTTGAATTTGTACTATGATTATACTTTATACTGTAAATTCAACTTACAGTATTCATGCTACTATTAAAACAGATTTCTAAAGTTTACAAACAATACAGAACATTGTTATATCACATCATAATCCAGTTCATAAGTAAATTACTCAAATTATATTTCAAAAAGGTTGGTTTACTGTCCAAGAATTGCTGTTGAACCAAGGATGATGCAGGAAATCTGTAACTTGAAATTGAATAGGCTTGATAATTTGCAGTTTTGAAATTCCAGTAACCTAATTGCTTCTGACTTTTGTTTAGTTATAATATTTTTTTTTCTTTTGCTGTTCTTCAGGTTTGTGAAGTTTGTTTATATATTTTTTTTCAGACTTTATGCTTTTGCAGTTACAAATGAATTAATAAGAAGATATATACATATACTTATAACAGTAAACACTACTGTCTTCTTACACAAGCTTAGGCTTAATAAAATATCTTGTTTATTTTATTTGTACTAAAGCTTAAGATTTTTCAACCATTTCGGATGAAAGATAGTATTTTCAGATATCAGGTGTGCTAATTAATATATATGTCTTTACTTATGTTAGCAAAATTAGTATTTACTGACACACATATTTGGATAGAGATGTTTGCAGGCTTAACTTTTGTACTAAATGTATTCATTTATTCTAACATCCTATTAATGCTTTCCTGACACAACATTTATACAAAAGATATCTACAGTGTATTTCTATTAAGGTGTATTCATAATTTCATACTTGCAGGTTTTATTTTTGTATAAACATACTTATGTTAGCATTTAGATCAATGTTTCTTGCAGGTTTACATTAGTGTTTGAACTAAATATTTTCATTTCCATTTATATCTTATACCTATTGTATTTGTACTTATATTTATAATCCTAATGTTATGTTATATTTGTGTTAAATAAAAAAAACTCAAGTTGACAACCATATTTATAAGTATTCATATTTATATAGAGACTCATGTTAAATATTTATAAGTTTATTTTATTTTAGTTATAAAAGTTATTGTGTAGAAACAGTACTTAAATCTTATTTTTATTTAAAAATTAACTTTTTCCCAAAATTGAATTTGTAATATATTTGCACCTATGTATTTTATATTTATATTTAATATGAATACAATTGTATTATTGTACTTATTTTATTATCTACATTCTTATATCTGATATTAAATGCCATATATACATAATTTTTAATTTAATTAAATAAAACAGATTTTACTTTTGAATATTGTTAAAGAGTCTAGTTATATTTTGAAATTATAAAGTCTTTTATAATCCATATACAACTAATAATATCCAACAGCTTATTTATTTATAAGTAAAAATATTATTTTTATTTAAATTTGACCAAAAACTTATGATAATAATGGGTCAAAAATCCGGGATGTCACAGATCTTCAAGCAAAGTTCCATGCTCCAAAGGCGAGTCTCAAATGTTGTGACATTCAGCCTAACCCGAGCATAAAGCAAAATACAAAACAATCGAGTCGGGATTAACATTCTTATGCCAGTAAATTAACTCAGGTGAAATATCCAAATGAAATGCAAATAACTTAAAGTATGTTTGGGATTCCCATCCTTAAGGATTCCTTAAACCATTTAAAAACGTAGTACAATACGCTATATAGATAATGTCTACAGTAAACTAAAATTTTAAAATAGCGTTAAGGCGTTACCCATATCCCCTTTAATACATTTTATATTTCTCGTAGACTATAAAACACCGCAATTCCTTCTAAAATGGAGGTCTATCAGAGAGCATTCCATACGTACGGTACAAACCAAACTCGTAGAAGGCGCGATAAGGCATGTGACAAGACATATGAGGCAATGCCAGGGTAGGATTCTACCGTTTGCACTGCCGAAATGGTGGTAATGCATAGCAGCTACTACCGCCCAACTCGAGACACACTCCCAAATCAAAGGTGCATCCAATCAAATCACAAAGTAACAAAATGGTATCGAAGAAGCAAGCTCAATTGAAGGAGTTCCCTTACTTGGTCCGGTATAGCTCCTGTTTTAGCCACATCAAGCTGACTCCCTGGAGTCAGGGCTACGTTAATACCTCATACAGAATCGTTCGCCAAACCACCTTACTTTGTTCTGGATTCTCCAGAATATACACAGTTTCTAAAGTGGTTTTCGGTAATGTTAGAGAGTATGACAATATCTGATCCTGGTCTCTTTAACATCCAAACGCTTATTTCACACTTTAGTCAATTTATATTTCAAATAGTTCATTATCAAAATATCATATTCACTTTCAAAATCATATCACTTTCGAAATCATATCACTTTCGAAATCATATCACTTGAAATCATATTCATTTTGAAATCATGTCACTTTAAATCATATTCATTTCGAAATCATATCACTTTAAATCATATTCATTTTCAAAATCATTATATCTTCGCATTTTAATCTATTAAATCCAAATATAATTATTCCAATTTAAACAGTCTGAATATTAAAAGTAGTTTATATATTAAATATAGTTACATATTAAAAATGGTTTATACTTAAAAATAGGTTATAGATTAAAATAGTATATATATTAAGAATATTTTATATATTAAAATAGTTTATATTGAAATAGTTTCAAATTTGAATTGTTTCTTCCAATTTCATAAACCAATTCAAATCAACTTTACTTCCAAAATTTTAATTTTAATCAATCTTAGTTCAACAATTTTAAATTTAAAAAGTTCAATTCAATTCTCATTAAAACTATTTTAATTTATATCGATTTGAAATCGAAGTTTAAACAACAAATTTAAACCACTTCCATTTCAATAGGTTCAAAGCTTAAATATTCAAACAATTTACAATAACTCAATTTGATAATTTTCATTTATATTTCAAAATTTAACTTAAATATTATTTAAATTTTGAAAATAATTACTTGATCATTTAATATCATTTAAATAAAATCTCAGATTACAAATTTAAATCAAAATTAAATATTTAAATTCAATTTTATTTAAATTTAAAAATATTCATTTAATCCTCTTTAATCAAAATAAACACATCAATTTATAAACCATATCTTTAAAGTCTAAAAATAAGTAAGTTCCAAAGCAATCCTTATTTAAAATCAATTATTAACCAATTTAAATTTTAGGTCAACGTTAATTTATCTTCCCAACCTCTATTATTAAAGTTATTGCAAAATCTATTTTCAAAACAAAAATTTTAATAAATAAATACTTAAACATATTATATATACAAACTAAATTAAATTTTATTATATTAAATTTTATTAAATTAAATCCTATTGTAAATATCTATTATAAATATATTTTATATATTTAAGAATAATAAAAATATAAGAAAAATCTTAAAAATTTATATTTTTCAAAACTTAACTTATAAATTTAAAATTTTCAAACATGTAATTTAAAAATCTAAGATTTGCACATATATTAAAATAAAATATTTATAATACATATTAAAATCAATATTTATTAAAACTCATATATTTCCTTTCAAAACTTTTGGAAATCATTTTTCAAAAATAGACCAATGTTGTCCATATATAGTTTTCTATCATATGGTCAAGTGATACGGATATTTATAATTTCAATCCGTAATAATTTAAAATTTACAGGTATATATCATTTCAACCCATAGGGAAATTCTGACTATCAGGGAATTTGCAGAGGGAGAACGATATAATAATATACAAAATAGCATAGCATATCAATTGACAAGCATATATCACAATTAACAATTTAAGTTTAGTATATATATTAACAGATTATGGTGTCATATGTAAATTAATATAGGTAAACAAGTGCAAATGACAACGTATCGTATTCAACAATTAAATTACTAACAAACATATTTCAATCATCATTTCACATAAAATAAACTTACTAAACACAAGAATGTTAATCCTGAGTGATCGCCCACCTTTCGAGGCTAGAGGAACAACAAGAATGAGATGCAGACGGGCACAAGCATACAGGCATAAATAAAGCAAGAAACTGCTATAATACATATCCAGACAATGGCAAGTAAGAAACAACTGCGACACCGGCCATGATAGTGGATAAACAAACCAACGGACATGAATTCGTTGAATATATATATATATATATATATATATATTTATATATTTATATATACAAACACAGAGATCATATATATATCACTCTCTTTCATTTTTTAGGTAAAAGAGAAGGATAGATGGTTGGCTCGGCACGGCTGCTAGAGGAGTCAGATGTGGGCTGTCATGTATGAGGAGTTTGTTGCGACCAGGGTAGATTTGCAGCGTCACGAGGAAAGCTGGAGTTCAATTGCTAGGTAGCAATGCATAGGGTGGATGAGCATGTTGATAAAGGATGCAAGCTTCAGGAATTGAATATATGAAAGCTTTCTTATGTATATTTTTTTTTTCCTTTTTTAATTACAAAATAAGATAGAATGAAGAAATAAGAAGAGGAAGGGATAGGCACGGCTGGAAGGAGAAAGCTTCGGCTTGAGGAGGTTGCTGCCTTGGCTATGCATGGGGGTGTGTTCGCTATGTGGAGCTGAGAGGCTGTCAGGAGGTGTGTGTTTCCGGTGAGCTTAAGGGGGCATGGATCTGGTGTTAGAGGGTGGTGGAGTCGAGCTAGGTGGCTGCAAGGCGGTAAGGGAAGGTGATTGCGGCTTCACAGGCGGAGGCTGAGGGCGTTTGTGGGAAAAGGAATGAGCAATGTTGTGGCCTGTGGGTGAATGTCGTCGGAGGTGGCAGAGGAAGGTGCAGACATTGTGGCTATTGGAAAAGGAGGAGGTAGGCTAGGTGGGATGTGGACGGAGAAGGATGGATCGGCAAGTGGCTGGACCAGGCTTGCAAATCTTTGGCAAAAAAAATGAAAGGACGAGCAGCAATGGAAAACGATAAATATGAGCAGCTTCACTAAGAAGGAGGAGAAGGTGGTTTTTCTCAGGCAATAATAAGATTTCGTATTATTATGTTATTTTTTTAGAATGGCCATGAAGGGAAGGGACGCAACGGTTTCAAGGCGAAATGGACACGAGCAGGTTTTCGAGGCAAAAGGTAGAGCAACAGTTTCAAAAAATATATAAATGAATGCTTTGATAAATATTATTTTATTATTGTCAAACTAAAATACGAAAAAAGGGAAGAGGAAAAGAGTACAAACCAGCATATATAAATTCAACGATGGGAAAGAAAAAGGGAAAAGCGGAATTCTGGGGATTATAAAAGCCAGTGGCTATTTGATTTTACACAGTGCTTAGATGAAAGGACAGAGGTGAAAGAGGCTATGCGGTAGGATCGTGTAATATGGAATAACGGAATAGTCTAGGTAGATAAAGTAAGTAAAAGCAAGGTAGACACCAGGATTTTATACTGGTGTGGACCTCTAGTCCTACGTCCAATCCTTAAGCTTCACATAGGAATTCCACTAACACCCTCACTTAACCAGGAGGAATAGGTTTACAACTTACCTGAACAATCGAACGGGATTTCTTGCCTCAACTACCAAAGAGGACTTCAACTCAATTACTTAAAAACAATATTCGGCTTGTTGTGTTCTTATCAACACTAATGAGTCTAATGTAGTACAATATTCCTATAATCTTATCCTCGAGAGTATGCAATGTGTTTGTGAAGATTTAGAAAATGTGAATTGCTATGAATCAAAAGAATTTTAAAAACAAAGCAGTGATTCAAGCAATAGATTTATGAGTGCTTTGAGAATTTCTAGATAATATGTTCAAGAAAAAAGTAAGATTAAAGCAAGAGAATTCAATGAATTGAGGATGTTAGAATTATGTATTTTTACTTGTAGAAGAGGTGCATCTGTTGGCTAAGGGTGCAGACAAGAGATGCTTCCATTTCCATTGGTGAATGGTTGCAACTCTTGGGAGGAAGAAGGTGTCCATTCATAGAAAATTCGCAGGTTCAAATTCAATCGACTGAACAGGGAATTCAGTCAACTGAAAATATGAAGTAAAATATTCGGGAACAAATTCAGTCGACTGAGAAGGGTGTTTCAGTCGACTAAAACTGTACATGTTTGTATATGTGTAACAGGTTCAGTCGACTGGTCATCCCTCTTCAGTCGACTGAACTATTAAATTGTGCACCGTGAATGTTTATTAAAAAATGAAATTTATAAAATGTGTTCTAGTATTTGTGCAATCCTCTTGAGGATAGATTTTAACAATAAATCTAAACTAAGACCTATATAAAAATCATACTTATGTTTATCCTTGGTCTTCATCGTTCTTTCTTTAGCTTTGCATCGAACTATTAAATTCTGCCTAATGGATGTTTCTTAAAAAATGAAATTTATAAAATGTGTTCTAGTGTTTATGCAAGCCTCTTGAGGATAGATTTTAATAATAAATCTAAACTAAGACCTATATAAAAATCATACTTATGTTTATCCCTGGTCTTCATCGTTCTTTCTTTAGCATTGCACATATTTCTTCCTTTTTGTTGAAGCACGTTGTCATTGATCAAAATCTTAGTGTATCAACATTCTCCCCCTTTTGATTGATGACAATACTCATGTGTGCAGAGATTATTTTCTCCCCCTGAATATATGCACTATCTTTTCCACAAAAACATGGTTAATAACACAGATTTCTCCCCCTTTGTCATCGACAAAAAGGAAGTAATAATCACAGAAGTATATTGTCAAAACAATCACTGATATGCATGTTTATTGTTTAAGAATGTGGCATAGAATATAGCATAAAAATGTAGCATGAGAAATAAAACATAAAATTTAGCATGAATGAAACATAAAAGGCTATTTATACAAGCCTTGTGATTAGTGTTTTTGAAATAATAAAAAACCATAAAAGAGTTTATTCATCTTTGTCCCAATCATATAAGGCTTCTCTCCCTCCCCTTCGTTCATGGATAACAGGTCCACCTGTGGGAGGTCTATAACTTCCTCCTTGACCACCACTAGTGCCACTCGTGCTGCTGCTTGTATATTCTTCGGACGATGTCCATGTGAAAGTAGGTGCAGGACGCTTACCGCGTGATGTTGAAGCGGTAGTGGAAGTTGAGCATGAGATGGCATCCCATAATTTATTGAAGAATCCTTTAATTTTATCAAGTTTGTGATCTACCTTCTTGAGGCGATTATCAAGAATTTGTTGATTTCTTGATAAAATTCCTAATGATTGACTGGTAGTAAAACTTATCTCAATGATACGAATTTCATCTTCTCTGTCGAAAGGTTCTTCATGTGGAGCTTGTGGAGGTTGTTGCGCTTGTGGAGGGTTTTTTTCTTCTTGATGCCTAGCTTCCCATTCGGCAAGAGATATGATGTGAGGAGGTCTATCCGGGAGTTGCATAAGGCTTATTGTCCGTTGGTTAATTTGGTGGACCATTGTATTTTCGGACTCGGGTAATGGTGTATCAACATTGAGGAGAAGTCTCATGATATATTCTCCAAAATATATAGTTCGCATTCTGCCATTATTAAATGTGAGAAACTCATCAAGGATTAGTTGGACCCAATCGACTTGAATATTGCCCCAAATAGCGTATAGAGCTCGATAATTGATTGGGTACACAAGTTCATATGAACCCGTTCGTGGAGTAATTGTTCTCATAAGAGCTTTGTGAAGGTTTCTAGCTCTAGGTCGTAGGGAAGTGGATTTAAAATCTCTAATATTAACATTATCATCCAGAAATTGATGGTTTATGTTATCTCAAATTTGTGGATTGAATTTTACCTCATCAAGCTTTCTCCCTACATTAGGTGATCCTAAGATGTGTGCCATTCGATCTAAGGAGAACCAAACTTTCTTCCCACACACCATACTCCAAACACTATCATTTGGATTTCTTGGAGTTTGGTGTCCAAGATTAAGATTTGCATAAAATAGTTTGACCATGATATGATTTATTGCATGGTCGTTCCTTTTTAAATCCAAAAGAGAAGTTAAACCTACCCGATCCATTAATGCTTGGATGTTGTATGTCTGAAGGCTTTGAAAATCAACGAAGGAGTGCTCGAGAATGCGAGAATTCTTCATTTTATTCCACCTTGTTACAGCTACTCCATCATAGAGCCATTGTGCAATTTGAGCATCAATTGGCTTGGAGGATGAAGAAGAAGAAGCTCTTGATCTTTTTGGGGCCATTTTGTTGTGAGATTCGAGAGTAATTTGTGGATTGGGGGCTAGGGTTTTGGAAAGCAATGGGGAAGAGAGAACTTTTGCAAGGTAAAAAGTGAAGGTAAAAGGGTGAAAACTGGTGGATAAAAGGGAAAAGTTGCTTGGGAATTGGCATTCAGTCGACTGAAAAAGCCTGTTCAGTCGACTGAAATTTTGGCTGAAGTTTTCTGTGTTAAATTCAGTCGACTGAACAGAGTTTTTAGTCGACTGAACTATTGTGTATTTGTTTTCTGCCTAGGGTTTAGTCGACTGAGCAGGAAGGTTCAATCGACTGAACCTTGAGTTTTTGGAATTCTAAAATTTTTAAAAAATTTCAATAAATGATTACAATAGTATAGACATAATACAATGTAATAACATGATTTGGCCACCGAAATAATCATTTCTTTGGAGATGGACTATTTTTCTTTTTGCATCCTTAATTCTCCATATAGTTTATATCCCATGAATTTGGACTATACTAAGGAGTCTTTGGTGACATCCAAGGATTCACGGGATCGACTGGTGTACTGTAAGACGAAGATGGATCAAATGAACTAACAGTTCGAGGTAGAGGCTCAGTCACTTCGTTTTTCTTTGAGCCACAAAAACGTAAACCGATTTTATCTAGGAAGCATAATCGTCTAGCCGTTACTTTTTGTTCGAAATATAATTCTCGTTGAATATCAATTTGTTGTTGTTGAAAGTGATGAATCTCATCAATCTTTCTTTTCGTATCCGGTGAGATAAAAAGACCACGTTTAGCCTTCTTCGATTCAGGCGTGTAGCCAGTTCGATAGTTGTCCCAATTATAGACTGGCTCATGCTTTGGTGTTGGAGTAGGAAGTTTTGGTGATGTTGGTGAGTTATCGACCTAAGAGGCGATGTTGATTGGGGAGTATGAGTTGTTTGAGGACATTTTTATATCAACTTTTCAATCTTTTTTAAGTGAATATGAGTTGTGAAAATGAAAATATGTTAAATGTGTATTTATAGGATGAATATTCTAAAAATATTGGGGTGATAATTTATCAAAGTTTTTTAACCAATCAAAGATTTAATAGTTAAAATAAATCAGTTAGAAATGTATGGATTAGAGATAACCCTTATATTATTATTTATAATGTATCATTATTTTAAAATATAAGTTGAAAGTCATAGTTTTCTTCATTTAGTCGACTGAGTATATAGATTTAGTCGACTGAATTGTAAATAAATTTTTGATAATTTTCTCTATAAAATATCTTTAAAAGAGATTATTCCTAATTCTCGTCGTAATTTTATAAAGGAGTTTTCTAATAAAGGTTTAGTAAATATATCGGCAATTTGATTTCGGTAGAATTATGTTCTAAATTTATGATTCCTTTTTCGATATTGTCACGTAGAAAATGGTGACGAATATCTATATGTTTTGTACGAGAGTGATTAACCGGATTTTTAGACAAATTTAATGTACTTGTATTATCACAATATATTGTAGAGTTTGTTAAATTTATATTAAAATCCTTAAGTGTTTGTTGCATTTAGATAACTTGAGTACATGCTAAGGCGGCTGATATATATTCCGCTTCACACGTGGAAAGTGAAACACAATTTAGTTTCTTACTAAACCAAGATACAAGTGATTTTCCAATGAAATGGCACGTACCACTTGTACTTTTTCTATCTGTTCGAGATCCACCAAAATCAGCATCACTGAATGATACTAACTCAAATGGACATCCTTTTGGATAGAAAAGACCAAAATCTTTAGTATTATTAAGGTATCGCATAATTCATTTTACCGCTCTTAAATGTGATTCTTTAAGATTAGATTGAAAACGTACACATAAACATACACTCATCATGATGTCTGGTCTACTAGCGGTTAAGTAAAGTAAGGAACCTATCATACTTCTAAACAATTTTTGATCTATACTTTTTCCATTTTCATCTCGATCGAGATGAGTTGTGGTACTCATAGGAGTAGGTTTAGCAGAATTGTTCTCCATTCCGAAATATTTAATTAGATTAGCACAATATTTTTCTTGGTTTATGAAAATTCCATTTGTTAATTGTTTAATTTGAAGTCCGAGAAAATATGATAATTCTCCCATATGAGACATTTCGAACTCCTTAGTCATTATATTTGAAAATTCTTTACATAAATTTTCATTTGTCGAACCAAATATAATATCATCTACGTATACTTGAATTATTAAAATATCTTTAGTAGAATTTTTAATGAAAAGCGTTTCATCAACTTTTCCAATTTGAAATCCCGAATTTAGTAAGTAACTTTTAAGTCTTTCATACCAAGCACGAGGTGCTTGTTTAAGTCCATATAGTGCTTTCTTTAATTTATATACATGATCTGGATATTTTTCATGTATAAATAAAGGAGGTTGTTCTATGTATACATTTTCTTTTATAAAACCATTTAAAAATGCACTTTTAACATCCATTTGATAAAGTTTAAAATTTTGAAAACATACAAAAGCTAATAGAATACGTATTGCTTCAAGTCTTGTAACGGGAGCAAAAGTTTCTTCAAAATCAATACCTTCTTTTTGATTATATCCATGTGCAACTAGTCTAGCTTTATTTCTAGTTATATTACCTTGTTCATCTATTTTATTTTTGTAAATCCATTTTGTTTCTATAAAGATTGATTATTTGGACGGGGAACTAATTCCCAAATATCGTTACGTTCAAATTGATTTAGTTCTTCTTACATTGCAATAATGTAGTAATCGTCTATTGATGCTTCTTTAGGATTTTTAGGTTCTATTGTAGAAATGAAAGCTACATGTCCCATTTGATTTAGTTGATTTCTTGTTCTTAACTTGAGAATTGATTTCACCTATTATGTTTTGAGTAGGGTGATCTCGTAATATTCTTGGTGATGATCTTAGTTCATTATTATAATTTTCAAAATTTGTATTTTCTATATTTATAAATTCTTCATCATCTTTTATACTTAATTCTTTGTTGAAATTTTCGTCAAAAGATACATGTAAGGTTTCTTCAATTATGTTTGTTCGTTTATTAAATACTCGATATGCCTTACTTCGTTCTGAATATCCTACAAAAATTCCTTCGTCGGCTTTAGGATCAAATTTACTTAGTTGATCTTTTGTATTTAAAATAAAACATTTTGATCCAAATATTTTAAAATAAGATATATTTGGCTTTTTGTTATTGAATAGTTCATATGAAGTATTTATAGTTAATGGTCTAATTGATATTCTATTCAATACATAGCATGCAGTAGCTACGGCTTCTGCCCAAAAATGTTTTGGTAGAAAACTTCCATTAATAATGTCCTAACGCATTCTTGTAATGTTCTATTCTTTCTTTCTACAACTCCATTTTGCTGAGGAGTTCTAGGAAATGAAAAATTATGATTTATTCCTTTCTTTTTACAGAACGTTTCAAAAGCTTCATTTTCGTATTCGCCTCCATGATCACTTCGTATATTTTTAATTTTCAAATCTTTAGTGTTTTGAATTCTTTTGACAAATGTTTTAAAATGCTCAAAAGTATCACTTTTATTTTTCATAAAAATAGTCCATGTATATCTTGAGAAATCATCAACTATTACAAACACGTATCAATTATAATTAATGGATTGAACTTGTGTTGGTCCAAATAAATCCATATGTAGTAATTCTAATGGTTGTAAAGTCGAAATATTTTTCCTAGATTTGAAAGAAGATTTCGTTAATTTTCCTTTTTGACAATCATCACAAAGATTTTTTTATTTTAAAGTTTATTTTGGGTAAACCTATTACTAATTCATTTTTGGAAAGTTTTCTAATAGTTTTAAAATTTATATGACAAAATCTTTTGTGCCATAACCAAGGATCATTACTTTGGCTAGTAAACACATACTTGTATTATGATTAATATTCATATTTAGAACGTAAATATTCCTATCTCTATTTCCTTCAAAAACAAGATTTTGGTTTTGATAAAAAAAACTACATTTATTTTCCGAAAAAGTTATTTTAAACCCTTTGTCACAAAGTTGACTTATGCTAAGTAGATTATATTTTATATTTTCAACTAACGAAACATTTGTTATAAAAGGTAAATTTGATGTACCGTAATTGCTCACATCTCCTTTGCCAATGATATAGCCTTTTGAATTGCCTCCGAAGGTAACCGAGCCACCATCAAAGTATGTGATGTTTGTAAGCATATCTTTGTCTCCGGTCATGTGTTTTGAGCAACCAGTGTCTAGTATCCATTTCTTCTTTTTAAGTGGGACCTGAAAATAAATACAAAATTATCAGTACCCACCTTTTAATAGGGTCCTAAAAAGTTAGAGCTTAGGAAGCCAAACCCAATTTGGTTTAGTATCCTTTTTATAAATATAGTTTTTATTATAATGAACACTATTAATAAATGTTTTAATATATTTATTCCTAATTAAAATATTGTTACTTTGGAACCCAAGTTTTGACTATCTTGGTTTCTACTTTTGTTTTAATAGGTTCTCTTAATAACATTTGTTGTTTTGAATCAATATTCCTCTTAAAATTTGTATTTTTCTTTTTAGGAATTTTTGTCTCCTTTTTATATCCTAATCCATGAAGAGGATTGAGAATTTTCTAAAATCTTAGATAAATTTTCTCTTCCTTTGTTAAAGTTAGAAACATTTTTAGTTATGTTATCCAATCTAGCTTGAAGACTATTATTTTCTAATTCAACTTGTCTAATCTTAGTTTTTAACTCATGATTTTCAGAAACAATTATATCATTCTTTGTCTTTTGAGTTTCAATTTCTTGACTTAAAATTGATAATTGAGTTTCCGAATTTGAATGAGATTCTTGAACTTTTTCAAGTTCTTCTTCTAAAATTTTCTTTTCATCTTTTAGCATATCCCTTTCAAATTCAGCTTTGTTTTGATTTTCATGAGTTTCTTTGAGTTTCTTTTAAAGAATTTTTATTGTGTTCAAAATTTCAGTGTTTACTTCAATTAAATCATCGAAAGTTAAATACTAAACTCAGATTCTTGAGCCATAAAGCATACATTCGCTTGTTCATTGTCACTATGATTTTCACTTTCAGATGAAGATGAATCAGAATCATCCCATGTTACAGAGAATGCCTTCTTTTTGAATTTCTCTCTCTTGTTTTTGTTGTTGAGAGTTTTCTGGTTCTCCTTCTTTTGCTCTGGGCAATCCTTGTGCATGTGACCTTTCTTGTGACAGTTGAAACATTCTATATTCAAGGATGTAGGTTTGTTCAAAAAATTCTTATTGAATCCGTTTTTATTTCCTTTTCTATATCTTAAGAATTTTTTGAAATTTTTGGCTATAAATGCTAAATCCTCATCTTCAGACTCTGATTCTTCCTTTTCTGCATGAAAAGCTACATTCTTTCTTTCTTGAGCTTGATTTTTCTTAGCTTGCATATTTACTTCATACGACATAAGATTTCCAATCAACTCCTCTGGTTTCATTGTAGATAGATTATTTGCTTCCTCGATTGCTAGTACTTTTCTTTCCCATTCATCAATGAGTGAATTTAGAACTTTAGACACAATGTCAAAATCCGTGTATTTTTCTCCTAGTCCGATTAAAGCATGATGAATGTCTTGAAATCTTGAGTACATGTCATTGATGGATTCATTTGTCGCATTCTAAAGTTTTGGAATTGATTCTTCAGCATGGATATCTTTGTTTGTTTAACCTTGTTTGTACCTTCATGTATGACTTTAAGTGTTTTCCAAATTTGATATGCAGTAGCACATATGCTAACACGGTTGAATTTGTTTCTATCCAGGGCGCAAAATAGCATATTCATAGCTTTGACATTTGCACTAGCTTCATTTTTTTGAGTTTGTGTCCATGTAGGATAATCGGTTGTGGGTACAACAAACTCTGCTTGAGTAGCATTCCAGGCTTCAAAACTTGTTGCTTGCATATAAATCCTCATCCTTGTAGCCCAATAGTTATAGTTTAGTCCATTGAATGGAGGAGGTCTTTGGGTAGACTGTCCTTCCGCAAATGTAGAACTATAGGCAGATGTTGTGCTTGTACTTGCGTTATTTTCCATATTATCGATATGTCTAATAATGGTGTTATGGTTACAGGACGGCCTTGCTCTGATACCAATTGAAAGAGGCTATGCGGTAGGATCGTGTAATATGGAATAACGTAATAGTCTAGGTAGATAAAGTAAGTAAAAGCAAGGTAGACACCAGGATTTTATACTGGTTCGGACCTCTAGTCCTACGTCCAGTCCCTATGCTTCACTTAGGAATTCCACTAACTAACACCCTCACTTAACCCGAAGGAATAGGTTTACAACTTACCCGAACAACCGAACGGGATTTCTTTCCTCAACTACCGAAGAGGACTTCAACTCAATTACTAAAAAACAATATTCGACTTGTTGTGTTCTTATCAACACTAATGAGTCTAATGTAGTACAATATTCCTATAATCTTATCCTCGAGAGTATGCAATGTGTTTGTGAAGATTTAGGAAATGTGAATTGCTATGAATCAAAATTATGTTAAAAACAAAGTAGTGATTCAAGCAATAGATTTGTGAGTGCTTTGAGAATTTCTAGATAATATGTTCAAGAAAATAGTATGATTAAAGCAAGAGAATTCGGTGAATTGAAGATGTTAGAATTATGTATTTATACTTGTAGAAGAGGTGCATCTGTTGGCTAAGGGTGCAAACAAGAGATGCTTCCATTTCCATTGGTGAATGGTTGCAACTCTTGGGAGGAAGAAGGTGTCCATTCATAGAAAATTCGCAGGTTCAAATTCAGTCGACTAAACAGGGAATTCAGTCAACTGAAAATATGAAGAAAAATTTTCAGGAACAAATTCAGTCGACTGAGCAGGGTGTTTCAGTCGACTGAAACTGTACATGTTTGTATATGTGTAACAGGTTCGGTCGACTGGTCATCCCTGTTCAGTCAACTGAACTATTAAATTATGCACAGTGAATGTTTATTAAAAAAATGAAATTTATAAAATGTGTTCTAGTGTTTGTGCAAGCCTCTTGAGGATAGATTTTAACAATAAATCTAAACTAAGACCTATATAAAAAATCATACTTATGTTTATCCTTGGTCTTCATCGTTCTTTCTTTAGCTTTGCATCGAACTATTAAATTGTGCAGAGTGAATGTTTATTAAAAAATGAAATTTATAAAATGTGTTCTAGTGTTTGTGCAAGCCTCTTGAGGATAGATTTTAACAAAAAATCAAAACTAAGACCTATATAAAAATCATACTTATGTTTATCCTTGGTCTTCATCGTTCTTTCTTTAGCTTTGCACATATTTCTTCCTTTTTGTTGAAGCACATTGTCATTGATCAAAATCTTAGCGTATCAACAAAAGGGAGCCAAAAGGTTCAAATATGGAACCGATATGGCTAATCGTTTCACGAATTTCGCCACGTATCGAACACCGAAATGCACATATGAATATAATGTGGAGATCGGCACTACAAGATGAACATAATGGTACACAGATATCAGTGATATGATCATCCTACCAAAAGTTGATATTCACTGCCAAAATTGCTGCTAAAATGCCGAAAATAATATAAATGGAGCTAAAGCAGTCCAAATTCGATAGAACGAATTACGACGCCTTACTTAAAAAATGATTTACATTTTCATTATATAAAAATATTCAGGTTTCAAAAATATTTAATTTTCATCAAATTAACTAATTTTCAATTTTAAATTGAAATTTCATAACCAAACAAACTTTCAACTTTTCAAAAGAAAATATGCCACTTTCTATGCTTCAATAAATGCATACCAAACATCAAATTTTCATTTCCTAAAAAATTAATTGTTTATTTCAATAAAAAATAAAATTTTCCAGTTCGTTACACTCTCCCTCACTCAAAACTTTTCATCCCCGTAAGAAATGATATAGGATAATAGAAGCAACAAAAAGGAAAGATAGATTCGAAATAAATAGTATCAGATACAACAATTAGTTCAAAACCATAGAAATTTCATTTATTTTATTTCATTTATTATATTTAATTCAAAACCGTTAATTCAAAACCATATAAATTTCATTTCTGAACGTCTTAGTACTTTCATTTATATTGTATATTATTTAATTACATTCAAACTTTTTCCAGGTAAGTTCTATTAATGTTCCTGAGTGTAATTGAGCCTTGTACAAATTTACCATTTATTTGCAACATTTACATTAAGAAAAATTTAGTTTGAGAATTCTATTACTTAAGTTTTCTTTTGTATATCCTTCAATTATATATTCACATTACATTTAACTTTTTGAATATTTCAAGTAAGTTATATATATTATAGAATGCAATTGAGTATTATACAAATTAATTTTATCCTAGTTCAACTATTTCCAGTTGTTTCAATTTCATTTATTATTTAAACACTCCAATTGTTAAAAAATTTGCTCCATTTCAATAATTGAAAACCATCACTTATCATAGAATTTAAGAGTTAAATTTCTGGTTTCACTTCCAACTATTTGAAATAAATACACACACACACACACACACACACACACACACACACACACATATATCAAATCATACTCAAGAAATTCAAATCAAAATCCAATTCTAAAAAAAGTGTAGCAGAGCTACTAAGTGGTCTTTCCACTTTAAGACTCGAAAATGAATGTCGATGATGCTGCAATCATCACTGAAATTATTTTCCAGCGACATAAGAGGAGAGTACTGGCTTACTTCTTTTAAAATTCTTTGGAAACAATTTTCATTCAAAAATATTTTCAAAAAATATATTTTCAAAAGTTTGAAAACAAATTTAGAAAAGCGTCGAAAATTAAATTCTCAAATCCTTAATTTAAATTCATTTCATTTGCAAATCAGATTTTTAAACCATGTTTATGGGATTTCATCTCCTTATAACTGTAACGACCCTCAATTATCAAACCCGAAAATTCCAGATAGTTATGAAAAGAAGAACGAGATAGAAGAAGAAGAACATAAATACCAAAATACCTCACATTTGCAGCGGATAAAATATAATAATCAATAATAACAGTTTACAAAAAAATGTTATATCTGTCTATTACAATTAATATACATCAGAGTTTCACATAATATACAGTCACTGAATATATACAATTATCATGACTCAAATTAACAATAATATAAACACGGCGGAATTATTCTATACGCTCCTACCATCCAGCTCGCCTCCTGAGCTCCAGAACGTACCTACCTGAAAATCTGTAATACTTGGTCTGACCCGAGCATTACATCAAAGTAACACCCGGGTCAAGCTGGAAACCAGCGTGAGTAAACCCATCCAACATGGAATACAACGCATACTACTTATATATAAACCCGGGTATCTCAACAAATTGATAAGTCACACTTTGTTATAGACATAACTTATTTTCAAATAAGTTTTCTAAGTGTCAAAATTTAGATTTAATAATCCAATTCATTTGAATCCAATCATTTCAAACTATCAATTTCTCATATTAATTTATAAGAAATTCGAAGTGGTTTCGGGTATCTCCCAATACCCGATCCCAACCACTTCGAGTCTCATGTCATCCTATCCCAAGTTATACATACGAATAACACATGCACTTCATACTAGAGATAACAACCCATTCAAAGCATCCAACATCATTCAATCGTCCATAAGCAAAGCTTGTTCGCTACCGATATTAATTAAATTAATTCTGATTGAATTTCTAACCTCCACCATTTAGGATTCTTCACTTGTCAGTAATTAATTTCCAAATCAGTTTACCACTCAATCCTTCATTTTTCATCTTAATTAATCACCTTGGTTTAAATATATTTTCAGTTACATTCATATAATTATCTTTGTTTAATTACACGATATTAATTATTCTTATCCAAAATAAATAAGTATTCTTTAATTTTCCCATAAATTTGTTGACTATATTAATTTTATATATTCTTAATTGCTTATATGAATTAACTCTCATAAGTCACTTATTATGGGTTAATCGATCTTTGATTTATACTATTAATTATAAAATCCAAGGATCTTCAATTATAATTTTAATTTATCCTAATCAAATTTGTTTATCTTAATTAAACCACAATATTAATCATTTTCGATTAATTCCAAAACTGTAATTAACTATCCTTTTATTTACCTCATTAAATAAATCAATTACTCCATTATTAACCATCTTAATTTACCCCTTGACTAATTACTCCAATAATTATATTTTATTAATTTCATTGAGTAATTATTTACTAATCATAAAATGATTATTCTGAATTACTTACACTTAATCAATTAACTTAAAACTTAATTTATTAATTCAAACCCTTCATTACTAAATTAATTAACCCAATCATTAATTAATTTGAATTAAATAAATTTTCCATTTTAATTACCCCACTAATTAAACGAATCACAAATAATTAAGCCCTTGTCAATATTAAGATGAAACATTTCCTTATTTATGACCTAAGTTTTAAGACAATTTTAAAACCCAAATACTTCGAGTCAAACCAAAATTAACTCGGAAAACCAATCAAAGATCCAAAGTCACACCATCATCAGTGCCCAATCAATTTAATCATGCAGCCAAATACATAAATTTAACCATCTAAATTTTAAATAAAATCCGACAGATTAACCAAACAATTAATTTCCCATTCAAAATTTAAATTTGAACTTTCCTTTAATAAATTGCTTAGTGACTGAAATAATTAAATGTGTTAATTAACAATTCATCACCATAATGCATTATCCTCAACAGTAAGTTCTAAACATGCGTATTTATTTTATTTCACTTATAAAAACTTACTGTTGATTTAAATAATAAGTCAATAAATTTACGAACTGCATACAACTAATCTATATAAGTTTATTTTAAAAAAAAACTGATTTTATATGAACTCTCATATATTTTATTTATTCAAAAACCTATACACTCATTGTCCCATATATATATATATATATATATATATATATATATATATATAAAACTGATTTCAAAATAAAATTATTTAAACCTTATGTTAATGTACTATTTGAAATCAGTAACTCCAATCTTTCCCTTTCTTTTTTTTTAAACTAAATAAAACAGGAAGGAAAAAAAAAATTCTCACCTGAACTCACCTGAACCCCACTGCCTTCGAACAGGCGCCGGCGCCACACCACAGACGCTAAACCATTCCAGCCTCACAAACTTGCCGCTCCAGTGTTCGAGCGAGCCTCCACACCTTCGTGAGAACCCCGTTGAAAATCGACTCCAACTTCCCGAACTCGATGACATGCCGACGACTTTGCCTCCCAATGACCCTCACGAGCACACGGCGACTCAGATTCGCCACCCCCACAAAGAAGCCCTAATTGCGATGCTCTACCAAGGATTAATTATGAAGGAGAGATCGATTACAACGTAGCTGGGAACTTCGATTTATTGATTTGGGAAAACCCTATTTTTATCAATCGGCTCAAGTTTGAGAAGGACGGAGATGAAAAGGGGTTTGGCCCTTTATTCGTTTTCTTATATCATACGAGAAGATGGAAATATCACTGAGGTATCGGCCATTTTCAAAGTAGTGTCCTCCTTCTATTCCTTTCATGACTCTCGATTTTGATCACGAATGAAAAGGATAGGGCATAGACGTGATATAAAGTTGGAAAGCGTATTGGAGAAGATTACTGTTTAATTGATTTTACTTTTATATAATTTTATTCAAAATATCACAAACTCCTATCAACGCGTTTATATACCGTACGATAACACGATAACTCCAAACATTACAAAAATTAAAGTCAGGCAATAATATAATATTACGGATCCAATGGAACTGGTTTCGTCGAATTCCGAGACTATACCTCGGAAGGCTATTTTTAAATTCCAATTTAAACGATATATTATTAAAATTGAACAAATTACCTTTAAATTAAATTTCAACTATTCTATTATCTTCAGTATCATCATTATAGATTCTATACGCCTTCAAACTATTTTAAATAGGCTTAAAATCTCAGATTCAAAAATTTAGCAAATTTCCATTATTAAATTCAATATTTATACTATACAATTCAATGATTTCATTATCAAGTAAATATTGATATCTTGAATTTAAGTTAAAATTAACTTTTAAATATTTTAAAATCAATTAACTATTCAAATTCAAATGGTTAGAAATTTCGGGTCATCACATTCCCCCCCCCCCCCCCCTAAAAGAATTTCGTCCCCGAAATTACTACTTAGGAAGAATGGATCAATACCCGTTTACCTTTTCCCAAAACTCACAATCAACATCCTACTAACTATCTTTTATTAATGACCCACTATCATCTTAACTAACCTCCCAAAATCTTTTATAGTTCAAATACTACTCTTTTGTTTAATCATTTAAATTTAAATTTAACCAACTTTCGAATTATCAAAATTTTCTCAAAGTTTTCCTAACTCTCTAAATTTCCGAAAAATTTTGCCAGCGTCTCCTTTGCGCGGCTAGCTCGGTACTACTACAAAAGGCCTCTACGGGCTCCCAAATACCAAAAGAAAACAAAAACCAAGTGGCTACATCCAAAAACCCAATCCAATTTCATACAGAAATTAAAATACATACCTTTTTGTCGGGCAATTCACATTTATCTTTTGGAATTAAATCCAATTTTCTTTTCCCCCTTTTAATACCTGCATATCTTGTTTAGCAACAATATTCAATCGTAACTTTACAAATCATTTTATACATTCTCTTATATAGGTTTCCATATTTACTTTTATTCAAATTCGTTTTTCCCGTTTTAATATGAATTCATCTTATTTCAATTTTGAATATTAAATTTTATTTTGCATTTAACTGAGTCTTATTAGTTCCATCTACTAATCTATTTCAGTTTCATATTTAAAATCGTTTAATTTCTTAACAAAAATTTTCTAACTCCCAAAATTTTCAAAAAATTTTGGCAGTGTCTCCTTTGTACGGAGGAGCTTTTGCAGTTTGACAAGAGATATAAATATATATACATCGACCCAGCCGATCGAAAAAAGCAAAAACAGTTCATATTTCCTATTTTTATTGCGTAGGCGTAACTTATTTAGCATTTTAAGCAAGCAGCTTATTAATTTAAGCAATTAGCGCAATCCAAACCAGCCAAACGGCCTTCATGTACCTGTACTTACTCAATTTAAACATATAAGTACTATATATGAAGTGTAACGACCCGTATTTTACGTGTCGATAAATCGTAGAATTTACAGGTCGTTAGTATTGTTTATGTTGTCTCTAGCATGAGTTGAATGGGGAGTTAACTCATGTGTAGTGTTGAGTCGTGACCGACTTATAGGCTTAGCCGAGTTAAGGGGTAGACGACCTAAAGCTTGGGTCGTGATGGCCGGGTTAGTAAGGCTAACGTATTACCGAGTTGAAGGTTCACCGAGATAAGGTAGTGACCGACCTATAGTGCTTGACCGACCTAAGGGAGTTACTGGTCTAATATATAGCGACCTAGTGGTTACCCCTGTATGTGGTTAGGTCGGTAGGTCGGGTATATTGCTAGGTCGGCAATGTGGCTTTGGGTTGGGTCGGCATCTGGTTTAGTTGATAAGTCGGCAAGGTGTGTTAGATAGTTGGGTCGGCAGTGTATGTTGAGGCGTTGGGTCGGTTAGGCCGTGTTATAACTAGGTCGTGTGGCCTCGTGTCTTTTGTTAAGTCGCAGAATGACTTAGTGTTAGGTCGGCCATGTGGTATCTCTGTTAGGTCGATTGGGTCGTGTACCTGTTGAGTCTTGGAGTGGTTTATGTGTTAGGTCGGCAGAGTGTTGGGTCGGCAAGGTTAGGTCGGCGAGGTTAGGTCGGCGGCGACTTAGGGACGGCCGAGATAAGGGTTTTTCCAGCCTATAAATAGAGGGGTTCGGCTCACTTTTTTGGCACCGGTTTTTGAAGCAACGAAGTGCTGCCATTTTGAGAGCTCGACTACAACATTTCTTCGTCTTCTTTTCTTCATTTCAATCTAGTTCTAACATCCATCCAAGATCGAAGATCGAGATCAAAGATTCAAGGGCTAAAGTTGAAGATCTTCATCCAACGAAGCTAGATTTCATCGTTTTAAGCGAGATTTCGCCAGATCAAGCCTTGATCTTCGCTGTCCAGATCTGAAGTGTTTAGTTTTTGAGGTGTTTAGGTGATTTGGTGAGTGGTAGTTATCTCTCACGCGGACCCAAAGGAGTGTATTGGATTGGTGGTTTGTTGGAGTGTTGTAGATAGTGATTTTGTGCATTTTTCCTTAGATCCAAGTATAGATCCATTGTTTGTGAAAATGTTTACCTATGCAAGTTCATTTATTAAGTTATAGAAACAAAACCCATGTTTTATGTTTGCTAGATCTATGCTAAAAACCCATGATTCATGTATGTTAGTTCTATGCTCATTTATTTACGAAATTGCCATTTTAGTTATAAATGCCTAATTAGATCTTGATTGAATACTTATTTGTTTGGATTAATGTTTGCCTTGATTGATTTTTGTGAATGATCTATCTAGTTGATAGATTTGGAACAAAATGGTTGAAGATGATTCAAAAGCTAAGTGGAAAGGCTCTTGAATGTTGAAAGCTGCCTATGGCATATGAAGCGGATGTGGAAGCTCATATAGATGGATTCGATGACGATGGACTTTGACATGATGCAAGGAGGCAAAGCATGAGATCGAGAGGGGACTTTGCTACGATGCGATGAGGCAAAGTGTGATGTTGAGATGGGACGGGTCATGATGACGTTCCAAGCACGGGCTACGACGACGTGCAAAGTTATGTTGATAACTCGGTGATGCGATCCGGGTTGGTGATAATGGTTAGCTTGAGAGGCGCTTGAGCTAGTATGGAAATAGTCGTCGAGGAGGATGACTAGGAGGCTAAGATCTTATCGTTGTTGAAGGTTCTAGCATGCTCAAAGCAAGAGTACGTTGGGACGGGCTGCGACGACGTTCCAAGCACGGGCTACGACGACGTGCTAGTACTCTGGGTAGTTGCGAAAATTTCTAGGCACGGGCTGCGACGACGTGCGGAGTTATGTCTAGAACCGGGGTTACCATTAGCCCTTGACGGATGGTCATTCAACTAACGGTGATATCAAAGCAAGGATAACAGTGATAGCCAGAGTCATGGATGTTTGGACGTTTGGTTGTATCATCATTCGGTCTCAAGAGTGGTATTTTCTAGGTGCTTATCTGATCTTGGTTTAGGCCTTGGGGGTTTGTATTTGGAAAACATCGCCCTTGACTCGAGTGATTATTGCTTTACCTTAATTATCTGCTATGTTATGCTTACTTCTCCTTGGTGTGTGTCTGGGGGCTATCACTGTAGAAGAGGTGGAGTGGGATGGTTTGGTTCCTATTCCTTTTATCCCTTATGTTCTTTTGGTATGTTTGATAGTTAATTTACTGCTCACTAAGACTTTGTCTGACTCAAGGTTTTATGTCTCCTCTTATTACCTTGGGCTGTTCATCCATGTTGGGATGGGCAGACTAGGTAGCAGGTGACAGGTGCTGTTCTTAGAGATCTACGCTGATGATGATGAAGACGAGCAGGAGGCTTTGCATATTAGTTTTCTTACTATATGTACTGGGTGTTCCGCTGTTGTATCTGATTGAGTGTTATGTAGTGAGGCTTTGATGTATGGATGATTCATACGTTTGTATAAAACTACTATGACGCTTATATGATGATTTTCTGCTATGGAGCTTCAATATATATTTCTCTATGGTATTTTATCCATGCGCTGTGAGATGTACGCGAGAGATTCTGCGATGCTTATTTTACCCTGACTACTGTCCATGGCTACCTGGCACGCCCTTCAGCGCTCTTTTCTCTTGTTTTGGTACGGGAGCCATGGGTGGTCGTCACATTTGGTATCAGAGCCTTGGTTAATCGATTTTAGCCAACGCTCGCTAACGTAACTACGTATAAGAGACGTAATTGTATTTTGATGGATGATTACTATATATGATATAGTAGTTTAAAAGGATTTGAACTCCTTATGCAGTTGTTTCTTAAGGTGTTCTAATCATTCTTATTACAGATATTAAGGATGAGTCGAAGAGGGAGACCAGCTGCAAGGGAAAGCCGTGCTACTGAAGGAACTGTTGATTATGGAACTATGTTCGAAGCGATGATGACTTCGATCATGAGAAGGATACCAGCTTCAGGATCATCAGTGGATGTGGGAGTTCAAGTCCAAGCTCCAAGACCGGTGGATTTTGCTAAGCTTTGCAAGGATTATACTTCTCTTGGAGGAAAAGCTTTCTTGGGGACAGAGTCGACTATTGAAGTGCAGAGATGGATTGATGCTTGTCGAAGGATCTTTGGTGACTTAGGGATTGAGGATGCAACCAAGAGAAAGCTTGCATCGAGACAGCTTCAGGGAAGAGCTGCTGATTGGTGGAATTCTATCACCATCGATACACCAGAAGAAGAGATTACTTGGGAGCAATTCCAAGGTAGATTTGAAGCTAAGTTCATCTCTACGGCTCAGAAGTCTGTTTTGTTCAAGAGGTTTGTGGAGCTCAAGCAAGGTGGGAGACCTGTTCTTGAGTATATTTCCGAGCTCGAAGCCTTGTCCAAGTATGCCAGATCATATATTGATTCTCCCTACCAGAAGAACGAGAAGTTTGTGACCGGCTTGGATGCTTATCTTGGGAGGCAGTTAGTGGATCATTTGGACGATCCGTTTGAGAAGCTTGTGGAGAAAGCTCTCAGGCACGAGAGTTTGTTTCCTAAGGAAAGTTCTGTTGTTGCTGTAACCAGGGAAGGATCTAGACCACAGCAGAGTGGCAACAAGAAGAGGAAGCAGCAGCAACAGAGGGGTAGGGATGGCCAGAAGAAGCCGAAGGGCGAAGTGACTTGTTATAATTGCCAGCAGAAGGGCCATCTCTCCAAGGATTGTAGGAATCCAAAGGCGCCGGCGAAATGCCACAACTGTGATAAAGCAGGGCATTTCAGGAAGGACTGTCCAGAACCGAGGAAGGACAGGCAGATTGTGCAAGCTTATGCTTTGGGAGCTGTGCCGTCATCTTCAAAAGCTCCTACTGCTGAAGAGAAGGGGAAGAGTGTGGTGGTTCAAGGTACTCTTTCTATTTGTGGCGTTCCAGTTAAAGTGTTGTTTGATACTGGAGCGTCGCATTCTTTTGTTTGTAATGATTTGGTGGGCCGGTTAGGTTTGGAACCGGATATTGTTGATAGGCCATTGGTTGTGACTAATCCAGTTGGGGGTTCGTCATGTTTGTGTATGATATGTCGTGGTCTAGTTGTGTCGAGTCATGATTGCTCGTTTGGTTGTGATTGCTTTGTTCTGAACTTTGCGGGGTTTGGAATTATTTTGGGTATGGACTGGCTTAGGAAATATGCGGCAAGGATTGATTGTGAGAGGCTTGAGGTGACAGTCGGGAATGTGGAAGGGCGAAAGGTTGTGATACGATGTAAGCATGAGGAAGACGTCTTCATGAGCTTCATGTATTCGCTGGTTGTTCCACGGGATGGACTGTCATCGGTGCCTATTGTGAATGGATTTGAGGATGTCTTTGACGAAGTCAAAGGGTTGCCGCCGCATAGGGAGATCGAGTTTCGTATCGATCTAGTTGAGGGAGCCAGACCTGTTGTGATGCCTCTTAGGCGGATGGCGCCTAGAGAGCAGTTAGAGTTGAAGGTGCAGGTTGATGACCTTTTGCAGAAAGGATTTATTCGGCGTAGTGTGTCCGAATGGGGTGCACCTGTTGTGTTCGCAACCAAAGCGGATGGGTCGTTGAGGTTGTGCGTGGATTATCGTGAGCTGAATAAGTTGACTAGGAAAAACAAGTATCCATTGCCGAGTATAGATGACTTGTTTGACCAGCTTCACGAGGCTAAGGTGTTTTCTCAGATGGATTTGGCAACGGGATTTCACCAGTTGAGAGTGGCAAAGGATAGTGTGCCGAAGACTGCTTTCAGGACACCATCCGGGTTTTATGAGTGGCTGGTAATGCCGTTTGGATTGACTAACGCGCCAGCATATTTTGTGGATCTTACGAATAGAGTGTTCAGAGATCAGTTGAACAAATTTGTACTTGTGTTCGTGGATGATATTTTGGTTTACTCCAGAACTGAAGAAGAGCACAAGACGCACTTAAGGATTGTTTTGGAAATCTTGCGGAAACATCAGCTGAAGGCTAAGTTTTCGAAGTGTCACTTCTGGAAGAGTGAAGTGAGGTTCTTAGGCCATGTTATCTCTGGAAATGGAATAGCGGTTGATCCCGCTAAGGTGGCAGCAATCCAGGATTGGGTTAGACCTAAGAATGCATCTGATGTGAGAAGTTTTCTTGGATTAGCAGGATATTATCGTCGGTTTATCAAAGACTTTTCCAAGATAGCTGCACCGTTGACAGGATTGACGAAGAAGAACCAAGTGTTCAAATGGGATGATAAGTGTGAGCAAGCTTTCGTAATCCTGAAAGAGCGACTGACGAGTGCTCCTGTCTTGACTATTCCAAGTGGGAATGATGAGATGGTGGTTTACACCGATGCATGTGGCACTGGACTTGGAGCAGTGCTAATGCAGAAGGATAAAGTTGTTGCATATGCTAGTCGACAACTGAAACCGCATGAAAGGAATTATCCGACTCATGATTTGGAGTTAGCGGCGATTGTGTTTGCTTTGAAGATGTGGAGACACTATCTATTGGGAGTTAGATTTGAGTTATTTACAGATCATAAGTCGTCGAAGTATCTGTTCTCCCAAAAGGATTTGAATCTTCGACAGCAAAGATGGCTAGAGTTCTTAGCATCTTATGATTTTGGTATAGCCTATACTCCAGGAAAAGGTAACGCGGTGGCTGATGCGTTAAGTCGAAGACATGCAGGATTGGGAGCCATGTTTTCGGAGTGGAAGAGTCTCAAGTATTTGGCTGAGTTTGACTTCAGGCCTAGATGTGAATTGGAACCTGAGATGTTGGCAAACTTATCAATAAGACCTACTCTTGTGGAAAGGATTGGCGAGAGCCAAAAGCAAGACGATAAGCTTGTCAGGATTATCCGTGGTTTGGAATCTGGATTGGAACCAGAGAAGGATAAAGGATTCGAGATCGATCGAGAGGGTCGGCTTCGAAAGCAAGGACGACTGGTTGTTCCCGATATAGATGGATTGAGAGATGAAGTTCTAAGGGAAAGTCATCACTCGAAGTTGACGATTCATCCAGGTGGAAATAAGATGTATCGGGACATGAAGAGAGCCTACTACTGGGAAGGTATGAAGAAGGATGTTGGAAATTTTATTTTCAAGTGTATGAACTGCCAGTTGGTGAAAGCTGAGCAGAAGAAGCCCAGTGGATTGCTTCAGCCATTAGAAGTTCCTACATGGAAGTGGGAGCAAGTGTCAATGGATTTTATCGATGGTCTACCTAGGACAAGAGCAGGAAATGAAGGGATTTGGGTCGTAGTAGATCGTTTGACAAAGAGTGCAAGATTCATTCCTGTTCGATCGACTAGGACTGCATCGAAGCTGGCTGAGCTTTATGTTAAGTGGATAGTTCGATTCCATGGTATTCCGAAGAGTATAGTGAGCGATCGAGACCCATTATTCACTAGTGGATTTTGGAAGAGCTTCCAGGAAGTTTTGGGAACCGAGTTGTGTTTGAGTACAGCTTATCACCCTCAAACAGATGGTCAGACTGAGAGAGTCAACCGAGTTTTGGAAGATCTCCTTAGAGCATGTGTTTTGGACTTCGGAGGATCATGGGAAGATCATCTTCATTTGGTGGAGTTTGCATATAATAACAGTTATCAGTCGAGTATTGGTATGGCACCATATGAGGCATTATATGGAAGACCGTGTAACTCTCCGACATGTTGGTTGGAAACTGGAGAAAAGCTGATGCTTGGGCCAGAAATGATCCGACAGACTTCGGATTGTATAGAGATCATTCGGCAACGAATGAAGGTAGCCCAAGATCGTCAGAAAAGTTATGCCGATAATCGTCGTAGGGATCTGGAGTTCGACGTAGGTGAGATGGTTTTTGTAAAGATTTCTCCATTGAAGAGTACTATTAGATTCGGGAAGAAAGGAAAGTTGACTCCGAGATTTGTTGGATCATTCCCGATTACCGAACGAATTGGAAAACTCGCTTACAGGTTGGAGTTACCGGAAAAGATGGCGGGTGTGCACAATGTCTTTCATGTATCTTATCTACGGAAGTATGTGCATGACCCAACTACTGTGGTTTCTGCTGATAGCTGTGAAGACTTAGAGGTTGATCCAGTGGTTACGAGACCTCGTAAGCCGCTTCGTATTGTTGAAACCGATACGAAACAGCTTAGGAAGAAGACGATTACGTTGCTCAAGGTACAATGGAGTGATGATGTTAACGACTGTACGTGGGAGGAGGAAGAGAGGATGAAGGCAGCTCATCCCGAACTCTTCGAGGTATGGCCCTAAAGTGTCGTGACATCTCATGAATTTGTAGCTTGTTCTAAGTCTTAGAATTCTGCATGCTAGGCTAGAATTGGATGCATGGTTTGTTGATTGCTATGGATGGTAGGCATGCAGAATATCTTTGATTGCTGTTGTTTGCTTGGAATTTCGGGGGCGAAATTCCTAAGGGGGAGAGAATGTAACGACCCGTATTTTACGTGTCGATAAATCGTAGAATTTACAGGTCGTTAGTATTGTTTATGTTGTCTCTAGCATGAGTCGAATGGGGAGTTAACTCATGTGTAGTGTTGAGTCGTGACCGACTTATAGGCTTAGCCGAGTTAAGGGGTAGACGACCTAAAGCTTGGGTCGTGATGGCCGGGTTAGTAAGGCTAACGTATTACCGAGTTGAAGGGTCACCGAGATAAGGTAGTGACCGACCTATAGTGCTTGACCGACCTAAGGGAGTTACTGGTCTAATATATAGCGACCTAGTGGTTACCCCTGTATGTGGTTAGGTCGGTAGGTCGGGTATATTGCTAGGTCGGCAATGTGGCTTTGGGTTGGGTCGGCATCTGGTTTAGTTGATAAGTCGGCAAGGTGTGTTAGATAGTTGGGTCGGTAGTGTATGTTGAGGCGTTGGGTCGGTTAGGCCGTGTTATAACTAGGTCGTGTGGCCTCGTGTCTTTTGTTAAGTCGCAGAACGACTTAGTGTTAGGTCGGCCATGTGGTATCTCTGTTAGGTCGATTGGGTCGTGTACCTGTTGAGTCTTGGAGTGGTTTATGTGTTAGGTCGGCAGAGTGTTGGGTCGGCAAGGTTAGGTCGGCGAGGTTAGGTCGGCGGCGACTTAGGGACGGCCGAGATAAGGGTTTTTCCAGCCTATAAATAGAGGGGTTCGGCTCACTTTTTTGGCACCGGTTTTTGAAGCAACGAAGTGCTGCCATTTTGAGAGCTCGACTACAACATTTCTTCGTCTTCTTTTCTTCATTTCAATCTAGTTCTAACATCCATCCAAGATCGAAGATCGAGATCAAAGATTCAAGGGCTAAAGTTGAAGATCTTCATCCAACGAAGCTAGATTTCATCGTTTTAAGCGAGATTTCGCCGGATCAAGCCTTGATCTTCGCTGTCCAGATCTGAAGTGTTTAGTTTTTGAGGTGTTTAGGTGATTTGGTGAGTGGTAGTTATCTCTCACGCGGACCCAAAGGAGTATATTGGATTGGTGGTTTGTTGGAGTGTTGTAGATAGTGATTTTGTGCATTTTTCCTTAGATCCAAGTATAGATCCATTGTTTGTGAAAATGTTTACCTATGCAAGTTCATTTATTAAGTTATAGAAACAAAACCCATGTTTTATATTTGCTAGATCTATGCTAAAAACCCATGATTCATGTATGTTAGTTCTATGCTCATTTATTTACGAAATTGCCATTTTAGTTATAAATGCCTAATTAGATGTTGATTGAATACTTATTTGTTTGGATTAATGTTTGCCTTGATTGATTTTTGTGAATGATCTATCTAGTTGATAGATTTGGAACAAAATGGTTGAAGATGATTCAAAAGCTAAGTGGAAAGGCTCTTGAATGTTGAAAGCTGCCTATGGCATATGAAGCGGATGTGGAAGCTCATATGGATGGATTCGATGACGATGGACTTTGCCATGATGCAAGGAGGCAAAGCATGAGATCGAGAGGGGACTTTGCTACGATGCGATGAGGCAAAGTGTGATGTTGAGATGGGACGGGTCATGATGACGTTCCAAGCACGGGCTACGACGACGTGCAAAGTTATGTTGATAACTCGGTGATGCGATCCGGGTTGGTGATAATGGTTAGCTTGAGAGGCGCTTGAGCTAGTATGGAAATAGTCGTCGAGGAGGATGACTAGGAGGCTAAGATCTTATCGTTGTTGAAGGTTCTAGCATGCTCAAAGCAAGAGTACGTTGGGACGGGCTGCGACGACGTTCCAAGCACGGGCTACGACGACGTGCTAGTACTCTGGGTAGTTGCGAAAATTTCTAGGCACGGGCTGCGACGACGTGCGGAGTTATGTCTAGAACCGGGGTTACCATTAGCCCTTGACGGATGGTCATTCAACTAACGGTGATATCAAAGCAAGGATAACAGTGATAGCCAGAGTCATGGATGTTTGGACGTTTGGTTGTATCATCATTCGGTCTCAAGAGCGGCATTTTCTAGGTGCTTATCTGATCTTGGTTTAGGCCTTGGGGGTTTGTATTTGGAAAACATCGCCCTTGACTCGAGTGATTATTGCTTTACCTTAATTATCTGCTATGTTATGCTTACTTCTCCTTGGTGTGTGTCTGGGGGCTATCACTGTAGAAGAGGTGGAGTGGGATGGTTTGGTTCCTATTCCTTTTATCCCTTATGTTCTTTTGGTATGTTTGATAGTTAATTTACTGCTCACTAAGACTTTGTCTGACTCAAGGTTTTATGTCTCCTCTTATTACCTTGGGCTGTTCATCCATGTTGGGATGGGCAGACTAGGTAGCAGGTGACAGGTGCTGTTCTTAGAGATCTACGCTGATGATGACGAAGACGAGCAGGAGGCTTTGCATATTAGTTTTCTTACTATATGTACTGGGTGTTCCGCTGTTGTATCTGATTGAGTGTTATGTAGTGAGGCTTTGATGTATGGATGATTCATACGTTTGTATAAAACTACTATGACGCTTATATGATGATTTTCTGCTATGGAGCTTCAATATATATTTCTCTATGGTATTTTATCCATGCGCTGTGAGATGTACGCGAGAGATTCTGCGATGCTTATTTTACCCTGACTACTGTCCATGGCTACCTGGCACGCCCTTCAGCGCTCTTTTCTCTTGTTTTGGTACGGGAGCCATGGGCGGTCGTCACATGAAGTTTATAACATTTCTCTTACTTAAACAACTATAACACTTCAATTTTAACAGAAATGCATTCAAAATAACTTCCACAAGCAATTTATATGTTTTCAAACCTAATTCAATTGTTTTCAACCAATTTATAAACCATTTTATTCAATTTCAATGGTTTGAAACTAAATTTCTTACATTCCATTGATTTTTTTACCCAAACAAGCACATATTCACTTCAAATGATTCAGGATCAATTTTATTTAATCTCTATTAACTCATAGCATTTTAATTACTTTCATTTACACCGAACGACAATATTCGTTTAATAGAGTACTATTTTAGGTTATAACTACTTCAAATTAATTTCAATTCATTTTATACGTAATTCCATTTCATTTATAATTTATCTACCAACCATTCATTGCATTTCATTTTATTCCCGAATTAGATTCATGTAAACAATTTATTAAGCTTGGAACATTCAAATTTATAAATTAATGACCATTTCCAAATTAATTTAATCCAAGCTTCTACTTAATGGGCTTTCACTCTTATTCGAAGCTAAACTTCCATAAATTTTAAAATTAAGTGAATTTACTTTAGTTTATTCCAAGACCAAACTTCAGTTTACTTCCATTTGATTCTCATTTAATCAAATTCCATTAAATTCAATTTGCCCATCCATTTAAATTTTAACTTTTATTTTAATTCACCTTCTCAATTTATCAAAATAATAACCAAGCACATACTTAACTCATTTGAACTTCAAATTAATAGACTTAACTCATTTGAACTTCAAATTAATAGGCCACCGAACTTAAGTTCAGTCTGATAATCTCATTCCAATCACATCTTTGATTTAGTTTTTTCTTTTTTTTTTCTTTTTTATACAATCAGACTCCATCCATTTATTTCTTAAATCAATTAACCCATTTATTTACCCATTTTAAATTTTTGAATTCATCTACTTAACTCATTTCTAATTTATTTTATTAATAAAGAGTCATTTTCAATTTATTTTCATTCACTTGGGTTTTTTTTTGCAACTCAAACTATTTCTATTATAATCACTTCTCTTATATCCAATTTACTTGCAAATCTCATTAAATATTATTCAAATCACCCTTGAATTTTAGTTATAATTCAAACCATCACATTTTTTTTCAATCCAACCCTATTTTATTTTTACAACATCTCTTCTAATTTATTTCATTATTAAATCCAAATCGAGTTCTATTAAGAATTTGAATTCATTTCCAAACTCCATTATTAATTTACAATCCATTTATTTACCAAAGTTAAATTTTATTAACATATTCAATCAAACAATTATTTAACCAATTAGCTTAATTTCAACTTCTAAATCAATATTCGATTTTAATGACAGAGAATCACTTCTTAAATTTCCCGAGTTTCAAATTTTATTTCATAATTCCAGTTTGGGTTTCCTTATTTCCCAAAACTCTAATATCTTTATTTAAAATTTTAGAAATGCTTTTAAATGCACATCATACTATTAAAATAACTCTTTATAAAAATACTTTTTTATAACTCAATGTCTCAACCAGTCCATCCTTGTTCTCATAGAAATTCAGTCATACGATGATCAGGCGTAGAACTGAAAATCTATAAGTACTTAGCAAACTCATTCTCAACATCCAGTGAAAATAATTTTGAAAATAATTTTATTGAAATTATAGAAATCAGTTTTTGAAAATATAGAGGAAATATCTTTGGTGAGAATGCTCTGGAAATCATCACCCCCATCCATGGTCACGGTTACATACCAGGGTTACGTTGCAGCCGCAGCAAAAGTCCATGTAACTGCAGGCTCTCCGTGGCCTCTCAATTACGCCAGGGATCCCACACAACAGATCACAGTTACATCCTGGGTTACGTTGCCGTCACAGCAAAAGTCCATGTAACTACAGGCTCTCTGTGGCCTCTGATTTTCGCTGTCGAAATGAAACCTCTCCACTCCTACATAGATTGCAGTCTGCCGATATAAAATCAAACGCAGACTGTTGGCTCTCAGCGGCACACACGACTTTTGCTATGTTATACCATAGGTCGCAGTCTACCGATATAAAATCAAGCGCAGACTGTTGGCTCTCAGCGGCACACACGACTTTCGCTATGGTATACACTACTCATAATCCCCAGGAACTAGTTTTGTCCGGACTCCTCACAGGATCAACTTTAGAACCCCACCTTGGGCTCAAGGAAGCACCACCCGGTAGCACACCTGAGAAGTTCATTTCAAGGGAGCGCCTTTTCCCCAGAGCCATCATCAAACATTTTATACTATACACATATTGTATATTCAAATCATACACCTAGTATGACCTCATATAAAGCTCATTTACACAAAGTCGATTATTCCAAAATCAATAATTCTCAAACTAGGCTTTCCAAATTCAATATTGATTTTACCCAAAATCAAAAGCCTTCCCAAATCCAAAGGTTCCCAAAACCTTTTTCCAAAATCCTCATAAGATCCTTTATATATATATTCAGATATATAAAATTTTAAAAACTTGGGATCTCTTCAAACTTGTATAAAACTCCTTTTATACTTCAAGCACTTTCAAAAATATTGCTTCTGGCTATAGATTTATCAAGGGAAGATTTATCTGATATAACAAAGATATACAACTTTGTTTATTCAAAACCAAATATCCCAATTTGATTACTCTTTTCAATATAGAATTCATTCAAATTCGTATGATGTACACATATCATCTCAATCTGATCGCTCACTCGATCACACAATTTTCAGTTCCGAACTAGTATCGTCCACCCGGTTTCCTAGTGCGGACTCAGATTTGGTTTCTTGATTAGAAACCGTCATTCTCCTTGCATAGCCATAACTATGACAGAGAATATCCAAAACCAATCAACAGTCCATATTCAGGTTCACCGTCGAAAATCGAGTGAAAAATCCCAACTCGGATCGATAAACTATCTCGAAATTCTGTGCTCGAATCTGGATCAAATCACTATGCGAATAGAATAATATACGTACATCCTACGTATTTCTTCATTGATTATTAGCCATATCAATTTCCTTTCTATTCACATTTCCTTAAATTCTCCTTCACTTATTTACAATTGCCTTAATCCCCATTTAGATTATCCCTTCAATTCTTATCTTAGTTGGGTATTTAAATCAATAACAGTTTAACTTCGACCAGTTTGTATTTGGAAAATAGCTTGAAAATTTTAAAAATAGATAAGTAGTTGAAAAATAATTTTTAGTTTGCAAAATAGCTATAAAATAGTTAACTAATTGTAAAATAGTCAGAAAATAGTTGAATAGTTTCAGGAATTTTAAATAATTTCAAAATAGTTGTAAAATACAAATTAGTTTGTGGAAGAGTTGAAAAAAGTAATTAGTTCAGAAAATAGTAGAAAAATGGTTAAATTGCTCCAAAAATAATTGTAAACAAGTATAAAATAATTTAGCTTTAAGAAAGAAAGGTTGATATATTTAATATCTTAGAAAAATAAGTTTATATCAAAACAATTTATATTGAAAATAGTCAAGAGCCAACTGTTCACTTCCCTAACAATTCAATTTAAATTTCCATTTAAATCAACCCAATTCCAATACAAATAACTCCAAATTCTTTTGGACTTGATTTATTTCCAATTCAAGTTGAATCAATCTTGATTCCTTCCCAATTTAAATCAAACTCCATTTGATTTTAATCCTGTTTAACCTCAATTATAATTTCATATTATCCCACTCAGTGTGAATTATTATCAATTGGACCTATTTCAAATTCAAATTATTTCAACATAATCCAATCCAATTCTCCATTTAAATTTTTATCTTCCAGTTTGAAGTCAGTTCTTAAACAAGTTTAATTTACAATTTAATTATTCAAATTTATTTTATTTATACACTACCATTTCCAATTTATAGATTTTCATTAACAACGAGATGCTATCATCCAATTTAATTTAAAACGTCCATCCATTTTCAATTTTTAAATCTCAAACCCGTTATGAGATCACACAAATTTCCAAAGCCAAATTCCAATTTTCTTAATCAAATCAACCTTACTCAATGAGAATTCCCACTTCAACTACAAAATTCTTTCCCTCTTATAAGTTCAAAACTTATATCACTTTGAGATTTTATATCACATTTCAGGGAAAAATAAAAACTCAACCTCTTAGAGTTTACTTCATTATTTTAAATTATCCTTGATATCATGTATATCCATACATATGTACATATTTATTTCTTGGCCCTCCCAGCCATGATTTAAAACTTTAAACCATCCTTGGTTTTAAATTCAAATCAAACTTCAAACAACCCATTGTTTTCAACAAGTCCTAGTTATCTAAATAATTCTTATTTATTATTTTTCCTTACCTTGGAACAAATTTTCAAATTCTGGAACCAGATTTAGAATTTTAATTTCAATCCATTAAATTTTAATTTGATTTTGTTTTTATTTCTACTCAGTTTGATTCCAATTTAAGACTTCAATTTCAGTTTGAATCCATTTCAAACTTATCTTTATTTAATTTTATTTTGGTTGTATTATATTACTTCTTAATTTAATTCTAATAATTTTACAACCAATCACCTTAATATTTATTAGAAGGAAATATCGCTTTATATATCAAAAATCATTTAAAATCTTTTTATAAGAAAATAACAAGTACGTGCTCATATAGATATACTCAACTCATTCTAGAGTACTTTAGACTCTAGTTAATGAGAAATCCCCACCAGAGCCAAGGTTCTCGCTTAACCTTCAGCTCTGATACAAAATGTAACGACCCTCAATTATCAAACCCGAAAATTCCAGATAGTTACGAAAAGAAGAAAGAGATAGAAGAAGAAGAATAGAAATACCAAAATACCTCACATTCGCAGCGGATAAAATATAATAATTAATAATAACGGTTTATAAAAAAAATGCTATATCTGTCTATTACAATTAATATACATCGGAGTTTCACATAATATACAGTCACTGAATATATACAATTATCATGACTCAGATTAACAATAATATAAACACAACGGAATTATTCTATACGCTCCTACCTCCAGCTCGCCTCCTGAGCTCCAGAACGTACCTACCTGAAAATCTGTAATACTCGGTCTGACCCGAGCATTACATCAAAGTAACACCCGGGTTAGGCTGGAAACCAGCGTGAGTAAACCCATCCAACATGGAATACAACGCATACTACTTATATATAAACCCGGGTATCTCAACAAATTGATAAGTCACACTTTGTTATAGACATAACTTATTTTCAAATAAGTTTTCTAAGTGTCAAAATTTAGATTTAATAATCCAATTCATTTGAATCCAATCGTTCCAAACTGTTAATTTCTCATATTAATTTATAAGAAATTCGAAGTGGTTTCGGGTATCTCCCAATACCCGATCCCAACCACTTCGAGTCTCATGTCATCCTATCCCAAGTTACACATACGAATAACACATGCACTTCATACCAGAGATAACAACCCATTCAAAGCATCCAATATCATTCAATCGTCCATAAGCAAAGCTTGTTCGCTACCGCTATTAATTAAATTAATTCTGATTGAATTTCTAACCTCCACCATTTAGGATTCTTCACTTGTCACTAATTAATTTCCAAATCAATTTACCAATCAATCCTTCATTTTTCATCTTAATTAATCACCTTGGTTTAAATATATTTTCAGTTACATTCATATAATTATCTTTGTTTAATTACACGACACTAATTATTCTTATCCAAAATCAATAAGTATTCTTTAATTTTCCCATAAATTTGTTGACTATATTAATCTTATATATTCTTAATTGCTTATATGAATTAACTCTCATAAGTCACTTATTATGGGTTAATCGATCTTTGATTTATACTATTAATTATAAAACCCAAGGATCTTCAATTATAATTATAATTTATGCTAATCAAATTTTTTCTCTTAATTAAACCACAATATTAATCATTTTCGATTAATTCCAAAACTGTAATTAACTATCCTTTTATTTACCTCATTAAATAAATCAATTACTCCCTTATTAACCATCTTAATTCACCCCTTGACTAATTACACCAATAATTATATTTTATAAATTTCATTGAGTAATTATTTATTAATCATAAAATGATTATTCTGAATTACTTACACTTAATCAATTAGCTTAAAACTTAATTTATTAATTCAAACCCTTTATTACTAAATTAATTAACCCAATCATTAATTAATTTGAATTAAATAAATTTTCCATTTTAATTACCCCACTAATTAAACGAATCACAAATCATTAAGCCCTTGTCAACATTAAGATGAAACATTTCCTTATTTATGACTTAAGTTTTAAGACAATTTTAAAACCCAAATACTTCGAGTCAAACCAAAATTAACTCGGAAAACCAATCAAAGATCCAAAGTCACACCATCATCAGTGCACATCCAATCAATTTAATCATGCAGCCAAATACATAAATTTAACCATTTAAATTTTAAATAAAATTCGACAGATTAACCAAACAATTAATTTCCCACTCAATAAATTTAAATTTGAACTTTCCTTTAATAAATTGCTTAGTGACTGAAATAATTAAATGTGTTAATTAACAATTCATCACCATAATGCATTATCCTCAACAGTAAGTTCTAAACATGCGTATTTATTTTATTTCATTTATAAAAACTTACTGTTGATTTGAATAACAAGTCAATAAATTTACGAACTGCATACAACTAATCTATATAAGTTTTTTTTTAAATGATTTTATATGAACTCTCATATATTTTATTTATTCAAAAACCCATACACTCACTGTCTTATATATATAAAACTGATTTCAAAATAAAATTATTTAAACCTTATGTTAATGTACCATTTGAAATCAGTAACTCCAATCTTTCCCTTTCTTTTTTTTAAACGAAATAAAACAGGAAGGAAAAAAAATCTCACCTGAACTCACGGGAACCCCACTGCCTTCGAACTGGCGCCGGCACCACACCACAAACGCTAAACCATTCCAGCCTCACAAACTTGCCGCTCCAGCGTTCGAGCGAGCCTCCACACCTTCGCGAGAACCCCGTTGAAAATCGACTCCAACTTCTCGAACTCGACGACATGCCGACGACTTTGCCTCCCAACGACCCTCACGAGCACACGGCAACTCAGATTCGCCACCCCCTCAACGAAGCCCTAGTTGTGATGCTCTACCAAGGATTAATTATGAAGGAGAGATCGATTACAACGTAGCTGGGAACTTCGATTTATTGATTTGGGAAAACCCTATTTTTATCAATCGGCTCAAGTTTGAGAAGGACGAAGATGAAAAGGGGTTTGGCCCTTTATTCATTTTCTTATATCATACGAGAAGATGGAAATATCACTGAGGTATCGACCATTTTCAAAGCAGTGTCCTCCTTTTATTCCTTTCCTGACTCTCGATTTTGATCACGATTGAAATGGATAAGGCATAGACGTGATATAAAGTTGGGAAAGCGTATTGGAGAAGATTACTGTTTAATTGATTTTACTTTTATATAATTTTATTCAAAAAATCACAAACTCCTATCGACGCGTTTATATACCGTACGATAACACGATAACTCCAAACATTATGAAAATTGAAGTCAGGCAATAATACAATATTGCGGATCCAATGGAACTGGTTTCGTCGAATTCCGAGACTATGCCTTGGAAGGCTATTTTTAAATTCCAATTTAAACGATATATTATTAGAATTGAACAAATTACCTTTAAATTAAATTTCAACTATTCTATTATCTTCAGTATCGTCATTATAGATTCTATACGCCTTCAAACTATTTTAAACAGGCTTAAAATCTCAGATTCAAAAATTTACCAAATTTCAATTATTCAATTCAATATTTATACTATACAATTCAATGATTTCATTATCAAGTAAATATTGATATCTTGAATTTAATTTAAAATTAACTTTTAAATATTTTAAAATCAATTAATTATTCAAATTCAAATGGTTTGAAATTCCGGGTCATCACAATAACATACACAATAGTTAATTATTTAGGAAAGTTGACCAAAAAAATAAATGATTATCTAGTACTATCATTTCTAACAAACAATTCATTTAACTTCCTAATTTCAAAAAAAATTATAATTCTATATGTAAAATATAATCATACATAAAATCATTTCATTTACCAATTTTGAAAACAATATTGTGTCAGTTTGCTCTGTTCAAGTGTTTGGGAATTCCTATCGATAGTGTTGGCCAAACGAATCGATCGAAACCCAAAATTCAAACTTAACAACTCAAACAACACAATATAAAACATTTTATATCAATCACAAATATGTTCTTTCATAGGATGATTCAAGAATGGATTTTAAAACAAGGATAGAGATTCAAATTTAGAGTGAAACCAAATCAAAGAGAATTCTGACCAAGAAGATAGGCTCGAAAGCAATATAATATAATTAGATTACAAAAGAGGAAAGATGGATAGGCTTACATAAATCGCAGCAACCTTAATTGGGTCAACTGAGACTTAGAAAAGAAGAGAATACCATCAACGAAAACCAGGACAAATTTTTTGAGAACATCACGGAAAACGTGATTCATGTGATCAACAAAGAAGGCAGGAACATTGGTAAATCTGAAGGCATGACTAACCATTCATAGAAACCTTTTATCCTAGAGAAAGGATAATAGGTCGAGCTTCAGGAATAAGATCGATGTGGAATTTAATTTCTCACTTAGGGAGAAGAGAAGCGACTTCACCAAAACATCAAGATAATCCTTGACTATCAGAGTGGAGTCAAGAATATTAGGCTGAGAATCAATCGAAAAGATAAAACTATTTGCATAATCCTGAGGCAATTGATATTCGATCAGAAGAGAATTACCCTAGTCGCCTACTAGAGAACGGTTCGAGCTTTGCAAGAAATACCAGCATCAAAACCGAGAATGTAGAGATCTCCGGTGAATCGACACCTATTATAAAGGAGTTTCACACCTCTACAAGTCATACTCAGGTTGGCGGGACCGCCGATGGGATTTGTCACACATAATGATGATGTTGGTAATTGAGATTGCAAGGTATGTTCAAATTCATTACAGAAATCAACAGAAATAAAACTATGGGATGCTCCAGTATCAAGAAGAACATAAACAGGAAAAGCAAAGAATGGAACTTAGAACAAAGGGAGAGTCCCAAAATTCAAAAGAAATCCTAATCCACGAGGATCCTAACGAAGAATTTCAAGCTCGAACGAAGATGATTCTATGACTAATTCTACTCATTCTAAGGTATGACTATCCTATCTCTAATGAGTTTATACTCCATATGCTAAGTTCTGCCTAAACCAAGGCTCTGATTCCAACTGTAACGACCTAGCATTTTGAACCGTTCAAATCGAAAATCATCCACATATGTCAGACTTGAATTGCTCAAAACAGCAGATTGTTAATTAATATTTGGTAAAACTTAGCGTATACAGTAAATAAATCAATCATAGAATTACAGACATTGAGTAATACAACAATAAGCAGCGGAATAGATAAATAGTAGTTCATGAAGCTACTACAATATCAGAGTCTAAACAAGATACAATAGAAATCTTAAATACAATGTAGTCTCAAATACAAAAGCAACTGACAAGACTGTACATAAAACTGGAAATAACTAGAAGCTGAATGGATATAAGACAGATCTTCAATCAAAGCTCCAAGCTCAAAAGGTGAGTCTCAAATACTATGACACTCAACCTAACCCGAGCATAAAGCAAAACACAAAACACTCGAGTTAGGATTAACATTCTTATGTCGGTAAATCAACACAAGTGAAATGTCCAAATGAAATGCAAATAACTTAAAGGATGTTTGGCATTCCCATCCTTTAAGGATTCGTTATACTATGTACATACGTAGTACAGTACGCTACATTGATAATGTCTACAGTAGAGTAAAATATTAAAATAGCGTTAAGGCGTTACCTATATCCCTCTTAACACATTTATATATTCCCGTAATCTATATAGTACCATAATTTCTCCATAAACTGAAGTGCTATCAAAGGGCACTCCATAGGTACGGTACAAACCAAACTCCTAGAAGACGCGACAAGGCATGTGACAAGGTATGCGAGGCAATGCCAGGGTAGGATTCTACCGTTTGCACTCCTGGGATGGTGGTAACGCATAGCTGCTACTACTACCCACCTCGAGATAGGCTTCCAAATAAAAGGTGCAACCAATCAAATCACAATGTAATAAAATGGTATCAAAGAAGCATGCTCGATCGGAGGAGTGGCCTTACTTGGCCTGGTATAGCTCCTGTTTTAGCCACATCAAGCGACTCCCAGGAGTCAGGGCTGCGATAATACCTTGTACGGAACCGTTCACCAAACCATCCTACTTTGTTCTGGAATCTCCAGCATGTACACAGTTATTAAAATGGTTTTTGGTATTAGTAGAGAGTATGACAATATTCGATCTCGGTATCTTTAACAACCAAACGCTTATTTCACACTTTGGTCGATTTATATTTCAAATGGTTCATTATCAAAATATCATATTCACTTTCAAAATCATATCACTTTCAAAATCATATCACTACTGAAATCATACCACTTGAAATCATATTCATTTTGAAATCATATCACTTTAAATCATATTTATTTCAAAATCATATCAATTTAAATCATATTCATTTTCAAAATCATTATATCAAAGTATACACATTTACATCCATTAAATCAAAATTATAATAGTTCCAATTTAAACAACCTGAATATTGAAAGTAGTTTATATATTAAAAATGGTTTATATATTAAAATAGTTTATATTTAAAAATAGGTTATAGATTAAAATAGCATATATATTAAAAATGGTTTATATATTAAAATAGTATATATTGAAAATAGTTTCAAATTTGAATTGTTTCTTCCAATTTCATAAACCAATTCAAATCAACTTGAATTCCAAAATTTCAATTTAAATCAATTTCAGTTCAACAATTTCAATTAAAAAGGTTCAATTCAAATTCTCATTAAAACCATTTTAATTTATATCGATTTCAAATCCAAGTTTGAACAACAAATTTAAACCACTTCTAATTCAATAGGTTTCAAAGCTTAAATATTCAAACAATTTACAATAACTCAAATTGATAAATTTCATTTATATTTCAAAATTCAACTTAAATCTTATTTAAAATTTGAAAATATTCACCTAATAATTTTAATATCATTTAAATAAAATATCAATTTATAAATTTAAATCCAAATCAAATATTCAAATTCAATTTTATTTAAATTTAAAAATATTCATTTAATCCCCTTTAATCAAAATCAAGTTATAAAACATATCTTTAAAACCTCAAAACCAATCAGTTCCAAACCAATCCTTATTTAAATTCAATTATTAACCGATTAAAATTTCGAGTCAGCTATAATTTATCCTTCTAACCTTTATTATTAAAGTTATTACAAAATCAATTTCAAAATAAAATTTTTAATAAATAAATGCTTAAACATATAATATATAATAATTAAATTAAATTTGACTATATTAAATTTTATTGAATTAAATCTTATTATTAAATTTATTTAAATCTTATTTTATATATTTAAAAATAGTAAAAATATAAGAAAAATCTTAAAATTTTATATTTTTAAAGACCTAAATTATAAATTTAAAATTTTCAAACATACAATTTAAATATCTAAATTTTACACATATATTTAAATAAAATCTTTATAGTATATTTTAAAATCAATATTTATTAAAACACATATATTTCCTTTCAAAACTTGAGAAATAATTTTTCAAAAATAGACCAATGTTGTCCATATATAGTTTTCTATCCTGTGGTCAAGTGATACGGATATTTATCATTTCAATCCGCACAATAATTTAAAATTTTTAGGTATATATCATTTCAACCCACAATCCCAAAATTCAAAATCAATAAAATCGCTTGGGTTTATCATTTCAACCCATAACAATTTTCCCTTATCTACAATATCGTTCGGGTATATATCATTTCAACCCATAGGGAAATTCTAACTATCAGAGAACTTGCAGTGGGAGAACGATATAATAACAATACCAAATAGCATAACATATCAATTGACAGGCGTATATCACAATTAACAACTTAAATTTAGTATATATACTAACAGATTATGGTGTCGTATGCCAATTAGTATAGGTAAACAATTGCAGATGATAACGTATCATATTCAAAAATTAAATTACTAGCAAACATATTTCAATCGTCATTTCATATGGAATAAATTTACTAAACACAAGAATGTTAATTGTGAGTGATCGCTCACCTTTTGAGGCTAGAGAAACAACAAGAATGAGATGCAGACAGGCACGGATAAGCATACGGACACGAACAAAGCTAGAAACTGCTGTAATATGGATCAAGTCAGCGGCAAGTTAGAAACTGCTGCAACACTAGCCAGGAAGCGGTGAAACAAAGTAATGAACATGAATTGGACGAATATATATACATATCATATATATAAACATCACTCTCTTCCATTTTTTTATATAAAAGAGAAGCAAGGATGGTTGGCTAGGCTCGATTGCTAGGCAGAGTCAGATGTAGGCTGTCGTGTACAAGGAGTTAGTTCCAGCCAGGGAAGGTTTGAAGCGTCATGAGGAAAGCTGGAGTTCGGCTGCTAGGTGGCAATGCGGAGGGTGGATGAGGATGTTAATAAAGGACGCAAACTTTAGGAATTGAATATATGAAAGCTTTATCATATATTTTTTTTCCTTTTATTAATCATAAAACAAGACAGAATGAAGAAATAAGAAGAGGATGGGCTAGGCATGGTTGGAAATTTTACGAGCTGGAAGGGGAAAGCTTCATCTTAAGGAGGTTGTTGTCTCGGCTATGCATGGGGGTGTGTTCACTACGTGGAGTTGAGGGGTTTTCAGGAGGTGTGTGTTTCAAGTGAGCTTGAGAGGGCGTGGATCTGGTGTTAAAGGGTGGTAGAGTCGAGCTAGGTTGCTATCAAGGCGGTAGGGGAAGGTGATGGCGACTTAACGGGCAGAGGCTGAGGGCGTTTGTAGGAAAAGGAACGAGCAATGGTGTAGGGTGTGGGTGAAAGTCGCTGGAGGTGGCAGGGGAAGTTGCAGACATCGCGGCTATTGGAAAAAGAGGAGGCATGCTAGGTGGGAGGTGCACAGAGATGGATGGATCAGCAAGTGGCTGGAGCAGGTTTGCAAGTCTTCAGCAAAAAAAATGGAAGGACGAGCGACTTTGATAAGCGATGAATATGACCAGCTTCAATAAGGAGGAGGAGAAGGTGGTTTTTCTTGGGCAGTAATGAGCTTTCGTATTATATTTTTTTATTTTTTGAATGGCCTGGAAGGGAAGAGACGCAGCAGTTTCAAGGCAAAATGAACACAAGCAGGTTTTTGAAGCAAAACGTAGAGCAACAATTCCAACAAATATATAAATGAATGCTTTGATATATATTATTTTATTATCAAACTAAAATATAAAAAAAAGGAAGAGGAAAAGTGTATGAACCAGCATATATAAATTTAAGAATGGGAAGAGCAAAAGTGAAAAGCTGAATTCTGAGGATTATAAAAGCCAATGGCTATTTGGTTTTCCACGGTGGATAGATGAAAGGACAAAGGAAGCCAAAAAGTTCAAATACGGAACCGATACAGGTAATCATTTCGCATATTTCGCCGCGTGTCGGACACCGAAATCTACAAATGAATATACCGCGGGGATCAACATGACGAGATGAACAGAATGGTACACAGATATCAGCGATATGATTATCTAATCAAAAGTCGATATTCGCTGCCAAAACTGCTGCTAAAATGTCAAAAATATTATAAACGGAGTTAGAGCAGTCCAAATTCGACGAAATACGACGTCTCACTTATAAAATGATTTACATTTTTATTATATGAAAATATTCAGGTTTCAAAAATATTTAATTTCATCAAATTAACTGATTTTCAATTTAAATTGAAATTTCATAACCAAACAAACTTTCAAATTTTCAAATGAAAATCTGTTGCTTGCTATGCTTCAATAAACACATACCAAATATCAAATTTTCATTTCCTAAAAATTTAATTATTTATATCAAAAAAATTAGTTAACTACATTACTAAAATTCGTTAAAATTATCCAGGTCGTTACACCAGGCATGTCCTAGATTCACGGCATGTTGATGCCTAGATGCTTCTACATAGTTTCCATCCAGCCGTCGGCGTGTAGATCTATGATTAAAGTCAGACGAAGCCAAGCTTTCGGTTGAGGAATAAGAGGCATGATCCTTTCTAGATCTCCTTCGCCACTCTTCGTTCAGCTGGTTTGCGAGCTCCGTGTTGTCACGGATCTGTTGAGTGAGCCCCTGACGGCTCCAATTAAGCTCTTGTATGAGGATCTGGACCTCCTCCGTAGTCACATGGCTTTGTGGTTCTGGAGCTCCTGCTGATGTCTGGCCTATTGTGTTCAGCTGCGTGGGATTTTTCCTATCCCTCCTTCTGGATCTGCAGCATTTGAAGCAGTTCTGGTAGTACACACCACGATGAATGTAGTGCTTTCCTAGTTCTGGATTAATCTTAATAGAATGGAAGGAACTACTGGAACACAAATCTGGATCGCCTCCTTAGATTTTGGCAATCCAACAATGGCTGTGGATCCACTGAATCAGAGAAAAGGAGAGTGTTCTCAGTGCAAGCACCAAAGTGTTTGAACCAAAATTGGACACAACACTCTTCGGATGTAATTGAAGAGATCAACAAGAAGAAATCAAACGGAAAAAGAGGCTAATCTAACAGTCACACCAATAAAATCAAACAGAGATAAAAAGAGACGAGAATTATATTGGTTCAACATTGTAGCCTACGTCCACTTTGAATAGTTTTGTTTATTGATGATTGATAAATGATTGCAATAGTAAAAATTAATAGCTCTTAAGTTACAATGGAGTTGCAGTAGAATAACGACGTAGAAGCTCCAAAAGTCCTTTATTCGTAGGCGTAGGGGTGCTATTTATAGGAGTAGATCTGGAGATATCTCCTTCAAAGCTTGGAATATGTTTTCTCACAAGTGGTGGGCCCGCAAGATCGATCAGGGGTCATTTGGGATCGATCTCGATCGATCCCCATCATCTCCATATCGATCAATATTAGCTCCACTTGAGCTGTGATCGATCATGGTAGTCCTTCAGATGATAAGAAAGCTTTTGTGAAAATTTAGAGGCATTTGGTGTTGTATTTTTTGAGTTATGATCGATCCAAGGTTGATTTTGTAGTTAGGCTAGAGCACGTGTATCGATCCATGCATATCGATCGATTGCGTATCGATGACATGTCTTGAGCATTTTGTGGATATCCGAGTTTCATGCTAGTAGAACATTTCCCTTGGTCACACTACTGCCTTCATATCGATCCTAGGTTGTTCCATTCCTATTGATGAATTTCCATTTCTTTCGTATCGATGCCGAAGTCCTTCCTTCGTATCGATCGTGGGTTGTTAGTTTCGTATCGGTGCCTGATCGTTGATTTCGTATCATTGACTTGTTGATCGATACGAAATGAGTAGAAGTGGGATTGATACGAAATGGGTAGAAGTTAAGTAGATGATCTATTATCGATGTTATTGCTTGATAGATACGAAGGGGATGGACATGAAACTAATGGATACGAAGTTGGATGGATACGAAATGTGATGGACTGTGATGAATACGAACTGATAACTTCTATATAATCGATCCATAACTAAAGCATACGAACTCCGATTAACCTGAAATTTGGAATATTGTCATTCATAACCTCGTTAGTCATACCATGCTAATTGTAGCTCGATCCGAACTCGAACCAAATTTTCCTATATCCATTGTGAACCTGTGTATAAACGATCTTCGGGACGGATTTTCTTTAGTTTCTAGTCAAGTCCTTGGTGTCACGGCCTTGCCAAAAGGCAAGATAACAATTTATTTATTATTTTAAAGTCATGCAATTATTGTTTAAAAATGTTTTAATTATATTTTAATTATTTATTCAAAGTGATTTAATTGTACTTTCAATTTTAATTGAAGTTATTTAATTATATTGGCTCAAGCTATTTAATTACTATGGGTTAGTCACTTATCACGTTATATTAGTTAAAAGTTAATTGATTATTGTATTAATATCATTTAAAGTAAATTATTTATTATATTAATATTATTTTGAAGTTAACTTATTAACACAATAATAGTGCTTAAAATTAATTTAATATATTATTAATGGGATTCTAAAGTTATTATTTTGGATGAGATTTAATTAAAATGAAGTAAAAGGGTGTTTAAATAATAATATGTACTTTGAAGTTATTTTAAATAATTTATGGTTTATCAAGGGAACCTTACGGACTTAAAGAGTTCACTAAATAAGTTTGTTAAATATGGGAAGAGTTTTATATATGGCTTTGCATATTTATAAAAGAATTTATAAATGATTTTTAAATATCTTAAAGGAGAAGTTTTATAAATGGGGTTTTGAAATTTAAGGAGAACGTTTATAAATAGATTGGAGATTTATAAAGAAACTTTATAAATAGATTGGAAAATATTTTTAAAATTAAGAGATGTGAAAAGAAATGGTTGATTGTCATGCATGAATTCGTGGGGCTGGGATTGTCTACATTTTACTATGGAGTTGATGTGTTAGCAACGTAACTGTTGAGTAACCTACGATCCATGATTGATGTTGAATGGTACTTTCCATTTAAAAGAGTTTTCAAGTATTTTTGAAACGAATGGTTTGTGAATATACTTATTCCGATGAGATAAGTATAGATTCAAATTTACAGAAATTTAATTGAATGAGGCTTAGTTGTTTCCATGGGAAATGTAATCTTTGTTTAAATGTTTCTTATTTGATAGTTAAATAACAAACTATGATCATCCCAAGATCTAGTGTCGATATCTCCATGTATGCTTCGGGGCCCATGATGGTTGTTTATCAACCATAGGGTGATCATATTCGATGCTATCCAGTAAGGGGTAGGGCCGGTCCTGAGTAGTAGAGATGCAATGTGTTGTGACCTACCGTACATTTTATCTAGAGATGTATGAATTTGGTGGGTAGAGCCTTGCCCTTTCATAGTTGGAATCCATTCTGCAATAAGCACCTTCGGTTTTGATTGTAGAACCTAGTATGTAGGAATTTAATAATGTAACAATTTCGGCTTTGATTAATAAGTAATTGTATTCTAGACATTATTATAATATCAGAGGATTTCATATGAAATGTTTTTGTTATCGTAAGGTAAAAACCCGTACGTGTTTATGTGCGACATAGTCTTACGAGATACCTTTGTTTTTAAAGGTTTTTATAACTTTAAAATCTAGTTAGGTGTATTTTCTCACATTGGTTTTCCAGACTGACTCAGATGTTATTTTATTATAATGCTCGGATCCGACCAAGCATATTTACATATTGCTTTTGGATGCACTCAAGAGACAACTTGGAGGTCTTCAAGTCGTATTCATGTATATGTTTATTTTCCGCTGTTTGTTGTTGAAATCATCAGCATTTGTGAGGATAGGTCGTTATAACTATTTAGGCTAATGATTGTGATTTATTATTGTACTCCGATGGATGGATGTATATATATAATAGTTTCTCTTTTGTAAATATCATTGTTACTATATTATATATTGTTACGCTGCAATTGTGAGATTCTATATTGTTTTTAATTTCTTTCCTCTTCTTCTTCTCTTCTTCTTTCTTCTTTCTTTTCCATAACTATCCCTCTTTCCATGTGATTTGGGTTGGACATGTGTGATATATTGTTAGCTTGAAATGTACGAAAAAGTGGGTCATTACATGATCGGCACATGAATACTGTGGATGTATTAAGTGTCATCTTTAGGAGTAAGAAAAGATTATCGTTACAAAAGTCTTCTACTAAGTGCATCGGCAACTTTATTTCCTGTCCCCAATTTATGTTGAATCCCAGATACATACGCTACTAAAAACACCAATTAACTTTGCTTTAGCATATTCAACTTCTTCTGAGATAATAAATACTTTAAGGGCTTATGATCCACAAAAACTCCAATCATTCTCCTAAAAGATAGTGCCTTCATAGATTTAATACAAAGATTAATGCTGCTAACTCTAAATCATGAGTACGATATTGAACCTCATGCGGTCGAAGCTATCAAGAAGAAAAGAGAACGACTCTATCTTTGTACATCAACAGACTCCTGACTCAATTCCAAATGCATCAGTATACACCTCCAAATCTTTATTTCCATCTACCACATCTAACATGGGTACAATGGTCAATAAATATATTAGCTTCTTAAATACTTCTTCGCATTTATCAGTCCTATAACATTCCTGGATTTTAGCTAAAATAATTTAATAATTAATTTAACCTTTGGAATTAAACTTTGGAATATTTGGTAATTAATATAAAATTTTGGGAATAAAATATATATTGTATTTGAATTTTCCAATTTAATAAGATGAATGTTTATCTATTTATACAAATGGATTATAATTTGAATTGATTTTGAAAATTTAATAAGTATATTGAAAGTGAATATTTTTGATTTGAAATTTAAATAGAAATGTATTGCAAACAAATTGGATTTATTTTGAAATTAATATAGAAATTAAGTTTCAAAACATTTCTTATTTTAAAAAGAGTTTTATAAGTATAAGTAATTGAAAAAAATGTATATATATAAGATCAAAACAAGAATTAATAAAAAGTTTTATCGTTTGGAAATAAATAAGCAAACATACATATGTAAAATTGGCTTATAAATTCATAAATTAAGATTAAGTAAGGTTTAAAATTTAAATTATAAATTAAATTGTATAAAGGTTTTGAACACAATTTAAACACATTTGACAAATGTTCAACAAGTAATAATAATTTTTAACAAGTGTAAGTAAAGTAATATGAGTTTGTACAAGTGTAATTTACAGATAATATGAATTTAACAAGTGTAGGTGTATTATTTTTTGTAATTGCAAGTGGCCTATGTTAATATTAAATAAAAGAAACTTGGTTGTCATTTTCGTTGTAACGACCCACTATTTTGCACCATTCAAATTCGACAATAAATTTAAAAAAATGTCAAACTTGAATAGTTCAAAACAATAGATTGTAAAAAAAATTGGAGCAAATGAAATCAAATCACAGAATCACAGACACAGAATCAGAATACTCGCAGCGGAAATAAAAACTTAATGGTTCATGAAGCCACTATCTCAAAATCTCAAAATAAGTATACATTACATAGTCTTAAAACCAAATATGGTTTGAAATAACACAGAAAATCTCAATATTCAATTGTCTCAATTACATAAGCTAAGATAAAAGACTGAAAAGAAAATAGACAGCAGCTCGATGAGGTGATCTCCAGCAGTCCTAGCTCCGGGGAAAAGAAGTCTGAACTAATACTCATGCTGACCCGAGCGTAAGAAATAAAGATAAACACTCGAGTCAGGACATACATACTTATACAGTGTAAGCTAATTCAAGTGAACTGTAATATAAAGGCAAGTAACTTAAAGGATGCTTGGGACCGCCCGTCCTCTAAGGATCAGTTAAACTATTTACTATGTAGTAATATTTCGCTATTATAATAGTGTCTATTAGTAAAATAAACTTACTTTAAAATAACGTTAAGGCTTTACATTTTCCACCTTAACACATCATAGTGCCAATAGTCTATACAGTAACGTAATACCTCCTGATCGGGAGACTACCAGAGGATACTCCATAGGTACGACACAAATCAAACTCGTATAGGGCTCGCTAGGGTAGGCGACACCAGTCTGAGCTGAGGGAGGCGACCAGTATATTAATACGGCAAAACTAGGCAATGCCAGGGTAGATATACCAATTACGCTTCCGGACCGGTGGTAACGCGTAGCTGCTACTACCGTCCACCTCGAACAACACTCCTAAAATCAAAGGTGCGCAGCAAACAATCACAAAGTAATATAATGGCATACGAAGAAGTGCATTCGATCAAAGGTGCTACCGCATTAGTCGGTCAATCGCTCCTGTTTTAGCCACCTTATGCCAACTCAAGGGAGTCGGTTCCACGTACATACCTCAATAGAACGTCGCCACCATCCTACTTCATTCTGGAATCTCCACCGCGTACATGGTTGTCAAAGTGGTTTTCGGTATCGACAGAGAGTATGCCCATATCCGATCCCGGTCTTTTTAACAACCAACGTTATTATTACCCGTGGTTATAAAATTCCAAACTAGTTTATATCTCAATCAAAATACTTCATTTTAATCTATTTAAAAGTGAAGTTATTATTCTTACAAAATCAAATATAAATTCCAAAGGTTTAGCCTAAGTTCATTTGCATCAACTACAGCACTTTCAAAGTGCGGTAATATCCCTTGCAATAGATTTTCGTAAATTTAATTTCAAACTTCAATATAAGTTCATCAAAAATTGAAATTTAATTTTTTAAACTAATTTAACTTATAAAAATCATAATTTCTATTTGAAATAGTCATTTAAATTTACCCAAAAATTTATGATTTTTATGAAGTAAATTCCCCTAATAAATATCAACCTCTTAAGGCTTCACTTATTAAAATTAAATGCCCAATTTTCTCTATATTCAAAATTTACTTGACCATTTAGTCTAATTACCATTTCAAAACATAACTAAATTTCCTCTTTATCTCTTAACTTACCCTTTTATTCTTAAACCAAACTTCCATTTCTAAATTAAGATATATTTCAAGTTTTATGTTTTAGTATTTACATATTTAACTACTAAATTCATAGAAAATTCAATAACACCTTATCAATTCAATTTAAATTCCAATTTATATCAAAATTTATTATATTTTCATACTAAACTTAAATTCCATCAAAGTTTCCAAAATAAATTTTATACTTTAAATTCCAACTTAACCAATTACTTATTTATATATATAATTTGTATAAAATTACTAACCATTATTTTACCCAATTTAAATCAAAATATTACAATATATACATTTAAAAAACTTAATATTTCTAGAATAATGTAAATAAAATAACCACGGGTCTGTATAATATTTTCTAATCTAGGTCAAAATATATCGTTTCAATCCGTAATTTAAAAAAATTCGGGTTCTATCATTTCAAACCCGCAATCCCAAGTTAAATAAATAATTAATAATTAAATAAATATCGTTCAGGAACATCATTTCATCTCGTAATGATTCTATTCTATAGAGAACTTGCGGTGATAAACAGTAAATAAATAAATAGTAAAACAACATAAATATAACAGTATATAATATAACTGATGATGTGTCAATTTAATAACAGGGTTTTTACCATCATAAAATTTAAATCATTCTACAATTCCACTTGTTATTAATTTACAGAACTATAAGTATGTTTATCGGGTGTGATTACTCACCTCTATGCTGCTGAAGATTAGATTCAAAACTACGATAACCACACCGGAAACAGCGTACAGAAGGCACGATCAAATATTGGAAGATGAGACAATCCGATTCAAATCTTGAAACAAGATAGATAAATAAAACTAAGTACGATCCAATTACGATCAAAGCAAATTTTTAAAATCAAAACTGGAACGAGATTTAAATAAGAGGATAATCGACCAAATTTTGCTCGACCACTTCACCACACAACTCGACCAACAACCCACATACTCGACCTTGTCTAAGTTTATGATTTGAAATGCATGCATGCACGAAGTGGTATGTTAAATAGTAAACTGATATATGCATAGCAATGTGGTTCAAGGGTTTGGCTCAATCACATAGTGTTCGGCTGTGATTAAAGTGCAAAGGTGGTGCACAAACGAAATTCTTTTTTTTTTAAAAAACTGAAACACGCAAATAGAGGAGTTTGGAAAAAAATTATGCTGGGCTAAACTCAAGGTGGCGCATGCAATATTTATATTTACTTAATATATTATTTTCTCTTACATGGTCCAGATCATCAAGAGCACGGCACAACTGTAAGGCTCGGTAAGGCATGGGCTCACCATAGTTTAGCCAAACACCACATGTAAGTGCTTCGGTTATGTCAGGTGAAGGGAGGTGGTCGTACTGCGGTTGTGGTGGAGAAAGTGTATATGCGATCGTGAAAAGTGGTGGAGTGGCAGAGCACAAGTGGAGTAGTCGATAGGAGATAAAAGAAAAATACAAGAAGAAAAAGAAAATAAAAGAAGGAAGAAGAAGAGAACTTGCGGCCATACCTGATGCAGAGCTCTCGCACGAAATAAGGAAGATGAAGGCCAAAAATATGGTGATGAATTAATGGGAACGTACTGGTGTATTTATATTAGGGGTTGCGTAAATCAAGTGTAAAAAGTGGAAAAGAATCTTATTTGAAACGGTAAGGAAACAAATGTACATGATGTTTGAATTTAACGGGAAGGTATGCTTTGATTGAATGGTAGCAAACGATAAGAATTAAATTCCTTTTTAACGGCCAAGACGAACCAATATTTTATACCAATTAAAACAAGGAGGCAAGGGAAAGTGGAAGATTTCATTACTATTGTACACAAGAGGTAAATGGAATTTTTGAACGTGTTTATATTTAAAAGAAGAACCTGCGTTGATTTAGGGAAAAGAAACGGAAAGAAATATTTGATTTGGATATTAGTAAATAGATGGATTTGGTTCCTATTAAAACAGAACGAGAAAAAGAAAGTGTAGAAGGTTTGTACATGAATGACAGTGCAAGTAATATATTTGAACGGCTATATTTAATCCCTTCCCACTTTTGAAATGCACGTCCACTGATTGATTGATTTACTTAGCTAAGGTAAGCAATTTAGAAGTGCGTATTATAGATGCAATAAATAAACAAAACATACACCCAATATTTAACAAAAGTAACGTATTAAAAATTTATATTTTCCTTATTTATCCAGTACATATGCTAAAAATAAATCAGAAAAATAACTTACCATTTATAGCATCGAACAAATCAACAATAACAGACATAAACGTACAAATTTAAAATGTGAAATTTACTAGTTTATTTGTACACTATTTATTACTAAATTTAACTTTTGGTTTGTTTACATTGGTTTGATTTTTTTTTCATTTAACTAAGAAACTGATGTATAAAAGAAACGTAAAATTTATTTTCCCTTTTTACCAAATATTTATTACCTAATTTAAAAAGTATATAACTGTTATAAGTAAAACAACCGTGAAATAAATGTTGAATATATATATACACGTTATACAAAAGATTTGCAGTTAGAGTTTTGAATTTAATGTTTCAATTAGCGTTAAACTTAACCAAAAGTCCAAATTACAGACATTGTTTATATTTATTAAAATATGGGCAATGATTTATAATCAATTTAAAATTCAAACTTTTATATAAATAAAATCCAAAAGTTTTTAAATAAAGGAATTAAAAAATTTGTTAAAACAATTTGGGCTGTTGCACTCTCCCCCACTCAAAACTTTTCGTCCTCGAAAAGGAACGAAAGAAGGGAAAACAAAGGAAGATAAGATAAAAGTGCAAAGTACATTAAACAAATAATTCCGGATTCAAAGCACGTATGCTCTCCTCCGTCTCCCAAGTGCAATCCCGTTCATCAATGCTCCACTGCACTTTGACTAGGCGGACAGATTTGCTTCTTAGCTATTCCGTACCTCGATCGACGATATGAAGTGGCTTCCTCTCGAAAGTTAGATTAGGCTCGATATCCAAACTATCAAGAGAAGAAGGTTGGATAATAAGAGATGGATCATGTAGACAGCGACGAAGGTGCGATACATGGAACAGATTGTGTACTCCAGCGAATTTACCGGGCAAATCCAATCGATAACCAAGAGGTCCAATCCTTTCCAAGATGCGAAATGGACCAATGAACCTAGGAGCAAGCTTCCCTCTACGTCCAAACCGAACCACACTTCTTAAGGGAGTGTAACAACCCGCATATTTATCGATTTTTATATTTAAATATATTTTTTAAATATTTTATCGTTAGTCGGATTTTAGTCCGAAAATCTACTTTTTGCAAACAGTCGAATTGGGACTCGAGACCACCCCCATTGAGTTCAAAATGACGTTTGCGACCTTTTTGAGTATAAGCTTCGATATGTTTGGAGACAGTTGAATTTTGCTACTTTTTGCTTTGGGCTTTGGTTTGGGCTGAGCCAATTAACAACTTACTAACTCAGTCCCAATCCCCCTCTCCTCTTCATTACTTCATTCCAACTCCTAACTCTCTAGCAAAACTGAAAATGGAGATGGAGAGTGGAAATTAAAACTCCAAGCCCTAGCTTCCTTTGCAAATCCATCTCCTAGCTCCAAAGTTCATGAGAACCCATTGGTAAGCTTCCTCTTCTTCTTCTCCAACTCATTCTCTCTTTGATTTCAGAAAATTCCTAAACCTAATTTAGGAAATGTTTCTCTTTTAAGCTTAGATTCAAGCTTCTTGTGTTGAGATTGAAGTGTGGCTGATCTTCCTTCACCTTCAAGCTTCTCATTCATTGTTTTTGGATTCAAAGGTGAGATTTTTAATCTCACATCTATGCTTATAATTCTCTTCTATTGTTAGGTATGAATTCCTAACACTTATTCATGTGCATTTGATTTTGATTTGGATTGCTTATGTGAATATTCCAATTTTTAGTATTTTGAGTTCAATTCGTTAAAAATCCTAACTTTGATGTTTGAACATGTTTTTGGTGATGCATCGAGGAGCTTATAGGGCCGGGTAGTCGATTGGCATAAACCCTTAGCGTCGTTGCTCGTGCGATTGCAATTTGGTCGGGATTTGCACCTCCTTTGAAATAGGGTAGGAAGTGCAAGTATACAGGTTCGGCCGACCGAGCCCCCTGGCCCGGTCGACCGACCTGTAGTCCAGGCACTTCCTGCCTCTGTTTGGAAGTGCTGGTTACAGGCTTCGGCCGACCGAGCTCCCTGGGCCGGTCGACCGACCTGGTGCCCCGAGCACATTCCAACCTCTGGTTCGGTCGACCGACTCAGGGAGTCCGGTCGACTGACCTGCTACTATTTGCCAGATTAGCCTATATTGCTAATTCGTTTGAATATCCAACTTTAATCGATTCATGTTGTCTCCCTTTTGTTGTTGTCATTTATTATCGACTTTGATGACCTTTTCTTTGGGAATTTTAGATATATCCATTTTGATGGATTTTATATCGATTTCTTTGGATTTTATTCACGTCTTCGAATGTGAATTTTTATGCCCGATTGTTTCTACAATCACTTCTATGATTTGTCACTTTAAAATATAAAGGTTTTCTATACTAGTAGTAAATATAAAAACTCTTTCTTCAAATGATTTCAACACTATTTTATTACAAAGCTCGTTTTCTCAAACCGGTTTCCAATCTATTAGTATATACAAACCTTTACCTCACTCGTATAAGAAATCTAATTAAATGACTTAGTAAAACAAGTGGTATGAAACGCTTGCGTTTACTTCGTTGGTTAATTTTTGGACTTGTTCGATTGAACCACTTGTGACAATTTTCTAGTGGAGATCTACAATTTGTTCGTAAATATTTAAGTTAAGCTAGTGGTTATGGGACATGAAGCTAAGCTCATATATTTACTAGCTTACTGTAATCGACACTTCTCTTTTATCATGACGATCATTTTATGTTTTAGACTAGCATTGTGCAATGTCTTTATGATTTGGTTCATCGGATGTCCCGCTGTACGACGTCGTTGTTCCCTTTGATTGTGATTTGGTTCATCGGATGTCCCGCTGTACGACGTTGTTGTTCCCTTTGATTGTGATTTCTGGATTTCGTGTGTTGAATTCTGGAATTTATGGTTCACCAACTTTTACGATTGGCATGGATATGTATGTCATTTATTGTGGCTTGGTGAATGAAATTAGGAGTATGACATTCCTTTTTATCTTTGAGAAGATCTTTGTGATATTGATTAATCTCTTGTTGATTTTCAATTACTTATTTATCACAGCTTGGCATTGTGATTATTATATGTTTGTGTCATATCTCTTAATATATATCACTTCATCTGATATTTATAGCTAGACTGATCCGTTTATTATTTTCTTATTAAATAATACTCGGGTCAGACCGAGATGTTACAGGTGCTTCTGCTTGACTTCTCCCCTTGGGATTTGCTTCTCTGACTTTTGGCTAACTACTTAGATTAGTAGTTTATTTTGTTGTATACACTTGAGATATGGACTCATAGTTGTATTCTTTTGTATAGCACGTGTTGCTATTCTTTTGTATTATCGTGGATCTTTTTGACCACTACTCTGATATACACTTTCATGTGTTAGTGTTATAATCATATCTATTTCCGCCTTTGTGATATGAATTGTCTGAGACTGATTTGTGTTATGTTTATTTCTTTTGTTTCCGAAGATATTATAGCCACTGTGTAGTAGCTTTGAGTTTGTGTCGGTATGTCAGATTTCCCTCTTGATAAAGAAATGCATGTTATACTATCTGACATATCGATGCTCGCGCAAAGCAATTACACGGATGGTCGCTCCTCAACAGCCTTATTCTCTGTGCTAGTTGACATCATTACACCGTAGTGTTCTTGGCTAGCGTGGGTATAGAGGTGAGGCGTCACAGCTTGGTATCAGAGCCAAACTTCGAAACAATATGGAATATTATAACAAGGATCATCGTCCTAAGTCTTTCTTAGGAGTCGTGCTTTGGGATTTAATTCGAGTCTTCGTACCGATTCATCCTATTTTATTTATGATTCCTTGTTTTATCTATCAAGAATTACTTGATATTTATCTTGAGAATAACTTTTTCTTCTTCTTTATTTCTTTCTTAAAGAAGAGAAATGGTTAGACCTGGCCGTCCCAGCGCAGGTCAATCTAGTGCTGCTCCCCAGGATGGAGTATTTATGTCTGCCCAGCAGCTTCTAGATCTTGTTAAGAACGCTCAAGCAGCCGGACCCAATCCAGAGCCTACTCATCCTAGATCTGGTTTTGCATGCTTGTGCAGAGACTACACCGATTTGGGTGGAAGGTCATTCAGGGGATCTGAGAGTGTTATAGAAATTCAAGCTTGGCTCAAATCATGCGATCGCATCTTTTCTCGCATGAACCTTATTGACCTTCATCGAGTCCAAGTGGCTTCTAGCGTGCTCCAAGAAAGAGCGTTAGATTGGTATGAGCTCCTAATTTCTGAAATCGTTGAAGCGGATCTCACTTGGGAGCAATTCCGAGAAAGATTCGAATCGAAATTTGTGCCGGAGGCTGAAAAAGTAACTTTAGCCCGGCGTTTCATAGACCTTGTTCAAGGTGAATCTTCTGTGACAGACTATGTCGCATCCTTCGAATCTCTGTCCAAATACGGGGTTGAGTACATTAATACCCCATTGAAGAAAAATCAGAGATTTGTCTATGGGTTGAATAAGAACCTCAAGAAGCCATTACTTTTGAAACTCGAAGTTTCTTTTGATCATCTTATTGATATCGCTCTTCGTCTTGAAGAGGCCGATAGAGAAAGCGATAATGAAGTTGTGCGTGCCAAACAGAACTTCAACAACAACATGAAGAGGCCTATTATATTCAAAGGCCCCAATCCCAACAAAAAGAGTAAGCAAGCAACTCCTGCTGCAAAGGCTCCTTCTCCTAGTAGTGGGAAATGCTTCAACTGTGGGTCTAGGGACCATTTTGCGAACAAGTGTTCAAAACCCCATTGTTGTCGCTATTGTAAGAGCCCGGATCATTATATACATCAATGCCTCAAACTTGAAGGCAAGACGGAGGGAAAGTTAAATGTTGCCCAAGCCCCTGGCAACACATCTCTTGGTCAAGGTATCTTTCACTCAATCCTTGATGGCATTGTTTTATTTCGTGATCTTCTTATTTGAGTTCTTTTTGATATGGGTTCCATCTCACTATTTTATATCAAAAGAACTTGTTGATTCTTTTTCTTTAAACATTTTGGGCTTTATGACTTCTTTGAGAGTTGCGAATCCGGATGGTAGATCCGCAACACTTAATTTGCTTTCTATTGATGTCGAAATTATTTTATGAGACTTTTCTTTCCGAGCCGATATTTTTACTTAGGCTTCGGAATTGATTTTTTGTACGGATTGGCTTAATCGTTGTGAAGCCCATACCCTATTCTCTCGTGTGGACTTTTCCTCTTCGACATTTTCAATCTGTTAAGCAGATTTCTATTTTTCCTTTATGATTTTGATTCTAACTTGATGGCATCATTTTATTCCTTAAGCCCACTTATAAGGAAAGTGTTATTTTTCTCATTCATGTAGTTAGAGAAATTTTCCGGTATTTTTGAGCTTGTCTTAGGATTATCACCGAAGTAATCTTTTGTGTGGCGCTAAGGTCTTTTCAGTTTGACCTTACTACCGGTTTTCATTGCTACGAGTTGCGAAAGTTAGCACCACTTACCGCATTCCGCACTTGTTATGATTCCTATGAATGAATTATTATGTCATTCGATTTGTCCAGCTTATTTCATCCATTTTATAAATCGAATATTCTATGAATATTTCGATGAGACCATTCTTGTATTTATTGATTTTGGATGAAAATAGTAATTTAAAATTTTGCATATCTTTTTCATAAGATTTATTTATAAGTAAAACTGGATTTTGTTCTTGAAACGAACAAAGAATATTCTTAAAACTTTTTAAGAGATTTATTTATCCTATAAAAGATGATTTTGTGATTGTATTGCATGTTGAGTGCTTTAAGAATTTTGGTCGATGCGCTTGATCAACGTTATCGATAGGAATTTCCTAAACGCTTTGATGTGACAATCAGACACAGTATATTAACTTAAAAATAGTAAAATTTTCTAGAATGATTATTACATAATGATAAATGTAATTTTGAAAGTTTTAACTTTTCAGGAAAGAAGATTATTTAAAAGAAATTCTTTCTTTTCGATACTTTTATTCTTGTGATTCCTGGAGGGGGACCAAGACTTTGCTATTTGTACCAATACTAGTCGTATTGGTTTGGATGCCGTTCTCTTGCAAAGGAGAATGTGCTATCTCTTGTGCTTCTAAATCATTATAGCTTATCGAGACTAGATATGCCACTCATGATCTAGTGCTCGCGGCTATTGTTTTTACTTTTGGAATTTGGCATCATTATTTTTGGGGGAGAAATTTGTTCTCCACCTCAATCATAAATCTTTGGAATATCTATGTTCTCTTAAGGAACTTCGTTGACTCGAGTTCCTGGCATCTTATGATCTTGATATTCTTTTTATTCCCGGAAGGGAAATCATGTCGCCAATGCGCTTTGTCGTAAGCAACTAGTGGTTGATTCTTTGATGATGTCTGAATGGAATTATCTTTTTATCAAGTTCATCGAACGTTTTGATATACTTCGTTCTATTGAGCTTTATCTCATTCCTTTTATGGATTAGTGTCCGGTGTTCTTTTATGGTGTTCGGATCATCGGATGTACTGTTATTATACTACATCGATGTTCCGTCTCATTAGATTCATTGGATGTACCGTTGTACTACATCAATGTCTTTCCTGTTGATTCATTGGATGTACCATTGTACTACATCAATGTCTTTGCTATTTGATTCATTGGATGTACCGTTTGTACTACATCAATGTCTTTGCTATTTGATTCATTGGATGTACCGTTTGTACTACATCAATGTCTTTCTTTTGGATTCCTTGAATGTACCGTTTGTACTACATCAATGTTTTTTCTATTTGATTTATTGGATGTACCGTTTGTACTACATCAATGTCTTTACTTTTGGATTCATTGGATGTACCGTTTGTACTACATCAATGTTTTTGCTATTTGATTTATTGGATGTACCGTTTGTACTACATCATTGTCTTTGCTTTTGTTCATTGGGCGTACCGTTTTTGTACTATGCTGATGTCCCAAATTATTTGAGTTTCTAGTTCCTCGGGCGTACCATTTTTGTACTACGCCGTTGCACCGGCTCAATTTTCTGCTATTATTGACGTTTCCCACGTCTTTTATCTACGGAAATGCCTTAGGGATTCCGGTTTTCATTCTTGAGCCCGGTAATATTGTGGAAATTGAAGTTTCACCAGATTTCTTGCTAACTCTTTCGTGCACTTTATGGTGAACTTTCTATTTCAAATTTTCTTTTGTGTTGATATGCTTCCATGGTTGTTGCTTCTTATTTTCCTCTTAAGTATTGCGAGGACGCAATTTCTTTAAGGAGGGGAGTCTGTAACAACCCGCATATTTATCGATTTTTATATTTAAATATTTTTTTAAATATTTTATCGTTAGTCGGATTTTAGTCCGAAAAGATACTTTTTGCAAACAGTCGAATTGGGACTCGAGACCACCCCCATTGAGTTCAAAATGACGTTTGCAACCTTTTTGAGTATAAGCTTCGATATGTTTGGAGAAAGTTGAATTTTGCTACTTTTTGCTTTGGGCTTTGGTTTGGGCTGAGCCAATTAACCACTTACTAACTCAGTCCCAATCCCCCTCTCCTCTTCATTACTTCATTCCAACTCCTAACTCTCTAGCAAAACTGAAAATGGAGATGGAGAGTGGAAATTAAAACTCCAAGCCCTAGCTTCCTTTGCAAATCCATCTCCTAGCTCCAAAGTTCATGAGAACCCATTGGTAAGCTTCCTCTTCTTCTTCTCCAACTCATTCTCTCTTTGATTTCAGAAAATTCCTAAACCTAATTTAGGAAATGTTTCTCTTTTAAGCTTAGATTCAAGCTTCTTGTGTTGAGATTGAAGTGTGGTTGATCTTCCTTCGTCTTCAAGCTTCTCATTCATTGTTTTTGGATTCAAAGGTGAGATTTTTAATCTCACATCTATGCTTATAATTCTCTTCTATTGTTAGGTATGAATTCCTAACACTTATTCATGTGCATTTGATTTTGATTTGGATTGCTTTTGTGAATATTCCAATTTTTAGTGTTTTGAGTTCAATTCGTTAAAAATCCTAACTTTGATGTTTGAACATGTTTTTGGTGATGCATCGAGGAGCTTATAGGGCCGGGTAGTCGATTGGCATAAACCCTTAGCGCCTTTGCTCGTGCGATTGCAATTTGGTCGGGATTTGCACCTCCTTTGAAATAGGGTAGGAAGTGCAAGTATACAGGTTCGGCCGACCGAGCCCCCTGGGCCGGTCGACCAACCTGTAGTCCAGGCACTTCCTGCCTCTGTTTGGAAGTGCTGGTTACAGGCTTCGGCCGACCGAGCTCCCCGGTCGACTGACCTGGTGCCCCGAGCACATTCCAACCTCTGGTTCGGTCGACCGACTCAGGGAGTCCGGTCGACCGACCTGCTACTATTTGCCAGATTAGCCTATATTGCTAATTCGTTTGAATATCCAACTTTAGTCAATACGTGTTGTCTCCCTTTTGTTGTTGTCATTTATTATCGACTTTGATGACCTTTTCTTTGGGAATTTTAGATATATCCATTTTGATGGATTTTATATCGATTTGTTTGGATTTTATTCACGTCTTCGAATGTGAATTTTTATGCCCGATTGTTTCTACAATCACTTCTATGATTTGTCACTTTAAAATATAAAGGTTTTCTATACTAGTAGTAAATATCAAAACTCTTTCTTCAAATGATTTCAACACTATTTTATTACAAAGCTCGTTTTCTCAAACCAGTTTCCGATCTATTAGTATATACAAACCTTTACCTCACTCGTATGAGAAATCTAATTAAACGACTTAGTAAAACAAGTGGTATGAAACGCTTGCGTTTACTTCGTTGGTTAATTTTTGGACTTGTTCAATTGAACCACTTGTGACAATTTTCTAGTGGAGATCTACAATTTGTTCGTAAATATTTAAGTTAAGCTAGTGGTTATGGGACATGAAGCTAAGCTCATATATTTACTAGCTTACTGTAATCGACACTTCTCTTTGATCATGACGATCATTTTATGTTTTAGACTAGCATTGTGCAATGTCTTTGTGATTTGGTTCATCGGATGTCCCGCTGTACGACGTCGTTGTTCCCTTTGATTGTGATTTGGTTCATCGGATGTCCCGCTGTACGACGTCGTTGTTCCCTTTGATTGTGATTTCTGGATTTCGTGTGTTGAATTCTGGAATTTATGGTTCACCAACTTTTACGATTGGCATGGATATGTATGTCATTTATTGTGGCTTGGTGAATGAAATTAGGAGTATAACATTCCTTTTTATCTTTGAGAAGATCTTTGTGATATTGATTAATCTCTTGTTGATTTTCAATTACTTATTTATCACAGCCTGGCATTGTGATTATTATATGTTTGTGTCATATCTCTTAATATATATCACTTCATCTGATATTTATAGCTAGACTGATCCGTTTATTATTTTCTTATTAAATAATACTCGGGTCAGACCGAGATGTTACAGGTGCTTCTGCTTGACTTCTCCCCTGGGGATTTGCTTCTCTGACTTTTGGCTAACTACTTAGATTAGTAGTTTATTTTGTTGTATACACTTGAGATATGGACTCATAGTTGTATTCTTTTGTATAGCACGTGTTGCTATTCTTTTGTATTATCGTGGATCTTTTTGACCACTACTCTGATATACACTTTCATGTGTTAGTGTTATATTCATATCTATTTCTGCCTTTGTGATATGAATTGTCTGTGACTGATTTGTGTTATGTTTATTTCTATATTTGTTTTCGAAGATATTATAGCCACTGTGTAGTAGCTTTGAGTTTGTGTCGGTATGTCGGATTTCCCTCTTGATAAAGAAATGCATGTTATACTATCTGACATATCGATGCTCGCGCAAAGCAATTACACGGATGGTCGCTCCTCAACAGCCTTATTCTCCGTGCTAGTTGAAAGCATTACACCGTAGTGTTCTTGGCTAGCGTGGGTATAGAGGTGGGGCGTCACAGGGAGAGACCTTAAGGAAAACCAAATCACCGATAGCAAACTGCAACCTCCTTCTACGACGATCAGCGTACTTCTTCTGCCTATCTTGAGCAATCTTTAATTTCCTATTAATCTCCTCAACCTTCTCTGAAACTTCCAAAATCATCTCGGGACCAAGAACTAAGCGATTACCGGATTCAATCCAGCAAGATGGAGATCAACAAGGTCGTCCGTAAAGAGCATTAAATGGGGACGTCTTAAGATTAGCTTGAAGAAGATAGAATGAGAGAGATAGGGGATCAAGATAAGATAAGAACAGAGGATTGGAATTATACCTGATAACTATTGTTATAGGTAAATTCCACAACATGGAGATGATCTTCCCCGGATCCTCCATAATCCAAGATACAAGCATGAAGAAGATCTTCTAGAATTTGATTTACTCTCTCTGTTTGACCATCGGTCTGCGGATGGTAAGCAGTGCTCAGATTCATTCGAGTACCCAATGATTCTTGGAAAGCTTTCCAAACTATATTGGTAAAGATAGGGTCTCGATCGCAAACAATGCTAAGGGAGACACCATGGAGGCAAACAATCTCCCTCATATAAATTTCAGCTAAGCTCGAAGCCGTACGGGTAGACTCTGTGCAGTTAATGCCCCGTTATTACCCCGCTATAACCCCGCTATATCCCATAGCGGATTTCTACCGCTACGATTTTTCCATATAGCCCCAAAATATAACATTTCCGCTTTAATCCCTACTATTTGCGCTATATTCCGTTGTTCCCGCTATATTTTGCTATTTCCGCTATATCTTCTTTAATAAAATGAATTAAAAAATTGGATTTAAACATTATAAAAATTATGAAACTAATTTATTTGATTTAATTTTTAATATATTTTCAGAAATGAAAACACTCTAATATTCTACTAAATTCAATTATGTTATATGACAGTTTTACGTTTATTCAAAGTATATTCACACATGTTTTTTGTTCAAAATTATTTATGTATTAATTATAATTCAATTGAATGATAATTTTTCATTTAATTACCATTTGTATATTTGTAAAGACATTAAGTACAAGTTTTATATGCTATTTTAGAGTCATCCGCTATATCCCGCTATATCCTCGCTATATCCCCGCTATGACTTTTTGCACCTCCACCGCTTTGAATCTGCCGAGCGCTTTAACTGTATAGGGTAGACTTGACCGGAGTAAAGTGCGCGGACTTGGTCAGTCTATCCATAGTAACCCAGATGCCTTCATTTCCTCTCCGAGATCTTGATAACCCATCGATGAAATCCATAGAAACTTGCTCCCACTTCCAATTGGGAATCTCCAGAGGCTGCAACAAACCCGGGGTCTTTTGATGACCTGCCTTGACTTGCTGACAAGTCGCACACCTACTAACAAAGATAGAGACATCGCGCTTCATACCACTCCATCAATACTGCTTCTTCAAATCCTGGTACATCTTTGCCACACCAGGATGAATGGAAAGTCTGGATTGATGATGTTCCCGAAGTAACTCATGCCTCAAACCATCAACATTCGGGACACAAATCCTATTATTATCCTCAATATCCCCTTATCATCAATCTGGGCTCCACTACCATCAAGACTGCTACCACCAACCCTGTTACGCACATTCTCCTTAATCAACCTGATGATCCTATCCTCATCCTTCTTAGCTTTGATACGGTCCAACAGGGGAGAAGAAACAATAAGCTGACACAACAAGGACTTCTTCCTGCTCAAAGCATCCACCACAACATTTGCTTTCCCAGGGGTATAGTTGATATCCAGATCGTAAGAAGCGAGAAACTCTAGCCATCGAACTTGCCTCTGATTCAAATCCTTCGAGTTGAAGATATATTTCAAAGATTGATGATCGGTGAAGAGGTCAAACTTAGCACCCAAGAGGTGATGTCTCCAAAGCTTCAATGCAAAGACAACAGCCGGCAGTTCTAAATCATGAGCAGCATAGTTAGCCTCATCGGCCTTCAACTGATGACTAGCATAGGAAATCACCCTCCCATCTTGCATCAATACCGCTCCCAATCCCTCACGACAAGCATCGGTGTATACCGTTAATCTCTCATTTCCATTCGGAACTGTAAGCACTGGTGCAGAAGTAAGCTTATTCTTTAACTCTTGGAATGCCACTTTACACTTATCGTTTCAAATAAACCTAGCATTCTTCCGAGTTAGAGCAGTGAGCGGTGCAGAAATCCAAGCAAAGTTCTCAATGAACCTCCGATAGTAACCGGCAAGGCCCAGAAAACTACGAATATCAGTTGGAGTCTTAGGTTCTTCCTTCCTAAAACGGAATAGGGAGAAATAAGGACTCCAGAAAAGATAGAGTGATTAAATTTAGAAAGAGAAAGGAGGAAAAGTCTTTCTTTGATCGCACCGATCTTAACTAGATCAACCGAAACTCCTTCACTAGAGACGATATGTCAAAGGAATCGGACTTCCTCTTCCTAGAAATGGCATTTTGAGAATTTAGCCTTTAATTGATGGTTTCAAAGAGTCTCTAAAACATATCTCAAATGGGACTTATGCTCTTATTCTAACTTGGAGAGCACAAGGATATGATCAATAAAGACTAGAACAAATTTATTGAGCACATCGTGAAAGACACGATTCATTAAGTCGACAAAGAAAGCGGGAGCGTTAGTTAAACCAAAAGGCATAACTAGCCATTCAAAGAAGCCATTCTCAGTGCGGAAAGTAGTTTTGGGAATGCTCTCCTTAGCAACTCTGAGTTGGTGGAAATCTGTGGCAAGGTCAAGCTGAGAGAAAATAGTAGCTCCATAGAGCTGATCAAACATGTCATTTATGTGAGGCATAGGATATCTGTTTTTCATAGTGAGCTTGTTCAGCTCCCTATAATCAACACACATCCAAAGAGAACCATCAGACTTGGTGACGAAAACTATGGTTGCTCCCCATTCTGAAAAGCTAGGTTTGATCAGACCTCTAGAGGACAAGTCTTGAATCTGCTTCCTTAATTCGATCTTCTCTCGAGGTGCCATTCTTCTTGGTGGAAGAACAAGAGGTCGTTCTCCAGGAATGAGATCGATACGGAAATCAATTTCCCGCTTCGGAGGTAAAGAAATGACTTCACCAAATACGTTGGGAAATAGTTTGACTATAGGAGTCGAATGGATTTCATCAGGGAAGGTATTGAGAGAATAAATGAAGCTACCAGCGAACTCCTGAGGCAAACTACACTGGATCTCTAATGAATTACCAAAATCATCGTTGAGGTTAACAGTTGGAGAGCTACACGAGATATGGGCATCATGCTTATCTAACCAATTACCCCCAAGCAATTAATCGAAAGCGTTAAAACCCAGAACATAGAAGTCACCGGTGAATCGATAACTATCATGGAAGTGTTTCACATTCCTACAAATCTTACTAAGGTTCACAGGACCACCGATAGGGTTTGAAACACATAGAGGCACAAAGGAAAACTCGGGAGAAAGAAGATTTTCGAATTTATTACAAAGGTCTCCTGAGATAAAGCTATGGCAAGCTCCGGTATCGAAGAGAACACGTACGTGAAAATAAAACAAGGTAAAAGAACCCTGAAGTGTAACTTGAGAGCCATTAGGAGCGTGAGCGGAAGTAGGTGCAGGCTGTGGAGCTGGGGAGGATGCAGAAGTGACAGCGAAAATCCATGATGCCTTACCCTTCTTCTGAGTAGGGAAGTCTCTCTTGAAATGTCCCGGCTGAAGGAAAATGTGGCAAAGATCTCGCCTAGCCAACTGAGCAAGAGTTGGAATAGCAGCACCCAAGGTAGGACAGCTATTAGCATAGTGTCCCTTCTGGTGGCATCTATGGCAAGTAATGGCAGATAGGTCCACAGGCTGCCCTTGAGATGACAAAGATGATCCTAAACCCAAGGTCTTGTTCCAGTTCTTCTTATGATGGTAGAAATCGGCCTTCCTTTTCTTAGAACTACCAGAAGACTGAGATGGGGCACACCGAGCAGCTGAAGGGTTCCTAGAGGTGGGGTTCTCATATCTGATAGCCATGTGCATCAGAGCGGGGAACGTACCATGCATGTGGGTAATGAGGCGATCGTAGTACTCGGGGCGTGCACCAGTAATAAAATTTTCGTTTTTCTTCAGAGGATTGTCTATCAGATTTAGGCCATATTGCGATAGCTCATTGAATTTCGTTCCATATTCAGTAAAGGACATATCGCCTTGCTCAAATCCATGAAGTCCCGATACAGCTGAGACTTGCCTGCTTCGGGCATCCATTTCGCGAGGAAAGCATCCCTAAATTGTTCCCAAGTGATGTCAGCCTCAGCGGTGTGAGCTGTGACGGACAGCCACCAATCAAAAGCTGCTTCTTTTAATTGCCAAGCTGCCAGTTGACGCTGTTGGGCATTGGTGATCTCGGGACCGGAGAAGATTATCTCTAAGTATCTCAACCACTGTTGAGCTTCAATTATGCTCTCAGATCCCATGAACTTGGTGCCACCAAGCTTGGTATATTCGTTACAAAGCTTAGTAAACCTAACTTGGGCAGCGGGTGCAGGAGCTGGGGCAGCACCACGTCCCCTACCTCTGGTATTTCCTCAATTCATCCTGAGAAATAAAGAATGAATTTAAGTACAAAGGGAAAAATAGAGACCAAGATAGATTAGATAAGCTAAAGTTCACCAGTGCAGTCTTATACCAAAGGACCCAATTACAAAGGGTAGAGAAAGGAAAGAAGTTGTTGGAAAAAATGATTTCAAAACAAAAGGTTTTGTATCAAAATACTTATTTGAAAATCCTTTTAAAATCATTTTATACTTTAAAATACACTCTCTCACAAAGAAAGGATTCTAAGATTGACTTTGCTAATTCTAGTGTATTTCTACCCTATCTCTAATGAGCTTTTGCTCCTCGGGCTATGGTTTGCCTAAAAACCTGTCTCTGATACCAACTGTAACGACCCACTATTTTGCACCTTTCAAATTTAAAAATAAATTTAAAAACATGTCAAACTTGAATAGTTCAAAACAATAGATTGTAAAAAAAATTGAAGCAAATGAAATCAAATCACAGAATCACGGACACAGAATCAGAATACTCGCAGCGGAAATAAAAACTTAGTGGTTCATGAAGCCACTATCTCAAAATCTCAAAATAAGTATACATTACATAGTCTTAAAACCAAATATAGTTTGAAACAACACGGAAAAATCTCAATATTCAATTGTCTCGATTACATAAGCTAAGATAAAAGACTGAAAAGAAAATAGACAGCAGCTTGATGAGGTGATCTCCAGCGGTCCTAGCTTCGGGGAAAAGAAGTCTGAACTAATACTCAGGCTGACCCGAGCGTAAGAAATAAACACAAACACTCGAGTCAGGACATACATACTTATACATTGTAAGTTAATTCAAGTGAACTGTAATATAAAGGCAAGTAACTTAAAGGATGCTTAGGACCGCCCATCCTCTATGGATCCATTCAACTATTTACTATGTAGTAATATTTCGCTATTATAATAGTGTCTAGTAGTAAAATAAACTTACTTTAAAATAACGTAAAGTCTTTACATTTTCCATCTTAACACATAATACTGCCAATAGTCTATACAGTACCGTAATACCTCCTGATCGGGAGGCTACCAAAGGATACTCCATAGGTACGACACAAATCAAACTCGTGCAGGGCTCGCTAGGGTAGGTGACATGACACAACTAGACAATGCCAAGGTAGATATACTAATTACGCTTCCGGACCGGTGGTAACGCGTAGCTGCTACTACCGCCCACCTCGAACAACACTCCCAAAATCCAAGGTGCGCACCAAACAATCACAAAGTAATAGAATGGCATACGAAAAAGTTCATTCGATCAAAGGTGCTACCTCATTAGTTCGTCAATCGCTCCTGTTTTTTCCACCTTATGCCAACACATGGGAGTCGGGTCCATGTACATACCTCAATAGAACGTCCCCACCATCCTACTTCATTCTGGAATCTCTACCGCATACATGATTGTCAAAGTGGTTTTCGGTATCGACGGAGAGTATGCCCATATCCGATCCTGGTCTCTTTCAAAACCAAATTTATTATTACCCGTGGTTATAAAATTCCAAAATAGTTTATATCTCAATCAAAATACTTCATTTTAATCTATTCAAAAGTGAAGCTATTACTCTTACAAAATCCAATATAAATTCCAAAGGTTTAGCCTTAGTTCATTTGCATCAACAACTGCACTTTCAAAGTGCGATAATATCCCTTACAACAGATCTTCGTAAATTTAATTTCAGACTTCAATATAATTTCATCAAAAATTAAACTTTAATTTTTTAAACTAATTTAACTTATAAAAATCATAATTTCTATTTGAAATAGTCATTTAAATTTACCCAAAAATTTATGATTTTTATAAAGTAAATTCCCCTAATAAATATCAACCTCTCAAGGCTTCACTTATTAAAATTAAATGCTCAATTTTCTCTATATTCAAAATTTACTTAACCATTTAGTCTAATTACCATTTCAAAACATAACTAAATTTCCTCTTTATCTCTTAACTTACCCTTTTATTCTTAAACCAAACTTCCATTTCTAAATTAAGATATATTTCAAGTTTTATGTTTTAGTATTTACATATTTAACTATTAAATTCATAGAAAATTCAATAACACCTTATCAATTCATTTAAATTCCAATTTATATCAAAATTTATTATATTTACATATTTAACTTGAATTCCATCGAAGTTTCCAAAATAAATTTTATACTTCAAATTCCAACTTAACCAATTATTTATTTATATATTTAACTTGCATAAAACTACTAACCATCATTTTACCCAATTTACATCAAAATATTACAATATATACATTTAAAATACTTAATATTTCTAGAAAAATAAATAATCATGGGTCCGTATAATATTTTCTAACCAAGGTCAAGTGATATGGATAATATATCATTTCAATCCGTAATTTACAAAAAAAAATCCGGGTTCTATCATTTCAAACCCGCAATCCCAAGTTAAATAAATAAATAATGATTAAATAAATAAATATTGTTCAAGCCTATCATTTCAGCCCGTAACGATTCTATTCTACAGGGAACTTACAGTGATAGACAGTAAATAAATAAATAGTAAAACAGCATAAATATAAAAGTATATAATATAACTGATGATGTGTCAATTTAATAACAGGGTTTTTACATCATAAAATTTAAATCATTCTACAATTCCACTTGTTATTAATTTACAGATCTATAAGCATGTTTGTCGGCTGTGATTACTCACCTCTATGCTGCTAAAGATAAGATTCAAAACTACGATAACCACACCGGAAACAACGTACAGAAGGCACGATCAAATATTGGAAGATGCCGATTCAAATCTTGAAACAAATAAATAAATAAAACTAAGTACGCGGATCCAGTTACGATCAAAGAAAATTTTAAAATAAATCAAAACTGGAACGAAATTTAAATAAGAGGATAATTGACTAAATTTTTCTCGACCACTTCACCATACAACTCGACCAACGCACCTACTCGGCCTTGTCCAAGTTTATGTTTTGAAATGCATGCATGCACGCAGTGGTATGTTGAAAAGTAAACTGATATATGCACAGCAATATGGCTCAAGGGTTTGTCTCAATCTCACAGTGTTCGGCTGTGATTAAAGTGCAAAGGTGGTGCACAAACGAAATCTTTTTTTTTAAAACTGAAACACGCAAACAGTGGAGTTTGAAAAAAAAATTAGGCTGGGCTAAACTCAAGGTGGCGCATGCAATATTTATATTTACTTAATATATTATTTTCTCTAACATGGTCCAGATCATCAAGAGTACGGCACAACTGCAAGGCTCGGTAAGGCATGGGATCACCATAGTTTAGCCTAACACCACATGTAAGTACTTCGGTTATGTCAGGTGAGGGGAGGTGGTTGTACTGCGGCTATGGTGAAGGAAGTGTATATGTGGTCGTGAAAAGTGGCGGGGTGGCCGAGCACAAGTGGAGTAGTCGATAGGAGATAAAAGAAAAATACAAGAAGAAAAAGAAAAAGAAAATAAAAAAGGAAGAAGAAGAGAACTTGCGGCCATACCTGATGCAGAGCTCTCGCACGAAATAAGGAAGATGAAGGCCAAAAATGTGGCGATGAAATAATGGGAACATGCTGGCGTATTTATATTAGAGGTTGCATAAATCAAGTGTAAAAAGTGGCAAAGAATCTTATTTGAAACGGTAAGGAAACAAATGTACGTGATGTTTGAATTTAACGGGGAGGTATGCGTTGATTGACTGGAAGCAAACGGCAAGAATTAAATTTCTTTTTAACAGCCAAGAGAAACCAATATTTTATACCAATTAAAACAAGGAAGCAAGGGAAAGTGAAAGATTTTATTCCTATTATACACAAGAGGTAAATGGAATTTTTGAACGTGTTTATATTTAAAAGAAGAACTTGCGTTGATTTAGGGAAAGAAACGGAAAGAAATATGTGATTTGGATGTTAGTAAAATAGATGGATTTGGTTCCTATTAAAATAGAAGGAGAAAAAGAATGTGTAGAAAGTTTGTACGTGAATGACAGTGCAAGTAATAAATTTGAACGACTATATTTAATCCCTTCCCTTTTTTGAAATGCACGTCTACTGATTGATTGATTTACTTAGCTAAGGTAAGCAATTTAGAAGTGCGTACTATAGACGCAATAAATAAACAAAACATACACCCAATATTTAACAAAAGTAACGTATTAAAATTTTATACATTCCTTATTTATTCAGTACATATGCTAAAAATAAATCAGAAAAATAACCTTTTATAGCATCAAACAAATCGATAATAACGGATATAAACATACAAATTTAAAACGTGAAATTTGATAGTTTATTTATACACTATTTATTACTAAATTTAACTTTTGGTTTGTTTACATTGGTTTGATTTATTTATCATTTAACTAAGAAACTGATGTATAAAAGAAAAGTAAAATCTTTTTACGAAATATTTATTACCTATTTAAAAAGTATATAACCGTTATAAGTAAAACAACCATGAAATATAAGTTGAAAATATATATATATATATGTTATACAAAAGATTTGCAGTTAGAGTTTTGAATTTAAAATTTCAATTGGCGTTAAACTTAACCAAAAGTCTAAATTACAGACATTGTTTATATTTATTGAAATCTGGGCAATGATTTATAATCAATTTAAAATTCAAACTTTTATATAAAATAAAACCCCCAAAGTTTTTAAATAAAAGAACTAAAATATTTGTTAAAAAATTTTGGGCTGTTATATTTGTTCAAGTCCCTTTCATCTTCAAAACAAAGTTTTCTCAAAATCAAACCTAAGAATAAAAATTTAAAGTAAAACAAAAGGCAAAATTATTTCAAACTCTGAAATCAAAACTGAAAAAAAACAAACTACCTCATATAAAAATTAAAACTAGAAGAACTCAAGCCTGAAAACATCTCAAATCTGGAAAGATTAAGAACCTGGAAACATTCAACTAAGAAAATCAAACATGTGATAAAAGCAAACAATCATATAAAGCCTGGAAGAAGAAAAACTTAAATCAACATCAAAGCTCAAGATCTGAAGCAATCAAGCTGAAGCAGTAGATCAAAGTCTAAGTTTAACATCAAAGCAAATACAAGCTTCCAGATCAAACAAATCAAAAATCAGAACAGTGCCTGGGCAAACTCAAAACAGAGACTTGTTCTATGTTCTTTGCTTCAAACCAAGTGAGAAAACTCTTAAACCCATTTATACTTTGGTTTTGCATGTGATTAGTGTTGAATGTTGTTTGTGCAATGTGCTTCCATGGATGTAAACATGCATGTATGTGTGTGTATAGGAGACTGTGTGTACAGACACCTCTCTGTTCTCAAAAATTACAGTTTTGAAAACAAAATTCAAGAAAAAAATGCATATCTTTTCGTATAACAAAAATTTGATTATAATGTCTGAATGAAATTTTGTATAATGTTATAATTTAAAATTTAAAAATTGTTCTAAGAAGAAATATTTAGAAAATATTTTGAAATTCAAATATCATAGTGATGAACAATATTTGTCAAAAATTCAAAAAATTTATTTTTGGGTTTTGATTATATGAACAGATTTGCATTTTAAAATTATGATTTTTGATAATCAATTCAAGATTTTAAATTTTGTTTTGTGTAAGAAATCTTGAGTTGATCAAAATAGGTATTATGGTTGACTGCCTTTGATTAGCAAGTTGATTTGTGTCGTGATTCTCGGTGAAGATAGCTCGAGCATTGGTGATCATCAGAAAAATGGTCAGAAAAATTCTAATTCTCCGTGGTAGCCGTGCGAGGTTGAGGTAAGGTTTAAGGCAAGATTTACCAGTCGAAATTTGGGATGGAGATTCATGGTTGTAGATGGACTAATGGCGATCGGACCAGGGGGTTATGATGCGGCGTGTGGTGGCGCAGCCCTGGGTGGAGTGGCATGATTTATGGTGAACTTGGTTGTCGTCGGCGTGGTGATTTTAGTCACAGGTCGAGTTTCAACTTTGATTTTTAATACTCGATTTCGACTCGTTGCCATATTGGATCATCTGGGTGATCGAGGAAGTTCGTTGGGTTAATGATGACATGGGAGGTCTTAGGGATGGTCGGCGACGATTTGATCAGTTGTACACGTACACCGCGTATCGTTAAATGACGGGTAAGGTCGATCGAATTGGGGAAGAAGATGACTCGTGTTCGAGCACGAGAGAACGAAGGGTTCAACTCGAAGAAAGAACGATGTTCGTGAACCTGGGGATTTGCTCGGGGAAAATTCGAAATGGCTTGGGTTAATATAAGATGGCAGGATTTTTTTAAAGTTTTAAAGAAAAATTTTAAGTTCCACGTTTAAAAAATAATTGAATTGAAAGGAAAATTTGTTACCAGGTTTTAATTATAAAGCATGAACAAGTTTTAAAGTTATTTTAAAATAATTAAGGTTTCTTAACAATTTATTTAAAACAAAACTTTAAAGTCTATTTAAAATAAATAAGTTTTTTCAAAGAAATTCAAAACCAAATTTCCGAAGTAGATTTGATTAAACAAGGTTCAAGTTTTAATTCTTTTTAGAAATCAAATGTTTTAAAATTGTTTTGGTTCACAAAATTTTGTATTAGACTAATTATCTTATTTTATCTATAATTGTTTTCAAAATAAAATGATTTCAAGCATTTGATTTAAATAATGATTAAGTGATTAAGAAAGATAAATGGTTTATCTTTGATTTATTAAAGTAACTAAAGTCCAATTACTTAATGTAGTTGATAAAGTATAATTAATTTATAAAAGTAATTAAAGGATAATTACTCAATGGGATTAATTAAAGGATAATTAATTACTTAATTAAAGGATAATTAATTAAGATAATTAAAGGGAAATTAATGAAGGGCTAATTAATTAATGCAATTGATTAAGGAATGAATTAAGGTTAATTTATTTCATGATTAAGGTTAATTAATTACATAATTAAAGGTTAATTAATTAATGAAGGTAATTAGGGAATGAAAATTAATTAAGCAATAATTAATTAGTTTAACTAATTAAGGATAATCAATTAAAGAAAGTAACTAAAGGTTAATTAATTAAAAATAAAATTAAATAATTAAAGGTTAATTATTTAATGATTAAAGATTAATTTATTATAAAAGGGTTAACTAATAAATGATTAAAGGATAATTAATCAAATTAGTTTGTAATTAATTAATATTAATTAACCAGGATTAGTAAAATATTCATAGGTAATTAAACTGATTTAGATAAATCAGATAATAAAATTTATTTTACTTATGAATGTCTGGATTGAATTGGATGCTTTGAATTGTGTGATATTCCTGATGTATGATGTTCTGTGATATGATTAAGCCGTGAAATGTAACTTATTATCTATGATGAATGTAATTTATTTATCTGCGATGTAATTTATTTATCTCCGATGTACTTACATTATTTATCTGTGATCTATGAGCGAAGATAAGCGTTATAGGAATATAACGCTTATCTATGTTACTGTGTTTGAATCTGTGATGATTGTTGATGTTGCACTGTTATTGTGTAAAACTCCTGGACTACACCATACACACACAACTATGGATTGCATGAGGAAATTGGTTAAGTCACAAATTTTTGTAATGGTTTTAAAAGTTGAATGTAGAATCCAAACGGATTTGGAAATGGAATTGGATTAAAGGTGAAAAGCTTTTGAAAAAGTGTTTTAAAGATAAAAGTTATTTTGAATAACTTGAAGAGGTTTTGAAATTTAGATGTTTGATTTGAATTTAAATTCAAAATTTGAAATTGAATTCTATATTTGGAAATTATGGTTTAAAAAGGTTATATAAGTTATAAATGTGTTTATATGGGTTTTTAAACCATTTTAAAAGTAGTGTTTTGGGAATTTGAATTTAATCCAAGTATTATACCTGAAGGGCTTTATTGTATAAATATAATCGGATTTTTCCCGAAACGAAAACTATTTGTTTTCAAATAATGATAGCTTTCAAATGACAAAAGAACTTCCAGTTTGTGTTATAAAGATTTCAAATTTGAAAGTGAATTGTTTTGAAAGCTATGAATAAATATTTGTGAAAGATAATTGAATCTTGTTTTGAAATTGAAGAAGATTTAAAAGGTGTATCTTTTGTATAGAAGATTTGAAATGAAAATTGTTTCTGAAAGCCATGAATCTTTGGAAATGGTTTGGAAAAATGTGATTGAGTCTTTGATTTAAATGATTGGATGAGTAAATCCAATTTGAAAAGGAAATTGTTTTGAAAAGCTGTAAATGAATCTTTGTGAAGAGTGGGTGAACTTTGTGAAGTAATCTTTTTATTTAAAGATTTATAAATGGTGATTTGTATAAACCATTTGAGGAAAGGTTTTGGATTTTAAGTTGTGACTTAACTGAAATCCCACGTCCATATGTTTTTAAATATTGCGCTCATTATTCAGTTTAGCTGGAAGAGGACCAAGTGTCATATAACCCATTCCGAATAATGATACGACATTATGGATAGCATTTGAAGACCGGTGGTGAAGACCGGATATTTATGAAAGCGAAAGGATAACTCGTCGAATGTCTCTGCACCGGCTGATCTCCGGTATAGAGATTTGATCATCCTTTGTGATGGGAAGTCCGGACGTGATTTGGGATTATCCGAATTTGCAAGGGCTTCTTTGGAAGTGCTTTCGGTTCTGTTCGAACCCGGAACAGACTTGTATGGATGTATGTCTGACATTACACTTTGAGATGTAAAGCTAGTTTCTATCAAATACATTTCTATTTGATGGCAGAGATTTATTCTCTTCGCTTAACACCCTTTTCTGAGACGTACGAGCTCAAGGTTATGTAGTTGGTGGTTACTAGTGATACATTCCCAATTTGGAAGTGTGGCATATTGAATGCTTCTGTGTGTTGCTGATCATTTGTTGATCAAAGCAAGGCTTTTGTGAAAAGCATAGCTTTGTGGACGAGACCTCATCGGACCTCACTCCCCGGAAATGGTCGAAACAGGAAAAATGCGGCAAGCTTGTAGGGGTCGTGCCCCTAGGGTATGTCCATTCCTTCTGGAAAAGGGTGGTATAATGGTATGGAGCCCAAATATTTAACCTATGTGGTTACATCAAATACATTACTTTGTGGTTGTTGGTGTTGAAGGCCCTCGGATAAAGGTCGAAAACGACCAGGGATGGCTTATCTTAGATGTTACTCCCGGAAAGGGAGTAAACCGGCCTTGTATTGGCAGAGTCAGGTAGGTTCTCGGGGCGTCCCTCCAGAGGCGTTCCCATGTGGCAATAAAAATTTCCTTAGCCTGACCGTTTGTTGGAAAATCCATAGAAACAATATGCGTCCTGTACGGTTTTAGTTGCATAACCTGCCATGGAATGTGGCGGTAACCTGCTTTTGAACATGGTAGCTTTAGTAGGCATACGGTGAAATGTTGTATGCTGGCTAAGATTAATATTATACTTTCGAAAGGTTTTCTACACTGTACGCCAATAATAATATCAAATGGTTTTCGCGTATCAAGCATTTTTTACTATCATAAGGAGAAATCTCCTACAATTCTGCGTTTGCATGGTGTGTGCGGCGGGAGGCCTTATGGTAGTTTCATTTTCCAAAAAGCTGTAATGTCCCGCCTTTTCGCACGCTTTAAATCGACACACGTGCCAATTCAAACAAACGGAAGGGCGGGTTGTTATGGGGTAAATAAGAAAAACAGATAAGAAAAAAACATAACAGAATCTCATAGCGGAAGGATAAATATAAGAATCAATATATAGTTCATAAAACTGTTTACAAAACATTTGATTCTTCTTTATACAATAAATATCAGAGTTCACATTCCAATAAATATCAATGCAGCAGAATACAATGTGTAGTGGAACCATATAACATATAATAATAATAATGAAATCCTCGTCTTCGTCCTCCAGAAATAAAGTCTTCGATCCTTAAACGCTCGGACTGACCCAAGCGAATTGAAAAGAAAAAACACTCGAGTCAAAACTAAAAGACTTTATGTAAGTTAAATCAACAGGAATAAATATGAGTGCAGTAACTTAAAAGATGCTCGGGATTCACATCTTCTAAGGATCCGTTAAACTATTTACTATGCAGTAATATTTTGCTATTATAATGGTGTCTAATAGTAGAATAAACTTACTTTTAAATAGCGTTAAGGAGTTACCCAATCTCCTCCTTAACACAATAATAATCCCAGTAGTCCATCCAGTATCAGCGCATCTCCAGATTGGGAGACTACCCAAAATACTCCACGGGCTATGGGAGAAAACCAAACTCGTACAAGGTGCGATATGGTAGGTGACATGGCACAACTAGGCAATGTCAGGGTAGATATACCAATTACGCATCTGGGCTGGTGGTAACGTGTAGCCGCAGCTACCGCCCACCTCGAGCCACACCCCCAAAAAGAAAATCAAAAGTGGCCACCGAATCAATCCAAAAGTCAAAGTATAAAATCAAAGGGATGTGTTCGATCAAAGGTGCTACCTCAATTGGCCCGAGAATCGCTCCTGTTTTAGCCACCTTGTGCCAACTCACGGGAGTTGGGTCCACGTATTTACCTCAAAGGAAACGTCGCCGTCATCCTACTTCATTCTGGAAATCTCCACCGAGTACACGGTTGTTAAAGTGGTTTTCGGAGTTGGCAGAGAGAATGACAACTTTCGATCCCGGTCTCTTCAACAACCAATCGTTATTATAACACCGCGGTTATTTCAAAATAATTTATACTTTAAAACCAGAATAAAATATCCATTTCAAAACCATATAAATACGATATCAGTTCTATTTTTAAACCCAAATCAACATGATATCATTTTTATTCCAAATAAATCATTTTCCAAAAATCATAGTACTTTCAAATATATATACCTTAAGCCCATAGCTTAGAAACATAATTTTCAATACTTAAATGGTTTAATAAATAATTACTTTATAAAGTAAATTAGCTTTTTAATTTCTCAAATCAATTCCAAATACAGATTTGAATTCCCAATAAACCATTTAAATTTCCATATATTTCAAAGTTTTAAATATTCCACCATTCGAAACTAAATTTTTAATTCATATATATATATATATACACACACACACACATACATACATATATATATATGCCAAATTCACTTTACTATTATTTAGTTTTGAAATACTTACTTAATAAATCCAGTATCCTTTAAATAAAACCTTCAAATTCAATAATTGAATATTCCTCAATTTATGTAGGCTAAATATATTCACTTAAATCACTTAAGCCCGAATTTAGTTATAATATCATATTCTTTTCAAATCTAAATTTCATTTAGATCTTAATTAAATAAAAATCAAATCAATTTCAAAATTATCTTCTCAACTTAAATTTATAAAATCAATATAAACTATATATTAGAATATGATTTAAGTAAACACTTACCATAAAATATTTTATTAAAATCAATTTTATTGTTAAACTTGCTTCATACTTTAATCAATTTTATACATAGCTTAAAACCAAGAATTTAACTATATATAAAATAATCTTTATCAAATATCCGAAATCAATATCGCGTAAAACCATATATATATATTTCTTTACAAAACCATAGAAAATCATTTCAAAATATTTTTATATATATTCCACGGTGTCTGTATAAAATTTTCTATCCCATGGTCAAGTGATACGGATATTTATCATATCAATCCGCAATTTAAAACTAAAAATGCGGTTGTATATCATTTCAAACCGCAATCCCTAATGAGATGAAAATGCATAATAACTTGCAGTTTATAACAATATACAATACAACATCCATTCATCCAATATCATCCATCAACCATTTATCAAAATCATCATCAAATTCAAACAATACATCAATATATAACAGGTAATAAATAACAGGCATTTACTGGCAGTTTATTATGCAAAATAAGTTAACTCATAATTTAACTGCCAGTTTATGTGCACAATAAATTAACTAAAAATTTAACTATCAGTTTATATGCAATAATAAATTTAACTAGAAATTTAACTAGCAGTTTATATGCAATAATGAATTAAATAACAAGTAAATTAAATGAATGCAATTTAACTGAGATAATGATGAAATATATGTCAAAAAACCATAAATAAATTTTTAAACACATCATAAATCAATTTAACAAATATAAGAAATCTTAGAAGTTGTGAGTGTGTTAAAACACTCACCTTTTGAATTTAAATTGAATTTGAATCCAATTTAAACCCAAAAATTTGACCGTCTCAGAATTCATCCATACCAGCGCCAAAATGTTCGGAATTTTATTACGATCCTAACAAAAAAATCGCGCGTGAAACGGAGTTCGTATGTAGAAGTTATAGCGATTATTGTGATTGAAATTCAAAAAATTAAAAAAAATAAAAGTGAACACATTCACAAACCGCCACGTCATCCTATTCACCTTCCTGTACGCATGCTACAACAGCTCTACACGTGACTCAACAAACCACATATTCGGCCATACCATTGACCGACGAAGCACGTCACCACCATTGTTCGAACGCCCCACGATAGAGCCTCGCCTGCGCTCACGCCTCTGACCCCCCGACGATCCACGTGGTCGTCGTTTGACGAGGAAAAACTACAGCCGCCGCCTAGGGTTCATCCCTAATCGAATTTTGCAGCTAAATCTAGCCGTTGAATCGCCAAAAAACTACATAGATCGACTGCCCTCAGTCCCCTCTACAAAACCCAGAAAGGGTTTGTCGATCCGACAACTTTCACCGACGCGTGATGGACGACCGAGACTTCTTCGATTTTTACTGGTCAAACGACAAAATGAAACAAAAAACGAACACCACCAGTGAATAATGCTAGTCGAGAGCTTCAACATATATTTTTTTCCAGATTTTTCTAAGGACTTTGAATTTTATGCGTTGGATTTGATTTGCAATTGGATTTGGATCTAAAGTTTGTTTGTCTGCCATTGAAGAGGAGAGAGTTGATATGTACGTACAAACAAATGAGAATTAAGGAGGCTAGGGTTTATAGCGGGATATTCACAGGCAGGATTGAAAATAGAATAGATGGATAAAATAGATATACGCGTTAACGCCAAAGTGGCCCAAAAAGCCCGTTTCGACTCCGCAACGAAATTGGGTCAACCCATATATCAAAATAGATGTTTTAAAATATTTTAAATGCGATGGAACTAGTTTCAAGTCCAAATTCCATCGTATGAAGAAGTTATGCTAAAATCAATATTTTTCAAATTGATTTCAATTAAATCGATTTCAAGGCGTTTCGCGTTCATACGATCAAACGACAAGTCTGATTGCTACGAAACTTGAAACCCTACAATAATTCACCGTTACGGATCTGATGAAACTGGTTTCGTCGAAATCCGAGTCAGTGGCCAAAATGGCTATTTTTATTAGTTAATTAAATAAATTTAAAATAAATCAATTAAATTAAATTTTTAATTTCACTTCTATAATCGACAATTTTTACCCCTTTAAATTTCTTAAATCATTTACATTAATTTAAGCAATTTATATGTCAATTTATAGTTGATAAATTTATCAAAGTCCAGCGTTAAATTTTCAATTTCATTAAACTCAACGTTATAAATTTAGTCTCAAATAATTCTATTAGATTCACTTCCATTCTATTATTCAATTTATTAATGTCAATTTGATGAAATTAACATTGGCTCCATACCTATAACATTAAAAATCTTCAATTTAAACTAAATTTTCAATTAACGTAATAATCGAATATTTAATTTCATTCATTTGCAATTTATCAAATTATTATAAATTAAATAAATTAAACCACTATTTAAATTCAATTCTATAATTCATACATTTTATCATCTTGTATTACTTAAGAAATTTAGATATCCTTTAAAACCAATTCCCATATAAATTTTAAAGTAAATAAATTCACCAATTATAGTATTTAACATTCAATTTAATAAATCCAGTTATTTATAATTTCTTACAATACATTACTTTAAACTTGACTTCAATCATTCCATTAATTACATTTATAATCACTAAAGTAACGTTTATTATCAACCATAAATATTGAATTTTACTTAACGGACATTGATTGTATAATTTTACAATTTATTACGTATTCTTCATCAGTTAACATAACTCTAAATGCATTTCACAATCCACTAATTTCAATCAATCCTACTTTACAATCTGTTTCAATTAATAGGGCGTGCACTAATTTGGTTATTGCATTAATTCTTATTAATATAAAATTAAGGTTCTTTTACTCTAATTGATTTCAAATTTTATTATAAACGAAATAAACAGGTAACCTTACAATACACTAAGGTTTATTATTTCCAACAAATTGTCATAGTTGCCTAAAAAATATTTACTCTAATATTTACACAGAACCGTTACTTCCCTAATTTATACTAATATAACCTCTAAATCAGATTAATTTCAATTGATTACCCATTTTAGTTTATTAGACTCCATTAACGTTAAATTACATTTAAGTTATCACTAACGGACAAATGTTGAAATTGATTACATACACCGTCCTCATCCTATTATCAATTGGATGAATTTTCATTGATTCGTAGTTATTGCATTAATATCCACACATTTCATCCACATTTCCATTAACACAATAATTTAATATTAGATTCCAATTATTTGCAATTAATTCACTTATTGAATTTTAAATTTCAAATAAATTAATAAATCTAGATTTCCACTCCTAAAATCCATCGCTTGTTATATTATAAATAAAATTAACATTGACTTATATTACATTTCATTAATGCATGCTTCACTTCATACTATTTAGTTATATTTTCCAAATATGTACATTAATTACTACTTATGTTCTTAATTAATTTACTTGCCTGGTTTCATACTTAATAAGTTTTCACTTCCAACAATATTATAATTACCTACAGGACATTGATTTTTATTTCATGAATTCATTAATTAATTCACTAAATGCCTTTGTTTTCTTATATTCAATTTATTACCCTTTTTAGTATGTTTATTATCAACAACATTCATTATAATTACTTATCTACAATTATTGCATTGGTTTATTCAACAATTACTTTTATGTACTTATTTTCTATTTTATAACCAAATATAACAATTTTCACTATTCATTATTATATTAATGAATTCCATTCTAGTTAATATTTTTATTAATATTTCACTAATTCAACATTTATATTGGTTTCTTATATTAAACTTATAACCAAGTATGACAATTTACATTACTTCAATTAATTGCAATATAAAATTTAAATTGTTAATTTTAATTACAATTTATACATCTAATTTCTACATTCGCTCCCATATGAATTAATAAGTTTTTATTTCTTTCTAAATTTAAATTAAATTCTTATTAATTTAATTCATTTTAAACATCGAATTTTTACGGGTCGTTACAAAAGCATTGCGGATTTCAATTTTAAAATCTTTTGTTGTTTTATTTTAAAGATAAACTATTTTTGTTTGCTCATACCAGTCCCATGACTGACCCGGAGTTTATTGTTCTCTTCCTAAACTCTTGGTGCCCATAATTTTCCACACGGGCTGTCTAGAGTTGGGTTTTTCGAATAACCAAATAGTACGTGTAGATTCGATAGCATTCAATCTCTAGATATTAACAATCGCATTGGCATCGAGTTTCTTCACTTCAGCATCCATGGCCGACCTTGCTTAGCAAAACTTGATGGTAGTTCTCGATTTTGATTTGAAGTTTTGGAGCATTGGAGATGGAGTTGCAATTTAAATTCTCAAGTTGTCTCTCTCATTTGAAGGCATGTGTTGGTGTTCCGTTTTTGAAGTTATTCCTTTCCGTTGTACCTTACATCTCTGATATTATTATTTAATTCTGATTGTATCATTATTATATCATATTTTGTATCTGTTGTGTATCAATGATATTGTTCTTTTTCTTCCGCTATGTTGTTATACTTAATGTGTTATAAGCTCCAGCACGGGTCGAATTTCAACGATTGAATCTGCAGTATTTGAGTACAAGTGAAGTACGGGTGTCGATTTTCGAATGCTGAAATTTGGGTCGTGACAATTTGGTATAAGGCTGAAGGTTGAAACTTTAGCTTTTGGAATCTAACACATTAGGTAACTCATTAGAGATAGGGTGAAGTATACCCTAGAATGATTATCCCTAAGATATCCATTCGAATGCCTCAGTAAATTCTCTTGCTATCCACTGAAGTGAGTATGGGTGCAAGAAGAGGATGAGGTAGGGGACAGGGAAATACCACTGCAAATCGTTAATACCTGTGATAACAATGGAACAATCTTTTCTCTATCAATCTCTTTTGATCATCATCCAATATCAATTCTTTGATGGTTTCCTAGCAGCTCTAGGGAGAAGCTTTGTTAGTAGATCGTTATTTTGGTGAAATCAAAGGATGAGTTGGTATGGGACATAAACTCCAAATAGGTCAGAATTGTTTGTCTGGATGAATTGTTTGCTTTGGTTGCTATGGTTAATTGATATACTATGGTTTCTAAACTTAAAAGTTTTGCGATTGTATCCATCTGTCTATTCTTTGGAATTTAGATATGTTCTACGAATGGTTAGTTATCTCTTCGAACTAACTAGTCCCCTGCATATTTCGTAGATCTGGATGACCCGAGTATCTTGTGAAGTGCTAAATAGATTCGTTCTTGTATCTATTGTTGACATTCTGATTTGGTGCGCCAAATGCAGAATAGATATTTAGTCTAAGCTGATGATTCATCTTTCTATTTTTCTATATTCTTATGTTGTCTCCTAAGCAAATTTCGAGGATGAAATTTTCATAAGGGGGATTCTGTAACATTCTTGGATTTTAGCTAAAAATAATCTGATAATTCATTTAAGCTTTGGAATTAAACTTTGGAATATTTGGTAATTAGTACAAAAATTTTGGAATAAAATATATATTATATTTCAATTTTCCAATTTAACAAGATGAATGTTTATTTATTTATATAAATAGATTTTAATTTGAATTGATTTTGAAAATATTATAAATATATTGAAAGTGAATATTTTTTATTTTAAATTTTAATAGAAATATATTGCAAACAAATTGGATTTATTTTGAAATTAATACAGAAATTAAGTTTCAAAACATTTCTTATTTTAAAAAGAGTTATATAAGTATAAGTAATTGAAAAAAAAAATGTATACATATAAGATCAAAATAAGAATTAATAAAATAAAGGTGGCCACCGAATCAATCCAAAGTCAGAGTATAGTATCGAAGGGATGTGTCCGATAAAGGGCGCTAACCCGCTTGGCCCGAGAATCGCTCCTGTTTTAGCCACCTTATGCCAACTCACGGGAGTTGGGTCCACGTATTTACCTCAAAGGAAACGCCGCCACAATCCTACTTCATTCTGGAATCTACACCGCGTACACGGTTGTTAAAGTCGTTTTCGGAGTTGGCAGAGAGTATGACAACTTCTGATCCCGGTCTGTAACAACCCGCATATTTGTCGATTTTTATATTTAAGTATTTTATTTAAATATTTTATCGATACTCAGAATTTAGTCCGAAAAGCTACATTTTGCATACGGTCGAATTAGGACTCGGGACCACCCCCATTGAGTTTAAAATGATGTTTGCGACCTTTTTGAGTATAAGCTTCGATATGTTTGGAGAAAGTTTAATTTTGCTACTTTTTACTTAGGGCTTTGGTTTGGGCTGAGCCACTTATGTATTCAGTCCCAACCCCTTCTCCTCTTCATTCCTTCATTCCTCATTACCTAATACTCAAGCTTTTATATTAATGGAGAGTGGAAGAGGAAATTAAAACTCCAAACCCTAGTCTTCCTTAGCAAATCCAACTTCTAGCTCCAAATTCAAGAGAACCCATTGGTAAGCACCTCCTTCATCTTCTCCAACTCTTTCTCCAATCAATTTCAGAAATTTCCTAAACCTAATTTAGGAAATGTTTCTCCTTTAAGCTTAGATTCAAGCTTGTTGGGTTGGAATTGAAGAGTGATTGTTCTTACCATTGCTCTATAGCTTCTTCTTCAATCGTTTGGGTTCAAAGGTGAGATTTTTTTCTCACATCTTTGTCTATAATTATCTTCGATTGTTAGGTATGAATTCCTAACACTTATTCTTGTGCAATTGATTTTGGTTTGGATTGATTTGGTGTAAATTCCAATTTTTGGTGTTTTGAAATCAAAATCTATGAAAACCCTTTTTTGGACATTTGGACATTGATATTTGAGACATATCGAAGGGTCGTTAAGGCTGGGTTGACGCTCGACGTAATTCCTCAGTCGTTGTCGCTCGATCGATCGCTTTCGGTATTCCTTTGGCCATTTTTGGCCTAGGTTCAGGTAATGCCCTGAACCCTTCATTCAGACGTCTGAAACGTAAGATTCAGACGTCTGAATATTGTTCTGGGAAGATTTCTATTCCCAGATTCAGACGTCTGAATATATGATTTCAGACGTCTGAGTTGGTTCATTTTGAACCAGAAAGGAAATAGGCTACAAAGTGCCTATTTCAGACGTCTGGATTCAAGGATTCAGACGTCTGAATTCTGTCTTTGGAAAACATTTATTTTCCAGATTCAGACGTCTGAATCCTTGATTTCAGACGTCTAAATCTGCACTCTTTTTGCCTTTTTGCCTATTCGCTTGAGAATTCCAATTTAAATCGATTCGTGATGATCCTATTTGTTATCATTTATTATGCCTTTGATGACTCCTTTTTAGGGATTTTTGAATATCCATTTCGACGGATTCTTTATCGGTTTCTTTGGATTTTATTCACATCTTCATATGTGAATTTTAGTGATTGATTGTTCCTACAATCTTCTTTGTGATTTGTCACTTTAAAAATATAAAGTATTTCTATACTAGTAGTAAATATCAAAATTCTTTCATCAAAATGATTTCAACACTATTTTATTACAAAGCTCGTTTCTTAAACCGTTTTCCAATCTATTAGTATATACAAACCTTTACCTCACTCGTATGAGAAATCTAATTAAACGGCTTAGTAAAGCGAGTGGTATGAAACGCTTGCGTTTACTTCGTCGGTTAATTCTTGGACTTGTTCGATTGAATCTCTTGTGACAATTTTCTAGTGAAGATCTACAATTTGTTCGTAAATATTTAAGTTAAGCTAGTGGTTATGGGACATGAAGCTAAGCTCATATATTTACTAGCTTACTGTAATTGACACTTCTTGATGATAATGACGGTCGTTTTTATGATTTAGACTAGCAATTGTGTGATATCTCTTTGTCTGTGAGGCTAGACTAGACACCATCTTTGTGATTTCGACTCACACATACCTCTTTGTTTGCAAGGTTAGTCTAGACCTCATCTGTGTGATTTCGGCTCACACATGTCTCTTTGTCCACGTGGAGGACCGTACCTCATTTTTACTGAGCTTCGGCTCACCAGGAGGAGCTTCGGCTCAAAGTCTACAATGGGGGACTATACCCTGTCATGAGGAGCTTCGGCTCACCAGGAGGAGCTTCGGATCAAAGTCCGCAATGGGGGACTATACCCTATCAAGAGGAGTTTTGACTAACCAGGAGGAGCTTCGGCTCAAAGTCCGCAATGGGGGACTATACCCTGTCAGGAGGAGATTTGACTCACCAGGAGGAGCTTCGGCTCAAAGTCCGCAATGGGGGACTATACCCTGTCTGGAGGAGCTCCGGCTCATTTTTTTGGGATTGGCCATCCTTTTCTTGTGATTTCTGGATTCCTAATTATTGATTTCTGGAATTTGTATTTCACCACCTTTTTCAATTGGCATCGATATGTATGTCATTTATTGTGGCTTGGTGAAGCAAATAAAGAATATGATATTCTTTTTGATGCTATGAGATTTTGAGATATTTGTATGATTTTCCTTTGTTGATTTTTCTATGTATACTTGTCGCAGTATGACATTTTTGGTTATCATATGTTTTTACTACATCTCTTCTTATATCTCATTTTATATGATAATTATAGCTAGACTGATCCGTTTATTATTTTCTTCTTAAATAATACTTGGGTCAGATCGAGATGTTACAGGTGCTTCTGCTTGACTTCTCTTCTGGAGTTATCATCCCGACTTTTGGTTAACTACTTTGATTAGTAGTTTTTGTCGTATACATTTGAGATATAGACTCGTAGTTGTATTCTTTTGTCTTGCACTTGTATCCATTCTTTGTGATATTGTGGATCTTATTTGACTACTACTCTGATGCACACTTTCATGTGTTATATTCATATCTATTTCCGCCTTGGTGATATGAATTGTCGGTGACTAATTTGTGTTATGCTTATTTCTATATTTGTTTCCGAAGATATATTAACCACTGTGTAGTAGCTTTGAGTTTGTATCGGTATGTCGGATTTCCTCTCGAAGTGAATTGCATGTTATATTTTATCTGGCATATCGGTGCTCGCACAAAGCAATTACACGGATGGTCGCTCCTCAACAGCCTTATTCTCCGTGCTAGTTGACGGCATTACACCGTAGTGTCCTTGGCTAGCATGGGTATAGAGGTGGGGCGTCACAGCTTGGTATCAGAGCCAAACTTCGAAACAATGTGGAATATTATAACAAGGATCGTCGACCTAAGTCTTTCTTAGGAGTCGTGCTTTAGGATTTTATTCGAGTCTTCGTACCGATTCATCATATTTTCTTTTATGATTCCTTGTTTTATATATCAAGATTGCTTGATATTTATTTTGATAATAACTTTTCTCCTTCTTTCTTTTCTAAAGGAAGAGAAATGGTTAGTTCTAGCAGTCCTGGCGCTGGTCAATCCAGTAGCCCTTCTCTGGATGGCGCATTCATGTCTGCCCAACAACTTTTGGATCTTGTAAAGAACCAAGAGTTTATCTATGCTTTGAGTAAGAACCCCGAAATGGTTCTACCATTGAAACTTGAAGTTTCTTTCAGTCAGCTTGTGGATGTTACTCTTCTTCATGGAGAGGTTGGTAAAGGAAGTGTTTGTGACATTGGGACTTCCAAGAAGAGGCATATTAAGTTCAAGAGCCTTAATCCCAATAAGAGAGTGAAGCAAACTACTTTTGTAACAAAGACTCCAATCCCTAATTGTGGAGGATACTACAATTGTAATTCTAAGGACCACTATGCAAAGGAGTGTCCGGAGCCACTCTTTTGTCGCTATTGCAAAAATACAGGTCATCATATTTCTGTATGCCCCATACTTCAAAGCAAGAGGAGGGTGGAACAAGAAACTTCGGTAGCCAAGACTCCTACCCCAAGTCGTCAACAATGCTACAATTGTGGTTCCACGGACCATTATGTAATTAAGTGCCCGAAACCCCTCTATTGCCGCTATTGCAAGGGCTCGGGTCATTACTTATCTACATGTCCCAAACTCCCTTGCAAGAGGGAGGGAAAGTTGAAAGTCGTGCAAGCCCCTTGTGACACTTCTCTTGGTCAAGGTATTTTACATTCAATCCTTGATGCTATTGTTTTTTTCGTGATCTTTCTATTTGAGTTCTTTTTTGATATGGGTTCATCTCATTATTTTTATATCAAAAGAACTTGTCGATTCTTTTTCTTTGAATATTTTGGGCTTGATGTCTTCTTTGGGAATTGTGAATCCGGATGGTGGATCTGCAACACTCAACTTACTTTCTATTGATGTCGAAATTATTTTATGTGATTTTTCTTTCCGAGCCGATATTTTTACTTAGGCTTCGGAATCGATTTGTGTGAAAGGATTGGCTTAATCATTATGAAGCCATATAATTTGTCCCTAGTGGACTACTTATCTTTGATATTCTTAATCTGCTAAGAAGATTTCTATTTCTCGTTTGTGATTTCGATTCCAACTTGATGGCATCATTTTATTCTTTAAGCCCGCATGATGAGGAAAATGTTGTTTCTCTCATTCATGTAGTTTGAGAATTTTCCGGTAATTTTGAGTTTGTCTTAGGATCATCACCTAAGCAATATCTTGTGTGGTGTTAAGGTCTTTTCTGGTCGACCTTGCCACCGGTTTTCATTAGTTACGATTTGCGGAGGTTAGCATTCCCCTTACCGCATTCTTCACTCGTTATGATTCTTGCGAATGACTTATTATGTCATTCAGTTTGTCCAGCTTATTTCATCCATTTTATAAATCGAGTATTCTATGAATATTTCTATGAGACCATTCTTGTATTTATTGGTTTTGGATGAAAATGGCAATTTAAAATTTTTACAAATCTTTTTCATAAGATTTATTTAGAAGTATAGATGATTTTACGATTGTATTGCCCATTTAGTGTTTTTAGAATTTTAGTCGATGCGCTTGATCAACGTTATCGATAGGAATTTCCTAAATGCTTTGATGAGACAGTCAGACACAATAAATTGACTTGTAAAAATGTAAATTTTTCTAGAAAGATTATAACATAAAGATAAATGTAATTTTGAAAGTTTTTACTTTCAGGAAAGAGGATTATTTAAAAGAAATTCTTTCTTTTCGATACTCTTATTCTTGTGATTCCCGAAGGGAACCAAGACTTTATCTTTTGTACCAATGCTAATCGTATTGGTTTGGATGCCGTTCTCTTGCAAAAGATAACGTGCTATCACTTGTGCTTCTAAATCATTAAAAGCCGATTGAGACTAGGTATGCCATTCATGATCTAGTGCTCGAGCCTATTGTTTTCGTTTTTAGAATTTGGCATCATCATTTTTGGGGGAGAAATTTGTTCTCCTCCTCGATCATAAATCTTTGGAATATTTATTTTCTCATAAGGAACTTCATGTCGACTCGAGTTCATGGCACCTTATGATCTTGATATTTTTTCTACCCCCGGTACGGGTAATCGTGTCGTCGATGCTCTTAGCCGTAAACAACAAGCTGTTGTTTCTATGATGATATCCGAATGGAACGACCTCGAGATCTTATCCACTTGTGAGATTCGAGACCGCGTATCTGATTTATGCTCATCATTTATTTTATGTAGCCTTGAGGCTCATCCTTCTCTTTTAGACCGCATTCTTGAAGCTCAAAGGCTAGATCCCGACTTGGCTCTTCTTGGCCAAAATATTAAGAATAGAGGTGATATTGAAGGTTTGAAAGACTTTGATATCCATTCCCGTGGAGGCATTCGGAGATTTGGTAGACTTATCGTGCCAAATATTAGTGATCTTCGTAAAGATATTTTAGAAGATTCCCATCATTCTAAATTTACCATTCATCCCGGTAGTAGTAAAATGTACGCGGATATGAAGCAACTTTATTATTGGGAGGGAATGAAACTTGACATCGCTAACTTCGTTAAGCGTTGCATGACTTGCCAACTCGTTAAGGCCGAACATCAAAAGCCCGGTGGATTATTGCAACCTTTAGAAATTCCAATTTGGAAGTGGGACCAAATTTCCATTGGTTTTATAGATGGCCTTCCCCGTTCTCGTTCGGGTCATGATAGCTTATGGGTGTTGTACGTTTCAATCGATCGAGGAAGTTAGCGCCTCGATATATTGGGCCATTTCCTATCACTGATCGTATTGGTTCCATGGCTTATCGCCTTGCATTACCGGCTCAATTTTCTGCCATCCATGACATGTTTCACGTTTCTCAACTTCGAAAATGTCTTCGAGATTCCGATTCTATGCTTGAGCCCGGTGTTGTGGAAGAGATTGAAGTTTCGCCGAATTTAACTTATGAGCAGCATCCTATTTGAATTGTTGCTTCGGAGGTCAAACAACTTCGAAATAAAGATGTTTCGCTTGTGAAAGTTCTATGGTCTTTAAATTCTAACGATTGTTCTTGGGAATCTAAAGAGTTCATCGAGCGATCACATCCGGACTTGCTTTCCCGTGCTCTTAAGGTGAACTTTTATTTCAAATTTCTTCTGTGTTGAATATGCTTTTATGGTTGTTACTATATATCTTCTTCTTAAATATTATGAGGATGCAATTTCTTTAAGGAGGGGAGTCTGTAACAACCCGCATATTTGTCGATTTTTATATTTAAATATTTTATTTAAATATTTTATCGATATTCGAAATTTAGTCCGAAAATCTACATTTTGCATACGGTCGAATTAGGACTCGGGACCACTCCCATTGAGTTTAAAATGCCGTTTGCGACCTTTTTGAGTATAAGCTTCGATATGTTTGGAGAAAGTTGAATTTTGCTACTTTTTACTTAGGGCTTTGGTTTGGGCTGAACCACTTATGTATTCTGTCCCAACCCATTCTCCTCTTCATTCCCTCATTCCTCATTTCCTAATACTCAAGCTTTTATATTAATGGAGAGTGAAAGAGGAAATTAAAACTCCAAACCCTAGTCTTCCTTAGCAAATCCAACTTCTAGCTCCAAATTCAAGAGAACCCATTGGTAAGCACCTCCTTCATCTTCTCCAACTCTTTCTCCATTCAATTTCAGAAATTTCCTAAACCTAATTTAGGAAATGTTTCTCCTTTAAGCTTAGATTCAAGCTTGTTGGGTTGGAATTGAAAAGTGATTGTTCTTACCATTGCTTTATAGCTTCTTCTTCAATCGTTTGGGTTCAAAGGTGAGATTTTTATCTCACATCTTTGTCTATAATTATCTTCAATTGTTAGGTACGAATTCCTAACACTTATTCTTGTGCAATTGATTTTGGTTTGGATTGATTTGGCGTAAATTCCAATTTTTGGTGTTTCGAAATCAAAATCTATGAAAATCCTTTTATGGACATTTGGACAATGATATTTGAGACATATCGAAGGGCCGTTAAGGTGGGGTTGACGCTCGACGTAATTCCTTAGTCGTTGTCGCTCGATCGATCGCTTTCGGTATTCCTTTGGCCATTTTTGGCCTAGGTTCAGGGAATGCCCTGAACCCTTCATTCAGACGTCTGAAACGTAAGATTCAGACGTCTGAATATTGTTCTGGGAAGATTTCTATTCCTAGATTCAGACGTCTGAATATATGATTTCAGACGTCTGAGTTGGTTCATTTTGAACCAGAAAGGAAATAGGCTAAAAAGTGCCTATTTCAGACGTCTGGATTCAAGGATTCAGATGTCTGAATTCTGTCTTTGGAAAACATTTATTTTCCAGATTCAGACGTCTGAATCCTTGATTTCAGATGTCTGAATCTGCACTCTTTTTGCATATTTGCCTAATCGCTTGAGAATTCCAATTTAAATTGATTCGTGATGATCCTATTTGTTGTTATCATTTATTATGCCTCTGATGACTCCTTTTTAGGGATTTTTAAATATCCATTTCGATGGATTCTTTATCGGTTTCTTTAGATTTTATTCACATCTTCGTATGTGAATTTTAGTGATTGATTGTTCCTACAATCTTCTTTGTGATTTGTCACTTTAAAAATATAAAGGTTTTCTATACTAGTAGTAAATTTCAAAATTCTTTCATCAAAACGATTTCAACACTATTTTATTACAAAGCTCATTTCTTAAACCGTTTTCCAATCTATTAGTATATACAAACGTTTACCTCACTCGTATGAGAAATCTAATTAAACGGCTTAGTAAAACGAGTGGTATGAAACGCTTGCGTTTACTTCGTCGGTTAATTTTGGACTTGTTTGATTGAATCTCTTGTGACAATTTTCTAGTGAAGATCTACAATTTGTTTGTAAATATTTAAGTTAAGCTAGTGGTTATGGGACATGAAGCTAAGCTCATATATTTACTAGCTTACTGTAATTGACACTTCTTGCTGATCATGACGGTCATTTTTATGATTTAGACTAGCAATTGTGCGATGTCTCTTTATATTTGAGGCTAGACTAGACACCATCTGTGTGATTTCGACTCACACATACCTCTTTGTTTGCAAGGTTAGTCTAGACCTTATCTGTGTGATTTCAACTCACACATGTCTCTTTGTCCACGTGGAGGACCATACCTCATTTTTATTGAGCTTCGGCTCACCAGGAGGAGCTTCGGCTCAAAGTCCGCAATGGGGTACTATACCCTGTCATGAGGAGCTTCGTCTCACCAGGAGGAGCTTCGGCTCAAAGTCCGCAATAGGGGACTATACCCTGCCAGGAGGAGTTTTGACTCACCAGGAGGAGCTTCGGCTCAAAGTCCACAAGGGGGTACCATACCCTGTCAGGAGGAGTTTTGACTCACCAGGAGGAGCTTCGGCTCAAAGTCCGCAATGGGGGACTATACCCTGTCAGGAGGAGTTTTGACTCACCAGGAGGAGCTTCGGCTCAAAGTCCGCAATGGGGGACTATACCCTGTCAGGAGGAGTTTTGACTCACCAGGAGGAGCTTCGGCTCAAAGTCCGCAATGGGGGACTATATCCTGTCTGGAGGAGCTCCGGCTCATTTTTTTGGATTGGCCATCCTTTTCTTGTGATTTCTGGATTCCTAATTATTGATTTCTGGAATTTGTGTTTCACCACCTTTTTCGATTGGCATTGATATGTATGTCATTTATTGTGGCTTGGTGAAGCAAATAAAGAATATGATATTCTTTTTGATGCTATGAGATTCTTGAGATATTTGTATGATTTTCCTTTGTTGATTTTTCTATGTATACTTGTCGCAGTATGACATTTTTGGTTATCATATGTTTTTACTACATCTCTTCTTATCTCATTTTATCTGATAATTATAGCTAGACTGATCCGTTTATTATTTTCTTCTTAAATAATACTCGGGTCAGATCGAGATGTTACAGGTGCTTCTGCTTGACTTCTCTTCTGGAGTTATCATCCCGACTTTTGGTTAACTACTTTGATTAGTAGTTTTTGTTGTATACATTTGAGATATAGACTCGTAGTTGTATTCTTTTGTCTTGCACTTGTATCTATTCTTTGTGATATTGTGGATCTTATTTGACTACTATTCTGATGCACACTTTCATGTGTTATATTCATATCTATTTCCGCTTTTGTGATATGAATTGTCGGTGACTGATTTGTATTATGCTTATTTCTATATTTGTTTCCAAAGATATATTAGCCACTGTGTAGTAGCTTTGAGTTTGTATCGGTATGTCGAATTTCCTCTCGAAATGAATTGCATGTTATATTTTATCTGGCATATCGGTGCTCGCACCAAGCAATTACACGGATGGTCGCTCCTCAACTGCCTTATTCTCCGTGCTAGTTGACGGCATTACGCCGTAGTGTCCTTCGCTAGCGTGGGTATAGAGGTGGGGCGTCACACGGTCTCTGCAACAACCAAACTTTATTATAACACCGCGGTCTTATCAAAATAGTTTTACTTTCAAAGCCAGAATATACACCCATTTCAAAACCATATAATACGATACCATTTTTTGTTTTAAAACCAAATAAATTTGATATCATTTATAAACCCAAATCAGTATAATATCATCGTTATTTCACATATATCTTTTCCAAAATCATACTGCTTTAAAATTTATAATATCTGAAACCCAAACATTTGAATTATAACTTTCAAAACATAATACTTCGAAATTCATAGCTTTAAAACCGTAACTTTCAAAACTTATATGGTTTGGATATTCAACAATATATAAAATAAAACAGTTGAATTTAAAATTTCTTTATAAAGTAAATAATTTCCATGCCTTTACAATTTTATTTACTTTAAATTCAGTCTAAACCCATAACCTTTAAATTCACTTTCAGTTTGAATAAAAACACTTCGATTTCAATATTTTCAAACTTTGAGTATTTAATAAATTTCAAAACTAAGGTTGGGAATTTCTATTCAACAATTCATTGTCCTATTACTTTGTTTAGAAACATTTACATAATAGATTCATAACCTTTTAAAATAAAACCCAATTTACTAACACTAAATATTTCCTTCCATTTATTTATACTAGAATTATTCATTTAATTTATCTTGAATAAAAATCCGGTTATAAATATTATATCTTTAAAATTTCCAAGATTAATAAGTTTACACCAACTTATGGAGTTTAATTTTTAAATAAGCCCAATTCCAAATAAATTTCCAATTTAATTTCCAATCTTAATTGATTTGAACTATTTAAAACTCTACATATATACACACAATATCTTAAACCTGTACTTAATCATAAATATAAATTATCAAACTCCATTTTTCAACTTATTTATTTCCATTTAATAAATTCATACATAGCTTAAATTCAATAATTTAACTATATATGTATATATAAAATAAGATTTTATATAAGATCAAAATTAATATTTATTAAACCGCATCCTATCCAAACCATAGAAATCATTTCAAAAATAATTTTATATATATACCACGGTGTCTGTATATAATTTTCTATCCGATGGCCAAGTGATACGGATATTTATCATTTCAATCCGCAATTTAAAAATAAAAAAATGCGGTTGTATATCATTTCAAACCGCAATCCCAAATGAAATGAAAATGCATAATACGTTGCAGTTTATATAATATAGAACACACCATCCATTCAACCAATATCAATATCAACCAATTTTATTTCAATCATCATCTATTTAAACAAACATCAATAGAGCATATAAAATATAACAAGTATCAACGAACAGTTTATATTCAAAATAAATAAATAAATAAATAACTTTTTAACTAGCAGTTTATATGCAAGATAAATAAATTTTAACTGTCAATTTATACACAATAATAAAATTAATTAACAGTTAAATTAAATAAATGCGATTTAACTGAGATGATGAAAAAAAATATGCAAAACAGTCATAAATAAATTTCTACTCATATCTTAAATCAATTTAACAAACATAAGAAAACTTAGAAGTTGTGAGTGGGTTAAAATACTCACCTTTTGAATTTAAATTGAATTAAAATTCAATTTAAACCCAAAAATTGGACAGTCTCCAAATTCGTCCAAACCAGCGTCAAAAGATCCGGAATTTTATTACGATCCTAACAAAAAAATCGCGTATGAAACGGAGTTCGTATGAGAAAGTTACACGCGTTAAATCGCTTGAAAACAAAATTAATTTAAACAAACAAATAAACATACCTAACAAAAATATAAGCCACGTCAGTAAAAGCTTTAGCACGCTACAGGACCTTATTCTTCTCCAGTACGAAAAATGAAAAAAAAAATCATTTTTATAAAAGAATGCTTTTGGAGTTGCAAGAATAAGAGCTTTTGAATATGAGGTGTTAGAAGAAACAAAATGTAAAAGAAGAAATAAGATGTAGGTTATTTATAATTAGGGAATGAATGTGGAGGGGCAAAAATATATGTCACGTTTTATTATTAAAGCTTTAGGCATAAATAATAAATAAGGGAATGTACGTAGGAATGGAAAAGTTTGCAAACGAAAGTAGAATTTTGTACGCATTTAGGTTTTTATCTACACAAAATAAAATATTTATACTTACCTTAAAAATGAGAACGTTCAATTTTGTTTTCTCAAAATGGTCTTTTATTTCCATTAAAACACCCTTTTTGTTTAACACAAAACATGTGTTTCTTTTATTAAATCTATTAATTGCAATCAACGTTTCCTTTCTTTTTAATTGAAACATTTGAATTACATTAATTGCAGTTACTTACAAAGTTAGATTTTAAAACAAACAACTAAAATGGATAAAGAAATAGAACAATTGTTTATTTAAACACGTTTATAAATTTATGGTTTATACGCAAGCGTAATAAATAGATTATTTTCTAAAACACAATTCAAATAAACATATATTTCTTTCTTTAAAATCAATCTTTCTGTTCTTATTTTAATGAAATTAAACGTACATTCACAGATGAAACATTCATTTTATTTGATGTAAAATTTTCTTTTTATTAAATCAAACTTTCCCTATATTTTCACAAAACTTATGCTGCTTTTATTTACACCTATTAATTTATAATTAGTATTCTCTCTCCTATTAATTGAAAATGTTTAGTTACATTAATTTCAGTTGATTAAGTTTCAAAATGGACTAAATGAATGTAATGAAAAGTATAACAATAATTTCCTATCGAATAGTAATTTAAACATATTAATACACTATTCGCTACAAACAGTAATTTTATATATTTCTTACTAAATAATAGTTTCTCATCTCTACAATCGATCTTTCAGTTGCCAAACATTTTTACTAAATGAGTGTTTACTCTTTAACTAAACCTATTCATTCTTATTCTTTATTAGCATTTATTATTATTATCACCGTTATTATTACATTCAAACAATGTCATTAAAAACACCTGACGTATGTTATCAATTTTTTTAATCTTGCTGTAATACATGTTATTAGTAGAAGTTCAAATTAAGATCATAAACATATCTCTTAACATATATTAACAAAAATAAAATCATAAATTTTTATTATTCTACCACTTATATTCCTTACTACAATTAGCCTTTGGTATTCCTATCCATTAATTACACAAATAACAAAGTTAATATTTGTTTGTCTTTCACTACATTAATACTTCTATATACATCTTAGATTTGTATCAACGGTTATTTTTTTTTAAATGTGAATCTTGTCAATTACGCGTATTACTTAAGGTTTTAAACTCAATTAACAAAGTTTCCTAAGTCCAATCCTTTTTTACCAAATTTGACAATCCCTAACCATTCGTATTACATTCCCTATAAATGTAATATTTAATAGATTTTATTTCAAATTAACGTACAACTTAATTTCTCTTAATTGAGATCTGATTCCCAAATTTTTATTTAACATACTAAATGAGTAAATAACCTAAATAAAGGGTCACCTACTCACTTTCTTTCATTTATAAGTTTACTACTTGCCCACCCAGGTATAAATCCCATATATAACACTAATTAATTTCCAATAACACTGCATTATCCAATTATCATAAATTTGTTCAATATATACTCCTTTTTTACTTATGAATAATTTATGTTCTCTGTAAATTCTCATTCACTCTTCCGTTACTAAAATTAAAAGTCATTAAGTAACGTTTCCTCCAAAACAGTATTAAAATTACTTAACATTCAAGAGGACTTTATTTCAAATAAATTGATTGACCAATAAATTAGGTAATACATAATAATTATTATTATACCCTTAAGATTTACGCTTGTTCTCTTCTATTTGGTTTATAGCCTAAGATAATATAACCAATCTAACTCCATAAATAAACTTATTTCATTACCCAAATTATACATAAACTTATTACCTTTTTCATCCCACTGTAAATCGGTGTAACCATTAATACCACCCATATTATCATTCCTTACACAATACTGATCTTATTTAATTACCGTTAACAATCTATTTTGTACAATAACTAAATGTTTGCATTTGTTACTTATATTTAGTTTTATAACCAAACGTATCATTCTTAAATAAAATAAATTGGAGTTTCATTTAGATCGTTGACAATTGACTTGTATTAACATTGTTTCAGTCTAAATTTAGTTATCATTCCATTATAAATTTGCAATATTTTATTTCTTTCAATATTAACTCATAAAATATTATTAAAATAACAAAAATTTAACATCGAAAATTTATGGGTCGTTATACTCTCCTCCACTCAAAACTTTTCGTCCCCGAAAAGGAAAAAAAGGGAAAATGAAGAAATAAAAAAAATGCATCTTATCAAAACATTAACTTTATAAACAATTAAATTTACAAAATTAATTACTTTAAATAAGATATCCTAATTTACAACTATTTAATCTTTTATATTTAAATTATAAAAGTTTGGAAAAAAAAATTCTAAGTCTCGGCAGGGTCTCCTTTGTACGGAGAGGCTCGGAAGAAAAATAAAATATTAATTATAACAATATATCATATATTTTCAAAATAATATATATCCCAACACGGGAAAAAAACAAAATAATAACGCTAAAACCCGTAATCCGAAAACATACCTATTTGTCGGGCAATAACGCTTATTTTATGGAACCAAAAGCAGTAGCAATTGCTTCCATAACTTGCATTTTACTTATATAATTCAAAGGGTTAACAATTTATAAAAATGAAATATTTAGGTGGTTTCAATCAATAACAACAAATCAATACAACAACCATCAATTTCAACAAACAACATACACAATACAAAACAACCATTCAATCAAACAAACAAATAGTTGTTCGGGTTCAAAACTTTTAAATTGCACGGAATGAAGAATAAACTACCAGCGCATCATTTACTCAGTAGCCTTAGATAAAACTAAATAGATTATTCATTCATCCAAATCCAAATTTAAAGTATCTTACCCAAACAACCATAAACCAAACAAGAAACAATTCCAAATAATAAATCAAGCTCATTCTTATAAATTTCATTTGTTACTTTACATTTATTTCTTACAACTTTTATCTCCATTCATTAATTTAGTGTTTATTACACTTGTTTGCACTTATACTTATATATATATATATATATATATATATAAAATTCATTTTTCTCTTTTCATTTCATATTGCATAACTTCATTTGTTTATAATATTCATGTGCAAATCAATTTCTTAGCACATTAATACATTAATTTAAGTCTACACTCATATATTTACTGCATTCATCTTTTCTTCTTATTTTATTACTAAATAGCTTCAATCCTTTACTTAAATTTATTATCTTCCATATATACTACTTAATTTTATTTATTTTCTTCCATTTATAATACCTACCTTTCTATTTCAATTAGTAGTCTTTTCAATTACACTTAAGATTATAATATTACAACATCAAATTCCTATTTATTAAGGAATTTCATTAATTACTTTCATTACCTCAAATTTATTGCTTGTACAATATCTATTACATTTTTTTCTTAACATTTCAACTTTTAATATTTGGTAAGTTATATATATGCTTTTAAAGAATGTAATTGAAAGTTATACAATTTTTCTAATTTCTTTAATTAATTCATTATTCAATAAAATTTTACCTTTTCCTTATAAGTTACAATTTCAACTTCCTTTTTATTTCCTTTATAACTTAGCCTTAAATCTCTTACCTAAATTAGAGGTTTCAATTATTAATTACTTACCTTTCATTTCACTACAATAATTGAAACAATTAATTAATGGAAATTTAAGAATTTAATACCGGGTTAAATTTTCAATTTATTTTAAAACAATCGATAAATATATTCTTACAACTTATATATCTCTAATTATATTTAAAACAATTCAAAATTTATATATGTTTCAAAAATGAATCCACAGTAGAACTACTACAGTGGCCTTCCCCCTTCGAAACTCGAAAATGAAAGTCGATGATGCGGCCGCCATCACCGAAATTATTTTCCAACGACAGAGAGGAAAGTGCAAAACTTATTTTCTCCAAAATCTTCTTTAAAACAATTCTTTCGAATTATAATATTTATATCAGAAAGTACTTATAAGCAATATTATTATATTCCAAAATTTATTCAAAAGAAATTTCAAAACCCCGGATCTTAAGTTCTAAATTTCCCAAATTTCATTTATTTTATTTTTCAATCTTATTTCTATTATTACACATACACTTTATTACCTAACAACCAATCTATTGCAGCCAAATACAGATATCATTTGAAATTTTTTCTTTTATATAGGAAATATAATGGGAAAAATTATTTCATTCACCTATATTACAAACAAATATTATGTCGGTCTGTCCTATTAAGTGTTTAGAAATCCCTATTGATGTTATAACGTTCCATGCACCAACCAGAATTTATAAATACAAAACGGAACAGATTAACACAATATTAAAATCTTTTTATAACACTAACAAATACGCTCTCTCATATATATACACTCAGCGACTCCCATAGGGTATTACTACCCTATTAGTAAAGAGTCAAACCCCACAAAGATAAGCTTTATCGCTAAACCAAAGCTCTGATACCAGATGAAACGTCCCGCCTTTTCGCACGCTTTAAATCGACACACGTGCCAATTCAAACCATTTGGAAGGGCGGATTGTTATGGGGTAAATAAGATAAACACAGAGAAGATGAAGAAAGAAGGAAAAAACAAAATAGAATCCTACAGCGGAACGATAAAATATAATAATAAATATACAGTTCATAAAACTGTTACAAAACATTTGATTTTTCTTTATATAATAAATCTCAGAGTTCACATACCAATAAATATCAATGCAGCGGAATCAAATGGTGTAGTGGATTAATATAATAGATAGTAATACTACAAATATTCGTCTTCGTCCTCCAAAATAAAATCTTTAAATCCTGAAACGTTCGGACTGACCCGAGCGAATTGAAAAGACAAAACGCTCGAGTCAGAACTAAAAGATCTTATGTAAGTTAAATCAACAGAGATAAATATGAGTGTAGTAACTTAAGAGATGCTCGGGATTTACATCTTCTAAGGATCCGTTAAACTATCTACTATGTAGTATATTTCGCAATTATACTAGCGTCTAATTGTAAAATAAACTTACTTTTAAATAGCGTTAAGGCTTTAGATTTTCCACCTTAACACGGTTATATATTCCCATAGTCTATACAGTACCATAATCTCCCCCGTACTGGGCGTCGTCAGAGGGCACTCCATAGGCATGGTACAAAACCAAAATCGTATAAGGCGCGCTAGGGTAGGTGACACGGCACAACTAGGCAATGCCAGGGTAGATATACCAATTACTATCCGGACTGGTGGTAACGCATAGCCGCAGCTACCGCCCACCTCAGACAAACACCCCCAAAATCAAAAAAATAAAGGTGGCCACCGAATCAATCCAAAGTCAGAGTATAGTATGGAAGGGATGTGTCCGATAAAGGGCGCTAACCCCCTTGGGCCGAAAATCGCTCCTGTTTTAGCCACATTATGCCAACTCACGGGAATCGGGTCCACGTATTTACCTCAAAGGAAACGCCGCCACCATCCTACTTCATTCTGGAATCTCCACCGCGTACACGGTTGTTAGTGGTTTTCAGAGTTGGCAGAGAGTATGACAACTTCTGTTCCCGGTCTCTTCAACAACTAAACGTTATTATAACACCGTGGTCTTATCAAAATAGTTTTACTTTCAAAGCCAGAATATATACCCATTTCAAAACCATATAATACGATATCCTTTTTCGTTTTAAAACCAAATAAATTTGATATCATTTATAAACCCAAATCAGTATAATATCATCTTTATTTCACATATATCTTTTCCAAAATCATACTACTTTAAAATTTATAATATCTGAAACCCAAACATTTGAATTATAACTTTCAAAACATAATACTTCGAAATTCATAGCTTTAAAACCATAACTTTCAAAATTTAAATGGTGTGGGTATTCAACAATATATAAAATAAAACAGTTGAATTTAAAATTTCTTTATAAAGTAAATAATTTCCACGCCTTTACAATTTTATTTACTTTCAATTCAGTCTAAACCCATAACCTTTAGATTCACTTTCAGTTTGAATAAAAACACTTCGATTTCAATATTTTCAAACTTTGAGTATTTAATAAATTTCAAAACTAAGGTTGGGAATTTCTATTCAACAATTCATTGTCTTATTATTTTGTTTTGAAACGTTTACATAATAGACCTATAACCATTTAAAATAAAACCCAATTTATTAACACTAAATATTTCCTTCCATTTATTTATACTAGAATTATTCATATAATTTATCTAGAATAAAAATCCGGTTATAAATATTATACCTTTAAAATTTCCAAGATTGATAAGTTTACACCAATTTGTGGAGTTTAATTTTTAAATAAGCCCAATTCCAAATAAATTTCCAACTTAATTTCCAATCTTAATTGATTTGAACTATTTAAAACTCTATGTATATATATACATAATATCTTAAACCTGTACTTAATTATAAATATAAATTATCAAACTCCATTTTTCAACTTATTTATTTCCATTTAATAAATTCATACATAGCTTAAATTCAATAATTTAACTATATATGTATATATAAAATAAGATTTTATATAAGATCAAAATTAATATTTATTAAACCGCATCCTATCCAAACCATAGAAATCATTTCAAAAATAATTTTATATATATACCGCGGTGCCTGTATATAATTTTCTATCCTATGGTCAAGTGATACAGATATTTATCATTTCAATCTGCAATTTAAAAATAAAAAAATGCGGTTATATATCATTTCAAACCGCAATCCTGAATGAAATGAAAATGCATAATACCTTGCAGTTTATATATCATTTTTTACTTATAAATAATTTATGTTCTCTGTAAATTCCCATTCACTCTTCCGTTACTAAAATTAAAAATCATTAAGTAACGTTTCCTCAATAACAGTATTAAAATTACTTAACATTCGAGAGGACTTTATTTCAAATAAATTGATTGACCAATAAATTAGGTAATATATAATAATTGTTATTATACCCTTAAGATTTACGCTTGTTCTCTTCTATTTGGTTTATAGCCTAAGATAATATAACCAATCTAACTCCATAAATAAACTTATTTTATTACCCAAATTATACATAAATTTATTACATTTTTCATCCCACTATAAATCAGTGTAACCATTAATACCACCCATATTATCATTGCTTACATAATACTGATCTTATTTAATTAACATTAACAATCTATTTTGTAAAATAACTAAATGTTTACATTTGTTACTTATATTTAGTTTTATAACCAAACGTACCATGCTTAAATAAAATGAATTGGAGTTTCATTTAGATTGTTGACAACTTTCTTGTATTAACATTGTTTCAGTCTAAATTTAGTTATCATTCCATTGTAAAATTGCAATATTTTATTTCTTTCAATATTAACTCATAAAATATTATTAAAAATAACAAAAATTTAACATCGAAAATTTATGGGTCGTTACAATCGATGTAATCGGTACTTGTCTAAGGAATAACTTACGGATGGTCACTTCTAACAAGCCTTATTCTTCGCAATAGCAGGCGTTATTCCTTATAATAACCTTTGTTATTATGACCATAGAGGTGGGGCGTCATAGCTTGGTATCAGAGCTGAAATTCAGAATAAATTATAATAAACGATAGTATGGAACCACACTTTTACTAAATTGTTTAAATCTCTTCATCGTTTCCTTAAAAGTGCAAAATTGTGTATTTTACATAAATAACATTTTACGTTCTCAAATGGACAAGTTTGGAATTAAGCGAATCAGTAAAAGTGAGGGTTCACAGTCCTCAATTTTGCTGAAGCGTTTAAATCGCTTCCTCATTCTTTTGAAAGCGCAAACTGTAAAAATTTTGAAAATAATTTTACTTTAAAACGATTTTTAAAAACGTGATTAAAATAGCAAAAACTATAGCAATTTCGACGAGGAATTTGAGCTTCACAAAACACCGTAAAAACGGATACCAATTCAGCGTGGCGGGATAACCGTTAAAAATTCACTTTAAAAATGACGGTTACTGAAGTCAAAGCAACATTAATTTTTATTCGTCAAAAATGCCATCAAAACAACACGCTTCAAAAAGATAATACCGGTGTAAAATTTCCGTTATAAAAATAACGGCAACAAAATACGCTATAAAACCAAACACCGGTTCAACGTAAATTAAATAGTGGACTGCACCACTATATTTTCATCAAAAATTTCACTACTGTCTGGTAAATGAAAAACCAAAAGAAATGTGACCAGACAGCATCACAAAGTACATGCGCACGTATAAAAATTAATACGGAGATAGTCTGGATTCTACCTTCAGTTTTATGACTTATACTCATGTCCCAAAGAATGAAATACAAATAACCTGGCATACATCAAAATGTGATAGAGCCTAGCACTATGAAATAGGTATGCGCGTAAATAATTTAGAATTGTTTCGTACCTCTCTATTTATATACAAGTAAAACGTACTCAAAAAAATGATGCATGCATGAATTAAAAGTTGTGTGCATACTATAGATGCCTGGGTACGCATGCATGAATGAAGAAAATAAGAAGAGTGCCTGGACCAAATTATTACGCCTATTTGTAAACACAATATGAAACGAAAAAATGAAGGTCTGGACATTCACATGCAAGTATAACTATACATGCAAATATGAAGAAGAACAAACACCTGGATATACTTTTTGGCACATATACCCTATACTTGTGTGCACACGCATGCTTCATGCAAGAACAAAAATAAATGCCTGACCAACATATTCATTGGTGCATGAACAAATAAAAGGTCGAGACACCTTTTCCCCCTCTTTACACGCAAAACTTGGCTTCGTGTGATACACGAATACACAAAAATCAAATCAAATGGTAACTTTGCAACGACTCCCTTTCATGCACATAACAAGGTATACGGTCTAGACACAGTTGAAGGCAATACCACTTCTACATAAACTTCAACATATTTACGCTCTACAAAATAGTCTAAACGCAATTTTTATTTCTTGTACTGGCATTTTTCACGCATTGATCTCCTAATCATATAAAACATTATATATATGAACGTGAATTGATGCAAAGCTCCGTTACACTTAAAACTAAAACTACAACAAACAAGCAAAAATAATTTAAAGATGCATACTGTGAACAAAATCATGCATGGCATTAAAATTACTTTGCAAAATTTGTACATGAGCATGACATGAAGTATGTTAAAGATTGATGTAAGGCAAACTACAACCAGCAAAAAAAATGAATTTGGCAACAACTTTTCACGCACCCATTGCTTTTTGAAGTAAATCAAAAATATCAACAGATCTGAATATATTAGAAATGTGAGTATAAAACTCACCTTAGATCTGTTCCAAAATCAGCTAGCAACAAAGATTCAAAAGAAACTAAAAGTTTGGAACTGCCATTAATACTTCCCCGAGCTACTGAAAAATTTGAACAAATGAAGTGACGAAGGCTATTTTTTTCTTTCCACGGTTGTGTACCAGTAAAAAGAAAATGATGTGTTGGGCTATATATTGGATAACCTCTGTTTCTAATTTTGTTGCATCTTTCGAGGCCTTATCCAAATACGGAGTTGAGTTCATTAATACTCCGCGTAAGAAGAATCTTCGATTTGTTGATGGTTTGAAGAAGTATTTGAAGAAAGTTCTTTTACTCCAGCTTAAGCTCTCTTTTAAGGAACTTGTTGATTCGGCTCTTTGTCTTGAAGCTGTTGAAATGGAACGTGATAGTTGTGATGAGGTTGAGGTTTCTAAGAACCCCAATAAGAAGAGGTTTCCATTTCATAGGCCTAATTCTTCTTCCAACAAGAAGAAGAAGAAGCAAGCTACCTCTAGTTCTCAGCCTAGTAGTGCACCTTTTATTCAGAGGGCATGCTATAATTGTGGTTCTTTGGATCATTTTCTCCGTAGCTGTCCTAAGCCTCGCATTTGTCGTTATTGCAAGAAAGAATGTCATTGGGTTTCTGATTGTCCTATTGCTCCTAAGGGTTTCAAATCGGGGAAGCTTAATGTTGCTAAAGCTTTTGGTGATTCTTTTAAGCCCAAAGGTATTACTCCTTCTGTTTTGGAAGGTTTTATTTTATTCCATGGCCATTCTGTTATAGCTCTATTCGATACGGGTGCATCGCATTCATTCGTGTCAAAGGAGCTTGTTGATATTATTCCTTTGGATGTTGTTACTCTTTGCGACCCTTTGAGGATTGTAAATCCTATTGGTGGATCTGCTACTCTTGGTTTGTTGTGTGCTGATGTTGAGATTATTCTTTGTGGTTTTTCCTTTCATGCAAATCTTCATGTTATGGATCATCTTGGTTTTGATATGATTTTGGGAATGGATTGGCTCGTCCGTTATGAAGTTCAATCCTATGTCCCGGAAGAACTTTATATCTCAAGCATCCTGATGTTAGCGAGCAGTTATCCATTATATTTCGAAGCATGGACCATACTTCGAATGCTTTCATTTCTTCCTACGAATTGGAGGATATCTTAGCTAATATTCCGATTGTTTGTGATTTTTATGATGTCTTCAAGCCTATTTCGTATTTGCCGCCGAAAAAGGAAATTGAGTTCCGTATTGATCTTATCTCTGGTGCTCATCCTTTTAGTCGTCCTTCCATGAGGATGTCTGTTAAGGAAAATGAGGAACTCAAGCAACAGTTATCTGAGTTGGAAGCCAAGCATTTTATTCGTTCTAGCTCTTCTCCTTGGGGGCGCCGCCGCTGTCTTCGTTGAGAAGCCAGATGGTACTCTTAGGCTCTGCGTTGAGTATCGCAAGCTTAATGAGCTCACTAACAAATATAGGTATCCATTACCTAGAATCGACGACATGTTCGATCAATTAAGTGGTGCTAAGCTCTTCTTCTAACTCGATCTTGCTACCGGTTTTCATCAGTGACGATTGGCGGAAGATAGCATTCCTATTACCGCATTCCGTGCTCCTTATGGTTCTTCGAATGGCTTGTTATGCCGTTCGGTTTGACAAACGCTCTGGTGTATTTTGTAGATCTTATGAATCGGATATTCTGGGAATATCTCGATAAGTTCGTCTTGGTTTTCATTGATGATATTCTTATTTATTCCAAATCTAAAGCCGATCATATTCAGCATTTGGAGATTGATTTGAGCACACTTCGTCAGCATCAGCTTTATGCCAAATTCTCCAAGTGTCACTTCTGGGAGAATAAGGTGAAGTTTCTCGGTCATATTGTTTCTTCCGATAGTATTTCTGTCGATCCTTCCAAGATCGAATCTATTCAGAATTGGAAGAGGCCCAAGACCGTTACTGAGATCCGTAGTTTTCTTGGATTGGCGGGTTATTTTCGCCGGTTTATTAACGACTTTTCTTGCATTAATTTACCGCTTACCACTCTTACGAGAAAAGCTATTCCTTTTATTTGGTCTGATAAGTGTGAAACTTCTTTCTTGAAGTTAAATGACCTCCTTACTCATGCTCCTATCTTAGTGGTTCCCGAGGGGAATCATGATCTCGTTGTTTATACCAATGCCAGTGGTTATGGACTCGGTGTTGTTCTCATGCAAAAGGATAGAGTAGTTGCCTATGCTTCTAAACAAATAAAGCCTAACGAGATTCGTTATGCTACGCATGATTTGGAGTTAGACGCCATAGTCTTTGCTCTAAAGATTTGGCGACATTATTTATTGGGCGAGCGTTTTATTCTTTTCACTGATCACAAATCTTTGAAATATTTATTTACTGAGAAAGAGCTTAATATGAGGCAATAGCGTTGGCTCGAATTTCTTGCTTCATATGATTTCGATATTTAGCATACCCCTAGTAAGGGTAATCGAGTTGCTGATGCTCTTCGTCGCAAGCAGCAAGTTGTTGTTTTCATGAAGCTAGTAGAGTGGAATATATTGGAAGCTTTATCTCATTGTGATATTAGAGACCAACCTTCAGTTTCTGATTCTCCCGTGCTTTTATTTAGCATGGAAGCTCGTCCTAGTTTGTTGGATCATGTTGCCGATGCCCAAAAATAAGATCCACTTATTGCTTATCTAATTCAGAGTTGTAAATCGGAACCCCGAAGTGATAATCTAAAGGATTTCGATATTGATGTTCATGGTTGTGTTCGGAAGAAGGGTAAGTTGATCGTGCCTAACATTTCTAATCTTAGAAATGACATTCTTGAGGACTGTCATCGTTCTAAGTATACTATCCATCCAGGTAGTGGTAAGATGTATGTTGATATGAAACGCTTATACTTTTGAGAAGGTATGAAGCGTGATTTGCAAGTTATGTGAGTCGTTGCATGACTTGTCAACTTATTAAAGCAGAACACCAGCGTCCCAGTGGTCTTTTGCAGCCTCTTGAGATTCCATTATGGAAATGGGATCAGATTTCTATGGACTTCATTGATGGTCTACCTCGTTCGAGGTCGGGCCATACAAGTATTTTGGTGATTGTTGACAAATTGACTAAATCAGCCCATTTTATTCCTATCAAGTCCAATCGGACTGCTCCTTTGTTGGCTAAGCTGTTTATTAAAGAAGTCGTTCGACTTCACGATGTGCCTAGTTCTATTGTTAGTGATCCTCTTTTTACTAGTGGTTTCTGGCGGAGTCTTCAGAAAGCTATGGGCACTAAGCTCAATCTCAATACAGCTTATCATCCACAGTCTGATGGTCAGACTGAAAGTTTTGGAGGATCTCCTTCGAGCTTGCATTCTTAATTTTGGTGGTAATTGGGAAGACCACTTATCTCTTGTTGAATTCACTTATAACAACTGTTTTCAATCCAGTATCGGTATGGCTCCTTTCGAAGCTCTTTACGGAAGACTGTGTCGATCATCATCTTGTTTGTTGGAATCGGGAGAAAAGTTAGTTCTCGGCCCTGATTATATTCGTCATTCTTCTGAGAGGATTGATATTATTAGACAGAGAATGAAGGAGGCTCAGAATAGGCAGAAATCGTATGCCGATCATCGTAGGAAGCCTTTGGAATTTTCTGTTGGCGATTTTGTATTCATTTGTGTTTCTCCGATGAAGGGTGTGGTGCGTTTTAGTAGCTCCGGGAAATTGGCTCCTCGATATATTGGACCGTTTCCTATTACGGAACGCATTGGCCTAGTTGCTTATTGTGTATCGCTACCTATTCAGTTTTCGAGAATTCATGACGTATTTCATGTATCCCAGTTTCGTCGATGCCTTAGAGATTCAGATTGTATTAGTGATCCTCATATGTTGCAAGATCTTGAGATCTCATCCGACTTGTCTATCGTGCAAAATCCTATTTGTGTGCTAGCTTTGGAGGTTAAACGCCTTCGGAATAAAGAAGTCCCGCTTGTGAAATTCAATGGTCCGCAAACCCCAAAGATTGCACTTGGGAAACCAGAGAATTCATCGAGTGTTCTTATCCGAGTTTTCTCTCCTCTTTGGGTGGGGGAGAGCATTCTTATCCATCTTTTCCATTTTAATCTTTGTTGTGATGAATTATTTGTGTTATTGACTGCTTCTAGTATGAAAATTACGGGGACGCAATTTTTATAAGGGGGAGTTTGTAACAACCGTGATTATATTACTGTTGAAATATAAATTTAAAATAGAAATTTTAAATTGAAATTTAAAAATGAATGATTTGCAAAGTCAGTTGCAAATAGCTTGGCTGTGTTGAATAATAACCAAGTTATATTTTCATTCTTCTTTCACGTGTGAAAATGGTCTAATTCAAAAAAAAATTGGAACATTTTTTCCTTTTTGCTATCGCAGCATCTTTGCAATGCAAATCCATTGTTTAGTCAGTGAATAGTGCTTCATAGTGATGCACGTGGAAATGCAGTACACTTCCTTTTCTTGTATATGAGTGACAGTCCAATTCAAAAGCAAATATAAACTCTTTTGGCTTGCCGTCACTAGTATTGGTAAAGCATGTGAACACCTTGCTACCTCAAGTTTTTGTAAAGCAAAAATTTAATGTGCAGCCATCATCAATTAGTACAATTGTGTCCTCCTTTTCTACTTGTGCACATCTGCAATTCAATGCAATTGTACCTAATATACAGCCCAACACATCATTTTCTTTTTTTCAAATTTTAATTAAAAATTTCTATTTAAAATATTTACTCCGACTGTAATTCAAAAATCACGGTCGTTACAAATATGAGTTTGTACAAGTGTAATTTAAAGATAGTACGAATTCAACAAGTGTAGGCATATTATTTTCTTGTAATTGCAAGTGGCCTATATTAATATTAAATAAAAGAAACCTGGTTGTCATTTTTGTTCAAACCCCTTTCATCTTCAAAACAAAGTTTTCTCAAAATCAAACCTGAGAATAAAAATTCAAAGTAAAACAAAAGGCAAAATTATTCCAAACTCTGAAATCAAAACTGAAAAAAAAACAAACACCTCATACAAAAATTAAAACGAGAAGAACTCAAGCCTGAAAACATCTCAAATCTAGAAAGATTAAAAACCTGGAAACATTCAAGCAAGCAAATCAAATCTGTGATAAAAGCAAACAATCATATAAAGCCTGGAAGAAGAAAAACTTAAATCAACATCAAAGTTCAAAAATCCGAAGCAATCAAGATGAAGCAGTAGATCAAAGTCAAAGTTAACATCAAAGCAAATACAAGCTTCCAGATCAAACAAATCAAAAATTAGAACAGTGCATGGGCAAACTCAAAACAGATACTTATTCTCTGCTTCAAACCAAGTGAGCAAACTCTTGAACCTATTTATACTTTGGTTTTGCATGTGATTAGTATTGAATGTTGTTTGTGGAATGTGCTTGCATGGATGTAAACATGCCTGTATGTGTGTATATAGGAGAATGTGTGTACAGACACCTCTCTGTTCTCAAAAATTACAGTTTCGAAAACACAATTCAAAAAAAAATGCATATCTCTTCGTATAACAAAAATTTGATTATAATGTCTAAATGAAAATTGTTTATAATGTTATAAATTAAATTTTAAAAATGGTTCTAAGAAGAAATATTTAGAAAATATTTTGAAATTCAAATATCACGGTGATGAACAATATTTGTCAGAAATTCAAAAAAGTTATTTTCGAGGATTGATTATACGAACAGATTTGCATTTCAAAATTATGATTTTTGATAATCAATTCAAGATTTTAAATTTTGTTTTGTGTAAGAAATCTTGAGTTGATCGAAATGGGGATTATGGTCAATTATCGTTGATCGGCAAGTTGATTTGTGTCGCGATTCTCGGTGCAGATAGCTCAAGCATCGGTGATCATCAGAAAAATGGTCAGGAAAATTCTAATTTTCCGTGGTGGACATGCGAGGTTGAAGTAGCGTTTAAGGCCAGTTTGACATATCGAAGTTTGGGGTGGAGATTCGTGGTCGTAGATGGACTAATTGCGATCGGACCGGGGGGTTATGATGCGGCATGTGGTGGCGCAGCTCTGGGTGGAGTGGCATGATCTTTGGTGAACTTGGTTGTCATCGGCCTGGTGGTTTTAGTCACAGGTCTCAGCTTCAATTTGTAATACTCGATTTCGATTCGTTGCCATATTGGATCATCTGGGTGATCGGGGAAGTTCGGTGGGTTAATGATGATGTGCCGGAGGTCTTGGGGATGGTCGGCGATGATTCGATCAGGTATACATGTTTACCATGTATCGTTAAATGACTGGTAAGGTTGATCGAATTAGGGAAGAAGATGAATCGTGTTCGAGCATGAGAGAACGAAGGGTGCGACTCGAAGAAAGAATGATGTTCGTGAACCTGGGGTTTTGCTCGGGGAAAATTCGAAATGGCTCGGATTAATGTAACATGACAGGATTTTTTTAAGTTTTAAAGCAAAATTTTGAGTTCCAGGTTTTAAAAAAATTGAATTGAAAGGAAAATTTGTTACCAGGTTTCAATTATAAAGGATGAACAAGTTTTGAAGTTATTTTAAAATAATTAAGGTTTCTTAGCAATTTATTTAAAACAAAACTTTAAAGTCTATTTAACATAAATAAGTTTTTCTCAAAGAAATACAAAGCCAAATTTCCAAAGTAGATTTGATTAAACAAGGTTCAAGTTTTAATTTTTTTTTTAAGTCAAATGTTTTAAAATTGTTTTGGTTTATAAAATTTTATATTAGACTAATTATCTTATTTGATCTTTAATTATTTTCAAAATAAAATGATTTCAAGCATTTGATTTAAATAATGATTAAGTGATTAAGAAAGATAAATGGTTTATCTTTGATTTACTAAAGTTTTAAGTAACTAAAGTATAATTACTTAATGTAGTTGATAAAGTATAATTAATTTATAAAAGTAACTAAAGGATAATTACTCAATGGGATTAGTTAAAGGATAATTAATTACTTAATTAAAGGATAATTAATTAAGATAATTAAAGGGAAATTAATGAAAGGATAATTAATTAATGGAATTGATTAAAGAATGAATTAAGGTTTTCACGATTAAGGTTAATTAATTACATAATTAAAGGTTAATTAATTATTAAGGTAATTAGGGAATGATAATTAATTGAGGAATAATTAATTAATTTAATTAATTGAGGATAACCAATTAAAGAAACTAATTAAAGGTTAATTAATTAAAAATAAAATAAAATAATTAAAGGTTAATTATTTAATGATTAAAGGTTAATTTTTTATAAAGGGTTAATTAATAAATGATTAAAGGATAATTAATCAAATTAATTTGTAATTAATTAATACTAAGTAATCAAGATTAGTAAAATATTCATAAGTAATTAAACCAATTTAGATAAATCGGATAATTAAATTGATTTTACTTATGAATGTCTGGATTGAATTGGATGCTTTGAATTGTGTGATATTCCTGATGTATGATGTTCTGTGATACGATTAAGCTGTGAAATGTAATTTATTATCTGTGATGAATGTAATTTATTTATCTGTTATGTAATTTATTTATCTGCGATGTACTTATATTATTTATCTGTGATCTGTGAACGAAGATAAGCGTTATAGGAATATGCCGCTTATCTATATTACTATGTTTGAATCTGTGATGATTGTTGATGTTTCACTATTATTATGTAAAACCCTTGGACTACACCATACACACACAAATATGGATTGCAAGAGGAAATTGGTTAAGCCGTAGATTTTTGTAATGGTTTTAAAAGTTGAATTTTGAATCCAAAGGTTTTGGAAATGCAATTGGGTTAAAGATGAAAAGCTTTTGAAAAGGAGTTTTAAAGATAAAAGTTATTTTGAATAACTTGAGGAGGTTTTGAAATTTAAATGTTTGATTTGAATTTAAATTCAAAATTTGAAATTGAATTCTATATTTGGAAATTATGGTTTTAAAAAGGTTATATAAGTTATAAATGCGTTTATATGGGTTTTTAAACCATTTTAAAAGTAGTGTTTTGCGAATTTGAATTTAATCCAAGTATTATACCTGAAGGGCTTTAGCTTGTATAAATGTAATCGGATTTTTTCCAAAACGAAAACTATTTGTTTTCAAATAATGATAGCTTTCACATAACAAAAGAACTTCCAGTTTGTGTTATAAAGATTTCAAATTTGAAGTGAATTGTTTTGAAAGCTATGAATAAATCTTTGTGAAAGATAATTGAATCTTGTTTTGAAATTGAAGAAGATTTAAAAGGTGTATTTTTTTATAGAAGATTTGAAATGAGAATTGTTCTGAAAGCTATGAATCATCGAAAATGGTTTGGAAAGATATGAATTGAGTCTTTGATTTTAATGACTGGATGAGTTAATCCAATTTGAAGAGGAAATCGTTTTGAAAAGACGTAAATGAATCTTTGTGAAAAATGGGTGAACTTTGTGAAGTAAATCTTTTTTTTTAATGATTTTTAAATGGTGATTTGTTTAAACCATTTGAGGAAAGGTTTTGGATTTTAATTTCCGACTTAACTGAAATCCCATGTCCATATTTTTTTAAATATTGCGCTCATTATTCGGTTTAGCTGGGAGAGGAACTTGTGCCATATAACCCATTCCAAATAATGATACGACATTATGGATAGCATTTGAAGACCGGTGGTGAAGACCGGATATTTTCGAAAGCGAAATGATAACTCGTCGAATGTCTCTACACCAGTTGATCCCCTGTATAGAGATTTGATCATCCTTTGTGATGGGAAGTCCAGACGTGATTAGGGATTATTCGGATTTGCAAGGGCTTCTCTAGAAGTGCCTTCGATTCTGTTCGAACCTGGAACAGACTTGTATGGATGTATGTATGACATTACACTTTGAGTTGTAAAGCTGCTTTCTATCAAATACATTTCTGTTTGGTGGCGGAGATTTATTCTCTTAGCTTAACACCCTTCTCTGAGACGTATGAGCTCAGAGGTTATGTAGTTGATGGTTACTAGTGATACATTCCCAATTTGGTAGTGTGGCATGCTGAGTGCTGCTGTGTGTTGCTGGTCATTTGTTGATCAAAGTAAGGCCTTTGTGAAAAGCGTTGTTTTTTGGACGAGACCTCAACGGACCTCACTCCTCGTAAATGGTCAAAACATGAAAGATGCGACAAGGTTGCAGGGGTCGCACCCCTAGGGTATGTCCATTCCTTATGGAAAAGGGTGGTATCATGGTATGGAGCCCAGATATTTAACCTATGTGATTACTGCAGATACATTATTTTGTGGTTGTTGGTGTTGAGGGCCCTCGGATAAAGGTCGCAAACGTCCGGGGATGGCATATCTTAGGTGTTACTCCCGGGAAGGGAGTAAACCGGCCTTGTGTTGGCAGAGAGCCAGGTAGGTTCTCAGGGCGTCCCTCCAGAGGCGTTCCTATGTGGCAATAGGAAGTTCCTTAGCCTAACCATTTGCTGGAAAATCCAAAGAAACAATATGTGTCCTGTACGGTTTTAGTTGTATAGCCTGCCATGGAATGTGGTGGTAACCTACTATTAAACACGGTAGTTATAGTAGGCATACGACGGAATATTGTATGCTGGCTACAATTAATATTATACTTTCGAAAGGTTTACTGCACTATGCACTAATAATAATATCAAATGGTTTTCGCGTATCAAGCATTTTTTTACTATCATAAGGAGAAATCTCCTTCAATTCTACGTTTGCATGGTGTGTGCGACGGGAGGCCTTATGGTAGTTTCATTTTCCAAAAAGCATTGCGGATTTCAATTTTAAAATCTTTTGTCGTTTTTTTTTGAAGATAAACTATTTTTTTTTGCTCATACCAGTCCCATGACTGACCCGGAGTTTATTGTTCCCTTCCTAAACTCTGGGTGCCCACAATTTTCCACACGGGCAGTCTAGAGTTGGATTTTTCAGATAACCAAATAGTAGGTGTAGATTCGATAGCATTCAATCTCTGGATATTGGCAATCGCATTGGGATCGAGTTGCTTCACTTCAGCATCCATGGCCGACCTTGCTTAGCACAACTTAATGGTGGTTCTCGGTTTTGATTTGAAGTTTTGGAGCATTGGAAATGGAGTTGCAATTTAAATTCTCAAGCTGTCTCTCTCATTTGAAGGCTTGTGTTGGTGTTCTTCTTTTGAAGTTATTCCTTTCCACTGTACCTTACATCTCTGATATTATTGTTTAATTATGATTATATCATTATTATATCATATTTTGTATCTATTGTATATCAATGATATTGTTCTTTTTCTTCCGCTATGTTGTTGTACTTAATGTGTTATAAGCTCCGCCACGAGTCGTATTTCAACGATTGAATCTATGGCATTCGAGTACAAGTGAAGTACGGGTGTCGATTTCCAAACGCTGAAATTTGGGTCGTGACAAGTCCAAACAAACTTTACATCCTTCTTGTTAGTTTAATCATCGGTGCTGCAATATGAGAGATATCTTTATAAATCTCCGGTAGTAGTGTAATGACCCGTAAATTTTAATAATTAAATTGGTTAATTTAATAAGGTTTTTGTAATTAAATTTAGAAAGAAATAAAAAATTTATGATTTATAATGAGGTGAATGTAAAAAAATAAAATGTAGCAGTGGTAATTAAAACTAATTATTGACAACTGGAGTGAAATCCCAATAATGAAATGGTGTCATTTGTTGCACTTGGTTATAAAAATTTAAAAATAAGTAAATAAGGAAAGTGTTGGATAAATAAATGAATTAGTATAATTAATGGTAATTGGATGAATTCAGTGTTATGTAAGTAGTTGTAATAATTAGTTGAATATGAAATAAACTTTAGTGTAAATTAAAGGTTACGATAACAATTATTATAAATTGCCTATTTAAGTTGTCAATGAAATTAATTGGAAATCAATTGCATTTAAAAGTAAGTAAATGTTCATTAATGCAGTATAGGACTGTAATTTTAAAGTGTGAATGTAATGACATAAATGGAAATGTACATTTTATTCATAGATAAAAATAAAAGAATGAATCTAATTTGAATAAATTAATTGAGATGTTAATTATAATAAATGTAAATATTTGACAAGTTCAATATAATTGAAACAACGGTTATACAAAGGACAGATGGAAATTTGAATATTAATGTAATAGATCGTGAACCAATGTTAATTTCATCCATTTGATAATAATTTATTGAATACAGGATTTAAAATCAAATAAATGGATTTATTGGAATTTCAATTGATAATTAATGAATTTACTAAAATTAAAATTAAATACAGTAATGGGTAAATCAATTAACTTTGAAGTGATATCTAAGTTGTTTAAATTATTATAATTGTTTAAGAAATAAAAAATGATGGAATTTGTGAATTATTAAATTTGAAACGAAAAAGTGATTTAATTTATTAAATATTAATTTAATTTAATAATGTGAAATGTAGCCATTTTGGCCACTGACTCGGATTTCGACGAAACCAGTTTAATCGTATCTGTAACGATGAATTATTGTAGGATTTCAAGTTTCGTAACGATCGGACTTGTCGTTTGATCATACGGGCTTGAAACACTTAGAAATCAATTTAATTGAAATCAATTGACATCAATTGGAAATAACTTGATTTTAATGTAACTACTTCATACGATGGAATTTGGACTTAAAAACTATTCCATTGATTTTAAAATATTTTAAAACATCTATTTCGATATATGGGTTGACCCATTTTCGTTCCGGAGTCGAAACGGGCTTTTCCGGCCGTTTATCGTCCCAACCCAAGTCAAATCCGATCCTTTATTTCTATTTTCTAACCTACCTATAAATATCTCGTTATAATACCTAGACACTCCTTATTCTCATTTGTCTGTAGGTACAATTCTTTCTGTTGCTCCTCTTTCTCAATGGCAAATAAACCCTAAAATTCACATTCTAGTTTCAATTCAAAATTCCTCTTCAAAAATTCAAATTCCTCAAATAACAACAAATTATATATCGATTTGAAGCTCTCAATGAGCGCATCTCAAATCTGTAATTCATTTTCCAAATTGAATCACTGTTCATCCATAAATTAAAGAACAAATCATGGGCATTCATCGAGCCGTAATCAACTTCGCTTGATCGTCAATTGGAGGTTACCGTTGCGTGGAGATTGACGAGTGCAACTCATCACTACTGTTTGTTTGGTCGTTGGGCGGTCAGATTTTCTTTGAAAATTCAACTAGGGTTTGTTTTTCGGCTACTGCTTATGCTATTCGTGCGCGACCGGTGACGTCGAGTTGCCGCTAAAGGGGGTCGAGGCCGGAGGTTGATCGGCTGCGTCAGGGTCGGTGGCCGCGACTTCAGGTGCGTGCATCAGGTGTTTCGAGTGGCGGCTGTGCAAATTGAAGCGTTGGCCATTGATGATGTGGCGTCGCTCAGGGTGAACGAACTCATGCTGGATGTTGCGGTGGTCCGATGGTGGGCGCTGGCCGTATAGATGCTAGCGTTGGTCGATCGTAAACTATGGCGGCTCGGTAGGGTTTTTGGAGGATTAGGTTGCGTGGAGGAGCCTGTGCGTGCTAACGTGTTAGCATAGGTGACATGTATTATTCCTTTTATTTATTTTGATTTAAATTTTGATCGTTCTGACTTTAATAATTTTGCGTACGAGGTTCGTTTCACGTGAGGGTTTTTCAACTAGGATCGTATTAAAATCCCGGACATTTTGGCACTCGTTTGGGCAGATTCTGAGACTGTTAAAATTTTAGGTTTAAATTAGATTTCAATTCAATTTAAATTCAAAGATGAGTGTTTTAACCCACTCACAACTTCTAAAATTTCTTATGTTTGTTAAATTCAATTCATAGTGTGATTAGGAATTTATTTACGGTTGTTTGGCACATTTTTAATCATCATCTCAGTTAAATTGAATTTATTTGAATTAAATGGTAATTTAATTTATTTTTACATATAAACTACCAGTTAATTACCTTTTATTTATTATCAGTTTATGTATTGATAATTATGCATTGTTTTGGATGATGATTGTGATGGATGTTGATTGTTGATATTGGTTGAATGGATTTTTAGTTATATCGTTATAAATTGCAAGTTAGTTATGGATTATTATTAATTTAGGATTACGGTCTGACATGATATAAAACCTTAAAATATTAAATTGCGGATTGAAATAATAAATATCTATATCACTGACCATAGGATAGAAATTATATACATACACCGTGGTCTATATATAGTAATATTTTCGAAATGATTTCTGTGGTTTTGTAAAGAAGTATATGGTTTGATATAAATAGTGATTTTAGATGTTATATAAATGTTATTTTATTCCTGATTTTTAAGCTATGTATAAATTTTTTTTAATATAGAATAAGCTTAATAATAAGTTTGATTTTTATTGAAGATAATATGGTTAAGTATTCAAATTATATTTTAATATAGAGTTATAATGATTTAACTAAATTAAGGTTGGAAGATAAATTTGAAATTTATTTGAAATTGAATTTATTTAAGAATTAAACTCAAATAAATTTGATATGAAATTATTAAATTTGAAACTTTAAAAGGTATGATTCTTATAACTTGATTTTGGTTTAAGGTGGATTAAATGAATATTTCAAGTACAAGTAAATTGTAGGAATAATTTAGTTATTGGTAATTTGGATTCTGTTTAAATGGTAATGGATTTATTAGGTAAAATATTTCAAAATTAAATAATAGAAAATTGAATTTGATATATATATATATATATATGAAATTACCAAACTTAGTTTTGAAATTATTGAATACTTAAAGTTTGAAATATACTGAATTTGAAATGGTTTATTTTATGGATCAAATCTGTTTTGAAATCAATATAATTTGCAACGGTTTATTTGGAAACTGAATTGAATCGAAATTTTTGATTCGAGATTTGGTAAAATCTAAAAATTTTGGAATTCGAGTTGTTTTGGAATTGATTTGTAGAATTGAAGAAGTTATTTATTATATAAAGTATTTTAATATTTAAACCATTTTAGTGGTGGAAGTTATGTTTTCAAAGTTACGAATTTCAAAGTATTATGATTTGAAAGTGTTATAATTTCAAGTGTTTTGGTTCGAAGTGTATAACTTTGAAAGTGCTATGATTTTTGAAAAAGGATATATTTGAAATATAAAAATGACATCGTATTGATTTAGTTTTGAAATGGAAATGATATAATATTTATATGGTTTTGAAATGGCAATGATATTTCGGTTTAAAGTACAAATTATTTTGAAATGACCGCGGTGTAATAATAATATTTGGTTGTTAAAGAGACCGGGATCGGAAGTTGTCATACTCTCTGTCAACTCTGAAAACCACTTTAACAACCGTGTACGCAGTGGAGATTCCAGAATAAAGTAGGGTGGCGGCGCCGTTCCTTTGAGGTATATACGTGGACCCGACTCCCGTGAGTTGGCATAAGGTGGCTAAAATAGGAGCGATTGACGGGCCAGTGAGGTAGCTCCTCTTATCGGACACACTCCTTCGATACCATTCTATTACTTTATGATTGATCGGGGCCCTTTAATTTTTAGGGGTATGGCTCAAGGTGGGCGGTAGCTGTGCGCTATGTGTCACCACCAACACGAATGCATAATTGATATATCTACACGGGCATTGCCTAGTTGTGTCGTGCCACCTACCCTAGCGAGCCTTGTACGAGTTTGATTTGTGTCGTACCTATGGAGTATCTTCTCGTAGCCTCTCGATCAAGAGGTACGCAAGTACTGTATAGACTATTGGCACTATTTATGTGTTAAGGTGGAAAATGTAAAGCCTTAACGCAATTTTAAAGTAAGTTTATTTTACTTTTAGACACTATTATAATAGTGTATACTACTACATAGTAGATAGTTTAACGAATCCTTAGGAGATGTGAATCCTGAGCATCTCTTAAGTTACTGCACTCATATTAGACACATGATAGAAGATGTCAAATCCGTAAACATCTCTGACGCCGTTCCACTCATATTATTTACCGTTGATTTAACTTACATAAGATCTATTAGTTCTGACTCGAGTGTTTTATCCCTTCAATTCGCTCGGGTCGGCCTGAGCATTTCAACGTTTAAAGACCTTACTTCTGGAGGACGAAGACGGAGATTGTATTATTATTATTTACTATATTGTTCCACTGCATCACATTGTTCCGCTTCATTGTAATTTATTATTCTTTGGTATGTGTAACTCTGATTCTTTGATGTAGAAGTATAATCAAATATTTTGTAAAACATATTCATGAACTGTTTATTTGATTATTATATTTTGTCATTCCGCTGCAAGATTCTATTTTGTTTTTTCTTTCTCTACTTATTCTTATTCACCCCAATAACAATCCGCCCTTCTGTATGGTTTGAGTTTGACATGTGTGATTTATCATTGATTTAAAGCGTACAAAAAGGCAGGTCGTTACAGTTGGTATCAGAGCTTTGGTTTAGCGATAAACCTTAGCTTTGTGGGATCTGACTCTTTACTAATAGGGTATTAATACCCTATGATGAGTCGCTGAGTGTATATATATGAGAGGGCGTATTTGTTAGTGTTGTAAAAGGTTTTTTATATTGTGTAAATTTGTTCTGTTTTGTATTTATAAATTCTAGTTGGCGCATAGGACGCTATGACATCAATAGGGATTTCTAAACACTTAATAGGAAAGACCGACACAATATTTGTTTTGAATATAGGTGAATGAAATAATTTTGCCTATTGTATATTTTATATATAAAATATTGATTTATAAATGATATATTTTGTTGTAATATAATTGGTGTTAGGCGGCGAAATTTATGAATATAGGTTGGAAATAAGATTTGAAAAGAAAAATAAATGCGAATAAACTGGAAATTTAGAACTTAAGTTCCGAGGTTTTGAAAATTTCTTTCGAATGATTTTGGAATGTAGTAATAATATTATTAGAAGTATTTTCTGCTATAAATATTTCAGTATGATTTGAAAGAATTGTTTTAGAGAAACTTTGGAAAGAAATAAGTTCTGTACTCCCTCTCTGTCGTTGGAAAATAATTTCAGTGATGAGTGCATGCATCATCAACATTCATTTTCAAGTTTCGAAATGGGAAGGCCACTGTAGTAATTGGACTGCAGATTTATTTTGATAAACAAATATAAATTTCAAATTGCTTTAAATATAATTGGATATATAAATTGTAAGTATATACATTTATCTATTATTTTTTAAATGATTTGAAACGGAACCCGGCATTTAGTTCTTAAATTTCTATAAATTGGAGATTTTCAATTATTGTAATGGAATGAAATTTTAACCATTTAATGATTGAAATCCTAATGAAAATAAGAAATTAAATGCTAAATTATAACTAAAGTACATAGGAAATTTGAAATTTGTAACATATAAACAAAAAGATATGAAAGTGAAAGATGTAATTATTAAACATTTATTTACTAAAATAAGATAAAATAATCTTATATAAGTTTCATTTGCATTCTTTAACATATATATAACTTACCAACTATAAAAAGTTAAAATATTGAAAGAAAATGTAATGGGAAATTTTACAAGTAAAACTTGAAGTAATGAAAGTATTCAATGAATTTGCTTTTATAAATAAGAATTTAATGTTATAATTGTTGTAAACTAAAGTATGACTAAAAGACCACTCATTAATTATAAGAGAAAAGTTATAAAGAAATGGTAATAAACTTAAGTAAATGTTGAAGTTATTTATAATAAAAATAAGTAGAAAGATGAATATTGTAAATAAATGAAATTAAGTAGTGAATAAATGAATGTAATACAATAAAACGAAAATTTACATGATATGAGTAGATGAAAACAAAATAAAAATTGTAAGAAGCTAAATGTAAATTAAAAAGATAAAACATTATATGAATGAAAAGAAAATGAAACAATAAATGCTGTGAAAGAAAATTTATAAGAACAAACTTAAATAATGTTAGAATTTGTTATTTGTTTTAGTTTATGGTTGCTTGGGCAAGGATGCTTTAAAATTGTTTGGATGTATGAATAATCTATTCAGTTTCATCTAAGACTGTTGAGTAAATGGTGCACTTAGTAGTTTATTTTTCATTATGTACAATTTAATGTTTTTGAACCCGAACAACTATTTGTTTTGTTTGATATGAATGGATAATGGATTTGTGTTGATTTTATATAATGGTTGTGTATTGGTTGCAAGTGATTGTTGTTTATATTGATTTGTTTGTTGGTGGTTGAAACAACTTTAAATATTTCATTTTATATAATTATTAACTCTTTCTAAATTATATAAGTGAAATACAGGTTATAGAAACAATTACTACTGCTTTTGGTTTCATAATTAAGCGTTGTTTACCCGACAAATAGGTACGTTCTCGGATTACGGTTTTTCTAGCGATATTATATTGTTTTCCTGTATTAGTATATATTATTTTGGAAATATATGTTATATATTATGATATTCGATATTATATTTTCTCCGGACCTTCTCTGTAATGTCCCACCTTTTTGTACGATTTAAATCGGCGATAAATCACACACGTTAGACTTAAACTATACAGAAGGGCGGATTGTTACGGGGTAAATAAAAAACCAGAGTAAGAAAAAGAACAAAATAGAATCTTGCAGCGGAACGATAAAATATAATAATCAAATATACAATTCATGAAGCTGTTTTACAAAATATTCGATTATACTTATACAATACATATTTGAGTACACATACAAGAGAACAATAAATAATGCAGCGGAATAATATGAATGTAGTGGAATACTATAATAAATAATAATAAGTCTTCATCTTCGTCCTCCATTATACGGTTTTCCAAATCCTGAAATGCTCAGGCTGACCCGAGCGAATTGAAAAGACAAAACACTTGAGTCAGAACTAAAAGATCTTATGTAAGTTAAATCAATGGTAAATAATATGAATGGAACTGCGTCAGAGATGTTTATGGGATTTGACATCTCTTATCTAGTGTCTAACGTGAGTGCAGTAACTTAAGAGATGCTCGAGATTCACATCTTCTAAGGATCCGTTAAAAAATTTACTATGTAGTAATATTTCGCTATTATAATAATGTCTATAGTAAAATAAACTTACTTTTAAATAGCATTAAGGCTTTACATTTTCCACCTTAACACGTTATAGTCCCAGTAGTCCATCTAGTATCATAGTCCCTCCTGATCGTAAAGCCACCAGAGGATACCACACGGGCTACGGGAGAAAACCAAACTCGTACAAGGCGCGCTAGGGTAGGTGACATGGTACAACTAGGAAATTCCAGAGTAGATATACCAATTATGCTTCCGGTCCGGTGGTAACGTGTAGCAGCTACAATCGCTAACCTCGAGCCACACCTCCAAATCAAAAATCAAAAGTAGTCACCAAATCAATCCAAAGTCAGAGTATAATATCGAAGGGATGTGTCCGATAAAGGTGCTACCTTCTTAGCCCGTCAATCGCTCATGTTTTAGCCACCTTATGCCAACTCACGGGAGTTGGGTCCACGTATTTACCTCAAACGAAACGCCGCCACCATCCTACTTCATTCTGGAATTTCCACCGCGTACACGGTGGTTAAAGTGGTTTTCAGAGTTGGCAGAGAGTATGACAACTTCCGATCCCGGTCTCTTTAATAACCAAATGTTATTATAACACCGCGGTCTTTTCAAAATAATTATACTTCAAAACCAGGATATAATATTCATTTCAAAACCGTATAAATATGATATCATTTTCGTTTTAAAAACCAAATCAATATGATGTCATTTTAAAATCATAGTATTTCAAAGTTATAAAATTTCGAAACCAAAGACTTAAAACTATAACACTTCCAAAATGTAATACTTTGAAATTTATAACTTCGAAACATAACTTCCACCCTTACATGGTTTAAATATTTAAATATTTTATAAAATAAACTAGCTTGTTAAATTTCACAAATCAATTCCAAAACAAATCAAATTTCTAAAATTTAAATTTAACCAAATCCCTAAATCATAAATTTCAATTCAATTCGGTTTTCAAATAGACCATTCCAAATTTAATATATTTCCAATCTTAAATATTCAATATTTCAAAACTAATTTTTTATAATTCATATATATATATATATATATATATATATATATATATGTCAAATTTACTTTACTATTATTTAGTTTTGAAATATTTTCTTAAGAAATCCAATATCCTTTAAATAAAACTTCAAATTTCAATAACTGAATATTCCTTAATTTATTTAGACTTGGTATATCACCTTAAGCCCGAATTAAGTTATAAAACCATATTCTTTTAAAATCTCAATTTCAATTAATTCCAAATGGATTCTTATTAAATATAACTCTTAATTAAATAGAATCTCAAATTAATTTCAAAATTGTCATCTTAACCTTGATTTATAAAAATCAATATAAACTCTATATTAAAGTATAATTTAAGCAATTACTTATCCATATTATATTTTAATAAATCAAACTTTATTATTTAAACTTATTTTATACTTTAAACCAATTTTATACATGGTTTAAACCAAGAATTTAACTATATATAAAATACCATTTATAAAATATCCAAATCAATATCTCATAAAACCATATATTTCTTTACAAAACCATAGAAAATCATTTAAAATTATTTTTATATATGGACCATGGTGTCTGTATATAATTTTCTACCCTATGGTCAAGTGATACGGATATTTATCATTTCAGTCTGTAATTTAAAATAAAAATACGGTTATATCATTTCAAACTACAATCCCAAATGAAATAAAGTGCATAACAACTTGCCGTTTATAACAATATAAAATAAAACATCCATTCGTCCAATATCAATCATCAACCATTAATCACAATCGTCATCCAATTCAATCAATAACATCAATATATAATGGATAATAGATAGCAGCTATCAACTAGCAGTTTATATTCAATAATAAATTAAATGAAAATTTAACTGGAAGTTTTTATGCAATAATAAACTAAATAACAATTTAATTCAATAAATAAAATTTAACTGGAATAATGATAAAAATATACCAAACAGCCATAAATAAATTTCAAGTCACGTCAGAAATTAATTTAACACACATAAGAGATTTTAGAAGTTGTGAGTGGGTTAAAACACTCACCTTTTGAATTTAAATTAAATTTAAATCCAATTTAAACCCAAATTATGACTAGTCTCAAAATTCGTCCAAACCAGCGCCAAAATGTCTGTAATTCTGATACGAACATAGCGGTGAAAACCGCACGAAATTACGACCTCGTACATGAAAGTTATTAAGATTAGAACATTAAACGATTTTAAATTTAAAAAAATAAGCAAAGAATTGAACATGTCATCACCTATCTACATCACACAGCAAAACACGCACGCAACTCTACAGCAAACCCTCACGCAAAAGACCCGCCGCCGGGTCCTTCATCGCCGAACACCAGTAAAACCAAGCCCACAGCATCAGCCGCCGCCCTAATTGTCTTGACCTAATTGAATTTATCCCGACGATCTAGCCAATGAATCGTCGAACGGCTTGCACAGATGAACAACGCACCCCAATCTCCACAAAACCCAGAAATGAATCGACGATCCGACAACATTCATCAACGCGCGATGAACAACCGTAAATTCTCCGAGGATTTCTGATCAAACGATGAATCAAAATGAAAAACGAATTGCAGTTCTGAAATGCGCTCGTCAAGAGCTTCAGATTAATATAAAATTTGGCATAGTTTGTGGAGTTTGAAATTTTGGCTTTGGATTTGATTTGCGATTGGATTTGGTAGTGAGAATTTGTTTGTCTGCCATTGAGGAGTAGATATAGTTGAATTGTACGTACAGACAAATGAAAATTAGAGGGAGGCTAGGGTTTATAACAAGGTATTTATAGACAAAGCTGAAATATGGATCGGATCGATTGGATATACGCGTTGAACGATAAAATGGCCCGAAAAAGCCCGTTCTAACTCCGGACTGAAATTGGGTCGAACCATATATCAAAATAGATAGTTTTAAATATTTTAAATGCAATGGAAAAGGTTTCAAGTCCAAATTCCATCATATGAATAAGTTATGCACAAATCACGTTATTTAAAATTGATTTCAATTGATTTCAATTTAATTGATTTCTGGGAGTTTCGAGTCCGTACGATCAAACGATAAGCCCGATCGTTACGAAACTTGAAATCCTACAATAATTCACCGTTACGTATCCGATGAAACTGGTTTCATCGAAATCCGAGTCAGTGGCCAAAATGACAATTTTTACATAAATAAATTAACTAATTAAATCAAATTCTCAATTTCCATTCTTTAATTGACAAATTTCATCATTTTTGATTTCTCACTCATTTACAATGATTTAACAAATTAAAATGTCAATTTAGAGTTAATTAATTTATCAATTTCAGTATTAACCTCAATTCCGTTAAATTCAAAATTCAAAAATTAATTTCCAAATTTTTTTTTTAAATTTACTTTTCATTATGTTGTTCAATTTATTATTATCAAGCGGATGAAATTAATACTGGATTCAAAATCCATTACATAAATATTCTCACATTACGTCTAAATTCCCATTTATGTAATATTTAAATATTTAATGTCATTTAATTGCAATTAATCCTATTATCATAAATTAATTCCAATATATTGATAAAACTTTATTTCCATTCCTTTTATTCAACCAACTGTCATATTATATTTAAAACTGACATTATTTCCAATTATTTCCTTAATTTAAACTAACATAACTTTTAATTTAGATTTATTGCAATTGATTACCGGTTAAAATTTAATACACTAAATAATTGGTTAACTTATGCTGATTGTTACCATTAATGTTTTATTTCACTTATAAGCTATAATTAACAACAAATGTTGCAATTGATTTAGATCTAAATCAATAAATTAAATGAATGGGTAAACAATTAAAAATTATCTCTATTGCCAGTTTACTCACATTCATACTTAATTATCAACCAATAATTTATTACGTATTATTTCATCGATTAATATAACTTTTGAATTTATTTCCCAATTTATCGATTTCAATCAATTATAACCTTATAATTTGTTTCCATTAATTGGTATTGCACTAAATTAGTTATTCAATCAGTTTCATTTTACGATACAATTATCATGGTTTATACCATAGTGCATTAATATTCCTATTTTATCTTAATTTCAAATGATGTAATATTAAATTCCATTTACTATAGCAGATCCAATTAATTAAAATTTAATTTCAATAAATCATTTTAAATTTGATTTTAACTAATTACTATAATTTCTTACATAATATTGAATTCATTCAATCACCACTAATAATATCATTTCACTAGTTGATTCAATATTCCCATTTGTTTTCTTATATTAAACTTATTTCCAAGTATGACAATTTACACTATTTCAATTAATTGCAAATACATTTTAAATTGTTAATTTTTATTACAATTTCTACATTTATTTTCTAACGTTCGCTTCATTATAAGTTATAAAGTTTTTATTCTTTCAAATTTAATTACAAAATCTTATTAAATTAAAATTTTAATCATCGAAACTTTACGGGTCGTTACACTCTCCCCCACTCAAAACTTTTCGTCCTCGAAAAGGAAAAAGGGGAAAGAAAGAATTGAGCAACAATATCGAATTTACAAAATTAATTATTTTACATAAAATATACCAATTTCACAACCATTAAATCTTTTATACTTAAATTAATAATGTTTGGGAAACATTTTCCAAATATTTTCTAAGTCCAAAATTTACGGAAAATTTTGGTAGAGTCTCTTTTGTACGGAGAGGCTCGGGAGAAAATATAATATAAAATATAACAGTATATAATATATAATTTCCAAAATAATATATCCCAACACAGGAAACAAATATAATAGCGCTATAAAACCGTAATCCGAAAATGTACCTATTTGTCGGGCAAACAACGCTTAAATTATGAAGCCAAAAGTAGTAGCAATTGCTTCCATAACTTGTATATCACTTATATAATCCAAAAAGGTTAACAATTATATAAAATAAAATATTTAAAGTGGTTTCAACCATAAACAAACAAATCAATACAAACATCAATCACTTGCAACAGGGAATACAACCATCACATTGAATCAACACAAATCAATCATTCATTCATATCAAACATAACGAATAGTTGTTCAGGTTCAAACTTTAAATTGCATAGAATGGAAAATAAACTACTTAGTGTACCCTTCACTCAACAGCCTTAGGTGAATCTAAATAGATTATTCATGCATCCAAGCAAATTTAAAATATCCTTACCCAACAACCATAAACCAAAAACAAACAACAAATCCAAACAATAAATCAAGTTAATTTTTCAATTTCATTAAATACTTTCATTATTTCAAACTTTACTTGTAAAATTTCCCATTACATTTTCTTTTAACATTTTAACTTTTTGTAGTTGGTAAGTTATATATGTGTTAAAGAATGCAATTGAAAATCATACAAGTTTATCTTATTTCTTTTAAATTAATTTAATTTTCAATAGTTATATCTTTTGTTTTATAGATTACAATTTCAACTTTCTTTTTAATTCCATTTATATTTAGCATTAAATCTATTATTTCATTTATGTGTTTCAATTATTAGTTAAATTCCGTTTCACTAAGGCAATTGAAACTGTTAATTAATGGAAAATTTTGAATTAAATACCGGGTTAAATTTCAAATCATTTAAAAATAATAGATTAATGTATTCTTTCAATTTATATATCCAATTATATTTAAAACAATTAAAATTTATATTTGGTTATCAAAATAATTCTGTAGTAGAACTGCTACAGTGGCCTTCCCACTTTGAAACTCGAAAATGAATGTCGATGATGCGTGCATTCATCACCGAAATTATTTTCCAGCGACAGAGAGGGGAGTACATAACTTATCACTTTCCAAAGTTTCTTCAAAACAATTCTTTCAAATCATATTGAAATATTTATATCAGAAAATACTTTTAAATAATATTATTATAATCAAAAATCCTTTGAAAGAGATTGTCAAAATCTTGGAACTTAGGTCCTAAATTTCTGATTTCATTTATTTTATTTTGAAATCCTACTTTACTAATATTTAAAGATTACACTACCTAACAACCAATATATTACAACCAGAATAGCCTTTATAAAATTTTATTTTATATATAGAAAATATAATACGCAAAATTATTTCATTCACCTATATTCAAAACACATATTGTGTCGGTCTGTCCTATTAAGTATTTAGAAATCCCTATTGATGTCATAGCGTCCTGTGAACCAACCAGAATTTATAAATACAAAACGGAATAAAGTAACGCAATATCAAAACCTTTTAATAACACTAAAAAATACGTTCTCTCATATATACACTCAACGACTCGTCATAGGGTATTACTACCCTTTTAATAAAGAGTCAGAACCCACAAAGCTAAGGTTTATCATTAAACCAAAGCTCTGATACAAGATGTAACGTCCCACCTTCTTGTACGATTTAAATCGACGATCAACCACACATGTCAGACTTAAACCATACAGAAGGGCGGATTGTTATGGGGTAAATCAGAAAAGCAAAGAAAGAAAAAGAACATAATAGAATCTTGCAGCAAAACGATAAAATATAATAATCAAATATACAGTTCATGAAGTTGTTTTACAAAATACTCGATTATACTTATACAATACATATCATAGTACACATACCAGAGAACAATAAATAATGCAGCAGAACAGTTGAATGTAGTGGAATACTATAATAAATAATAATAAATCTTCGTCTTCGTCCTCCAGAATACGGTCTTCCAAATCCTAAAATGCTTAGGCTGACCCGAGCGTATTGAAAAGACAAAACACTCGAGTCAGAACTAAAAGATCTTATGTAAGTTAAATCAACGGTAAATACTATGAGTGGAATGGCATCAGAGATGTTTATGGGATTTAACATCTACTATCCAGTATCTAACGTGAGTGTATTAACTAAAGAGATGCTCGGGATTCACATCTCCTAAGGATCCGTTAAACTATTTACTATGTAGTAATATTCCGCTATTATAATAATGTCTACAGTAAAATAAACTTACTTTTAAATAGCATTAAGGCTTTACATTTTCCACCTTAACACGTAATAGTCCCTGTAGTCCATATAGTATCATAGTCCCTGCTGATTGGGAAGCCACCAGAGGATACCACACGGGCTACGAGAGAAAACCAAACTCGTACAAGGCACGCTAGGGTAGGTGACACGGCACAACTAGGCAATGCCAGGGTAGACATACCAGTTACGCTTCCGGGCCGGTGGTAACGCGTAATGGCTACTACCGCCCACCTCGATCCACACCCCCAAATCAAAAATCAAAAGTGGCCACCAAATCAATCCAAAGTCAGAGTATAATATCGAAGGGATGTGTCCGATAAAAGGTGCTACCTTCTTAGCCCGTCAATCGCTCCTGTTTTAGCCACCTTATGCCAACTCACGGGAGTCGGGTCCACGTATTTATCTCAAAGGAAACGCTGCCACCATCCTACTTCATTCTGGAATCTCCACCGCGTGTACGGTTGTTAAAGTGGTTTTCGGAGTTGGCAGAGAGTATGACAACTTCCGATCCCGGTCTCTTTAACAACCAAACGTTATTATAACACCGCGATCTTTTCAAAATAATTATACTTCAAAACCAGGATATAATATTCAATTCAAAACCATACAAATACGATATCATTTTCATTTTAAAAACCAAATCAATATGATATCATTCTAAAATCACAGTATTTCAAAGTTATAAAATTTTGAAACCAAAGACTTAAAACTATAATACTTCCAAAACGTAATACTTTGAAATTTATAACTTTGAAACATAACTTCAACCCCTTACATGGTTTAAATATTTAAATATTTTATAAAATAAACTAGCTTCTTAAATTTCACAAATCAATTCCAAAACAAACCGAATTTCTAAATTTCAAATTTAGCCAAATCCCCAAATCATAAATTTCAATTCAATTCGGTTTTCAAATAGACCATTCCAAATTTAATATATTTCAAAGCTTAAATTTTCAATATTTCAAAACTAAATTTTTATAATTTATATATATATATATACACACACCAAATTTACTTTACTATTATTTAGTTTTGAAATATTTGCTTAAGAAATCAAGTATCCTTTAAAAAAAACTTCAAATTTCAATAACTGAATATTCCTTAATTTATTTAGACTTGGTATATCAACTTAAACCCGAATTAAGTTTTAAAACCATATTCTTTTAAAATCTCAATTTCAATAAATTCCAAATGAATTTTTAATTAAATATAACTCTTAATTAAATAAAATCCCAAATCAATTTCAAAACTGTCATCTTAATCTTGATTTATAAAAATCAATATAAACACTATATTAAAGTATAATTTAAGTACTTATCCATATTATATTTTAATAAATCAAACATTATTATTTGAACTTATTTTATACTTTAAACCAATTTTATACATAGTTTAAAATCAAGAATTTAACTATATATAAAATACCTTTTATAAAATATCCAAATCAATATCTCATAAAACCATATATTTATTTACAAAACCATAGAAAATCATCTAAAAATATTTTTATATATAGACCACGGTGTCTGTATGTAATTTTCTACTCTATGGTCAAGTGATACGAATATTTATCATTTCAATCCGTAATTTAAAATAAAAATACGGTTATATCATTTCAAACCGCAACCCCGAATGAAATAAAGAGCATAACAACTTGCCGTTTATAACAATATAAAATACAACATCCATTCATCCAATATCAATCGTCAACCATTAATCGCAATCATCGTCCAATTCAATCAATAGCATCAATATATAATGGATAATAAACAACAGGTATCAACTAGCAGTTTATATTGAATAATAAATTAAACGAAAATTTAACTGGAAGTTTTTATGCAATAATAAATTAAAAACAATTTAATTCAGTAAATTAAAATTAACTGGAATGATGATAAAAATATACCAAACCGCCATAAATAAATTTCAAATCACATCAGAAATTAATTTAACACACATAAGAGATTTTAGAAATTGTGAGTGTATAAAATACTCGCCTTTTGAATTTAAATTGAATTTCAATCCAATTTAAACGCAAATTTTGACCAGTCTCAGAATTTGTCCAAACTAGCACCAAAATGTCCGGACTTCTGATACGATCCTAGCGGAGAAAACTGCGTGAAATTTCGACCTCGTACGTGAAAGTTATTAAGATTAGAACATTAAACGATTTTAAATTAAAAAAATAAGCAAAGAATTGACCACGTCATCACCTGTCCCCATCACACAGCAAAACACGCATGCAACTCTACAGCAAACCCTTACGCAAAAGACCCGCCGCCAGGTCCTTCATCACCGAAGGTTGGCCGATCGCGGCCCCTTCCCAGCCTTCACCGTCGATCCTCCTACGTCCACAACCTCACCTCGACCATCCAAAGCCTCGGTGCACGAAAAACCGAGTCCACAGCATCAGGCGCCACCCTAATTGCCTTAACCTAATCGAATTTATCCCGACGATCTAGCTGATGAATCGTCGAACGGCTTGCACAGATGAACAACACACCCCAATCTCCACAAAACCAAGAAATGAATCGACAATCCGGCAACGTCCATCGATGTGCGATGAACGGTCGTGAATTCTCTGAGGCTGATCAAATGATGAATCAAAATGAAAAAGGAATTGCAGTTCTGAAATGCGCTCGTCAAGAGCTTCAGATTTATATAAAATTTGGCATAGTTTGTGGAGTTTGAAATTTTGGCTTTGGAATTGATTTGCAATTGGATTTGGTAGTGAGAATTTGTTTGTCTGCCATTGAGGAGTAGATATAGTTGAATTGTACATACAGATAAATGAGAAATAGAGGTAGGCTAGGGTTTATAACAGAGTATTTATAGACAAAGCTGAAATAGAATGGATCGGATCGATTGGATATACACGTTGAACGATAAAATGGCCCGAAAAACCCCTTTTGACTCCGGACTGAAATTGGGTCGAACCATATACCAAAATAGATGTTATTAAATATTTTAAACGTAATGGAACTAGTTTCAAGTCCAAATTCCATTGTATGAAGAAGTTATGCACAAATCACGTTATTTCAGACTAATTTCAATTGATTTCAATTTAATTGGTTTCTGGGCGTTTCGAGTTCGTACGATGAAATGACAAGCCCGATCGTTGTGAAACTTGAAATTCTACAATAATTCACCGTTACGGATCCGATGAAACTGCTTTTGTCAAAATCTGAGCTAGTGGCCAAAATGGCTATTTTTACATTAAATAAATAAATTAACTAATTAAATCAAATTCTCAATTTCAATTCTTTAATTGACAAATTTCATCATTTTGATTTCTCAATCATTTACAATGATTTAATAAATTAAAATGTCAATTTAGAGTTAATTAATTTACCAATTTCAGTATTAACCTCAATTCCATTAAATTCAAAATTACAAATTTAATTTCCAAAAAAAATTAATTTACTTTTCATTCTATTATTCAATTTATTATTATCAAATGGATGAAATTAATATTGGATTCAAAATCCACTACATAAATATTCTCACATTACGTCTAAATTCCCATTTATGTAATATTTAAATATTTAATGTCATTTAATTGCAATTAATCCTAATATCATAAATTAAATTCCAATATATTGATAAAACTTTATTTCCATTCCTTTTATTCAACCAACTGTCATATTATAATTAAAATTGACATTATTTCCAATTATTTCCTTAATTTAAACTAACGTAACTTTAATTTAGATTTATTGCAATTGATTACCGGTTAAAATTTAATACACTAAATAATTGGTTAACTTATACTGATTGTTACCATTAATGTTTTATTTCACTTATAAGCTATTATTAACAACAAATGTTGCAATTGATTTAGATCTAAATCAATAAATTAAATGAATGGGTTAACAATTAAAAATTATCACTATTGCCAATTTACTCACATTCATCCTTAATTATCAACCAACAATTTATTACGTATTATTTCATCAATTAATATAACTTTTGAATTTATTTCCCAATTTACTGATTTCAATCAATTATAACCTTACAATTTGTTTCCATTAATTGGTATTGCACTAAATTAGTTATTCAATCAGTTTCATTTTATGGTACAATTATCATGGTTTATACTATAGTGCATTAATATTGCTATTTTATCTTAATTTCAAATGATGTAATATTAAATTCCATTTACTACAGTAGATCCAATTAATTAAAATTTAATTTCAATAAATCGTTTTAAATTTTATTTCAACTAATTACTATAATTTCTTACATAATATTGAATTCATTCAATCACCACTAATTATATCATTTCACTAGTTAATTCAACATTCCCATTTGTTTTCTTATATTAAACTTATTTCCAAGTATGACAATTTATATTATTTCAATTAATTGCAATTCCATTTTAAATTGTTATTTTTATTACAATTGCTACATTTACTTTCTAACATTCACTTCATTATAAGTTATAAAGTTTTTATTCTTTCAAATTTAATTACAAAATCTTATTAAATTAACCAATTTAATCATCGAAATTTTACGAGTTGTTACACTCTCCGTACAAAGGAGACTCTGCCGAAATTTTTCATAATTTTTGGACTTAGAAATTTTTTTGAAATGTTTTCCAAACTTTTGTTAACTTGAAAATAAAAGATTTAATTGTTTATAAATTTATATATTTTTCTTAAATTCTTTTATTTTGTAATTTATTGTTTATGAATTTAATATATTGAATAAGAGATATTGATTACTTAATTCTTTCTTTTCTCTTTTTTTCCTTTTCGGCGACGAAAAGATTTGAGAGGGGGAGAGTGTAACGACCCGTAAATTTCGATAATTAAATTGGTTAATTTAATAATATTTTTGCAGTTAAATTTAGGACGAAATAAAAACTTTATAATTTATAATAAAGTGAATGTAAAAATTGAAATGTAACAATGGTAATTAAAACTAATTATTAACAATTAGAGTGAAATCCTAATAATGAAATGGTGTCAATTGTTTCACTTGGTTATAAAAAATTAAAAATAAGTAAATAAGGAAAGTGTTGGATAAATAAATGAATTAGTATAATTAATGGTAATTGGATGAATTTAGTATTATGTAAGTAATTATAATAACTAGTTGAATATGAAATAAACTTAAGTGTAAATTAAAGGTTATGATAAAAATTATTATAAATTACCTACTTAAGTTGTCAATGAAATTAATTGGAAATCAATTGCATTTAAATGTAAGTAAATGTTCATTAATGCAGGATAGGACTGTAATTGTAAAGTGTGAATGTAATGACATAAATGAAAATGTATATTTTATTCATAGATAAAAATAAAAGAATGAAACTAAGTTGAATAAATTAATTGAGATATTAATTATAATAAATGTATATATTTGACAAATTCAATATAATTGAAACAACGGTTATACAAAGGAAAAATGGAAATTTGAATATTGGTGTAATAGATCATGAACCAATGTTAATTTCATCTATTTAATAATAATTTATTGAATACAAGATTTAAAATCAAATAAATGGATTTATTAGAATTTCAATTGATAATTTATGAATTTATTAAAATTGAAATTAAATACGGTAATTGATAAATCAATTAACTTTGAAGTGATATCTAAGTTGTTTAAATTATTGTAATTGTTTAAGAAATCAAAAATGATGGAATTTCTGAATTATTAAATTTGAAACGAAAAATTAATTTAATTAATTAAATATTAATTTAATTTAATAATGTGAAACACAGCTATTTTGGCCACTGACTCGGATTTTGACGAAACTAGTTTCATTAGATCCGTAGAGGTGAGTTATTATAGGATTTCAAGTTTCTTAACGATCGGACTTGTCGTTTGATCGTATGGGCTTGAAACACCTAGCGATCAATTTAGTTGAAATCAATTGACATCAATTTAAAATAACCCGATTTTAGCATAACTTCTTCACACGATGGAATTTGGACTTGAAACCCGTTCCATTGATTTTAAAATATTTTAAAACATCTGTTTCAATATATGGGATGACGCATTTTCGTTCCGAAGCCGGAATGGGCTTTTCGGGTCGTTTATCGTTCCAACCCAAATCAAATCCGATCCATTATTTCTATTTCCTAACCTAACTATAAATATCTCTTTACAAGCCCTAGCCACTCCTTATTCTCACTTGTATGTACATACAATTCTATCTGTTGCTCCTCTTTCTCAATGGCAGACAAACCCTAAAATTCACAGTCCAGTTTCAATTCAAAATTCCACTTCAAAAATTCAAATTCCTCAAATAACAACAAATTATATATCAGTTTGAAGCTCTCAACGAGCACATCTCAGATTTGTAATTCGTTTCGCAAATTGAACCACTGTTGGTCCAAAAATTAAAGAATAAATCACGGTCGTTCATCGAGCCGTAATCAACTTCACCTGATCGTCTATTGGAGGTTACCGTTGCATGGAGATCGATGAGTGCGACCCATCGTTGCAGTTTGTTTGGTCGTTGGGCGGTCGGTTTTTTATCAAAAATTCGACTAGGGTTTGTTTTTTCGGTGGCTGCTTATGCTATTCGTGCACGACCGGTGATATGGAATTGCGCTAAAGAGGGGGTCGAGGCCAGAGGCTGATCGGCGGAATCAGGGACGTTGGCCGCGGCTCCATGTGCATGCGTCAGGCGTTTCGAGTGGCGGCTGTGCAAGTTGATGCGTCGGCAATTGATGATGAGGCGTCGCTCAGGGCGAACGAACTCATGTTGGATGTTGCGATGGTCCGATGGTGGGCGCTGGCCGTATAGATGCTGGCGTCGGTCGATCGTAGACTATGGCGGCTCGGTAGGGTTTCTGGAAGATGGGGTTGCATGGGGGAGCCTGTGCTTGCTGGCGTGTTAGCATAGGTGACGTGTATTATTCCTTTTATTTATTTTAATTTTAATTTCCATCATTCTGACTTTAATAACTTTTGCGTACGAGGTCCGTTTCACGTGTGAGTTTTCCCACAAGGATCGTATTAAAACCCCGGACATTTTGGCACTTGTTTGGGTGGATTCTGAGACTATTAAAATTTTAGGTTTAAATTGAATTTAAATTCAATTTAAATTCAAAGGTGAATGTTTTAACACACTCATAACTTCTAAAATTTCTTATGTTTGTCAAATTTAATTCATGATGGATTAGGAATTTATTTATGATTGGTTGGTATATTTTTAATCATCATCTTAGTTAAATTGAATTTATTTGAATTAAATAGTTATTTAATTTATTTTTGCATATAAACTACTAGTTAATTACCTGTTATTTATTATCAGTTTCTGTATTGATAATTATAGATTGTTTTGGATGATGGTTGCGATGGATGTTGATTGTTGATATTGGTTGAATGGATGTTTAGTTATATCGTTATAAACTGCAAGTTAGTTATGTTAGTCCGTGTGATGATGGTTTTGATGACAACAACCATAAAATAGATTATAAAATATAAATACCAGTATAAGTTTAGATATATATGTATACGCAGGATTTAACCATGCAGGTACCAAGAATGAAGACTGTATAGTACAGAGATTCAAGATATCAAGATTGAAGACTCATGAGTATCAAGATTATCAAGAGTTCAAGAGTTCAAGAAATTTATTTTTTAATTAGAAAATTTGTTAAAACTCCTAGAAAAGCACTGGAATCTTAAAATCCAATTTATTCGTGGAATAAAATCCACTTCGAGCTTGTTAATGGGATGGAACCCAAAGTGGGATGGAACATACGAAAAATCTAGTGGAACATTGTTTTGTATCCGCTAACTTTTTACTCAAAACGATTTTTCAAAATTATATCTTGTTTTCAAAATGATTTCAAAACCTTCCGTTTAAAAGCATCAAAAACATCTATCCAGATTTCAAATACTTTTAGCCTCAAAATAATCTTTAATTTCAAAATCAAATTATCCTTGTTTTTAAACTATCTTTTAAATATAATATAATTAACTTTTAAATATTTATACTTAGATTTTAAATATAAAATTATAGTAAAATTTGTATATATTATTCTTTATATTTACTTATGTATTTTAATTATAGTCAAGTATATTTATAAAGTTTAAAATAGTTTTAATATAAAATAAAGGTTATTTTCAAAGAAAATAAAAACAGCAAAAATCCCTTTGGGTTGTCGACATACTCATGTACCCCATGTCGACATGGCGTCAGTTGAGTTCAAAATTTAAATTTCAAAAGAAGTGTCTATTCGTCATTACTCTTCATGAATGGACATGGCTGTTATTCCTCCATAAATAGGGATTGGTTTCAACGAATTTCAACGTAGATTTTCTGGTTTTTTATTCCTCTTCTTCCACATTTCTATATACAAATTCTTATCATTACTCTGCCGAAATCAACATTGAATCTAACTAGATTATCTCTGGTTTGATTCTCTATCACTATCTTAACAAGATCCTCAGTGCTATTCAGAGTTATAGGCTTTTTGTAATCAACTTAGAGAGAAAAGGTGTGATTGTAGCCTTGGAAATCAATCAAGCGAGATAAGATGCGATTGTAGCCTTGGGAAATCAATTGGGTGAACTTGTTGCCCGGGAAATCAAGTATCTCTATCCAGAGGATTGTGATTCTGGAGGGCGTACCTCGTTGCCTTGAAATTAAGGGTGTAATTGTAAAGATTATTTTTGAAAGGAAATCCGTACTTGTGTGCGGGACTGGATGTAGGGTAACTCAGAACCAGTATAAAATCTGGTGTGTTCTTTCCTTTATTGCTTTTATTTTATTTCTGCATCTGTGTTTGTTTCTGTGATCATATCCGTGTCTGAATATTGCATACGTTTGTGTTTAAATTAACAAAAACTAAAAAGATTTAACAATTCTCAAAAAACACAATTCAACCCCCCCCCCTTTCTAGTATTTAGCCTTAGCCTTAAGATCCTTAATCCGCATTTCTCACATTTAGTATCGAAGCAAGGTTTTCAAAGTTTCATAATCTGATTTTTGAAAGAAAAAAATTAAATGGCTATGTTTGTTAATACTAGTTTACAAATATGCAGATCATCATTGTCTTTTGAGTCTGCATATAATCAATGTTCAAATTTAAGTTGTCTACCAAAATTGGTTGATATGCACGAATCATGCTTTATGGCTATTGAGGAATCAATACATAACGGACAAATTGTGCAGATCAAAAAGGACAAATGGATACTCGATAGTGGATGTTCTAGACACGTGACTGGCAATCTAGAAATGTTAAATGGTATAATATACAAAGACGGAGGACTGTTTAACTTTGGAGACAATTCAAAAGGATATGTGATTGGCATCGGCAAAGTCGGTAACTCTGAAACTCCTATTATTACTACTGTTTTACTAGTTAAAAATCTGAAACATAATCTGCTTAGTATAAGTCAACTTTGCGATAAAGGATATAAAATTAAATTTGAAAAAGATAAATGTCACATTGAAGATAATAATTCAACCATAATATTTGAGGGAGTTAGGAAAAAGAATATTTATATTCTTAGAATGAAAGTTTCAAATGATAACTTATGTCTTTTGGCAAATACAAGTGACCCTTGGATTTGGCATAAGAGATTCGGGCATTTGAATTTCAAACTCTTATCTAGACTGTCAAAACATGATCTAGTAAGAGGTCTCCCTAAAATGAATTTTAAAGTAGATAGTCTATGTGATGCATGTCAATTAAGAAAACTTAGAAAAAGTTCTTTTGAATTAAAAGATATGATTTCAACTTCAAAACCTCTTGAATTACTTCACCTTGATTTATTTGGTCCATCTTAAATTCTGTCAATAAATCATAGTAAATATGTTTTTGTAATTGTAGATGATTATTCTAGATTTACATGGATAATATTTTTTAAACATAAAATGATGCTTTTGAATGTTTTAAGAACTTTACAAAAAGGATTCAAAATCCACTTTCTCTAAAAATTATAACCATTCGTAGTGATCACGGGATGAATTTGAAAATGAAAAGTTTGAGGAATTCTGCAATAAAAAGGGAATAATTCATAATTTTTCATTTTCAAGAACTCTGTAACAAAACGGAGTAGTAGAACGTAAAAATAGGACGATTCAAGAGTGTGTGAGAACTATGCTTTCAGACAGTAAGTTACCAAAGAATTTTTGGGCAAGAGCAGTTGCTACCGCCTATTATATTTTAAATAGAATTTTAGTTAGACCTTTAACTAATAAGACTTCTTATGAACTTCTTCACTCAAAGAAACCTAAAGTATCTTATTTTAGAATTTTTGGAAGTAAATGTTTTGTTTTAAATACTAAAGATAACTTAGATAACTTTGATCCTAAATCCGATGAAGGTATCTTTATCGGATATTCTAATAGAAGTAAAGCATACAGAGTATTTAATTCAAGAACTAAAGCTATCGAAGAAACAATGCATGTTTCATTCGATGAAAATTTCAAAAAAATTGAAGATACAAATGATGAAGAGGATTTAATCACTCAAAATCAAGAGTCAACTGAAACTAATAATGAAATTAATCATCCTAATAAAAGGAATAAACTTTCAAAAGGTCATCCTATTGAAAATATACTAGGAGATATACAATCTGTAGTTAAAACTAGAAATCAACTAGGTCAAATGAGTAATGTAGCTTTTATATCAACTATTGAACCAAAAAATCCAAAAGAAGCATCAACTGATGATTCATGGATTTTGGCTATGCAAGAAGAACTAAATCAATTTACTAGAAATGAAGTTTAGGAACTTGTTCCTAGACCTGAAAATAGAACTGTAATTGGAACTGAATGGGTTTATAAAAATAAAATGAATGAGCAAGGAGAGGTAGTAGAAATAAAGCACGTTTAGTCGCTCAAGGGTATTGTCAAGAAGAAGGAATAGAATGAAACTTTTGCTCCCGTAGCAAGATCAGAAGCCATTAGGACTCTACTTTCTTTCGTAAATCATAATAATTTCAAATAATATAAAATGTATGTTAAAAGTGCCTTTTTAAATGGATTTGTTAAAGAAGAAGTATATGTTGAGCAACCACCACTTTTTGAAAATGAAAAATTACCTAATCATGTTTACAAACTTAAGAAAGCTTTATATGGTCTAAAACAAGCTCCTAGAACCAGATATGATAGACTAAGATCTTATTTATTACAATCAAATTTTGAAATTGGTAAAGTAGATAATACTCTTTTTATTAAAAGAAATAAAAATGATATTCAACTAGTACAAATCTACGTAGATGATATCATTTTTGGATCAACTAATTTTAAAATGAATAAAGAATTTTCTGAAATAATGACAAAAGAGTTTAAGATGAGTCATATGGGTGAATTAAATTTCTTTTTAGGATTACAAATAAAAAAATTAGATAATGGTATCTTTATTAGTCAAGAAAAATATGCTAATGACCTAATCAATAAATTTGGTTTGACTTAATATCTTAGTAAAGAATATCTCTCGAAAGATGTAGATCAAAAGTTATATAGAGGAATGATTGGATCACTACTCTATATTACTGCTAGTAGACCCGATATCATGCATAGCGTTTGTCTCTATGCAAGATATCAATCCCAACCTAAAGAGACCCACTTAAAAGACGTAAAACGTATCATAAGATATTTTAAACACACCTCTGATTATGGCTTATTTTACCCTAAAAATGATTCCTTCGACTTAATATCTTACTGTGATGCTGATTATGCTGGTTGTAAATCAGACCAAAAGAGTACAAGTGGAACTTGTCACTTTTTGGGGCATTCCCTGATTTCTTGGTTTAGTCTAAAGCAAAACACAGTTTCTTTATCAACAACTGAAGCATAATATATTTCTGCCGCTTTGGCTTGTTCTAAAGTAATATATATGCAACAAACTTTAAAAGATTATGGTTTAAATTTTTCAAAATCACCAATTTATTGTGATAATACTAGTGCGATAAATTTATCCAAAAATACTACTCAACTTGCTCAAACTAAACATATTGATATAAGACATTATTTTCTCAGAGATGATATAAATAAGGAAGTAATTACTCTAGATTATATCAGTTCTGAGAATCAAATTGTTGATATCTTAAAAAAACCATTAAATGAATCTATATTTACTAAATTAAGAACAGAATTAGGTATTTGTTCAATAACTGAAATATAAAATATAAATAAACAAAGTATAACTAAATATTAATTCAAAATAAATTAAATAGGCAAAAATTCAAGAACCATGTCGACATACCCCTCTACCCTATGTCGACATACGTTTTTAAATTTTTGAAATTTTTTCCACCAAAATTCAAATAATTGATTATATATTCTTCACATTTTTGAAATTCTATCATCCTTTCTGTTATCTCTTTGATCTTTTCTCTGGAATCAAATAATCAATGCCTCCTCTTCCAAATCAAACATAAAATCAACCTTTTCATTCCCCTCTCCTACGTCTGGTCCATTTTAACGTGCTAATCTCGCTCGTGTGACTAAAAAGGAGGATTCTCTAAAGGATACACTTCAGTTAATGACTGAAATTCAAGTAGTGCAACTTCGAATGGCCAAGGAACAAGAGTGGTAAGGAAAAATCCTTAGGAATTTGCAAAAATTTCTAATGGACAATCATGCTAACCCGATCTTAATTGACGAAGACTATTCAGGAGATCAAGAACAAGAGGCCAGCGAAGAAGAAGAAGAAGAACCTATGATGACCCGGAATTTTAAAGCAATATCAATTTAATAATCTGGAATAAAAATTAAATTGATTTGATAATATTTGTAATAAGATTTGAATTAATTTAATAATCCAATAAAATAAATAGTTAATTGATAGATTTTATCTTTTTAAATCTAATAATTGTTTTATATTTATAATATATATAGAATATTGTATATATTGTGAATAGATATTGTTTTAAATTAATTAATAAATAAATCCTGTTTTCTATAAAAATTTATATATCTTTGGTAAAATTGTGAATTATGATTTTATTTAAAGTTAAACTTTTAATGGGATATTTCATAAATAAATATGGTTTTAAATACATAAGATAAATATTGGAATGATTTAAAATATGTTTAACTCAAGTTTAAAATTTAAATAAATAGCAATAAGGTTATTTTGATTTTCTTTTAAATATAATGTGATAAAATAAATAATTTATGAATAAAGAAATAATTTATTTTAAAGTTATTTATAGTTATCTAATGTTGTTATTTTGTTATTTTTAAAAATATATAATAATACATTGTTTTAACAAATAAATTTTCAATAAAAATTATTGCTTTTCAAAATTCAAATTTGTAGTTGTATTTGTAAATAAACTAGATTTCAAAATTTATTTTGAACTTGAATTCAAATGTAACGACCCAAAATTTCTATTAATTAAAATTTGTATATTTAATTGAATTTAAATATTAACAATTAAGATTTCTAAGTCGAATAAATTTTATTTCGAATAATTGGATTTAATTGAATAATTAAATCGATAATTTAATATCGGGAAAATACTAAAATAATTGAAAATTGGGTTTAATATGATTGAAAATGATTTGTAAAATTTTATTTAATCATACTGAAGTTATAGAGATGTTATAGAACTTTTAAAATCGAATTAAAAGTTTATTTGTGAAAATTGAATATTTTAATATTTAATTATCGATTGAAAAATAGCCAATTTTCGAACAGTCTCAGAATTGGACGAAACTAGTTCCATTGGATCCGTAATAGTTTGTTATTATCGGATTTCAATTTTTGTAGCAATCGGAGTTTTCGTTTGACCATGGCAACTCGAAACGCATCGAAATTGTTTTAAAATATTAATTTGGCGAGTTAAAATGGTTATTTTTTAAACAGTCTCGGATTTCGACGAAACCAGTTTCATCGGATCCGTAATGTGATATTATTGTAAGGTTTCAAATTTCTTGTCAATCGGATTTACCGTTTGTCCGGGGCAAGCCAAAACGCCTAGAAATTAGTTTAAATCTGTTTAATTTAAAATCGATCGTTTATTGCCGTAACTCGCACAGATGATTGAATTAGCCTCCGAAACACATTCCATTGTGTTCGGAACGTGGGGTAAACCTTAGAAACGCCAGCCGGTATGCTTCGTTTGGAGTTCGGAAATTTCGAGATGAATAGTGTTCGTCGTTTTTTCTATAAAAGGACTTCATAATTCACAAATTACTAAAACCCTAGGTCAAAAGGTGATAGCCGCCACCTTCAATTCTAAGGCCAGAAATGCACGATTCTTTTCTCCTCCAAATCTCTTAATCCATCAACAATTAGGAAAAACTTCCAACATGAAAGTTGTAGAGAGCATCAAGATCTAGCTATCCAACGGTGGAGATCGGAAATGGAGCCACGAATTGACGGCAAAACGAGATGGAAGCCGCTGCATTATTCATGCAAATCGAGGCAAGGGGGAGCCGAGCTGGGCCGCACTCTGGCCGATGGTGGAGCTCGTGGTGGCGAACAACGTGGCACTCTCCGATCGTCTTCAAGTTGCTCGGTTTGGTCGTGAAAATTGCGGGAAGAACGGCGGCTAATGGGTTTGGGAACGTGAGTTTGTCACGTTGAGGAAGAAGAGATGAGGGACAGCTCAGATCTGAAGATGCAGAAATAGATGGCCAGGATGGAGTTAAGGGTTTGATATTTAAAATAAAAGCTGAAATAGTATATTTAAATTCGTATAAACTTTAAAATAGCATAACTTTTTCATACGAGGTCGAAAACGCACGAAACTTTTTGCGTTGAAATTGTATCGACGAGCATTACGCAATGGAGTTGGATTGGAGTTATTTGGAGCTAGTGAAAATTTAGGGTAAAATTAAACGCGTGTTTAATTTTATTCGAAATAAAACACTGAAAACGGAATTGAAATCAAGGTGAGAACTTCTCACTCAATCGAATCGGTTTCGATTTTAATTTTAAATAGTTAGATTTAAAATTTCTTGAATGTATGTTTGAATGATGATTATTATCTACTGATTGTTAAAATAGACATTATGCACCGTTAGTAAGCGGAGGTTATTTATTAAAAACATATACCGCGAATATTTCACAGTACAGTGAAATTGGTATTATATATGTACTTGGAGTTGATTTCCCGCATTATATAGCGGATGAGACCCTATTGCGCCGTCTATTAAGCGGATAATATTTTTATAAATCCCATATACTACGATAATTCCATACTGGAACGGAATTGGTATTGTGCTAACATCTGTGGATGCAGGGAAACAGGTTGGAGGGATCCAACTGGATTCCTCAACAATATTGATTTATTTACAGATATTGTGATGTTTGTTGATTATCATATCGATATATGATATTTGGATGTCGTAATTGACTATTTGGTGTTGTTGCATCATCGGATCCATTTTTGAAGTTTTAAAATAATGATTTTGATATTTTAAAAAGAATTTTAAAGTGATTTTTGAAAGTATACGTTTTATTAAATTTTGAATTGTTAGAATAAATAAACATTATAATTATTATTGTTATAAAAGTTATATTTTTGGAAAATAGTACTTAAGTATGATTTTGGAGTTATATAAGTTTTAAGTAACGTTTTGTAAATTATTAAAAGGGTTAGTTTATTTAAATTGAGACTTTTGAATTATTATAAACAGTTTATATTAAAGATTTCTATGATTAATATTTATAAATTAATAATATAGGAATTGTGAAACGAGTTTTATTAAGTATTAAAATGAAGTATAAATGGATTTCACAAGTGAATAAAATTTATAGATTTATAAATTGGGAAGTTATAAAACGAATAGATTTTTGTAAAATAAAGGGCTTATAAGTAATTAACTTATAAATCGGATTTTGGCATTTTAATTGAGATTTTCGAATAAGTATAAATGGTTTATAGATGAGATTTATAAAATATATATTTTATAAATAGAAATAATGGAATTATAAAAGAAGTTCTGTTAATGTTGAAATTGAGGTTATAATTGGAATTTTATAAGTAGTAAGATTTTTAAATCTTGTAAATTGAAGTCCTTATAAAAATATAAATGGGATTTATAAACATTGTTTTGTAAAACCGAAACCGACTTATTTTGATAAGTCAATTAGTTTAGATTTTTAAAGGAGATATATTCACGATTTTGGACGGTGGATAATCCTTTAAAACAAAATGTGTAGAAAAATGTTGAATTTGGTTAACGAAGAATATTCACGATTTTAGGACAGTGAATAATATATTAAAGTGTTTTGGGGAAGTGATATTTTAAATAGAATTAAAACAATTTGAAGTTGTTTTAAAATGCATTAAGTGTCGAAATCATAGATTTCAACATTCATTGTTGAAATAGACGTTTTCGAGAAATAGAAGGAAATTGTGGACTATGACACTGTTGTTATAGTAAATGATTTCCGAAAGGAAATATTTTGTAGAGTATTGGGATTTATATATCTATTTTAATTTCGAATCCATATACTAGTGATTTTGGGTTGTTGTAACGATGTTTTACGCAACATTCGTTTTGGCCCAAACAAATGTGTTTAAGAGAATGATTTCCTAAAGAATGAAATATATACCTAATTTCGATTTAAGTATATTGAATATTTTCCAAATGTTGAAAATAAATGGATTTGTGAATTACTTATTATTAAATAAGTATGGAAATGTTTTCCAATATGAAGTGAATATTTTGAGATATTATCTTTTAAAGATAAATTGAAAATGAATATTAGAAATCGATTTGGAAATCGTATATTCATAGATATTTTGGGAATTGTAAATTCACTATGGAATTTATAAAAGAAAGGGAAATTTGTTTAAAAATAAACATTGATTTATTTTTGAAGTGTGGGAATAAATTTACGGGTTTGGAACGTAAATATAAAGTAAATCGGTAAGGATTTATTTAATTGGTATAAATAAACCATTTTGAAATGAAAGTATATCCCGTGTAGGGAAACGATTTGAAATTTGTTTTCATAAGTGGTAAAGGTGAAAAAGTGATTTGAAAATTTGTTTTCAAAAGGTTGAAGTGTGGAAATTATATATCTAGTAAAGATATTTTGGAAAGTAAATAATTTGGGAAATTATTTAGAATCTGGTGATGTTGTGCATGTCTATTGATAGTTAAATAATCCGACTATCAATATTTACCTTTAAATAGGTATTTGTTGTGATTGCTTGAATTTGAATGCCACACTTATTTTTGAATAAGCGCTCATTATTCGGGTTAGCCGGGAAAGGACCTTGGGGTCGTATAACCCATTCCGAATATGTGATACATCATTATGGATTGCATTTGATGACCGGTATTGAAGACCGGATATTTGTGAAAACGGAAGGATTACCGTCGAATGTTTCTGCATCGGCTGATCCCCGATATAGAAATTTATTACCCTTTGTGATGGGAAGTCCGGTTGTGATTAGTGAATACCCGGATTGCAAGGACTTCTTTGTAAGTGCCTTCGGTTCCGTTCGATCCTGGAACGGACTTGTATGGATGTGTGTTTGACGTTACAATTTGAGATGTAAAGCTGGTTTCTATCAAATATATTTCCGTTGGTGGCGGAGGATTTATTATCTTAGCTTAACACCCTAGAGGTTATGTAGTTGATGGTTACTAGCGATACATTCCCAAATTGGTAATGTGGCATACGAAGTGCTGTTGAGCATTTGTTGAACAAAGCACAGCTTTTGTATAAAGCGTGGCTTTGTGGACGAGACTTCGTCGGACCTCACACCCCGGAAATGGTCAAAACAGGAAGGAAGCGGCAAGGTTATTAGGGGGTAGCGCCCCTTTAGTGTATGTCATTCCTTCTGGATATAGGTGGTATCATGGTATGGAGCCCAGATACTTAACCTATGTTGTTGCTGTAAATTTATTGCTTTGTGGTTGTTGGAAATCGAGGATCGTTGGATATAGATCGGTTACGATCGGGGAATGACATATTCGTGTCAGTAGTTACCCAGTTAGGGGTAACCCGGCCTTGTGTTGGTAGAGATCCGGTTAGGTTCTCGAGTTGTCTTTCCAGAGGCGTACCCATGTGGAAATGGAAAGTTCCTTGGCCTGACCATTTGTTGGAAATCCAAAGAAACAATACGAATCCTGTACGGTTTTAGTTGTATAACCTGCCATGGAATGTGGCGGTAACCTGTTATTGAACATGGTAGCTATAGTAGGCATAAGTGTAAAATGCCTATGCTGGCTAAGATTTATATCTTATTTTCGAAATGATTTTTCCTACACTATGCACTATTAATAATATCAAATGTTTCTTTTTAATGTGTTTCAAGCATCTTTGACTATCATAAGGAGAAATCTCCTCCGATTCTGCGTTTGCATTGTGTGTGTGTGTGTGGGAGGCCTTATGGTAGTCTCATTTTCTAAAAAGCATTGCGAATCTATTTTAAAATTATCATGTTCTTTGTTTTAAACATAAACTGTTTTAGTTCTCACACCAGTCACATGACTGACTCGGAGTTTATTGTTTTCCTTCCTAAACTCTGGGTGACCACCAATTTCCACACGGGCAGTCAAGAGTTAGGTTATCAGGATATTCTGGACTTCGGGAGTTGCTGGATTGCATAGCATATTCACTAGTATATAGTATTTCTTTTCCGCTGTTTGTTGTTGTTTGTGGTTGTACACTCTGATGATGTAATGTAATGAAATATGATGTAATGTAATAACTGATATAATTCTTTTGTTTAAAGATTACTCATTTATCTATTATATGTTGTTCCGCTGCGATTGTGAGATTCTGATATTGTTCTGTTGTTTTCTTTTTCTTTCTCTCTTCTTCTACCTCTTGTTTTTCTTTAACCCTAAGAATTTGGTTTTCCGGCATTCGATTACTCGGCAGTTGATACAGTGGACGTATTGATGTCGGTTTTCAAAAGTCGAAGAATCGCGTTTGTTACATCAAAGCTTTGAAATCTAAAGTGTAAATGTTTTTAAATTGTTTTGATTTTGAATTATTTGTATAAGTTTCATTTTATAAGTTAAATTTGATTTATTCATTTTAAAATTTATATACATGTAAATAAATACATGTTACTAATTTATTTAAACATGGATTTTCATACATCTTATATTAAACATCCAATTAAAATACAAGTTAACTAAATTATAGCTTATTAACATTAATGACAAGTGTAAGCATTTTACGAATTATAAGAACAAGTGTTAATTCCTTAAGACCTTATATAACATGTGTTAGGTAATAAAACATTTAAGGTGACAAATGTTAAAATTGAAGACAAATGGCAATTGAATTTAGCTTTTTATTTTATTTTTTTAGTTTTTACAAACAAATCCTCTTTCCTTTTGATTCTTTTCTAAATCAAACTTAAGAGCAAAGAAAATCTGAAAATACTTCCTTTGAAACCAAGAATCTAAATCATCTCCAACAAAAAAAATCCCTTCAAAACCATAACCTGAAATCATCTTCAAATAAATAGTTCAAACATGAAAATCAAACCCCTCATATCAAAGCTTAAATCCCTGAAATCGTCTTCAAATCCTCAGTTTAAAAATGTAATTCATTTTCCTATAATTTACTTCAAATTGAAAACCTGCATTTTCGAAACCTGTCCTCATGCAAGTCAAAACTTCTCATTATCAAATCTGAAACAACAACCTACACATCTTCAAATATCAAGCCTGTAAATCATTTCCCTGTTAATTTAAAACCCTATTCATTTTCAAAGCAAACCTGTAACTACTCCAAACATGCAAGTAAATCTGTAGCCTGCATCATTTCAATATGGAGTTTTCTGCATACAAACCTGGAAGTAAAGCAAGTTTTTTTTAAAGCATACAAACCTGGGAACAAATGCAAGTTGAAAACATCGGTAACTCAAGTTTCAAAGATGAAGCATGCATGTAAGGTTTATAAATCAACAACAAAAGCATTTCAGCAAAAACAAGTATAAAGGCTGTTCAATTTTAGGTGCTCTGTTCTTCTTATTGAATCAGGTGAGTAACTTTATTTTAAAACTTAAGTATAAAATATGGTTGCATGCAAATATTGTTAAAATAAATCACTATGATGAAATATGTTGTGTGTGTATATGAGTGTTTGGATATGCATGCTATTTATATTGTGCTCTGTTCTGTTTTGTTATTCCCAGTTTCAAAACTTCAATTAAAATCCATTGCCACTTAATCTAGTTTTTGATTAGGTTTGATTTACAAACAAATGTTGTTTGGTTTAACATAAGTTAATGTTTTAAAATTTTAGTTAGTCAAGATAAAGCCTAATTTTTTTCTGGAAGCATAAAACATCAGTGAATGTAAAAAAATATGTGAAAATTCAAACTGAATAATTTGTAAATTCAGTATTATGAATTAAATACAAAGATCAAAACATGATTTTAAAATAAAAATTAGGATTTTTAATTAAGGGGTTAGGGCGCAGTTCTCTGTTGAACAAAAAAGGAAAAATTAGTGGTTTCTGGTGATCTATGGGGTTGAGAGGGTCGGGTTTCTTCTAGTAGAGGGAGGAGTGACCAGTGAAGCTTGGAAAAATGCTGGATGGCGATGAACTTCATCGTGCTGTCAGCGGTGTGGATTTCCTGTCTGTAGCCCTAGTTTAACCAGGTTAGGTTGATTGATCATTCTCGTCTTCTACCGTGGATCGAGTGAATTGGTATTTTGGGAGGTGGTAGTATGGTAGTAGATGAGTATGTGGCCAGAGTTGCAAGATTTACGGTGGTCGGAGGATGGGTGTTGAAGAGATGATAGGTTTGGGTGGTTTTGGCTTTCTGTTTCCAGGTTTTGGAAATGCAACTCGAATTCAAATTCGAGTTGAATAGGGGCGAGGCACTGATCGTGTGGGGCTGTGAGGATGATCGTGGATGTTTGGAAGCCACCGGAGGTGGATGGAGACGGCCGGAGGCACGGTGCACGTGCACCATGCATTTTTGGGGTTCTGTGGAAATCTGGGTATGGCAATGTTTTTGACTCGAGATTTACTCGAGATTTTTGGATGTTTGCTCGAAGGAATGGCCTGACTGACTCGAAGCAAAATATTTTTAGCTCGGGTAATTGCAGTTATTACAGTTTTTCTGTAAACTGTCTGTAGTTTTTAATTTAAATGAAATTTAAATGAATTTTAAAGCTGTAATGATAAGATTTAAAACAAGTTTAAACCTAGAATGTATTATAGTTTCAAATGGTTTTCAAATCTTATAGGTTTTTAATTTTTAAAAGTGGCTTTTTAGTTTTAAATAAAAAAACAAGATGAAGAAACCTGACATTTTTGGAAATTGAATTTCATTTTGAAAATGTGAAACCTGATTTAAACAAGCAGTTTGAATTTCAAATTTAAGTTCAGATTTCTTAAGGATCTTTAAATCTTCAAGTTTTTAAAAATAAATTTGTATTTTTAAATAAGGAGTTTAAAAATCGAGGTGTAAAGCAAGAGTTCAAATTCAAGTTTAAATTCAAGTAATTTAAATAAGGAATGGTTCAAATGTATTGAATTTAAAATCTGATATTTGAATAAGTTTCAAAATTGTGAATGTTCGAACAAGTTTAATTTAAATTGTTTATTAGAAGTAAATATGTTTTCAAACAAATATTTTAATTTGATTTGCCTTTTTTGAATAAAGTCATTTATAAAGGGTTTATAATAAGAAGATAAATGATTTGTTAACTGGAATTTGTAATTTAAATAATAATGTACTTAAAACTTAATTTTTTAATTAAATTAAGTAAATTAATACTTGTCTTATATAAGTTTTAATTATAAGTAATAAATGTTATTTACACTTATTCTAAAAAGGGATAAAATGAATTTAAATTGGATAATGCTTTAATAAATATTATTTTGAATTTTTCAAAAATGGAAATTGAATTTAAATTTTAAAATGCAATGTTCTAAGTCCATTTTAATATTTATGAAATTATTAATAAGGAATGGTTTATCTTAGAATTTATTAAGATATTAAAATAATAAGATAATTAAGGAGAGACTCATTTAATTAATTTATAATTAATAATTTAGATTAATTAGAGATTAATTAAGAAGTAATTAAAGAAAGTAATTAAAGAGTTAATGGTTAATGATGGTCATTAACTTAAGATAATTTAACAATTAATTAATATGATTAATTTTTAAATAATTAATTAGATTAATTAATTAATGACAATAAATTGTGTAATTTATTTAAATTTAATTACTTAAATAAAAGTAATTAAGACATTAATTACTTAATGTAATTAATGGGGTTTATTGAGATTGGTTTAAAATTAATTAATTAAGTTTAATTAATTTTAAACATTGGATTTGATAATTAATACCTGATGTAATTAATGAAGAAGAATTACTCAGTGAAGTGATTAAAGATAATTACTGGATGTAATTAATGAATAATGTTTGGATTTTAAAAATAATTTAGATTAAATTATTTTGTATAATTAATCAAGGGATTAATTCAGGAATTAATTAAGGAATAATTAATTGGATGAAGTGATTAAGGGCAGTTAATTAATCAAAGGTGATTAATAAATATGGTTTAAGTGAGGTTAATTACTGAAAAGTAATTAATTTAATGGAGTAATTAATTAAATATAATTAAAGATCATTAATTAATATAATTAATGAAGTAATTAAGATTGATTAATTAATATGAATTAATCATTAATAAGTGGTTAAGTGCAATTAATTAATTGTAATTAATTAAGGTTAAATGTAATTAATTATAGTTAATTAATTAATGAAGTAATTAAAGGTTAATTACTGTATTTGGTTTAGGATAATTAATTTTGTGAAATTAATTAAAGTATAATTAATCAGGATTGATTAATTAAGATGATAAAATTAGAGGTTAATTAATTAATTAATTTGTAATTAATTAATGATGATGTAAGCAGATTTATATTGTGTAAGTAATTAATTTAATTCATTTTAAATTAATTAGAGATGATGTAATTAATTTAATTTAATTTAAATTAATTATAGATAGTATGATTATAGGTCATTGCTTATGAATGGATGATATAGATGTCCTGAATGGTTTGGGAATCTCAACTATGAGATTTGTAATGTTGATTGATATGGATGCATTGGTTGCATTATGATATGGATATCTTTTGATAATGATAGTATGGATTATCACTTGTGATGATAATATTGATTATCTATTGGGGTGTGAATTATCTATCTGTGTGTATATAGATAATGTAATTGAATTGTTTTTAAACTCTAAAACAACTTGGACCTAAAAGACACGCTTTGGATTTCGATGAGACCGGGATCGGGTTTCCATATTTGGATATCCGAAAACCACATCGATCCAAATTAACGATAAGTCGTGAATCTTATGTGAAGAGTGAAGACTCGAGGTGTAAGGGCTATACGTCAGTATAACTCTGTGGGTGATTCCGTAATGAGTTTGACGGAATAGTACTTATAGATTCGAGATAGAGATTCAGAGTGCAAGGGTTATCGTCATTAACTCTGAGGGTGATTCCAAAACGAGTGTAATGAGATAATGCCTTCGGTTTCGTTCAAACCCGGAACGAACTTGTATGGATTGAATGCTTTCAGCACATCGTCAGGTGGACGATGAGCATTCTAAGATAATGTGTCCTATAAAGGTAATCGTAGCCTCAAGCCTCATCAACCGGGAATGGCTAAAATAGAGGAGGTGCAGCAAGGCTTCGTGGGTAGCTCCCACTGGAGAGCAAGATTTTCCCCTGTCTAGAGGTCCCTTTTATTTCGGCTTAGTGGGCAGTTGGATATGCGCATCAACTGCGGGGTTGTCATGTTCGGAACTGTTCAGTAAGGAATGGGTCCGGCCTTGTGTTGCAGGGGAGTTAAGGTGGCTCCTTGGTACGTTGATCTAGGCCACGTACTGTGACGGGCAGTACCCTAGTAGCCCTGCCATTGTATGGAATCCAAAATCCAATAAGTGCCAACGGTTTTGATTGTATTACCCACTTTTGTGGCTAGTAGCTAGAATTTAATCATGTAACAATTTCGGCTATTTCATATTTACTTGAAAACCCTAGACCTATTATAATATCACTGGATTTCCTATCAAATGTTTTTGTTAGCGTAAGGTAAAAAAAATTCCATGTTTATGTGTGGGAAGTCTTACGTGGTACCTTTCTTTCAAAAGGTTTTTGAAAGTTAAGCAACTTTAAACTGTTACTCACACCAGACCCATGTATGACCCGGAGTTTATTCTTTGTTTTCTTAAACTCTTGGGTACTCAAATTTTTACGAGTAGCCAAGGGATTCAGGTTAGCTTTGACGAATTTTGGAGGAGCAATGGAGCAGGAGGCTTCTGCGTTAGATATTAGTATTCCTCGTGTGTTCTGTGATTGTCTCTGAGATTGTATTAGGTTGTAAATACTAGACAGGTGTTTATAACTGTCTAGTATGTGTTGTATTATCTGTGTACTCTGATAGTGTTTGTAAACTATGTAATATTTTATGTTATTAATATAATTTATTCGTTCCGCTATTTAGATTCCGATGTATTGTATCTTCTTCTTCTCTTTCGTTCTCTTTTCTATCCCTTTCTTTCTTATTAGTGATACGACTTCTTAAAGACATGGAAGTTAGGTCGTTTCAGAACCCATGGAAGAAGCGCATGCGGAAGATGACGACAAGATCGTTTGCGTTGGTGAAGTGTGTTTTGACAAGAATAGGAATCTTGTCGAACAACGTGGAAATGTCTGTTTCCACTATCCAAACTGTTCGATTCATAGATATCCTATGTTCAAAAACACACATTAGTTTCTTCTCTTTCTTTACCATTGTTGTATGTTCCTTCTTACGTTTCCAATGAAAATGTAAATATATATGATTAATAAATAAATTGTGTTCTTATATGAGTTCTTCCCTATTAATAAATATAACTATATGGTTATTATATACTTAGAATAGTTAGTAGCTTACGATTAGGTTTATTATTAGATCTAAGTGTTGATTATTTATGATAACACTATCGTTATAGTCACATATCATAGAGTATTAGATTTAGGGGGAGTTCTATAGTTTGGTGTTATATAGTTTAGAGTTAGTTTTTTTGTTGATGACAAAGGGGGAGAAGTATAAAATAGGGTAGTTAGGCATAGATTAAAGGGGAGTTATTAGGATAGAAGTAATATTTTATAAACAAAGATTGTCATCATCAAAAAGGGGGAGTTTGTTAGTCCGTGAGATGATGGTTTTGATGATAACAACCTTAGAATAGATTATAAAATATAAATAATAACAGTATAAGTTTAGATGCATATGTATATGCAGGATTTAACCATTCAGGTACTAAGAATGAAGGCTGTACAGTATAGAGATTCAAGATATCAAGATTGAAGACTCGTGAGTATCAAGATTATCAAGAGTTAAAGAGTTCAAGTAATTTATTTTTTAATTAGAAAATTTGTTAAAACTCCTAGAAAAGCACTGGCATCTTAAAATCCGATTTATTCGTGAAATGGAATCCACTTCGAGCCTATTAAAGGGATGGAACCCTAAGTAGGATGGAACCTACGAAAAATCTAGTGGAACATTGTTTTGTATCCCATAACTTTTTATTCAAAATAATTTTTCAAAATTATATCTTGTTTTCAAAATGATTTCAAAACCTTCCTTTTAAAAGCATCAAAAATATCTATCCTGATTTCAAATACTTTTAGCCTCAAAATAATCTTTAATTTCAAAATCAAATTACCCTTGTTTTTAAACTATCTTTTAAATATAATATAACTAACTTTTAAATATTTATACTTAGATTTTAAATATGAAATTATAGTAAAATTTTGTATATATTATTCTTTATATTTACATATGCATTTTAATTATAGTCAAGTATATTTATAAAGTTTTAATATAAAATAAAGGTTATTTTCAAAGAAAATCAAAACACCAAAAATCCCTTTGGGATGTCGACATATTCATGTACCCCATGTCGACATGATGTCAGTTGAGTTCAAATTTAAATTTCAAAAGAAGTGTCTATTCATCATAACTCTTCATGTAACGACCCGTAAATTTTAACCGTTTATTTATTTAATTAATTGAATTTTTTAAAATTTTAAACAATAAAATTTTGAAATAAAATTTAATATTTGAAATCGTCTATTTTAACATAGCAATTGTAAATTTTCACCTGAAAATATGAAAGTTAATTTTTGTGTGTAATTTTATTTCAATTTAATCAGTTAAGAATGGATGTAAATAAAATGTTTTCGAAACCTGAATATTTTTACATAGAAAAATTCTAAATCATCTTCTGAGCAAGGCGTCGTTTTTTGTTTTTCCAAATTTGGACTTCTTTAGCTCCGTCGATCTTATTTTTCTGCGTTTTTGCTGCATTTTTCGCTAATAGAAAATTTGATTTTTTATAATTCAATCGTACCACTGATATTTGAATATCGTTTTGATCGTCTTGTCATGTTGATCTCTGCGGTATATTTATTTCTATATTTTGAGGACTGATACGGGACGAAACGATTAAGCAGTTTGTTGTATCAGTACCCTTTTCGAGTGAAGAATGTTCTGTAATCTTTTCAATTATTAACCGATGAAAAATCAAATGGTCCTCTGCTTTTACTATTTCATAAATTCTGGTGCCACTTTCAAGGTTCCCTATATTTAATTCATTGACGTTTCTACTCCATTAGTTTCTACTTTTATTATTTTCTAGCAATCCAATTTTATAATAGATGTAACTTTACAGGTCCTTGACTTTCATTATTCCCACTAGTAAAATTTATAATTGCTCATATCTTTGGTGCATGCTCCCATCCATTCATTTCCAATACAAATGCCTTCCCAGAAAATTTATGAACATATGAAGGGAATATCTTTTTTTCGCAAAACCTGTTGCATTTCTTTCTTTACATTCACCATCTCTACAGCAGCCACCCACATGACATCCTTTCCCCTCCCTCTCTTGACTCCGCCGCTCACTGCACCACTCCACATAAGCCGCCTACCGCCTTCACCTCTCTCTCTCCTGTCGTTCTCCGCCTTGCCACTCCGCCCTACCCTCTCACATGACCAACGGGAAGCAAGAACGGCCCCCTCTTCCTCGCGTCCTCCAGGCAACCGGCCACAGCCACTCATAGCCGAGATTCACCACGTACACAGCAACTCGAAGCCCCTCCTCTAGCAGTGCGCCTCACCCTTACATTTACCGAAACTCGCACCTCCTCTCCACACCCTGTAGCCGATGCTACCACCAACAGCCGCCGTAGCCACCTGCTTCGTCCAGACCCGAGCTTTGCCTCCTCTTGCTTTAGGTGAATATGCAGATTTGTATATATGGTTTATTTAAAAGATAGTTTGGTTTTAAAACTTACTACTCGTATATACTTTTAAATTTTATTATATTTTTTTTGTGTGACAACCTGTATATATGTTTTTTCATTCTTTTTGCTTTCAGGTTTTCCTTCAAATTTTAAAACACATTGTATGTTGTTATATAAGTAAATTTATATTATAGTGCAGCATACGTTAGTTTATAAAGCAGGTTTTATAAAGTAGAAGATGTATATAAGTTGGTATTGGTATATTTTGTACATACCTCAATACGGAGTATAAAAATATTAGTTTATAAGTTTATTTTCAGATTCAAGTTATAAAGTATAAAGTTACTTTAGCATATGAGCACGATTGTTAGACATATAGTCGGTCAGTGATGATTTTTATATAATGTCAGTTAATATAATCTACACTTATGTAGTATAGCAGGTCTGCATGTGTTATGCATATTTGTGTTCAAGTAGCATATAGTATACATATTAATTAACATATATTGAGCTGGTTTAGGTATACTCATATACGTGTGCATATGTTAGCATATGATTTTATAAAATTTAGAGTGGTATAAACGTGTTTACAGCACATATGTATAGATAGAACATGCTTAGAGGTCATGCATATAATTATATTAGCTTTTGCGGAAAAAAAATATTAAATTTTTTAATATATTGCCTGTATTGTTTCTGTTGTCTAAATTTGATTGTGTGTTTATGACATAGAGATTCGAAAATGTGTAAAATGAATATTTTATTTTATATGTGCTTTAAATTAATTATGGGTTTAAATATTATATATATATTCTATTTTAAAAAGTTTGTGTTTCAAAATGAACGATTTTGGAAACCATATGTATGTATATATATAATTCAATATATATTTGATTTTAATATGATTTTTGTATATAGAGATATATAGTTATATATAGGTTCACATATACCAATTATTTTCATCGACCCCGTTCTGATTTGTTCCATCTATTCTTATTATCAGCTTTTGTAACGACCTGCCTTTTCTGACAATTTAAACCGACGATCAAATACACATGTCGATTCCAAATCATTCAAAAGAGCAGATGGTTATTGGGGTAAATAAGAAAAGAAGAGGAAAGAGAAATAAAAGAAAGGAAATAACACAGAATCTTGCAGCGGAACGATAAAATATAATAATCAAATAAACAGTTCATGAAGTTGTTTACTATACCTTGATTATTATTTATACAACATTTATCAGAATTATACATATACAACAGAACAATTAAAATAATGCAGCAGATAGCATGATGCATAGATAATAATAGTAATAGTGTACCAAATCTTTGTCTTCATCCTCCAGAATAGATCTTCAAAAATCTGAAAAACTCAGGACTGACCCGAGCGCGATGAAAAGACAAAACACTCGAGTCAGGACTAAAATATCCTTATGAAAGTTAAATCAATCGTAAATAAATATGAGTGTAACGGCGTCAGAGATGTTTACGGGGTTTGACATATCATGTCTAGTGTAAACGTGCGTGCAATAACTCAAGAGATATTACGGGATTTTCCATCTCTTAAGGATCCGTTAAACTATCTACTATGTAGTAATGTATGCTAGGTAGATAATGCCTATCAGAAATATAAAGTATCAAAATAGTGTTAAGGCGTTACCATAATCCCCCTTAACACATTTTTATAATGCCATTGTCTATACAGCACCGTAAGCCCCACCGTAAACTGGTGGTTATTAGAGGGTACCCCATAGGTATAACACAAAACATAACGTAGTGGTCGCGAATAGGATAATCAGTATGACAAGGTACATGAGGCGATACCAACTAGGATACTAGTAGTTGCGTGATCCGGACTGATGTTGGGCATAGCCAGCAGCTACCCCAACACCGCGAAACAACACTCCCAAATCAAGGGGTGCACCCAAATCGAATCACAAATGTAATAGATATGGTATCGAAGAAGTGTGTCCGCTAGAGGTGGCGAACCTCAATGGCCCGGCGCGGCTCCTGTTTTAGTCATGTCAGGGGTCATCCAATAATCGTTCTCTTTCTTCAGTCAATGCGTTCACCAAACCATCCACTTCATTCTGGATCAACACTCCGCCTATAATAGTTATTAAAGTGGTTTTCGGTATCGACAGAGAGTATGTCCATATCCGATCCTGGTCTCTTTAATAACTACGTATTATTACACCGTTGGCTCTTTTACATTTCAAATTGATTCATAATTGATATCAAAATATCATATTCGTTTCAAAAATCAAATCCATTTCAAATATCATCGTATCTATTCAAATGTAAGACTCCGTTTCAAAATCATTTTTCGCATCAATATCTCATTTCGATTTAAAAATCATTTCGAATTTCAATTTAGGTTGCCACTTCATTTAACCCAATTCGTATTTAAATTCAAGATTTAAATATAAACCTTTCACCTTATTGACCAGCTTAGAATTTTAGAAAATAGTTTTAAGTAGTTTAAAAGTAGTTTTAAATAATTAAAATAGTTAAAAATACTTAAAATCCTAAAATGGATTTGAAATAGATAAATTAGTTTAACAGAATTTAAATTGGGTTAAGTAGATTTAAAATAGATTAAAATAGTTTAAGTATTCCAAAATGGTTTATATAACAGAGTAATTTGGAAAACAAAATAAAACAGCTTCAAAACCAATCCATTTCAATTTATAACCTCCCAATTCAAATCAATTTCAATTTCCATTCCACCATTTCAATTTCGATTTCAATTCAAATCAATGTCAACTTTGACTTCAAATTAATTCAATTTTACATTCACCTTTTATTTATTCGATTTCAATTTATATCGATTTGGAGCTTGATTTTTCAAAATATCAATTTATAATACTTAACAAAATTATCTTCCAATATTCAAATTTAAAACCCAATTACAATATTTCAAGCTCAATTTCAAAATATCTTTTTATATCGTTTTACTTAGTAATACTCAAAGCTCGAAATAATGTTCAATCTTTACAACAAATAAAGTTTCGAAATTCAATCATATCCAAATTTTAAATTTCAAAGTCTCAACTTAAATTATTTAACAATTTCTTTTAATCTAAATTTTTTCAACATTCCAAACTCAATTTTTCGATAAATTCGATTTCTATAAATTAATTTCTATTTATAACTTTTAAATCCAAACATTTAAATAAATTTCAAATCAACGATTTTAAAAATTATTAGTTTAGCCAATCCGGTGTCTGTATATAATTTTCTATCCTATGGCCAAGTAATTATTTATTTCAATTAAATGTCAGGGATGAATATATATCACTTAAACCAATCATAGTGTCATATGTATGCATAACAAGTTATATATAAGCAAATGAACATCCAAACATTTAAATATCCACCAATAGCATCCATCGAAATAAATCATCCAATAGACAATACAATTCATGGCAATTTCATAGTTATCAATGTCAAGTAATTTAATCGCAATTCAATTTCAGTTTCAATTTCAATTTAACTGTCAATTTAATTTTCAACGGTTAATTCAAATGACAATCTATATGACAATTAAATTCTATCAAACAACGACAAATAAAATTCATTGTTTGCAAAAAAAATGGGCAAACACCTCCTAGTCGTATGATTTAGTTGATTATATGTTGATCTGGATGGTTTGGGTGATTTATGCAAATATACGAAATAGATGGACTAAACTGTAAAAGACACACAGATTTATAGTGGTTTGGCCAGAACGTGCCTACGTCCACTTTATATGTTATTCTCCTTTTTCTTTCAGATTACAAGTACAAAGCTTTGTATACAAGTATATGAAAGTTGTTTGAAAGTTCCTTCCGTGCTTGAGCTCTCAAACTTGTCTGCCATTGTTGTACCCCTGCCCCTCTATTTATAGAGTGAGGTTGGGGGCAGGGGTCTTGGATGTATATAGCTGCTGGTGGGCCTGGGCTGAAGCAATCTGGCCTGACAGAGTTGGTCCGGTCGTGTCTTCCCTTGCTTCTGGCTCGGCAACGTGTGGAGGTGGGTTGATTCGGTTGGTCATGGAAAGGAGGTTGATTCGGCTATGTAGGGGAAGTTGGTTGGTTCGGCTGGTGTTGGACCGGTAGGTGTTTGGTTCGGTAGTATGTTGGAGAGGTAGTTGGTTCGGTAGTAGGTGGTCCGGTAGTTGGTTCGGTAGTAGGTGGTTCGGTAGTTGGTTCGATGATGTTGAGCGGTCGAAATACTCCCAACACTTGCCCCCCAAAGTAGGGCATATGTTTAACATATGTCGTGCTTTGTTTTAATTGGACAACCATATTCGGCTCGAGAGCCGAACCGGCTGGTCCGGTTATTCAACCTTCCCCTATAAGCATGGGCCTAGGGCTTCCGTTATTCCCTACCAACGAGATAGCCAGACCAGAATTTCCTACCGAATCAATCACTTTGCCGAGTCAACCTTAGCTGCCGAATCAGGTGACTGCCGAATGGCTTCTTCGTTTTACTTCGTTTTACCGAATGAACATAAAGATTTAATACCGGATGGACCTTATACTGAGAATGCCGAATGAACCCTGGTATTGGGAATGCCGAATGAGACTCGTGTTCGAACCACCGAATGAGAACGGGAAATGCCGAATGAACTCATTTTTTGAATCACCGGATGAACCCTAGACTCCGAATACCGAATGAAATTTTACATTTGCTTTACCGAATGACACTGGGAGTTTGAGCGTTCTGATTTATGAGTGAAATTTCAGACTATATATGCTTGCTTGTTTATATCCTCTGTTCTAACAATATGTTTTCCTTTTGTGTTTGTAGGAAAATGTCTCACAAAGTGAAAACTCGATCAGAAAAAAGAAAATCTACGGATAGACGAGAGTCCCCCGTTGTGCCCCCAGCCCAGCCAGGACCGGAACGTCGTGGACCCACCCCGAGGTCGCTAGTAGACGGGTATGGTCCCCAAGAGCTTCTGAATTCTCCTCCTGATTGCTTTCCGAGCTCTCTCAAAGAGGAGCAACTTGACCTTATCTCCCGCTCCTTTGGGATTGATAGAGCATGCATGCTGTTGCCAGGGGAGGGGGTCATGCCATATAATCCCCCTGAAGGATACTTCGCGTATAGTCGATACCATTGCATGTGTGGGGCCATTCCTCCGATCAAGGCGTGGATAGTCAGCTTCCTTACTTACCAGAAAGTGGCTCCTTTTCAGCTTCAGCCCAACTCCTATGCCATCTTAGTGTGTCTATTCGTTATCTTCTAGAGGAGATATGGGCGCCCCCTTCTAACCGGGAAATCCGATATCTATATAATCTGAGGGGCTACAAGAAGGGGTCTCCGTACATTAGTTTAGAGTCGGTCGTGTCCTTCAAGCCGGTCTTGGACTTATACTCGAAGTTTACCATGTTTAAGAAGGAATGGTTCTTCGTCAAGGACGACTCCGTTTCTTTTCGCCTTTTCACTTCTGGCTGTAAGTTGAATTCCATTCGTAATTTCTTTGTCCCGACAACAATGCTTCTTCTTATATGCTTTTATTTCTTGCTAGCGATAGGTGGCTTTGCGGTCGTGGAGAATGATCACCTTGTATAGATGGATGCGGAGGTAGAGGCTATCTCAGGAAGGGATAGGTCGGCTTCTTACCTGATCAGGAATGCCACTCTCCTGGAGCACAATTTGATTCTGCCACGTCAATCTGTGGTTAAGCAGAGAGATACAGCTGAGGAGAGGGCTGCCAAAGCTAAAGATGGGGCCATTGCGAAGAGTAGCAAGAGGAGACCTTTCTCGGTACCTCCATTCGTCGAGGGGAAGAAGCTTAAGAAGTCTGACGGACCCTCCCATAGCACATGCCCAGATATTCCGGAGGAGGAAGGTGGAGAGGAGGAAAGAGATGAGGAGGAGAGCGGAGGAGATGGAGAAGGTGAAGGACAGGGTGGTAGTGGTGCCGGGGTTTGTCTTCTGAGCAGGCAGGAGAGATCCAAGAGTGGACGGATGATGCCTTCCGTCAGGCTTTTGAGGGGTTGGAGGAAGGATCAGCCTCGGTGGAGAAGGTGAAGAAGGTTGACAAGGCTGGGACTGGTGCCGATTCATCTTCTAAGGGTCCTCCAGCTAGGGTAACTCAAGGTGAATTCTTGATTTCTGCAGACTCCCTTTATGATAAGGACTTAGGAATATTTTACGGCCAGCTCCCGTCCTGGAATGAAATTCAGGACTTATTGCAGTATCCCACTCCCCCTCAGGGTTTGTAAAATAAGCGCGTTTTCCTACTTAACATATTTCTTGGATCATAGTTTCATGCATGCTTGTAACACCTGGTTTTTATTCCAGGAGCAGGTAAGGTGGCCAAGACATCAGATATTCGGCACCGCCTTGAACAGTACAAGCTACTCAAAGCTTCTGCCAAACCAAAGCCGTCAGCTAGTCGTCCTGGAGATGCGGTTAGATATCGCCCTCTTCTCGGAGTAATTGAAGAAGATATGCAAAAGAGAAAGAGGGGCCGATCTTCATTTGAACCTTTACCTGGCCTTCGGCCTCCAGTCCAGCCTATCCATGATATTACTGAGGAAGATACTGAGTTTATGCCTTCCCCACATCTGTCCAAAATCCAACCGTCACCTCGATAGACCATCCTGGTTTGGTTCGCAACCCATTTGCCGGCCACCTGGATCTGGACCCGAGTTTTCAGGACATCTCTTTTGACGAGGCCACGGGTGAGCATCTTCTTCCCCGCAATCCCATGGTACGGGTGCTTGATGAGGCTAAGTCCTTAGACCTCGATTTGCTTACTACTCGGATTGTGACCATGTGGAATGAGGCCAAGGCAAACATCGATCGGGTGGCTGAAGAGACCAAGAGGCTAATGGAGCATCACGCTCGACTGGCCATGGCTGGGGAGGAAATCAGAAGTGCTAACATTCGGTTGCGGCTAAAGGTTGCTGATCAGGCCTAACAGCTTGCCGATCAAGCAATTCAGATTTCTCAGCATGAGGCAGCCTCCAGGCGGTTAAAGAAGACTATGGAAGAGGCTAGTAAGGCAGAACTACGAAAGATGGAGGCTGCCTGCAAGGAACGGATTGACATGGCCATCGCAACGGTGGATGAGGTTCGGAGAGCGGATCTTGAGCAGGTAGAAGAGTTATCTGGGAGGCTTGAGGCCGCAGAGCTTGCTCAGGCCAAGCTGAGGGAGGAGACGGTAGTGATGCGGAAGTCCCTTCAGGCTGACTGCTCAAGATACCGATTGGAGAGAGATGCTGCTGTCGCACGACTGTCGGATTTTGAGGCCCGGATGAAAGAGTTTGAGGAGAACGAGGGAATGGTGGACGAGATGCTCCAGGACATGTATTTCTGTACTTGGAGGCAGGGCAACCTGTCCTGGACGGACGATTATCCCCGGGTTATGGCTAGGATATATCTTCGGGCTTTGGAGGAAGCTAAGGCCGATGCGGATAAGGAAGGTGGTGCGGCTTTCAGGATGGATGTGGTTACGGCCCAATTCACTAAGGAAGAGAAGGTGGCGGTTAAGGAGGGCATGCGGCTGCTTGCTGCGGATGAGGTAGGGTGCAGCTAGATGATGATGATCAGGGAGCAGACGCTGGTAAGTCTTTCCTTTTAATATTTTCATGATTTGATTGCTTATCTTTCGTGATTATTAATGGATTCTCTTTTGAATTGGGCAGGCGGGACCACTGGAATACATGCGGGGAGTTCTGACCCTGCAGTTAAATAGATCCGGAGGGCTAGCGGGATGGAGGCGAAGCTCCGATTCCTTGACTTGACTTGTACATATTTTGGTTTCCGTCTATGTTAGTCCGAAACATTAATGTAACTTGTAATTATATTATTTGTAAAGAATGACTTTCTGTAATTTTATAACATAAGTTGATTCTGTTATGTTCGAATGTGGTTGTTATTTTGATATGTTGCATAAGAAATACAGCTGCGTGTTTATGCATGTGAATTAATCGCATTTGATGCTAAGTTTCTGCTCAAAACATTGTTTCATGTCTTGTAATGCCAATATGATGTGTGAATAAATTAAAGCTACATATTTGTATAAAAGAGAAGATAGTACCGCCCTTCGTGTTTTAGTCGTAGAAGGTTGCTTTGAATGTCTTGCGTGACTGAGTATGGAATGTAGCTGAGTGTTCCGTCATCTGGATGTGAGTTCATATTTCCACAAGCGAGAATTCCCATATATTGTGACCTGTACTTTAGGGATTGTTATATAGGATAGGAGAGAAGTTTTTGAATGAAATGTAAATATAAGAAACGGTAAAACTTCCAATCACGGAAGGCGTCGATATGCTTAAGTTCATGGCAAACGGGTTTTGTAGTCACTTTCCCTAGCTGTGGGTCTTGGAGACATTGGTCACCCATCTTACGCCTCTGCGGGGAGTTTATCTTTTTTACCACAGCCGCACTTAAGACATATCGGAGCCGAGATCGCGCACAGTAACTACCCGAGCCCTTATGGCCCGTAATCGTGGGTATTATTCGATTTACTGTGGCCGGCTAGCGTGGGTGCCGATCGTCAAACGTGAACTACCACTGGCTGGCCACACCTTATGTTGGGGCTTAAAGTAGGTTCACAGTTGCCGGCGAGCCGAACGCCGTAATGAGCTGCCATCGGCTATAGTCGGCCTTCTTGATGGCTTATAATCGGCTCATTACAGTTGGCTTTGAGGGCAGTCGCGAGCAATGAGTTAACCCGCAACATAGGGATGCTGGAGCAAAAGTGTCTCATTGGCGAGTGCATAGATTCGCATAGTATCTGTTGGGTCTTATCCAGGTGAGGCTGCGCCGTGAAGTGTCCAGAATGGGAATGTCGTCATACATGATTTTGTTCAACAGAAGAGGATAAAGCTTAACAAGCAGCCAAGATATAAAGGAACAAGTTAAAAAGAGACAAGATTTTTAAAGTGGTTCGGCACGAAAATGCCTACGTCCACTGATTCTCTTTGTTAATTCACTTCATATAGGCAGTACAAGTTAAGAAAAGTATCGACGGAGGTGTTGGATGTTCCATGCCCTCTGGAACACCTCTTCGTCCACTGTTGACAAAATATAGGCTCCGTTGCGAAGATCTTTATGAATTACATAGGGTCCGTCCCAGATTGGATCTAGCGCTCCGGGGCGCGGGAAGATCCGCTTGAGGACAAGATCTCCTTCTTGTGAGCTGCGGTGCTTGACTTTTGAGTTGTATTGTGCTGCCACTTTTCGCTTGTGAGTTGCTGCTTTGAGTGCTGCATCATTTCTTCTCTCCTCAATTAGATCCAAAGACATGTGGAGGAGTTCTTCGTTCTCTTCTGGGTTGTAGTGGATCCTACGGTGGGAAGGCACTACAGTTTCAACTGGGAGCATGGCCTCCGATCCGTATGCCAAAGAGAAAGGAGTATGCCCTGTTGATGTTCTGTAAGATGCGCGGTAGGCCCAAAGTGTCGTAGAAAGTTCATCCACCCAAGCGCCTTTTGACTTTTCAAGTTTCTTCTTGATTAGGGTTTTGAGGATTTTGTTGACAGCTTCGACTTGTCCGTTTGCCTGGAGGTAAGCCACAGATGAGAAGCTTTTGTGAATTCCGTGCTCTTGGCACCAGTCGGCGAATTCCTCGTTGTCAAATTGAAGTCCATTGTCCGATATGATTTTGAGTGGAACCCCGTACCTGCATAAAACATTTTTGATCAAGAAGTTAATAATTTTTGCCAAAGATATTTTATTTAGAGGCTCCTCTTCCACCCATTTGGTGAAATAGTCAACTGCTACTACGGCATATTTGGCTCCGCCTCGGCCCACTGGCAGTTCGCCAATCAAGTCAATTCCCCATATCGCAAAGGGCCATGGGCTGGTTATTTGAGTAATTTCATTTGTTGGTAGTCGAGGAATCTTAGCAAATTTCTGACATCTGCCACATCTTTTGGCGAAGTCTAAGGCGTCTTTGTTTAAAGTGGGCCAGTAATACCCGTATCGGAGTATTTTCTTTGCCAGAGTCTGTCCTCCGGTGTGATCTCCGCAACTTCCTTGATGGATGTTGGACAAGACTTCCCTGGCTTCCCTTCCAGCGATACACCTTAATAAGGGATTAGAGAAGCCGCACCGATAGAGGATGCCTTCTTGTAATGTGTAGTGGGAAGTTTTCCTTAAGATTTTCTTAGCTTCGTTACGTCCGTCGGGCAGTGTGCCACTTTGTAAGTACTTCCGGATGGGGGTCATCCAAGTTTCTTCTTCAATTGCAGCTATCATATTCATTGGCTCGTAGCTCGGAGCCAGTTGCTTTGAGATGGTTATTGTTCGGGAAGTAGTGTCGTCCTTCATGCTAGCTTGCTTTGCCAGTTCGTCGGCCTTCTGATTCTCTTCTCGAGGAATGTGTTTGATTAAATAGTGATCCAATTGATTGAGCAGCAGTTTGGTCTTCTTTAGATATGCTGTGAGTCGTTCTCCTCGAGTCTGGAATTCTCCTAGTATTTGATTTACAATAAGTTGAGAATCACTATGGAGACATAAAGAACCGACTCCAATCTCCAGGGCAAGTTCTAATTCGGCTATCACTGCTTCGTATTCTGCGTCATTGTTGGTGGCAGCGAATTCCGACCTTAGGGCGTAGTGCAGCTTCCTTCCCCTGGGGGTGATTATCACAACACCTGCCCCCGAGTCTTATTTATTTGATGCTCTATCTACGAAGAGATTCCACTTGATATCTTCTGCTATTTCAGATTGCTCCTTACCTTCGTTAGTAGTAAATTCGGCAATGAAATCAGCTATGGCTTGCCCCTTGATAGCGGTGCGAGGATGGTAGGTGATATCATATTGACTCAGTTCAATGCACCACTTAAGTAGTCGCCCAGAAGTGTCGGGGCGATGGAGTATCTGCCTTAGCGGTTGATCGGTTAAAAATCTGATGGAATGAGATTGGAAATAGTGTCGCAATTTCCATGAAGTGATTAGCAAACAGTATGCTAGCTTTTCAAGTTTAGGGTATCTGGCTTCTGCCCCCGTAAACCTCCTGCTTACAAAGTATACGGGCCGCTTCGCGCGGTCGTCTTCTCTCACCAAAGCGGCGCTTAAAGCATGGGACGATACAGCAAGGTATAGGTATAGTTCCTCGCCTTCATTTGGAGTTGAGAGCACTGATGGTCTCTGGAGGTGTTCGATTAAGTTGAGGAAGGCTGTCGAGCATTCGTCAGTCCATTCGAACTTTCCTTTGTCTTTCTTTAGAGCTTCAAGGAAAGGGATGCATTTGTCGGTTGCTTTAGAGATGAACCTGCTTAGGGCAGCCACTTTCCCGTTTAGGCTTTGCATCTCTCTTCGAGTGGATGGTATCTTGATATCTTGCAAAGCCCGAACCTGTTCGGAGTTTCCTTCAGTCCCCCTGGCATGGACGATGAATCCCAAGAACTTTCCCGACGATACTCTGAAGGAGCACTTTAGAGGGTTCAGCTTCATTCCATATTGGCGAAGTACTTGAAACATCTCATCCAGGTGGTTTATATGATCGTTGGCTTTCCTCATTTTACCAGCATGTCATCCACATAAACTTCCATAGTTCGTCCTATTAGTTTCGCAAACATCTTGTTGACAAGGCGCTGATAAGTAGCTCCGGCATTTTTAAGTCCAAAAGGCATTACTTTGTAGCAGTACAATCCCCGGTCAGTGATGAAACTAGTGTGGTCTTGATCGGGGGCGTGCATAGGGATCTGGTTATATCTTGAGTATGCGTCCATAAAGGATAAGAGTTCGTGTCCGGCTGTGCTATCCACGAGTTGGTCGATTCGGGGGAGTGGGAAGCAGTCCTTCCGGCAAGCGTCATTTAAGTTGGAGAAATCGATGCATGTTCACCACTTCTCATTAGCTTTCTTTACCAGTACCGGGTTGGCGATCCATTCTGGGTAGATGGCTTCTCGTATGAAGTTATTGGCAAGTAGGTTCTTCACTTCTTCCTCTAGGGCTGCTGATCGTTCTGCCCCCATGCTTCTCTTTTTCTGCTTTACTGGCACCTTAGTGGGATCGATGTTCAGTACGTGGCATGCTACATCTGGGGAGATTCCTGTCATATCAGCGTGCGTCCATGCAAACACATCCATATTGTGGCGAAGAAATCAATGAGTTGTTCCTTTAATTCTTCTTTTAGTTGAGATCTGATTTTCAATAGTCTGCTTGAGTTATATTTGTCTACAGCTACGAATTTCATAGCCTCTGCAGGCTCGGCGGTGGCCTCCTCCTCTTTGTCCCTGGGGTCTAATTCATTGAAAGGGTCACTGGTATATCGAAGAGGAGGGGCTTTCTTTAGTTGCTATGCTTCCAAGTTTTTCATGCAGAGAGTAGTCTCTGCATTTTTCCTTTTATCTTTTCTGCGGTTATTGCGGAGTTCAGTTACATAACAGTCTCGAGCAGCGTCTTGATCCCCCTCCATTTCTCCTACTCCGTTATCTGTTGGGAATTTTATTTTCAGACACCATGAGGCTAGGACAATTTGGAAGTCAGACAAGGCTGGTCTTCCCAAAAAGGCATTGTAGGCCGAGTGGCTTTCTATTAGCACAAATGTTTGTTTTCGCACAACGGAGCGGGGATGACTTCCTATTTCAACAAAAAGGTCCAGTTGCCCGAGGGGCATCTTCGCATCTCCAGTGAAACCATGTAGTGGTTTGTTGCAGGGAGACACATCCTTCATTGACAGCTTCATTTTGTCGAAAGCATGCTTGAATAGGATATTTACCGAGCTTCCAGTGTCTACTAAAATTCGAAAAACTTTGGCTGGACCGAACCAAGCAGAGATGACCATAGGATCCATGTGTGGGTACTGTCTTCCCTCTAGATCACGCCTACTGAATGTGATGCCGTCATTCTCTTTCCGTTTCGGGTGGCGTTCTTCCATAACAGAGTTAACGTAGCCTTCATCGTTTCTAAATGACTTACCGTATCTTTCCATCTCTACCCAGCTTCTGTCGGCGATGTGTGGTCCTCCTGATATGGTATGGACCACTATCTTCTCTTGACTAGAGTCGCTGGTGTTGCGATTTCCTCTGCCTACTTCTGGGAGGGGTAGCCCCGGATTCTCATTGGCAGGAGTCGAAGTCATGTTCTGGCTTTTTACATAGCGTTCCAGTCTCTTCCTTCTAATGTGTTCTTCAATCAAGTCCCGGAGATGGTGGCATTCATTGGTGTCATGTCCCTGGGATTCGTGGAAGCGGTAGAACTTTTGAACACAAGTTCCCTTTGTATCGATCAGGGTATTCCATAGCCAATCAATTCGAAGACTTCACTGATGAACGGATTCGACCTTGAGATTGCCTTGATGGATCCAAAGTAAGGCATACGGGGATGGGTTCGAAACATAGCTATTCCGATGGATTCGAAGCTAGGTGGTCTGGATGGATCCGAACTAAGACTTACCCGATGGAGTCGAAGCAAGGTTTAGTTCATGGGTTCGAACCAATGCATGGATTCGAGGAAACTTTCCCCCGATGGATTCGAGCTAGGGCATACATGGATGGATTCGAACCAAGGCATTATGGGATGGATATGACCTTAATGCTTGCTCGATGGAGTCGAAGCAAAGGAACTTTTCATGGATTCGAAACAAGGCTCTGGGAGGATGAATTCGAGGCAAGGCCTTGCTTTATGGATTCGAACAACGTGGATTTCCTCCAATTTCCATTAGTGATAAATCGAGCAAATAAACTCGGATTGCCTCGAAACTTGGAATGTTGGTTTCCACGGCTTTGCTTGACAAGCCGTATCAATTGTAGCCCGATCCGGACTCGGGAAAAATTCATCGATATTTGTAGTTGCCCAACAATTATTCAAAGCTAAGGACGTATGATCCTGTCTCTTTCTAGTTAGTCCCTTGGTATCTCGGCCTTGCCAAAAGGCGGGATAACATTTGCCCCCCAAAGTACGTCTTGTGTAAACATGACGTGCTTTGAAAAGCTGCAGTCTATCGTTGAACAATCAGAACATGCTTTGCTGAGAGTTGTATTCTTTATTGTTGTAGCCAATCGTCGTATGATCGCGATCGGCTGTTCGTCGCCTACATCATGACGAACTGGACATTTGATCCCTGTGAATAATACAGATCAAACATTAGTCAGACATATGTGCATATATGTACCACCTGGACTTTGGCTAACGTTGCGTGATTGCATGTTGTTGTCAGTTCGGTCTGTTATCGAATTCTGCATCGGTCCTCTCCTGGACCGATTTGAGATTCGAGTTGAGACATTGTTTTTATGATTGTCTATAATCGTCCTCTTGTATCGATCCTCTCTTGAATCGGTATAAAAGGTAGACAAGTAGTTTTTCAAATTGAAGCGAATCGTCCGTTCTCATCGGCGGATTTTGATGGATTCGAAGTCATGTATGTTCGAAGCGACAGCTTTCGAACCAATGGTTCAATTGTCTTCGTGCTTCGAATCGATACAATTTTCAATCCAACCTTTGTTCGATGGCTCCTTCGAATCGATAATGCCTCGCATCGATCCTGCAGGGATGGATTCGAACGTGTAATGGATAGGAAGGCAATGGATTCGAAGTGAAGTATGGACTCAGACGTGTGATGGATTCGAAGCAACGGCTCTATGCTGGGATGGATTCGAACGTAGTGGGTTATTGAGCAGTCGTTTGAATCGATGGAGCATGGCGAGTGACCGGTGGTAGAAGGTCAATATGACCGGGAGAGGAAGAGCCACAAGCGTTTCCTCGAACTTATATAAATACGTGAGGTAAGCCTCACTTTCACTTTTTACTATTACCATCTGCTGCTTCTTCGAATCGATCCTCCAGAGCTAGAAACAACCGTGTCTTTGCACGAAACGATAAAATTTCACCAAGTCTTCGTCTGTTAATCGAATCCATCCAGGTAATCAAGGGATCGATTCGAGCGTAGGGAATGATAAAACTGGAGTTTCCAGCATCGATTCAATCCATTCTTCTGAAAATCATGAAGGGTTGTGAGATCTGGAATGGGTCGACTCGATGGACCTGAGGAACGAAACCATTCAATTCGTATCGATCGTAGAATGTTGTCTTGGAGGAGCGTAGATATTGATGGACGCCATCTTCCTTCATTGCTTCGCATCGACCCCGGAATGAACAGTTCAAATCGATCTTGAGTGCAAGGCTTCGAATCGATGGTTGCAAAAGAAGAAGGGTCTCGTGCCGATCGATTCGGAGTAACGATACTCTGATGGATTCGAAGGTGTTCGATATTGATCGATTCGAAGTTATGCAGAGCTCATGGATTCCAATTGCTTCTCTGTCCCAAGGTCTCATCGAGTCGAACTACACGGAGTCGGGGCGTACCGATTCGAAGTTTATCGATTCGGCTCGTATCAATTCGAGTCGATCAATTCGAAGTTCGTCGATTCGACTCGTATCGATTCGAGTCAATCGATTCGAACGTCCTTGCTTCTGGGACTCCCACTCTTCTGATTTTCTCCAACATCTGAACTACGACCAATTTCAAGTTGAACTTTAACGAACTCACTGAACTTTAGCATACTTGACTCCGGTGAGCTTCGGCCTTGCATAATCGTATTTGATTTGACCTCTCTTTTGGAGCTCGTCGATGGCACCATGACTTAACCAAAATATAACGAACTTATACTTGAATTGGTCAGTAGCATCTGGATGGCGTGGAAGTGACGATCAGCGATGACGGTCATTTTCATTCTTAAATTCCAAAGTTTTGTCGTTTGGACATCTTGTTTCAACTTGTGAAATCTGCTTAAGTTATGCATAGCACTTGCACTGCACGACATATTCATACACTCTACACTGGGGGAATGCATGGGCTTTTTATATATTTAACGCTGCTTTCTGGTGAGTTAGTTAATTATGGAGTCTCTGAGTTCTCAACAACAAGAAGTACAAAGCTCGACTCCTCTAGTGCTTGAGATTCTGGAAATCCCTCCTGAGGTTATAGATCCGGCTCCGGATGAGTTGCCGGAGGCCATATTTATCGACGATCCTGTCGATTTTGTTCAGTCCAATATCTCGGAGTCTTTGTTGGGCCGGATATGTTCGAAACATAACATATCCCTGGACGATGTTTTATTACCTAGCGCCAATGACAGACCACATAACCCACCTGAAGGATATACTGCCTTTTACCGCCATGCCTGCGCGGTTGGATCTCCCCCTCCTTTTAACCAATACATCAAAGAGATGCTGTCGTATTTAGGAATTTCTCCTTCATAACTCCATCCTAACGGGCATGCATTGCTGAATAGCGTCTTTGTCATATTTATGGATTGCCTTTTTCGCCCGCCAAGGCCAAACGAGATCAGGCACATATTCAATTTCAAGAGTAGGGGTGATAGCCCGTCTTTCACTTTTCTGGAAGCGGTCAGAAACTGTCAGGTTGTGACTGGGGCTTGGACCAGGCTTAGCTATTTCAAGAATGAGTGGTTTTTTGTTCGATGCCCCCCAGGGTTTGCTAGGAGATGGTTATCCAGACGTAAGTATCATAAGTCATTTTTGAATGGCCACTCTTAATACTTGCACTAATACTCTGTTACTCTTACAGCCATCATTTCGAGACCTACTGGTGGGCATCATAGAGGCATCGTTCAAAGCTTGCAAAGGGTCCCAAGCGACTCAAGGCACATCGACTTGCTGTTGACCGACAATAACTTAAGGACACTGGGTTTGATTGAGATGAGCCAGAGTATTGTAATTGAAGGGTTGGCAAAATCGGCCTCCAGGAAGAAGAAGAAAGTGGCAAAAAGAAAACCTGGCATTGTGATAAGAGAAGCAAGCGATGATGAAAGAACGCCCACGGATACTGAGATAGCAGCTGACCTTTCTCGAATAGAAGAGGGTCAGAAAGGCAAGGCTGTTGTACCTAAGTTTAAGAGATGGAAGTCTGTAGTCGTAACCCGTTCCAAACCTGGGGTTACTGTCTCCGGCGCCGCTCCTCGCCAGTCCGGAGACTTTTTCACAGGGCTGGACGATATTCCCATTCCGGACTACGTATCTCTCCACCATGGGTCCGGGTTGGAAGAGCTCCGGGGAGCGCTTGATATAAGAGAATCTTTACCCGTTAGTGTAATCGACGCTTCTAGTTGGTCGGGGGGTTTGCGCATTTATACACTTTCACAACACTTCACGACTTCCACATGCATTGCAGTGCTTTTCCTTGGTACTTAACTGAATTGTTTCTTCTTTACAGGTGCCATGTCGGATCGTCCTTCTACACTTGATAGACTTCGGCGAGTGCATCATTCTTCATCTTATTACGAATCTCGTCGTAGGGAATCTGATCGTGAACGTGAACGGTGGCATTATGAGCAAGAGCATCGTGAGAGAAACCATTCTCGATATTATTCTAGCCAGGAGCGTTCTGATAGGGACCGAAGGTACCGTTCACCCTCCCGTTCTCCTCCACCACCCAGAAGCCATGCACCTGCACTTGAACCTTCGCGACAACAGCCATCTCTACAGACCTCAAAACCTGGTCCACATCGTTCTAGGACTGATACGGCTACGACCATAACTATGGAGGAGGCTTCTCTCGAACCATCTGGTGAAGGGGCTGTAAGAATTGCTCAACTGAAGAAAGATTTTCCAGAAATATGCTTCGATGCTTACATCTTTCCTCCCAATCTCAAAAGAATTCTCAAAGAGGCTGTGAACACCGCCCACATCTATACCCGCGATTTTTATGCTCAGTACAAAGAATGGTACAAGGCGGCTGTCAAAGCTTCGAAATTAGCCTTCGATCGAGCCAAAACTATTGAGAAGCTGGAATCTGACTTGGCTCAGAAGAGCCGCATTGTTGATATACTTCAGTCTGAAACGGAATCCTCTCGTAAGGCCGAAGTTGAGTCGCTGAAAAAGGTCGATGAGACATTAGTTGAGATGGCGAAGATGCAACAGGCGCATTGCACTTTAGTTGAAGACTATACCATCGGTACAAAAATGTCGAGGCCGAGCGGGATGTGGCGGTCAAAGAACTTGAGGAATTAAAGGCTAAGTTTGCCGACTTAAACAAGGAAAAAGATGATGCTAATATGGCCGCACAAGAAGCGTGCGAGCAAGCCGTGTCTCTCCGAGCTGAGCGAGACGCGGCGGTTGCTAAAGTTGAAGCAGCGGAGGCAGAAGTGGAAGGGAGAGTCTAGGCAGAGCTGTTCAGGGTAGAAGCTGAGTTTGATGAGCTCCTTGACACTTACAACGCTAATGTGCTTGAGCACAGGAATCTTTCGTGGCTCGGAGATTATCCTATGCTTCTACTCAATGCTTGGAAAAAATTGGTGGCGAACAAGAAAGCATCTCTCCCCGAAGGTGTCATGGATGAATTTGAACTCAAGTCTCGCTTGTTGAACGAGGAGGAAAGGAAACTTCTCCATGAAGCGATGATTTCTGCTAAGAGAGAGAGAGACTTGGTTTCCACCATGTGGAGATTGGCGAGGGTTCTGGAGTTGCACATTGTAGTGAGGATGTTTCAGTTGTTGTCCCGACTTCGTTTGGAGTTACTGCTACAGTTGGTCCACACGTCGTTCCTGCTTATAACCCAGATCGACCAGAACTGTCTCTTGGTACAACTGTTGTTTCCGAACTTGTCTCATTACCGAGCCGAGGCAAAGAAGGTATTTCAAATATTCCTTAAGTGTTTTAGAATGAAGAACTTGGAACAGATCGTTTGACTGATTATTCTCATTTCTTTTCGCTCAGTGACTGAAAGTGATGTGCCGGCACTTCCAGTACCACAAATTTTGCAGTCAATGCAAGGAGTTGTTGTTACTGAGGCTATTACGACTACCGCCGTAACCGACGAGACTGGACAGGGGAGTTCAATGTCGCTTGATGCTCAGATGATCGAGGAACTTCTCAAGCAGCCCTGTGAACCTTTTACCGATCCTTCTTTTGCAATGGGTGGGGTCGCTCCAACTTTTAGCTCGTTTATGCCGACTATTAGTGTGTCCAGCGCTGCTCGATCTTCCCGGGAAGAAGAAATCCTTGCCGAAATAAGTGCTGAAATGGCTGCGGTGACGACAGTTGGTGGTTTCGGAAGTGATGTTGCTCAACCAAGCTTAACTCCTTTAATGGTACTTCTCCTGTCGGCACGGCTATAACTTCTAGTGCCGAAGCTCCACTACCTGTTACGGCTCCTCTGCCTCCGGTTCGTCCTCACAAAAGGATCTCTATCCCTTCCAGCTCTGAGGAAGACGTTGATATTATGCCAGATCCTGAGGATGTTCCAAAGAAGGACAAAAAGCCTCGCAGGAAACCGGGTAGTGGGTCTAGCGGTTCTACTCCGAAGAAGAAACCCCGGAAGAAGAAGGAGTGAACTTCTCGTTTTATCATGTAGTTGTGAAATGGCAATTCTTTTTACTTCTCCTTTTTTTGAGTCGTGTACAAGTGTGGATTCGACACCCACTCTATGGACTATTTTTTGTTTTGTTATGTAATCAAACTCTTTTTTTGTTTGTCAATAAAATGGAAAACAACTCTTTTCTCTTGTGCTTAAGTATTGCGTTGATTAGCTCGTGCTCACATATGTCATAAGCCTTGAATACATGTCCACGCTCCGGGGACTTAACACAATTTGCAGTTAACAGTTCGGCCCATACTCTAGGAACTTATTTATTATCAATGTTTATGACTTAGTTCGCTCTCCGGGAACCTGTAATTGATGTTTATACTCCAATTCACACTCCGGGAATTTGGAGTTAGTGATTTATACTCCGGTTCGCGCTATGGGAACCAAGAGTTGGTGTTTATGCTCCAATTCACACTCTGGGAATTTGGAGATAGAGTTTTGTATTTTGGCTCGCACTCCGGGAACCAAAAGTTGAAGTTTATACTCCAATTCGCACTCTGGGAATTTGGAGTTAGCTCACACTCTGGGAGCGATGGATTTATACTCCGGTTCGCGTTCCGGGAACCGAGAGTTGAAGTTTATACTCCAATTCGCACTCTGGGAATTTGTAGTTGGCTCACACTCTGGGGGCGATGGATTTATTCTCCGGTTCGTACTCCGGGAACCGAGAGCTGAAGTTTATACTCCAATTCGCACTCTGGGAATTTGGAGTTGGAGGAGGGATTGTCGTGTATCAATCCCTGTGAATGTTGATGTAGTGTTCTGCCCCCGAGCTCGGGTTTCACTTAGCGAGTGACCGGTCGTATCACAGTCACTCCCTATTTGAATAAATCCCATCGCATGATGGAACTTAGCTCTCCGTGCATCAAGATATTATACGTCATATTCAGTAAATGACAGCTCTGGCTCGAAGAGATGGCATTTTATTGTTGAAAAGAGAAAATATGGCAAAGTCAGTTGCCTTATTACAAATTTAAATCTCGAAATGCTAGAATAAAATGCAAAGGGATAAATTGACAAAAATTAAATAAGTAAAGTCTTTTATGTGTAGTAGCGACGAAGATTTTCGCTATTCCAAGCTCTCGGCAAAGTAAGACCGTCAACGGTCGATAATTTGAACGTGCCATCTCCGAGCTTTTGTGAAATCACATACGACCCTTCCTAATTTGGCTTCATGTGCGAAGGAACCGGATAGATTCTTTTGAGTACGAGATCGCTGAGTTCGAAGGTTCGCGGGCGGACCTTGGCATTGTACAATCGAGCGACTTGACTTCGATATGCGGCTGCCCTCAAGTCAGCCTCTTCGCGCTTCTTATCGAGTAAATCCAAAGATTCAGCAAGTAGTATGGCATTTGTTTTCGGATCATAATATGTTACACGATGAGAGTGCACTTCCATTTCGACTGGAATAACGGCTTTAGAGCCGTAGGATAGAGAAAACGGGGTATGACCGGTTGCAGTTTTATGAGTAGTTCGATAGGCCCATAACGCCATAGGAAGTTCGTCGACCCATTTGCCCCCGGCTTTTTCCAGTCGCTTCTTTAGAATGGATTTGATAACTTTATTAACAGCTTCGACTTGACCATTTGCTTGAGGGTGCGCTACTGCAGAGAATTTCTTATGGATGTGGAATCGTTGACAGAAATTCTTGAATTCAGCACTGTCGAATTGGGTTCCGTTATCAGTGATGATAGTATGTGGGAGACCAAACCGGCAGATGATGTTACGCACTACAAAGTTGATTACTTTCTTTGTCGTAATTGTTGCAAGGGGTTCAACTTCAGCACATTTGGTGAAATAATCAACTGCGACGATGGCGTACTTCGCGCCACCTTTGGCCAGAGGAAATGTGCCGATGATATCTATTCCCCATACCGCAAATAGCCAAGGACTGACCATTTGGGTTATCTCAGTAGGCGGGGCTCTAGGAATTCGAGCGTGTTTCTGGCATTTGTCACACTTTCTATCATAGTCTGTAGCATCGTGATTAACAGTAGGCCAATAGTACCCATATTGGAGTATTTTCTTTGCAAGTGCTTGCCCCCCAGTGTGATCGCCACATTCTCCTTCGTGTACATCGTGTAACACTCGTTTGACTTCATTGTGCGCGATACACCGGAGGAGAGGAACAGAGTATCCTCTTCGGTACATGACTCCATTTTGAATAACAAATCGCGAGGCCTTTCGTAGAACTTGTCTTTTCTCGCTTCGATGCTCGGGAAATACACCACGTTCGATATAACCTCGATAAGGAGTCATCCACGACTCCCTATTGGAGGTAGCTTCAAATGTGAAATCGGTCTCCCTTCAATCAATGCTCGGGGAGGATAGGGTTTCAACCGGAACGACCCGCAACTGCTTAGCTTCACCCGTACTTGCTAACTTCGCCAACGAATCAGCTTTCTGATTGTGCTCTCGGGGTATGTAGAAAATGGCATAGTAATCGAACTGATCAAGCATCTCCAGAACTCGAGTTAGATAAGTGGCCAATCTTCGGTCTTTGGCCTGATATTCCCCTCGAAACTGACATACTATCAACTGAGAATCACAGAAGATCTCTGCAGCGATGATTTTCAAATCACGGGCAAGCTTTAGTCCGGTAAGTAGAGCTTCGTACTCGGCTTCATTGTTGGTTGCGCGGAACTCGAACTTTATAGCACAACATATGGATCGTCCCTCGGGGGTTTCAAGCACTACCCCAGCTCCTGAGCACCGATCGTTTGACGCACCATCGGTTTATAGCTTCCAGATGTATTCGGGAGATTTGCTGGTCTCGGGCAAGTCTTCAGGAATAGTGAATTCGGCTATAAAATCTGCTAGGACTTGGCCGTGAATGGCCCTTCTCGGAGTATAAGTAATGTCGAATTGACTCAGTTCGATGTTCCATTTTAGTAACCTACCAGATGTCTCAGGCCGCGTGAGGACCTGTCGTAACGGCTGATCGGTGTACACAGTAATAGGATGGGCCTGAAAATAAGGACGGAGCTTCCTCGAGGCAATGACTAGGAAATATGCCAGTTTTTCAAGCTTTAGATAATTTCTCTCGGCTCCGGTCAATCGTTTACTCATGTAGTAGACCGGTTTTTGCACTCGGTCTTCCTCCCGAATTAATGCAGCACTGATTGCATTTTCAGATACCGCCAGGCAGAGATATAACTGTTCATGATCTACAGGCTTTGAAAGGATTGGTGGTACGGAAAGATGTTGGACTAGAGATCGAAATGCGCCCTCACATTCTGCAGTCCATTCGAAGTTTCGTTTCCCTTTTCGAATCAAATCGAAGAAGGGAATGCGTTTGTCGGTCGACTTCGAGATAAACCTGCTCAGTGCTGCAACTTTCCCATTAAGACTCTGAACTTGCTTTATGGTTCTCGGAGTCTAAAGATTTCTGATAGCCCAGATCTTCTCGGGGTTGGCCTCTATTCCTCGGGCATTGACAATGAACCCAATGAATTTTTCGGATGCGACTCCGAAATGACACTTTAGTGGATTAAGATTCATTCTGTATTTTCGAAGGATATTGAACATTGACTCCAAGTCTTTGACATGATCAACGGAGTATCGTGATTTCACCAACATGTCATCTACATAAACCACCATAGTCTTCCCAATCTGATCGGAAAACATTCGGTTGACTAAGCGTTGATAAGTTGCGCCAGCATTCTTTAATCCAAAAGACATGACCTTGTAGCAGTATAACCCCAAATTGGTTACGAAGCTTGTGTGCTCTTGGTTAGGTACATGCATGGGTATCTGATTGTAACCTGAGTAAGCATCCATGAAGGATAATAATTCATGTCCGGCGGTTGAATCTACCAGTTGATCGATTCGGGGAAGTGGAAAGCTGTCTTTCGGGCAGGATTTATTCAGGTCAGAGTAGTCGATACACGTTCTCCATTTCCCGTTTAGTTTCCGGACGAGTATGGGATTGGACACCCACTCTGGGTATAAAGCGTCTCTAATGAACCCATTCGTCTTCAATTTGTCGACCTCTTCCTTAAGGGCAGCAGATCTCTCTGGATCCATACCACGTCTTTTCTGTTTGACCGGGATATACCGTGGGTCGATATTTAAAGTGTGGCTCGCGATGTTTGGCGAGATTCCACACATATCGGAGTGCGTCCAAGCGAATACGTCGAGATTCGCCCGGAAAAAATCAACCAATTCCTGTTGTGTCTCTTGGTTCAGCTGAGACCCAATCTTCAACATTCTCGATTCATTGTCATCAACGTCAATCGGGACATCGATGGTTAGCTCAGCCGGAGAAGCTTGACTTTCCGTAGATTCTTCTTTATTATCATTGTCCCTTGGGTCAAGATCCTTTTGGAATTGGTTGTGGTGCCCAGGCCGAGGCCCAGGCGCTAGTTGTCAATCGTCAGTGAAAAGGAAGCAGAGAGATTCCTCTACGCCCTTTCCTTTTTCTTTTCGCTGCGCCTCCCGCAGCTCAGCAACATAACAGGCTCTTCCAGCAGCCTGATCGCCTTGTACAACTCCTATCCCGTGGTCAGTAGGGAATTCAGAGTTAAATACCATGGGGCAATAGCAGCCTTAAATTCAACAAGGGCCGGTCGGCCCAAAAAGGCATTGTATGGAGAAGGTATATCCAGGACAACAAATTGCAACATCCGAACTCTTTGGCATTCTCCCACTCCCAACTCCACCAGCAATTCAACCATTCCGGTTGGTATTGCCGCACTTCCGTTGAAGCCGTGGACTCGTGATTGACAAGGTTTTATGTTCTTAGCTTCCATCTTCATTAAATCGTATGCTCTTTTAAACAGTATGTTCACGGAACTTCCACTATCTACCAAGATCCTCTTCATCCAAGCAGGACCAACTTGAGCGGATATGACCAACGGGTCAATTGTGGGGGCTTCGACTTTATCGGCATCTCGATTTCTAAATATGATTTCATCAACCATCGTCTTTTGTTGTTTAGCCGGTGTTCCGTCTTCAGAGTTACTATAGCACTCAAAGTCCACATGCCTGATCGAGCTAGCATATGACTACATTTCTCTCCAGCTCTTGTCTGCTGGATGGGGACCACCACTTATTGTATTGATAACCAACCTTCCGCCCGTACGAGCGGGTTCACCTTGTCTTTCCTGATTCTGCGTTCGATTTTGATTGGATGGGCCTGCCTCACCGGGCTGCGGTGCCCGAACAAACTGATCCAACTTTCTTTCTCTGATTAATTTTTCAATGAGGTCTTGCAAAAGCCTGCACTCATTGGTGTTATGTCCATAACTTTCATGAAATCTACAGAATTTTCCTGTTTGAATCTGCCTTTCCGACGATGGCTTCGGAGCAGGCTTTTTGTAGTGCATAGTATTACAAGTCTGTAAGTATACATTTTCCAGTGACGTGTTAAGTTGTGTATAATTGTCAAACATTGCGATTCTACGCCTCGGACCACGACTCTGGTCTTGCTTCTTGCTCCGGTTATCACTGTTCCTTGGTTGTTTCGCCAGACTGTTTAACCGCAACATTACTCTGAATGCCTTTACAGCTGGGCCTTGCATCGTCCTGCTTCCTAGACTGTTTCGCATCCTCTCGCCTCAAGAACTGAGTGGCTTTGGAATAGAAACGGTCCAACGATGCGGGAGGCTTTCCAGCTAACCAATTTCCAAACTCGGAATTAGGGTCGATTCCTTTAGTCAAAGCCATTAGGATAGAATTATCATTGGGGTTGGTGATCTCTGCACATGCAGCATTGAATCTCTCCAAATATCGTCTAAGTGTCTCTCCGGGAGCTTGAGTGACACTTGATAAGGTATTAACATCCTTCGGTCGGGCAATATGCATGCGAAACTGCTCAACAAATTTAGTAGCTTACTGATCAAATAAAGAAATAAATCATGGCGGTAACCGTGTAAACCACATTATCGCAATTCCCCCTAAGGAAATGGGAAAACTATGGCACTTTACTGCGTCATCAGCTCTCGCAGCAGTCATCGACCATTCTTATTTCAAAATATATTGATTTGGGCTGGAATTCCCTTCATACATGGGCAGGGTTGGCATCCTGAATCGCCGAGGAGGTTCAGCATACAATATGTTACAGTGAACGGGGTATGACTTCGGGAGATTTCCCAATCGTCATTTGTTAGGCCTTGACTCTCGCCGATCATTTGTCGTACCATGGCTGAGAGGTCTGGCATCGGAGCATTCTGTGTGTGGTGAGCCAAAGTGCGGTCGGGTTCCACAGTGCAAGGTGGGATCGGGCGCTGTCGACGATCCGTATCTCGCCTCCTTGGCTCGACGCCTTCTAGGACATATGGCTCTGGAGCGTGTCCCTGCTGATGCTAATTCTGATTGGAGTGATCTCGGGTATCAACTCCTATGTCAACTGCAGCGGCTGTGGGAGCACGATCATCTGCAGTGTATTGTGGAATAGTGCCTCCTCGGGAGGAGGGTCCAGTATGGAAGCTGGTAGATGGGCCAACTCTTACTTGCCCAATGGTTAATGCCTGTTGATAGTCAACAGCTTGCGCATGGTTTCCGTCTAGCCTGGGACGGGTAGATCTGTTATTGTAGTCAGATGAAGCAGAGCTTTCGGTGGAAGAATGAGGAGCTTGATCCCTTCTGGATCTTCTTCGCCTTTGGCGATTTAGTTGATTGGTCAACTCAGCGTTAGCACGCAACTGCTCAGTTAGCTGTTGTCGGCATTGGGTTAGTTCCTGAAGTAGCGCCTGGAACTCTTGTCTCGTGACCGGACCTGACTGATCCATATGCCCAGCAGCATCTTGATTGGTAGACTGTAGCTGTGTGGGATTTTTCCTATCCCGACCTTCTTGATCACCAACGTTAGAAGTGGTTCTTGTACTCACCATCTTGAAGCGTTGAATCCTTTCCTAGACTTTGAACAAATCTGAATAGAACGGAAGGAATCTGAATACGAGGTCTGGATCTCTCTCTTAGATTTATGCAATCCGGTATCGAAGATAGATCCAAGGAGCAGGAGAAAAATTGGGTTTTTCTCGGTGAAAGCACCAAAGTGTTTGTGTCAAAATTGGGTACAACACTCGTCGGAAGTTTTTGAAGAGATAATAAATGAAGAAAGTAAATTAAAATGTGGATTATCTAACAAAAACTCCAAATAACAGGAAGTAAATTGCACGAGAGACAACGATTTAGAGTGGTTCGGCGTATTGCCTACGTCCACTATGAAGTTTTGTTACTTTATTGCTTGATATTCGGAGGATACAACTTTTTTATGTCAAAGTACAGCAAGTAGTAAGCCAAAATTCGAAATCAAAGGCAGCGGTGGTGCTATGAAGCAATTCTGGCAGCGTCCGGGCGTGCTTTATCTCTAAAATTCTCCGATCCCCTTTCTAAATGACCAGGGGCTCTATTTATAGTTGTAGGGGGCTGATATATCGCCTAAAATCAGGGGAGGATGCTTCTGGCACGTGAGGGGGCCCACATGGCCGAATTCTGGAGATCCAGGCCCACTTTGGGATTGATTTGACCCTTGGTTCGAATCGATCAAAAAGTGTCCAATCGTGATGAAACTTGGCATGGACATTCTACTATGTATATGCAAGCTCCTGTGAAAGTTTCATAGCATTTGGATTTATAGATCTCGAGTTATGATCGATCCAAGATGGTGTGTTTCCCCCTATGGATTCGTTCGAATCGATATGGTTCGAATCCATAGGGTCGAATCCATGCTCCTGCACGTGAAGGGGATGACGTGGTGCGCATGCTTCAGGTCAATCCTCCTTTTTCTCCGATTTTTCTGGATCATACCCTTGGTTTTAGCTGCTATGACTCGATGGATTCGTAGTAATGGATTCGAAGGTATGCTCCTTCGAATCGATTGAACACAAGTTCCCTTTGTATCGATCAGGGTATTCCATAGCCAATCGATTCGAAGACTTCACTGATGAATGGATTCGACCTTGAGATCGCCTTGATGGATCCGAAGTAAGGCATACAGGGATGGGTTCGAACCATAGCTATTCCGATGGATTCGAAGCTAGGTGGTCTAGATGGATCCGAACTAAGACATGCCCGATGGAGTCGAAGCAAGGTTTAGTTCATGGGTTCGAACCAATGCATGGATTCTAGGAAACTTTCCCCTGATGGATTTGAGCTAGGGCATATATGGATGGATTCGAACCAAGGCATTATGGGATGGATACGACCTTAATGCTTGCTCGATGGAGTCGAAGCAAAGGAACTTTTCATGGATTCGAAGCAAGGCTCCGGGAGGATGAATTCGAGGCAAGGCCTTGCTTTATGGATTCGAACAACGTGGATTTCCTCCAATTTCCATTAGTGATAAATCGAACATACGAACTCGGATTGCCTCGAAACTTGGAACATTGGTTTCCACGGCTTTGCTTGACATGCCGTATCAATTGTAGCCCGATCCGGACTCGGGCAAAATTCATCGATATTTGTAGTTGCCCAACAATAATTCAAAGCTAAGGACATATGATCCTGTCTCTTTCTAGTTAGTCCCTTGGTATCTCGGCCTTGCCAAAAGGCGGGATAACACATAGATTTCAACATTCATTGTTGAAATAGACGTTATCGAGAAGAAAAAGGGAATGGTGGACTATAACACTGTTGTTATAGTAAATGATTTCCGAAAGGAAATGTTTTATATAGTATTGGGTTTAGATATCTATCTTAATTTCGAATCCCTATACTAGTGATTTTGGATTGTCGTAACGATGTTTTATGCAACATTCGTTTTGACTCAAATAAATGTGTTTAAGAGAATGTTTTCCTTAAAGAATAAAATATATACTTAATTTGGATTTAAGTATGTTGAATATTTTCCAAATGTTGAAAATAAATGGATTTGTGAATTACTTATTATTAAAAAAGTATGGAAACGTTTTTCAATATGAAGTGAATGTTTTGAGATTATATCTTTTAAAGATAAATTGAAAGTGAATAATTGAAGTCGATTTGAAAAATCGTATAAAAAGTGAATTGGAAATGTAAATTCACAATGGAAATTTATAAGGGAAATTTGTTTTAAAAACAAACATCTATTTATTTTTAAAAGTGTGGAAATAAATTTACGGATTTGGGACGTAAATTTAATAAATCGGTAAGGATTTATTTGATTGGTTTAAATGAACCATTTTGAAATGAATGTTGTAAAGATGGAAAGTGATTTGAAATCTGTTTTCAAATGGTTGAAGTGTGGAAATTATATCTTGAAAAGATATTTTTGAAAATAAATAATTTGGGACATTATTTGAAATAGGGTGATGTTGTGAATATTGATTGACAGTTAAATAACTGACTATCAATATTGACCCTTGAATGGCTATTTGTTGTGAGTTGGTTGAAATTGAATGCTACACTTATTTTTAAATTATTGCGCTCGTTATTCGGATTACCCATTCCGAATAGTGATACGACATAATGGATAACATTGAAGACCGGCGGTGAAGACCGAGTATTTGTGAAAACGATAGGATGGCCTATCGATTGTCTCTACACCGTTAGCTACGGTATGGAGATTTCCTTTGTGATGGGAAATTCGATCGGGATTGTGAATACCCGGATTGCAAGGGCTTCTTTTGAAGTGGCTTTGGTTCTGTTCGAGCCCGAAACAGACTTGTATGGTTACGTGTCTGACATTACATTTTGAGATATAAAGCAGATTTCTTTCAAATACATCTCTGTTGGTGGCGGAGAATTTATTCTTTTAGCTTAACACCCTTCTCTGAGACATATAAGCACAGAGGTTTTGTAGTTGAAGGTTATCAGCGATATATTCCCAATTTGCTAATGTGGCATGCTGAGTGTTGCTGTGTGATGATTATTTATTGATCATTTGTTGATCAAAGCATGGCTTTGTGAAAAAACGTAGCTTTGTGGATGAGACTTCGTCGGACCTCACACCCCAGAAATGGTCGAAATAGGAATATGCGGCAAGGTTACGAGGGTCGCTCCCTTAGGGTATGTCATTTCCTTCTGGAAAAGGGTGGTGTTAGGTATGGAGCCTTGATGCTTAACCTATGTGGTTGCTCCAATCTCATTTTCTGTGTAATTGTTGCTTGGTGATAGAGGGCCCTCGGATAAAGGTCTAAAAGGGCCGGGGAGTGGCATATTCGTGTAGTAGTTGCCTAGTTACAGAGGTAACCCGGCCATGTGTTGGCAGAGAGATGGTTAAGTTCTCGGGACGTCCCGCCAGAGGCAATCCCATGTGGCAGTAGGAAGTTCCTTAGCCTGACCATTTTTTGGAAATCCAAAGAAACAATACGAGCCTTGTATGGTTTTAGTTGTATTACCTGCCATTCACTTATGGTGGCGCCCCACTGTTTGGATGGTAGCTATAGTAGGCATAGTTCAGAATGTCTATGCTGGCTAAGATTTATATTCTATTTTTGAAATGCTTTCATCACTATGCACTAATAATAATAATATAAAAAATGATTTGTTTTGCGTAGTAAGCATCTTTGACTATCATAAGGAGAAATCTCCTCCACTTCTGTGTTTGCGTTGTGTGTGTGCGGGGAGGCCTTATGGTAGTTTCATTTTCCAAAAGCATTGTGGATATTTTTCACTTCCCTTGTTGTTGTTGTTTTAAAGATAAATAACTGTTTCGAGTTCTCACACCAGTCTCATGACTGACCTGGAGTTTATTGTTCTCTTCCTAAACTCTGGGTGCACATAATTTTCCATACGGGCAACCTAGAGTCAGGTTATTAGGTTATTCTAAATTCAGAAGTGCTATGGAGCTCAAGTGGCGAGCTGGATGGCGAGACGTATTACTTGTATATGATATTATCTTTCTGCTGTAAATTCACTTGTAAGGACACGTTTGTACAACTGTCCATTGTCCAGTTGTGTTGTATATTGTTGTTATATACTCTGATGATGATGTGATGTAATGTAATAACTGATATAGTTCTTTGTTTTAAAGATTATTCATTTATCTATTATATGTTGTTCCGCTGCGATATGTGAGATTTTGATATTGTTTTCTGTTGTTTCTTCTTTCTTCCTTCCTGTCTTCTTCTATCTTTTTCTTTTACCTCTTCTTTTTAACCATAACAGTTCGGTTTTCCGGCATTCGATTAAGCGGTATTCGATACAGTGGACGTAAGAATGCCGACCTTCGGATCCCGATGAAATCGATTCGCTACAATGTGGTATCAGAGCATATGGTTAAGTGACAACCTTGGCTCTGTTGGGGATTACTCATTAGAGATAGAATCAGTAGTACTCTAGAATGAGTGTGAGTGTAATAATAGATATGAGCGCGTATTTGTTAGTGAATATAAAATTGTTTTATATTGTGATGATTGGTTTGTGGAGTGGTATATGGGTTCTAGTCGGTATAGTCCTCTATCGATAGGGATCTCTAAACACTTATTTAGAACAATTCGACACGATATTGTTTTAAAATAGGGTAAATGAAATAATTTTACCAAAACTATTTTCGGAGATAAAGGAAAAAAATCTTTACAAATTAGTATAATATATGGTTGCTTGGATGTTAGGAATTGATAATATTAAATTATTACCATTGATTATTAAATAGGAAATTGAAATCGTAACTCCAAAGTTAAGAAATAAATTCACATACAAATGGAATTTATGAATATGAATTGTAAATGTGATTTATAATTTGAAGTAAAAAAAATCCAGAGAAGTGTTTGGAAATGTTTTGAAAAGAATTTGAAAATTTTGGAGATTTGGAAGGTTTATATCCTTTTTGGTTTGAAAATGATTTTCAAAGACCTTGGAGAAATATTTTGGAAGGGATAAAAGCTCTAAACTCTTTCAGGTCATTGGAAAATAATTCCGATGATGATCACGACGTCATCGGTGTTCATTTTCGGGTTCCCAAAAGAGGAATTGCTGCCAGATTGTTTTAAATTAAAGTGGTTTGGAAAATTTGGGTTTGGTTTTGGAAGTTCAAAAGATAATTTGAATTGATTTCAAAAATGGTTTTGAAATGTTGAAAAGACTCTGGAATCCTATTTAAAATATTTATGGCAATAATAAATGAGTTGATAACTTATACAATTTGAATTTTGATAGAATAAATTTAACTTAAAGGATGGAGTTTAATTAAAGTAAGTATAAGTGAATCAATTAAATAAAGTGAATTTAAAGAAAGGTCTAAGAGGCAAAGTGAAATGATCTTATATATATAAGAAATGATTACTTAAAGAAAATTTATTAAGTAAATGTAATTGAAATTGAATGTTGAAATGGAATATAACTTAAGTAATGTTGAATGAAGTTGATTTTGGTATCGAAGTAAAATAATAAAGTAAATTAAATGGATATAAACTTGAGTTATATAAATGAAATTCAACTTGAAATGTTAAATGAATTAGCAATTGGATTAACGAATGGATTGACTATTAATCAATCAAATGTAAATAAATTGATATGAAATAATGGATGTAAATGTTAATTCATTAAAGCTAATTAAATGTGTTAAGCCAAATTGAAGGTAAACAGAGTAAACATGAATGTTGAATGTAAAGTGAATACATTCGGTTGTGTTGAATATACATTGGTTGTTATTTGATTGTAAATTGGTTGTATATAAATTCATTAGTGTTGATGAAATTGAATTAGCGAAATTGAAAGCTAAAGTAATTGAATTTGTAAATAAAACTAATTTAAAATAGTGATATGAATCAATTGTGAATGAAAGATAATTGATAAATTCAACATTCAGAAGGTAAACTGAATCCAAACAGAATTGAAAGTGTAAAATGAATTCGAATGAAATTAATAATGCAATCTAGAATGAAAATGGATATATAACTTCAATAGTAAAGTAAAAATGGTATAAGAAGTATATATTGAAAATTTTGTAAAGGAATGTGCAAAATAAATTTGAAAGTTGTAATTGGATATTATGGCTAGCAGGATATACAGGTGTATTAAAGGAAATGGAATTGGGATTTTGATTTTGAAGAAAAAAATTGAATTGCTCTACAAAAAGGTATGTATTTGAATTTCAGTATGAAATTTGATGATCTTCTTTTCCAGCCGCTTGGCTTTTCGTTTTCTTTTTGAAATTGGGGGCCCGTTGTGGCATTTTGTAGCCGGACCGAGCTAGCCGCGCAAAGGAGGTTATGGCGAAATTTTTCGAAAATTTAAGGCGTTAGAATATTTTTGAGTAAAATTGGAAAATTTTGAAAACTATAACTTTGATTTGAGTTGAAAAGTTAAACGATATAGTTGGTTTTGAGAAGATAACTAAGTTGGATTTGAAAACTTAGTAAAGTTATTGTAAGAAGTTTAACTATTGAATTTTTGGGAAAGTTAAACACTTAAATGATTCTGGTAATTTAATTTGAACAAATTGTAATGAAAATGTAGGAGTTGAACTAGAAAGTGGAAACCGATGTTTTGGTTGAAGTCAAAGGTTCTGGAAAAGGTGAATATAAAATTTTCATTAAGTGGATTTTTGAAAAGTCAATGAATTTCAAAACATTTTTTTACTTGGTAATTTTGAGGACGAAATTCTTTTAAGGGGGGAAGTTTGTAACGACCTAGAATTTATGTCATTTGAAATTCATATATTTAATTAATTTTAAATATCAACAAGTAAAATTTGTAAGTCGAATAATTTATTTTTCGAATATTTAGATTTAATTTGGATAATTAAATCGACAATTTAATATTTGAAATTGCGTAAATAATTGGAAATTGGGTGTAGTGTGATTAAAAATGATTTATAAAGTTATATTAAATCATATTGGAGTTATAATGATGTTATAGAACTTTTAAAATTAAATTAAAAGTTAATTTGTGAAAATTGAATATTTAATATTTAATCGACTAGTGAAAATAGCCATTTTTCAAACAGTCTCGGATTTCTACGAAACCAGTTTCAGCAGATCCGTAATGTTATATTATTGTGTGGTTTCAAATTTCGTGTCAATCGGATTTACCATTTGTCCGGGGCAAGCCAAAACGCATAGAAATGGGTTTAATCGATTTAATTTAAAATTTGATCGTTTATTTCCGTAACTCGCACATATGATCGAATTGGCTCCCGATATATATTACATTTGCGTTCGGAATGGGTGTAAAACATTATAAACGCCAGGTGGCACGCTACGTTTGGAGTTTGGAAATTTTTGGGAGAATAGTGTTTTGGAAATTTTCTATAAAATGCCCCCCTTTTTCACAATTTTCAAAAAAACAAAACCCTAGGGTTTCAGGCCGCCGGCTTCATATTCAATGGCCGGTATTTTTCGATTTTCTTCCTCCTTTCTCTTCAAATCCGTGAATTAATATGAGAAACTATAAACTACAATGTTGTAGAGCTCGGCACGAACTTCAATCTGAACGGTGATGATCGAGTATGGAGCAACGTGGAGGGAGTCATCATGGCTGATAGGCGTCACGAACGGGCACGTTTTTCGAGATGATGAGGGGGCCGAGCTCGACCGCCCTTTGGCTGATGGTGGCTCTCGAGTGGGGCTTCGTGGTGGAGGTGTTTGATCGTAGTCTCGTGCGTTGTGGTGGCCGTGGTTTCAAACCCTAGTTGGCGGCTAGCATGGGTTATTCGCATGCGTATGTTTACTGATGTTGGGGAAGAAGATACGTGACGACCAGGATCTATTGATCTTGGGAGCAACGGCTCTGATATGATTTAGGTTCAAAAAAATTGTAATTTAATTATATTGTAATTCGTGTAAACTTTAAACTAGCGTAACTTTTTCATACGAAGTCGAAAATGCACGAAACGAATTGCGACGGGTTCATATTCGCGAACACTACGCAATGAAGTTGGATTGGAATTGATAGGAGCTAGTAAAAATTTTGGATAAAATTAAATGCGCGCTTAATTTTATTCGAAATAAAACACTACGACTGCTATTGGAACCAAGGTGAGAAATTCTCACTCAATCGAATTGTTTCAATTTAAATTTTAAATGGTTAAATTTAAAATTGCTTGATTGTGTGATTGGATGATAGTTATTATCTTTTGTATTGAAATAGACCCTATACGTCGTTTATTAAGCGGATGTTGTTTATTAAACACATATACCACGATATATATGTATTTGGAGTTGATTTTCCCGCAATATATAGCGGATAAGACCCTATTGCGCCGCATAATAGCGGATAATATTTTATAAATCCCGTAAACCGTGATATTCCGTCTCAAAGCGGAATTGGTATAGTGCTAACATCTTCGGATGCAGGAAAACAGGTTAGAGGGATCCAACTGGATTCCTCAAATGATTGAATTGGTTTCAATGTTGTGTGTTGATCTATTTATAATCTGCGTGATTATCATTGTGATTGAAATCGTTAAAGGCTAAAATTTAGCCGAATATATTTTTAGTATCGTTGGATGATGAAAATAAATAAAATTTGATTTTTGGAAAATTAAATTGAAAATTCATAATAAAATTTAATTTTGGAATTGATTCAATTTAAATAAATAAACGTTGTAATTTTTATGTTAAAAAAATTACGATTTTTGTGAAATATAACCGAAATGTGATTTTTGAAATAAGTACTTGATTAATTTATAAAATGGTTTAAATTAGGATTTTTGAATTATTATAAGTGATATATATAAAAATTTATAAAATTGATATTTATAAATTAGAATTTTGGAATTATAAACCGAGTTTTTATAAGTATTAAAATGAAGTATAAATGGATTTCATAAGCGGATGAAATCTATAGATTTATAAATTGTGAAGTTATGAAATGAATAGTTTTTTTGTAAATTAAAATATTTATAAGTAATTAACTTATAAATTGGCTTTTGGCGGTAAATGGGATATAGATAGAATTTGTTAATAAAGTGATTTTATAAGTGTAACGACCCAGAATTTTTGATAATTTAAAATTTGAATATTTAATTAATTTTAAATATTAATAAGTGGAATTTATAAGTCGAATAAATTTTATTTCGAATAATTGGATTTAATTGGATAATTAAATAGATAATTTAATATGTGAAAATACAGAAATAATTGAAAATTGGGTTAAATATGATTGAAAATGATTTGTAAAATTTAATTTTATCATATTGGAGTTAGAAAGATATTTTAGAACTTTTAAAATTGAATTAAGAGTTAATTTGTGAAAATTGAATATTTTAATATTTAATCGACAGTGAAATTAGCCAATGTTCGAACAGTCTCAGAATTCCACGAAACTAGTTCCATTGGATCTGTAATAGTTTGTTATTATCGGATTTTAATTTTCGTAGCAATCGGAGCTTTCGTTTGACCGTGGCAGCTCGAAACGCATCGAAATTGTTTTAATATTTATTTGGCGAGTTAAAATAGTCATTTTTCAAACAGTCTCGGATTTCGACGAAACTAGTTTCATCGGATCCGTAATGTGATATTATTATAAGGTTTCAAATTTCGTGTCAATCGGATTTACCGTTTGTCCGGTGCAAGCCAAAACGCATAGAAAATCGTTTAATCGGTTTAATTTAAAATCGAACGTTTATTACCATAACTCGCACAGATGATCGAATTAGCTCCCGAAACACGTTTCATTGTGTTCGGAACGTGGGGTAAACCTTAGCAACGCCAACCGACACGCTTCGTTTGTAGTTCGGAAAATCCGGGATGAATTGTGTCGCGTATTTTTCTATAAAAGGACCTCCCTCTTCATAAATTTGCGAAACCCTAATTCTTTTCAACCCTAGCCGCCAGTATACTGTACACGGCCAGAATTTAGTCTCGTTCTTCCTCAATTAATTCGAAATCCATCAATCTATATGAAAATTCTTCAACCACGAAGTTATAGAGCGTAATGAGAGCTACGAATCCAACGGTCAAGATCGTATATTGTGTGACGGATTGATGGCAATTTGAGCTGGAACCATGGCCGGTCGGCCATGTTTTTCTAGCACCTATGCTCGACCGAGCTTCAAGCCGTTTCAGGTGAGGGTGGAGTCAAGTGTTGGCTTCGATTTGGTGGTGGAGTGATGGGATATCGTGCGTTATAGTGGTCATGGCATGGAACCCTAGATGTTGGAGATGGGTTCGGTTCTTGCATGTTTTCCTGAGTATGGACGCGTTTTGGAAGATGAAGGGTGCGGCCTGATGTGCTTCAACTTTAGATGGACGGTGATGATTTGATTAGGTTATTAAAAAAAAATTGTAAATGAAATTATAAATTAAATCGTGTAATAATAAAATTGCTGTAACTTTCTCATACGAGGTCGGATTTACACGAAACGAATTGCGTTGGATTCGTTTTGCCAAACACTACGCAATGGAGCTGGTTTAGAATCGTTTGGAGCTAGTAAAAATTTCGGGTAAAATTAAACGCGTGTTTAATTTTATTCGAAATAAAAGCTGAAAACGGAATTAAAATCAAGGTGAGAACTTCTCACTCAATCTAATAGTTTCGATTTATAATTCTAAATAGTTAGATTTAAAATTGTTGACTGTATGCATGGATGATAAATTATTATCTATTGATTGTTAAAATAGACATTATGCGCCGTTAGTAAGTGGATGTTATTTATTAAAAATATATACCGCGAATATTTCACTGCAAAGTGAAATTGGTATTATTTATGTACTTGGAATTGATTTTCCCGCATTATATAGCGGATGAGACCCTATTGCGCCGCCTATTAAGCGGATAATATTTTTATAAATCCCATATACCGCGATAATTCCGTATTGGAACGAAATTGGTATTGTGCTAATATCTGTGGATGCAGGGAAACAGGTTGGAGGGATCCAACTGGATTCCTCAACTATATTGATTTATGTACAGATATTGTGATATTTGTTGATTATCGTATTGATATATGATATTTGGATGTTGTGATTAACTATTTGGTGTTGTTGCATCATCGGATCCATTTTTTTTGAAGTTTTAAAATAATGATTCTTGATTTTTTTTTTAAAAGAATTTTAAAGTGATTTTTGAAAGTATACGTTTTATTAAATTTTTGAATTGATTCATTTTAAATAATTAAAATGTTAAAAAAATTTATGTTATAAAAATTAAGATTTTTGTGAAATATAACCAAAAGGTGATTTTTGAGATAAGTAGTTAATAAATTTATAAAATAGTTAAATTGGGATTTTTTTTGAATTATTTTAAAACGGGTTATATGAAAGATGTATAAATTTGATATTTTAAAACTAAAAATATTGGAATTATAAAACGAGTTTTTATAAGTGTTAAAATGAAGTATAAATGGATTCATAAGTGAATGAAAATTTATAGATTTATGAATTATGAAGTTATAAAATGAATAGATGTTGTAAGATAAAAGATTTTTAGGAATTAACTTATAAATCGGATTTTTGCATTTAAATTGAAATCTTTGATGAAGCATAAATGGTTTATAGATGAGATTTATAAGATATATATATTTTATAAATCGAAAATAACGGAATTTTAAAAGGAGTTCTGTTAATGTTGAAAATAAGGCTATAAACGAAATCTTATAAGTAAGAAGATTTATAATTTGTGAAGTTTTAAAAGAACAATTTTGTAAATAAATGGATTGTAAGCATTTAACTTATAATATGGACTTTTGGTATATAATTGAGTTATATAAATTGAATTGGATTAATAAAGGAGATTTATAAATCGAAGCTTATAAATAGAAATGGAATTTATAGACATTGTTTATAAATTCGAAATCAATGGAATTTGATAAATTGAAAGTTGAAATTGGTTAAGGAAGTACATTCACGATTTTGGGCAGTGAATATATTATTAAATAAAATGGATTTATTTTGGGAAGTGATGCTTTAAATAGAATTAAAACAATTTAAAGATGTTTTAAAATATATTATGAATCGAAACCATAGATTTCAACATTTGTTGTTGAAATAGACGTTTTCGAGAAATAAGGAAATGGTGGATATAACACTGTTGTTGTAGTAAATGATTTCCGAAAGGAAATGATTTATATAGTATTGGGATTTATATATCTATTTTAATTTTGAATCCCTATACTAGTGATTTTGGGTCGTCGTAACGGTGTTTTACGCAACATTCGTTTTGACTCAAATAAATGTGTTTAAGTGAATGTTTTCCTTAAAGAATGAAATATATACTTAATTTCGATATTAAGTATATTGAATATTTTCTATGTATTGAAAATATATGGATTTGTGAATTACTTGTTAATAAATAAGTACGGAAATGTTTTTCCAATGTGAAATGAAACGTTTTGAGAATTTATCTTTTTGAAGACAAATTGAAAGTGAATATTAGAAATCAATTTGGGAATCATACATTCATAAATATTTTGGAATGTAAATTCGCTATGGAATTTATAAATGAAAAGGGGAATTTGTTTAAAAATAAACGTTGATTTATTTTTGAAGTGTGAGAATAAATTTGCGGATTTGGAACGTAAATAAAGTAAATCGGTAAGGATTTATTTAATTGGTTTAAATGAACCATGTTGAAATGAAAGTATTTCGCATAAGGAAATTGATTGAAATTTGTTTTCAAAAGTGGTAAAGGTGAAAAGTAATTTGAAAATTAGTTTTCAAATGTTGAAGTGTGGGAAATATATATATCTTGTAAAGATATTTTGGAAAATAAATAATTTGAAAAATTATTTGGAATCTGGTGATGTTGAGCATGCCTTTTGATAGTTAAATAATCCGACTATCAATATTTACCTTTAAATAGGTATTTGTTGTGATTGTTTGAATTTGAATGCCACACTTATTTTTGAATAAGCGCTCACTATTCGGGTTAGCCGGGAAAGGACCTTGGGGTCGTATAACCCATTCCGAATATGTGATACGTCGTAATGGATTGCATTCGATGACCGGTGTTGAAGATCGGATATTTTTGAAAACGGAAGGATTACCGTTGAGTTACTCTGCATCGGCCGATGTCCGATATAGAGGTTTTATCACCCTAAGTGACGGGAAGTCCGGACATGATTAGAAATTATCCGAAATGCAAGGACTTCTTTGTAAGTGCCTTTGGTTCTGTTTGAGCCCGGAACATACTTGGATGGATTGTATGTCTGACATTACAAGTTGAGATATAAAGCTGATTTCTTTCAAATATATTTCTGTTAGTGGCGGAGAATTTATTCTCTTAGCTTAACACGCTTCTCTGAGACGTACGAGCTCAGAGGTTATGTAGTTGAAGGTTATTAGTGATATACTCCCAATTTGGTAATGTGACATGCTGAGTGTTGCTGTGAAATGATCATTGTTTGATCATTTGTGATACGATCATTTGTTTGATCATTTATCTTGGTGATCATTACTTTGATCATTTGTTGACCCAAAGCACAGCTTTTGTATAAAGCGTGGCTTTGTGGACGAGACTTAGTCGGACCTCACACCCCGGAAATGGTCAAAACAGGAAGGATGCAGCAAGGTTATTAGGGGGTAGCGCCCCTTTAGTGTATGTCATTCCTTCTGGATAGAGGTGGTATCATGGTATGGAGCCCAGATACTTAACCTACGTTGTTGCTGCAAATTTATTGCTTTATGGTTGTTGGAAATCGAGGATCCTCGGATAGAACGGTTACAATCGGGGGATGACATATTCGTGTCAGTAGTTACCCAGTTAGGGGTAACCCGGCCTTATGGTGGCAGAGATCCGGTTTGGTTCTCGGGTCGCCTTTCTAGAGGCGTACGCATGTGGCAATGGGAAGTTCCTTGGCCTGACCATTTGTTGGAAATCCAAAGAAACAATACAATCTTGTACGGTTTTAGTTGTAGAACCTATCATTCACTTATGGTGGCACCCCACTGTTTGGATGGTAGCTATAGTAGGCATACGATAATGGTCGTATGTTGTCTAAGATTTATATCTTTTCTTTCGAAATAATTTTTCCTACACTATGCACTAGTAATAATATCAAATGTTTCTTTTTAATACGTATCTCCTCCGATTCTGCGTTTGCATTGTGTGTGTTTGCTGGAGGCCTTATGGTAGTCTCATTTTCTAAAAAGCATTGCGAATCTATTTTTAAAAAATTATTCTGTTGTTTGTTTTTAAAGATAAACTGTTTTAAGTTCTCACACCAGTCACATGACTGACTTGGAGTTTATTGTTTTCCTTCCTAAACTCTGGGTGCCCACCAATTTCCACACGGGCAGTCAAAAGTAAGGTTTATCAGGATATTATGAAAATTCAGGAGTTGCTGGAGGCAAGCTGGATGGCATGGCGTATTACTAGTATATAGTATTTCCTTTCTGCTGTTTGTTGTTGTTTGTTGTTGTACACTCTGATGATGAAATGTAATGTAATATGATGTAATGTAATAACTGATATAGTTCTTTTGTTTAAAGATTATTCATTTATCTATTATATGTTGTTCTACTGCGATTGTGAGATTCTGATATTATTCTGTTGTTTCCTTTCTGTTCTGTTCTATCTTCTCTCTCTTCTTCTATCTTTTTCTTTTTTTCTTTTTTTTAAACCCTAAGAATTTGTATTTCCGTTCATCTTGAGTTAATCAATGGAGATTAGTGCCTATTCAAGGAGTACGGATTTGCGGGTCTTTACATTAAGTTGAAGCTGTTATAAAGTATAAATGCAATTTATAAACGATGTTTTATAAATCCGAAATCGACTTATTTCAATAAGTTTAATTATTATATCTTATTAAAGGAAATATATCCACGATTTTGGACAGTGAATAATCCTTTAAATAAAATATGTAGAAATGATGAATTTGGTAAACGAAGTATATTCACGATTTTGGATAGTGAATAATATATTAAAGAAATATTTTGGGAAAGTGATATTTTAAATAGAATTAAAACGATTTAAAGATGTTTTAAAATGTATTAAGAATCAAAACCATAGATTTCAACATTCATTGTTGAAATAGACGTTTTCGAGAAGAAAAAGGGAATGGTGGACTATAACACTGTTGTTATAGTAAATGATTTCCGTAAGGAAATGTTTTATAAAGTATTGGGGTTTAGATATCTATCTTAATTTCGAATCCCTATACTAGTGATTTTGGGTTGTTGCAACGGTGTTTTACGCAACATTCGTTTTGACTCAAATAAATGTGTTTAAGAGAATGTTTTCCTTAAAGAATAAAATATATACTTAATTTGGATTTAAGTATGTTGAATATTTTCCAAATGTTGAAAATAAATGGATTTGTGAATTACTTATTATCAAATAAGTATGGAAATGTTTTCCAATATGAAGTGAATGTTTTGATATTATATCTTTTAAAGATAAATTGAAAGTGAATAATTGAAATCGATTTGAAAAATCGTATAAAAAGTGAATATTTAGAAACGTAAATTCATAATGGAAATTTATAAGGGAAATTTGTTTTAAAAATAAACATTGATTTATTTTTAAAAGTGTGAAAATAAATTTACGGATTTGGGCCGTAAATTTAATAAGTCGGTAAGGATTTATTTAATTGGTTTAAATGAACCATTTTGAAATCAAAGTTGTAAAGGTGAAAAGTGATTTGAAATCTGTTTTCAAATGGTTGAAGTGTGAAAATTATATCTTGAAAAGATATTTTTGAAAGTAAATAATTTGGGAAATTATTTGAAATCGGGTGATGTTGTGAGTATTGATTGATAGTTAAATAACCGACTATCATTATTGACCCTTGAATGGCTATTTGTTGTGAATTGGTTGAAACTGAATGCCACACTTTTTTTTAAATTATTGCGCTCGTTATGCGGATCACCCATTCCGAATAGTGATACGACGTAATGGATAGCATTGAAGACCGGTGGTGAAGACCGGGTATTTGTGAAAACGATAGGATGACCTATCGATTGTCTCTGCACCGTTAGCTACGGTATGGAGATTTCCTTTGTGATGGGAAATTCGATCGGGATTGTGAATACCCGGATTGCAAGGGCTTCTTTTGAAGTGCCTTCGGTTCTGTTCGAGCCGAAACAGACTTGTGTGGTTACGTGTCTGACATTACATTTTGAGATATAAAGCAGATTTCTTTCAAATACATCTCTGTTGGTGGCGGAGAATTTATTCCCTTAGCTTAACACCCTTCTCTGAGACATATGAGCTCAGAGGTTTTGTAGTTGAAGGTTATCAGCGATATATTCCCAATTTGGTAATATGGCATGCTGAGTGTTGTTGTGTGATGATTATTTATTGATCATTTGTTGATCAAAGCGTGGCTTTGTGAAAAAGCGTAGCTTTGTGGATGAGACTTCGTCGGACCTCACACCCCGAAAATGGTCGAAAGAGGAATATGCGGCAAGGTTATGAGGGTCGCTCCCTTTAGGGTATGTCATTTCTTTCTGGAAAAGCGTGGTGTTAGGTATGGAGCCCTGATGCTTAACCTATGTGGTTGCTCCAATCTCATTTTCTGTGTGGTTGTTGTTTGGTGGTAGAGGGCCCTCGGATAAAGGTCCTAAAGGACCGAGGAGTGGCATATTCGTGTAGTAGTTACCTAGTTACAGAGGTAACCCGACCTTGTGTTGTGTAACGTACGCGATTTTTTGTTGCCGAAAAACCGAATAGTTAGGGTTTTTTAAAAAGAATTTAAGAAAAGAAAAAGAGAGAAGAGTAGATAAGAAGATAGAAAATTTTAAAATAGAAGAAAAAGAGAATAGAGAAAATAGAAACGGAGAAAACATAGAAGATAGAGAAGAGATAGAAAATAGAGAACTTGAAAACAGAGGGAACAGAAAAATAGAACGGCACAGCAAGGAAACAACAGAACAACATCAGAATCTCACAATTCGCAGCGGAACAACATATAATAATAAATGAATAATCTTTAAACAAAGAACTATATCAGTTATTACATTACAACACATTTCATTTCATTACATCATATCATCAGAGTGTACAACAACATACAGTGCAGCGGAAAAAGAAATGCTATATAACTAGTAATACGCCATGCCATCCAGCAACTCCAGAATATCCAGAATATCCTGATAAACCTTAAACTCTTGGCTGCCCGTGTGGAAATTGGTGGGCACCCAGAGTTTAGGAAGGAAAACAATAAACTCCAAGTCAGTCATGTGACTGGTGTAAGAACTAAAAACAGTTTATTTATCTTTAAAATCAAAATAGAGGAATATTTTTAAATTCAATTCGCAATGCTTTTAAAAATGAGACTACCATAAGGCCTCCCGCACACACACACAATGCAAACGCAGAATCGGAGGAGATTTCTCCTTATGATAGTCAAAGATGCTTGATACGCATTAAAAAGAACATTTGATATTATTATTAGTGCATAGTGTAGAAAAAAATTCATTTCGAAAGTAGAATATAAATCTTAGCCAACATAGACATTTCGAACTATGTCTACTATAGCTACCATCCAAACAGTGGTGACCACCATAAGTGAATGGCAGGTTCTACAACTAATACCGTACAAAGTTTCGTATTGGGAATTGGATTTCCAACGAATGATCAGGCCAAGGAACTTCCCATTGCCACATGAGAATGCCTCTGGATGGACATCCCCGAGAACCAAACCGGATCTCTACCAACACAAGGCCGAGTTACCCCTAACTGAGTAACAACTGACCGAATATGCCATCCCCCGGTCCTTTGGGACCTTTTCACCGAGCGCTCGTAATCAATTCACACAATCATAACAAAGTGTTTTCAACATGAGTAAGTATCTGGGCTCCATACCATGCTACCACCCTTTTCCAGAAGGAAATGCACACATCCTAAAGGGCGCTACCCCTCATAACCTTGCCGCATCTTTCCAGTTTTGACCATTCACGGGGTGTGAGGTTCGACGAAGTCACGTCCACAAAAACATACTTTATACAAAAGCCATGCTTTAGGTCAACAAATGATCAACACAATGATCACAAGGATAGACGATCAAATAAACGATCCTATCACAAATAATCAACACAATGATCATTTACAGCATCACTCAGCATGTCACATTACCAAATTGGGAATATATCGCTGATAACCTTCAACTACATAACCTCTGAGCACGTACGTCTCAGAGAAGGGTGTTAAGCTAAAAGAATAAATTCTCCGCCACCAACAGAAATATATTTGAAAGAAATCTGCTTTATATCTCAATTTGTAACGTCAGACATACAATCCATACAAGTCTGTTCCGGGCTCGAACAAAACCGAAGGCACTTCTTACGAAGCCCTTGCAATCCGGGTATTCACAATCCCGATCGAATTTCCCATCACTTAAGAAATCTCTATACCAGGAGCTACCCAGTGCAGAGACAATCGATAGGTCATCCTATCGCTTTCGCAAATACTCGGTCTTCAACACCGATCTTCAAATGCAATTCATAACGACGTATCACATATTCGGAATGGGTTATATGACCCCATGGTCCTTTCCCGGTTAACCCGAATAGTGAGCGCTTATTCAAAAATAAGTGTGGCTTTCACATTCAGTCAAATCACATCAATTACCCATTCAAAGGGAAATATTGATAGTCGGTTATTGAACTATCAATGGATATGCACAACATCACCAGATTCCAGATAATTTTCCAAATTATTTACTTTCCAAAATATCTTTACAAGATATATAATTTTCACATTTCAAAAATAAATCAATATTTATTTTTTTAACAAATTCTCCTTTTCATTCATAAATTCTTTAGCGAATTTATAATCCAAAATATCTATGAATATTCGATTTCAACTATCCATTTTCAATTTATCTTCAAAAGATAAATTCTAAATATTCACTTCATATTGGAAAACATTTCCATACTTATTTATTCATAAGTAATTCACAAATCTTTTTATTTCCAACCTTGGAAAATATTCAATATACTTAAATCGAATTAAGTATATATTTCATTCTTTAAGGAAATCATTCTCTTTAACATATTTATTTGGGCCAAAACGAATGTTGCGTAAAACATCGTTACGACAACCCAAAATCACTAGTATAGGGATTCGAAATTTAAAATAGATATATAAATCCCAATACTATACAAAACATTTCCTTTCGGAAATCATTTACTATAACAACAGTGTTATAGTCCATTATTTCCTTCTATTTCTCGAAAATGTCTACTTCAACAATAAATGTTGAAATCTATGGTTTCGAATCTCAATATGTTTAAAAACATCGTTAGATCGTTTTAATTCTATTTAAAACATCAAATCCAAACCATTTTCTTTAACGTGTTATTCACTATTCAAAAACGTGAATATACTTCATTAACAATTTCATCCTTTTATTCATTTTAATTCAAATGATTATTCACGATTAAAAACGTGAATATAACTCCATTACTAAGTTTCAACGATTTACTTATCAAGATAAGTCATTTGCGAATTTATAAAACAACGTTTATAAATTCCATTTCTATTTATATATAAAAACTTCCTTTTTATAAATTCCTTTATTAACCTATTCGATTTATAACTCAATTATAAAACAAAGGTTCATATTATAAGTTAAATGCTTATAAAACGATTATTTTACAAAAATCGTTCCTTTGAACTTCATAATTATAAATCTTATAATTTATAAGATTCAATTATTCATCCAAATATATTCTTTAATAATTTCACAAAATCTATAAATCTTACTATTTATAAATTTCATTTATAACTTCACCATTTATAATTTTATAAATTCCATTCATTTACAAAATTCATTTTCACTTCATTCAAACACTTATAAAAACTCGTTTTATAATATCAATATTTCAATTTATAAATATCCATTTATAAATCTCTTAATATAAATCAATTTATATTACTCTTTTAAAACGTCTTTAATCTCCTTTATTATTTCACCATTTTGATTCATAAAATAATTAAATTTTATAAATCCTATATTTAAACTTTTCATAATAAATTCAAAAATCCCGATTAACTATTTTATAAAATCATTAGCATCATATTCTCAAAAATCAGTTTTTAACTATTTTTCTCAAAAAAATCATAATTTTTATAACTTTAAAAATTATAACGTTTATTTATTTATAATGGATCAATTCCAAAAATAAAGTATATTTTCAAAAATTACTTTAAAATCATTTTAAAATCCCAAAATCTGGGTCCAATGATGCTACACACCAAATAGTCTATCACGACAACAACGACATCATATATCGATATGATAGTACATCAAATATCAAAATATCTGAAATCAAATAAATACTGTTGAGGAATCCAGTTGGATCCCTCCAACCTGTTTTCCTGCATCCAAAAACATTAGCACAATACCAATTTCACTCCAGTACGAAATTATCGCGGTATATGTTCTTATTAAATATTATCTGCTTAATAACAGCGTAATAGGGTCTCATCCGCTAAAAAATACGGGAAATCAACAACTGCAATATATACATATGCCAATATATATATTGATATTATATATAATACCAATTTCACTGTTTATGAAATATTCGCGGTATATGTTTTTAATAAATAACATCCGCTTACTAACGGCGCATAATGTCTATTTTAACAATCAATAGATAACAATAATCATTCATACATGCATTCAAATATTTTAAATCTAACTATTTAAAATAAAATCGAAACCGATTCGATTGAGTAAGAAGTTCTCACCTTGATTTAAATTCCGTTTTAGCGATTTATTTCGAATAAAATTAAACGGACGTTTAATTTTACCCAAAATTCTCACTAACTCCAAACGACTCCAAACCAACTCCATCGCGTAGTGCTCGTCCATACGATTCCAACGCAACTGGTTTCGCGCGTTTTCGACCTCGTATGAAAAAGTTATCAATTTTACAAGTTTATACAGTTTAAACTATAATTAATTTACATTAAACATTTTGTTTTCCTACCCAACTAAATCTAGGTCGTGCATAGCAGATCCAACGCACCAACTTCATCTCCCTCAACTCACGTTCTTTTCCAGATACATAGCCGACTCCTTAAACCCATTCAAAGATATTAGGGTTTTAATTTTCAACCTCCTCGACGCATTACAACTCGATCAAACTCCTCCATGTTGTGCGCCTCCCCAACCTCCATGCTCGGCCCAATCATCATTGAACTCGGTTGCGTGAATTTCTCGTGGTGCGTGCGTGAACGTGTAGCTTTGAACACAAATCGCTGCCACATCTCTGCTCAAATATTCATCATCCCCGTATGGATTGAAAGATCTCGACGAGATCTATCACTTTGTAGTTGAGTGATTTTCGTGATTATGAATGGATTGGAAGAGATTAAGAGTTGAAAATCGAAAAATTCTGGCCATTGGTTTGTAACTGGCGGCTAGGGTTTTGTTTAGGTTTTTATTTTATTTTTTTATTTATGAGAGGGGGTGGGTGTATTTATAGAAGAACGAACGAACACTATTCATCCGGAAATTCCGAACTCCGATTTACGCGCCGAAACTGACATTCCTAGGGTTTATCCCGCATTCCGGACACAATGGAATAGGTTTCGGAAGCTAATTTGGACATCTGTGCGAGTTATGGCTATAAACGCTCAATTTGAATTAAACCGATTTAAATCGATTTCTAGGCGTTTTAATTTGTACCGGACAAACGGTAAATCCAGTTGACTTGAAATTTGAAACCTTACAATAATATCACATTACGGATCCGATGAAACTGGTTTCGTCGAAATCCGAGATAGTTTGAAAAATGGCTATTTTGACTCGCCAAATTTTAAATTAAAAATAATCCGATGCGTTTCGAGCTGCCACGATCAAACGATAACTCCGATTGACACGAAAATTGAAATCCGGTAATAACTAACTATTACGGATTCAATGGAACTAGTTTCGTTCAATTCTGAGACTGTTCAAAAATTGACTATTTTCACTAGTCGATTTTAATATTAAAATATTCAATTTTCACAAATTAACTTTAAATTCGATTTTAAAAGTTCTAAAATATCGTTCTAACTTCCATATGATAAAATAAAATTTTACAAATCATTTACAATCATATTTAACCCTATTTTCAATTATTTCCATAATTTAACATATTAAATTATTGATTTAATTATCCAATTAAATTCAATAATTCAAATAAAAATTTATTTGACTTATAAATTCACTTATTAATATTTAAAATTAATTAAATATTCAAATTTTAATTAATAAAAATTCTGGGTCGTTACAATTTTCCCCCCTTAAAAGAATTTCGTCCCGAAATTACAAGTAAGAAAAGTTATAGAATTTATTAATTTTCCCAAAACAATTTAAACTTCTTACAAAACTTTACTAAGTTTTCAAATCATACTTAGTTATTCTTTCAAAAACAATTACTATTGTTTAACTTTCAACTTCAAATCAAAGTTTAAAGTTTTCAAAATTTTCCAATTTTCTCAAATTTTTTCTAACGCCTTAAATTTCCGGAAAAATTCGCCATAGTCTCCTTTGCGCGGCTCGATCCGGAAAAAAAAAATGACAGTATATATATCACAAATATACATCTCATCAAGTAATGAGGCATCCCGAAGGGAAAAAATGTAAAAGTACGATATTTAATCCGAGATATGTACCTTATATTTTATTAGCGAGCATATACGGCTAATATAGCACGAAAGCGAGCTCCAAATGCGAAGCAAACGCGATCCGCACCTACTAATCACTCAACAAACAACATGAGAACATGTATATATGAAAATAATCTCAATATACAACATATATCTCCATAACAACTATATATGTCACATAGCAAATGAGGCAAAACAACAAATGCAAACATCAACCAACTATCATTCATCATCAATAATATTCATTCATATTCTCATTAATATTCAATGAAAGGGTTTTCAATTCAAATCACATTTGATTTTTTTACATTGGATTTTATCAACATTCATTCTCAATTTTAATTAGTTTGCATTCACTAATTAAATCCAATTCACATTCAATTCTATTCAAATTTATTTACTTCTAATTTGAATTCAATTACATAGTTTTCAATTTCATTAACTTTTAATGAATTATATACAATCGCTAACAATCATATAACAACCAATGTATATTAATTTCAATCAAATTCCTTTGCTTATATTCATTCTCATTCAATTTATTCAACTTCCAATAACGTTAGATTTTAATGAATTAACACTTCATCCATTATCCATCTCAATTTAATTTACATTGGATTTTTATCAACATTCATTCTCAATTCAATTTCCAAAGTTGAATTTCATTTATATAACTCAAGTTCATATTCATTTAATCCACTTGATTACTTACTTCGATACCAAAATCAATTCCATTCAACAACACTTAAGTTATACTTCCATTTAAACATTACTTAGTTTTACATAACTTAAATTCATTTTTTTGTTTTACAACTTATATTCATATAGTTTCATTTCTTATATATATAAGTTTATTTCACAATTGTAAATCACATTAATTATAATTTAATTCTTATAATTCATTTACTTATACAATTATTCTTTTATTTAGATTATTCAAACAACCAAACAATCAACTTGTATACACTTTGATAATTCTGAAAAATTATGCCTTTATATATAAAAATATACTCAAGGTAAAATTATTTCATTTACCCAATTTAAAAACAATATTGTGTCGAATTGTTCTATTCAAGTGTTTAGAAACCCCTTCGGCATAGTTGTCGAGACCACGCTGACGAAGGTTCATATACCACTCAATAAACCAATCATCACAATATAAAACAATTTTTTTATATTCACTAACAAATACGCTCTCATAGCTATTATTACACTCAAACTCATTCTAGAGTACTGCTGACTCTATCTCTAATGAGAAATACCCAACAGAACCATGGTTGTCGCTTAACCATATGCTCTGATACCACATTGTCAGGACCCGATTCTTCGTCTTCCGAAAATTCAACATCGATACTCACTTTATCGACTGCCGAGCAATCGAACGACGGAAAACCGAACACTGAGGGTTTTAAGAAAAATTTAAGAAAAGAAAAAGGCAGAAGAAGAGATAAGAAGGTAGAACATAAGACAGAAAATAGAGAGGGAAAAGAAAAATAGAGAATAGAGAATTTGAAAATAGAAGAGAAGAAAGATAGAAGATAGAGAAGAGATAGAAAATAGAGAACTTGAAAACAGAGGGAACAGAAAAATAGAACGGCACAGCAAGGAAACAACAGAACAACATCAGAATCTCACAATTCGCAGCGGAACAACATATAATAATAAATGAATAATCTTTAAACAAAGAACTATATCAGTTATTACATTACAACACATTTCATTTCATTACATCATATCATCAGAGTGTACAACAACATACAGTGCAGCGGAAAAAGAAATGCTATATAACTAGTAATACGCCATGCCATCCAGCAACTCCAGAATATCCAGAATATCCTGATAAACCGTAAACTCTTGGCTGCCCGTGTGGAAATTGGTGGGCACCCAGAGTTTAGGAAGGAAAACAATAAACTCCAAGTCAGTCATGTGACTGGTGTGAGAACTAAAAACAGTTTATTTATCTTTAAAATCAAAATAGAGGAATATTTTTAAAGTCAATTCGCAATGCTTTTAAAAATGAGACTACCATAAGGCCTCCCGCACACACACACAATGCAAACGCAGAATCAGAGGAGATTTCTCCTTATGATAGTCAAAGATGCTTGATACGCATTAAAAAGAACATTTGATATTATTATTAGTGCATAGTGTAGAAAAAAATTCATTTCGAAAGTAGAATATAAATCTTAGCCAACATAGACATTCCGAACTATGTCTACTATAGCTACCATCCAAACAGTGGTGACCACCATAAGTGAATGGCAGGTTCTACAACTAATACCGTACAAAGTTTCGTATTGGGAATTGGATTTCCATCGAATGATCAGGCCAAGGAACTTCCCATTGCCACATGAGAATGCCTCTGGATGGACATCCCCGAAAACCAAACCGGATCTCTACCAACACAAGGCCGGGTTACCCCTAACTGAGTAACAACTGACCGAATATGCCATCCCCCGGTCCTTTGGGACCTTTTCACCGAGCGCTCGTAATCAATTCACACAATCATAACAAAGTGTTTTCAACATGAGTAAGTATCTGGGCTCCATACCATGCTACCACCCTTTTCCAGAAGGAAATGCACACATCCTAAAGGGCGCTACCCCTCATAATCTTGCCGCATCTTTCCTGTTTTGACCATTCACGGGGTGTGAGGTTCGACGAAGTCACGTCCACAAAAACATACTTTATACAAAAGCCATGCTTTGGGTCAACAAATGATCAACACAATGATCACAAGGATAGACGATCAAATAAACGATCCTATCACAAATAATCAACACAATGATCATTTACAGCATCACTCAGCATGTCACATTACCAAATTGGGAATATATCGCTGATAACCTTCAACTACATAACCTCTGAGCACGTACGTCTCAGTGAAGGGTGTTAAGCTAAAAGAATAAATTCTCCGCCACCAACAGAAATATATTTGAAAGAAATCTGCTTTATATCTCAATTTGTAACGTCAGACATACAATCCATACAAGTCCGTTCCGGGCTCGAACAAAACCGAAGGCACTTCTTACGAAGCCCTTGCAATCCGGGTATTCACAATCCCGATCGAATTTCCCATCACTTAAGAAATCTCTATACCAGGAGCTACCCAGTGCAGAGACAATCGATAGGTCATCCTATCGCTTTCGCAAATACTCGGTCTTCAACACCGATCTTCAAATGCAATTCATAACGACGTATCACATATTCGGAATGGGTTATACGACCCCATGGTCCTTTCCCGGTTAACCCAAATAGTGAGCGCTTATTCAAAAATAAGTGTGGCTTTCACATTCAGTCAAATCACATCAATTACCCATTCAAAGGGAAATATTGATAGTCGGTTATTGAACTATCAATGGATATGCACAACATCACCAGATTCCAGATAATTTTCCAAATTATTTACTTTCCAAAATATCTTTACAAGATATATAATTTTCACATTTCAAAAATAAATCAATATTTATTTTTTTAACAAATTCTCCTTTTCATTCATAAATTCTTTAGCGAATTTATAATCCAAAATATCTATGAATATTCGATTTCAACTATCCATTTTCAATTTATCTTCAAAAGATAAATTCTAAATATTCACTTCATATTGGAAAACATTTCCATACTTATTTATTCATAAGTAATTCACAAATCTTTTTATTTCCAACCTTGGAAAATATTCAATATACTTAAATCGAATTAAGTATATATTTCATTCTTTAAGGAAATCATTCTCTTTAACATATTTATTTGGGCCAAAACGAATGTTGCGTAAAACATCGTTACGACAACCCAAAATCACTAGTATAGGGATTCGAAATTTAAAATAGATATATAAATCCCAATACTATACAAAACATTTCCTTTCGGAAATCATTTACTATAACAACAGTGTTATAGTCCATTATTTCCTTCTATTTCTCGAAAACGTCTACTTCAACAATAAATGTTGAAATCTATGGTTTCGAATCTCAATATGTTTAAAACATCGTTAGATCGTTTTAATTCTATTTAAAACATCAAATCCAAACCATTTTCTTTAACGTGTTATTCACTATTCAAAAACGTGAATATACTTCATTAACAATTTCATCCTTTTATTCATTTTAATTCAAAGGATTATTCACGATTAAAAACGTGAATATAACTCCATTACTAAGTTTCAACGATTTACTTATCAAGATAAGTCATTTGCGAATTTATAAAACAACGTTTATAAATTCCATTTCTATTTATATATAAAAACTTCCTTTTTATAAATTCCTTTATTAACCTATTCGATTTATAACTCAATTATAAAACAAAGGTTCATATTATAAGTTAAATGCTTATAAAACGATTATTTTACAAAAATCGTTCCTTTGAACTTCATAATTATAAATCTTATAATTTATAAGATTCAATTATTCATCCAAATATATTCTTTAATAATTTCACAAAATCTATAAATCTTACTATTTATAAATTTCATTTATAACTTCACCATTTATAATTTTATAAATTCCATTCATTTACAAAATTCATTTTCACTTCATTCAAACACTTATAAAAACTCGTTTTATAATATCAATATTTCAATTTATAAATATCCATTTATAAATCTCTTAATATAAATCAATTTATATTACTCTTTTAAAACATCTTTAATCTCCTTTATTATTTCACCATTTTGATTCATAAAATAATTAAATTTTATAAATCCTATATTTAAACTTTTCATAATAAATTCAAAAATCCCGATTAACTATTTTATAAAATCATTAGCATCATATTCTCAAAAATCAGTTTTTAACTATTTTTCTCAAAAAAATCATAATTTTTATAACTTTAAAAATTATAACGTTTATTTATTTATAATGGATCAATTCCAAAAATAAAGTATATTTTCAAAAATTACTTTAAAATCATTTTAAAATCCCAAAATCTGGGTCCAATGATGCTACACACCAAATAGTCAATCACGGCAACAACGACATCATATATCGATATGATAGTAAATTAAATATCAAAATATCTGAAATCAAATAAATACTGTTGAGGAATCCAGTTGGATCCCTCCAACCTGTTTTCCTGCATCCAAAAACATTAGCACAATACCAATTTCGCTCCAGTACGAAATTATCGCGGTATATGTTCTTATTAAATATTATCCGCTTAATAACGGCGTAATAGGGTCTCATCCACTAAAAAATACGGGAAATCAACAACTGCAATATATACATATGCCAATATATATATATATATATTGATATTATATATAATACCAATTTCACTGTTTATGAAATATTCGCGGTATATGTTTTTAATAAATAACATCCGCTTACTAACGGCGCATAATGTCTATTTTAACAATCAATAGATAACAATCATCATTCATACATGCATTCAAATATTTTAAATCTAACTATTTAAAATAAAATCGAAACCGATTCGATTGAGTGAGAAGTTCTCACCTTGATTTAAATTCCGTTTTAGCGATTTATTTCGAATAAAATTAAACGGACGTTTAATTTTACCCAAAATTCTCACTAACTCCAAACGACTCCAAACCAACTCCATCGCGTAGTGCTCGTCCATACGATTCCAACGCAACTGGTTTCACGCGTTTTCGACCTCGTATGAAAAAGTTATCAATTTTACAAGTTTATACAGTTTAAACTATAATTAATTTACATTAAACATTTTATTTTCCTACCCAACTAAATCTAGGCCGTGCATAGCAGATCCAACGCACCAACTTCATCTCCCTCAACTCACGTTCTTTTCCAGATACATAGCCGACTCCTTAAACCCATTCAAAGATATTAGGGTTTTAATTTTCAACCTCCTCGACGCATTACAACTCGATCAAACTCCTCCATGCTGTGCGCCTCCCCAACCTCCATGCTCGGCCCAATCATCATTGAACTCGTTTGCGTGAATTTCTCGTGGTGCGTGCGTGAACGTGTAGCTTTGAACACAAATCGCCGCCACATCTCTGCTAAAATATTCATCATCCCCGTATGGATTGAAAGATCTCGACGAGATCTATCACTTTGTAGTTGAGTGATTTTCGTGATTATGAATGGATTGGAAGAGATTAAGAGTTGAAAATCGAAAAATTCTGGCCATTGGTTTGTTACTGGCGGCTAGGGTTTTGTTTAGGTTTTTATTTTATTTTTTTATTTATGAGAGGGGGTGGGTGTATTTATAGAAGAACGAACGAACACTATTCATCCGGAAATTCCAAACTCCGATTTACGCGCCGAAACTGACATTCCTAGGGTTTATCCCGCATTCCGGACACAATGGAACAGGTTTCGGAAGCTAATTCGGACATCTGTGCGAGTTATGGCTATAAACGCTCAATTTGAATTAAACCGATTTAAATCGATTTCTAGGCGTTTTAATTTGTACCGGACAAACGGTAAATCCAATTGACTTGAAATTTGAAACCTTATAATAATATCACATTACGGATCCGATGAAACTAGTTTCGTCGAAATCCGAGACAGTTTGAAAAATGGCTATTTTGACTCGCCAAATTTTAAATTAAAAATAATCCAATGCGTTTCGAGCTGCCACGATCAAACGATAACTCCGATTGACACGAAAATTGAAATCCGGTAATAACTAACTATTACGGATCCAATGGAACTGGTTTCGTTCAATTCTGAGACTGTTCAAAAATTGACTATTTTCACTAGTCGATTTTAATATTAAAATATTCAATTTTCACAAATTAACTTTAAATTCGATTTTAAAAGTTCTAAAATATCGTTCTAACTTCCATATGATAAAATAAAATTTTACAAATCATTTACAATCATATTTAACCCTATTTTCAATTATTTCCATAATTTAACATATTAAATTATTGATTTAATTATCCAATTAAATTCAATAATTCAAATAAAAATTTATTTGACTTATAAATTCACTTATTAATATTTAAAATTAATTAAATATTCAAATTTTAATTAATAAAAATTCTGGGTCGTTACATGTTGGGAGAGAGCTGGTTAAGTTCTCGAAACGTCCCGCTAGAGGTGACCCAATGTGGCAGTAGGAAGTTCCTTAGCCTGACTATTTTTTATAAATCTAAAGAAACAATACGAGCCTTATACGGTTTTAGTTGTATTACCTGCCATTCACTTATGGTGGCGCCCCACTGTTTGGATGTTAGCTATAGTAGGCATAGTTCAGAATGTCTATACTGGCTAAGATTTATATTCTATTTTCTAAATGCTTTCATCACTATGCACTAATAATAATAATATCAAAAATGATTTGTTTTGCATAGTAAGCTCTTTGAATATCATAAAAGGAGAAATCTCCTCCAATTCTGCGTTTGCATTGTGAGTGTACGGGGAGGCCTTATGGTAGTTTCATTTTCCAAAAGCATTGCGGATATTTTTCACTTCCCTTGTTGTCATTGTTTTAAACATAAATAACTGTTTTGAGTTCTCACACCAGTCCCATGACTGACCTAGAGTTTATTGTTCTCTTCCTAAACTCTGGGTGCCCATAATTTCCACACGGGCAGCCTAGAGTCAGGTTATCAGGTTATTCTGGATTCAGAAGTTATGGAGCTCAAGTGGCGAGCTGGATAGTGAGACGTATTACTTGTATATAATATTATCTTTCCGCTGTAAATTCACTTGTAAGGACACGTTTGTACAACTGTCCATTGTCCAGTTGTGTTGTATATTGTTGTTATATACTTTGATGATGATGTGATGTAATGTAATAACTAATATAGTTCTTTGTTATAAATATTATAATTTGTCTATTATATGTTGTTCCGCTGCGATATGTGAGATTCTGATATTGTTTTCTGTTGTTTCTTCTTTCTTCCTTCCAGTCTTCTTCTATTTTTTCTTCTACCTCTTTTTTTTAACCATAACAGTTCAGTTTTCCGGCATTCGATTATGCATCATTTGATACAATGGACGTAAGAATGCCAACTTCGGATCCCGATAAAATCGATTCGTTACAACTAGGGTACCGCCCGTTACAGTACGGGGCCTAGATCACCGTACTGAGGATCACTCCTGACCCCCTACAACACAAGGCCAGAACCATTCCTCACTGAACAGTTTCGAACAAGATAACCCCGCGGTTGTAGTTAGCAACCACCCACACAGTCGAATAGAAAGGGACATCTAGACAGGGGGATATCTCGTCCTGCTTGGGTGCTACCCACCTAACCTTGGTGCACCTCCCCTGTTTTAGTCATTCCCGGTAGATGAGGCTTGAGGCTGCGATTACCTTTATAGAACATATCTCTTAGAATGCTCATCGTCCACCTGACGATGTTCTGAAAGCATTCAATCCATACAAGTTCGTTCCGGGTTCGAACGAAACCGAAGGCATTATCTCGTTACACTAATTCTGGAATAACCCTCAGAATTAACGACAATAACCCTTGCACTCTGAAACACCATCTCGATCTTTTCTTGAAATGTCACGACCTATCGTTTAATTTGGATCGGTGTGGTTATCGGATAATCAATTTGACACCCGATCCCGGTCTCATCGAAATCCAAACGTCGTTTTAAAGGTTAAGTTGTTTAATAGTTTAAACAATTTAATTCAACACTTTGAATTCACATAGCATTTATCGCAGATAAATCATACTCAAACATCACAGATATATTAAGGCATATCACAAAGTATCAAGAATATCACAAAACGAAATATTCTACTTATACAAACATCCATAAGCAAACATCTTCAATCCTTATTGTAATTAATTCAATTTAAATCAATTTCATGAGAATTAATCACTTAATCATGTTTAATTAATCATCAATTAATTAACTATTCCATTTCAAACCAGTTAATTAATTAATTCTTAATCAATTTATTAAATCTTAATTACTTAATTAATTACCCCTTAATTATTAATTAAATTAATCATTAATTACTAATTAATAAAATTTAATTACCCATTTATTAATCACTACTTACTTAATTAATCAATTCTTAATTCTTAATTAAATTACTTAATTAGTTAACTACTAACCATACATTAATTAACTTTAAGTAGTTAATTTAAAATTCCTAATTACAAGTTAATTAATCACTCAATCATTAATTTACCAATCTGTAATTACAATTATAAATTAATTATTCTTAATTACCTCCCAAACCAATTAATTTATAATAATTATTCATCTTAACTAACATTTTAAACATCTTCCCTAAACTTTGAAATAAATTATTACTAACTTAAAAAGCTTTAAATGTTAATTAAATTTTAAAACTTATCTTGTATTAACTACTTAGTTAAAGTATTAACTGGATTTTAAAAACATCTAAAGTATTTACTTAGTTAATTAAAACTTAAAATAAATTTCTTAACTTAAAATAGTCAAACATTAATTACTTCATTAATACCAAAATTTGTTTAACATTATTAACTTTAAATTTATTAGGCTTAACCCTTTGAAAACAAAACCCGAGAATACCCCCATTTTTACTCGAGTAAACACTCGTGTTCCCTTCCATTTTCCTCGAGTCGTTCTCTCATTCCTTACATACGTTTCTTCTTCCTCTTTTTATTTTAAAACTTAAGTTTAAACTTAATAAACTGTTTCCAGGCTCGAGAATCCCGCGTTCCAACTCGAAGCAATCCACCACTTTCTCGAGTATCAACTCGAGTCGCTCTCCACCCAACAAACTCTGACACATATCTACGCCGTACACGTGCACGGCGTCTCGCCGTCGCTTCGGAGAACTTCGCTACCTTCAACGAATCGCCAAACTCCCCTACACTCGAAATCAAAACTCGATTCGATGCCAAAAATTTCAAATCGAAATTTAGCATTTCATTCGTAAACCTATAACTCAACCCATCCAACAAATCACTTCGCCCCAGTTGCTCCAACCATCGGAGATGCTTCAACTCCGTCCTTACCTCGCATATCCTCCATGCTACCATCCCCTTGGAGCTCGTGCAACTCGATGCATCAGAGGTGACGAAATCGCCTCGTTTCCAGACCACATCAAAACTCGAGCGTAAAACCTAATCTGGCCTCGTCCCATCAATTCTTGCAATAGAAAAATTATTTGACAATTTTCTTGAAATCATCGTTCGCCAATCTTGCTTCAAGCAAAATCTTAACATCCAATGTTGGTTCGATCATCAGAAAATGGTTAAAAAGCATATTTTGTTCAACTATGAACTGCTCGTAGAATACTAAACTAAAAATTACCATTTTTGTTTTAAAATCTGATTTTGTGGTGTGGATTCAAGTTATGAAATTGAATTAGCATTTCATGACATTCAAATTTAACAAAATATTACATGTTTCCCTGAAAAACAGGATTCCAGTAGTGATACCTCACCAACATATTTTAAACAGCTTTTAAAATCTTGATTTAGGTTTAAACCTTCTTGTTTTGTTTGAAAACTCTAAGCTTAACAATGATTAGATGAAAATATTTTGAGTTTTGAATAAATATTCAACTCTGTAACAATAAACAGAGAAGTCCAGCATATTCAATATTTCACAGAACAACCTATATATAAAAGCAGAACTATATTCAAAAATAAAACATATACAACACAATATTATCAATGAATCACCTGTACTGTTTTTAATTATACTTAATTCTTTAAAATTCGTGTTTACTCACATAAAAAGATTTCTGAACAGAGAGCACTTCAGTTGTTTTTAAAAGCTGCAGTTTTGATCGTCCCTTAAATCCTTTTGCTTACTTTGTTGAACTGAATTTGATTTTTGTAAAATAATGATGCTTCTTATTTTTCTTTCTGGTTTTCTATGTTTTCACTGAACGAACAGGAATAAGAAGATACACACACACATATATATATATATAGAAGAAAGGATTTTGTACAGGGAAGGTATTATCTGGTATAAGCTCATCTTTGGTCAGATTTTTCATATCTTTGACTAAAAAGATTTTGTTTTCTGAAATTGAAATGATTTCTAAATATTTGAAATGATTTTGTTTTGGGCTGAGATGATACTATTAAATTCATATGCTTCCCATTTTGTTTACATACTTATCCCCTTTGATTTTTGTATATAGATATTTTGTTTTATTATCTCCTGGCTTGCATAATTCATATACATACATTTATCTGGTTTTGCGTTATACTTTTGTCCTTACAAGTTTTAACTTATGTCGCATGCACATTATAATCACTTAATCCTTATTTTTATTTTTATTTCTATTTTAACTATCAACATTTAATTTATATTCATATGTTTTATACTTATATTTAATATTGATAGGATTGGTTTTATTTTAAACATTTTCAAAAGACTTTATTTTATTTTAAACATTATTATCTATATTACATTCATATGCACAGATTTAGATTAAATGTTAATAATGTAGAGCATTAATTAAATCGAATAAGGTAGATTTTATTTTAAATATTTTTGAAAGTTTCTATTTTAAATTTTCAAATCACAGTTTCCTTTTCAAAATACATATGTATATAAATAAATTGCAAATATTCCAAAAGACTTATTCATTTTTAAAATGATAAGTTTACATTTTATTTAATTGGATTAATGTAACGACCCGCAAATCCGTACCCCTTGAGTTAACACTATTCTACCTAAATCAACTCAAGTTGTACAGAAATACGAACCATTTTGGTAAAAGAAGAAGAGGTAGAAGAAGAGAAAACTAAAACAACATCAGAATCTAACCATCGCAGCGGAATAAAATATAATAGATAAATAATGGTCTTTTCATAAAAACAAATATATATAAGTTTCATATATATATACATCATCAGAGTACATCAATCACAGCTCAACATCAATAACATACATCAGGATACACAGCTACTCAACACAGCGGAATATATACATAAACAAGTACGTAAATACGTATCGCCATCCAGCTCGTCTCCTGAGCTCCACAGCATCATATCCTGTATCCTATAATACTCGGTCTGACCCGAGCATTACAGTTAAATAATACCCGAGTCAGTCTGGAATACCAGCATGAGAAAATCACACCCAATTGATTATTAAAGTTTCAAAAATCCTTTGGAAAAAAAAGCATCTCATAAGACCACGCCACAAATAAACATGTCGGGTTTTTACCTTACGATAGCTAAAACACTTTTTATAGAAATCCTCTGATATTATAATAGGGTCTATATACAAATACTTATAAAATAGCCGAAATTGTTACATGATTAAATTCCAGCTACTAGCCACAAAGTGGGTAATACAAAAAAAACTCGTACAAGGCTCGTAGGGAGAATGGATTTCCAACAATGACTAGGCACTGGGGTACCACCCGTCACAGTACGTGGTCTAGATCATAGTACCGAGAATTACTCCCTTCATCCCCTGCAACACAAGGCTGGAACCATCCCTTACTGGACAGTCCCGAATAAGATCACCCCACGGTTGGGATCAACAACCGCACCAATAAGCCGAAATAAAAAGGGACATCTAGACAGGGATGACCTTACTCTCAAGTGGGGGCTACCCACGAAGCCTTGCTGCATATCCCCTGACTTTCAGTCATTCCTGGTTGATGAGGCTTGAGGCTAAGCGTTACCTTTAGAACGTTTCACTTAGAATGCCCATCGCCCACTTTACGATGTTTTCGCAAGCATTCATACATACAAGTCCGTCCCGGGTTCGAACGGAACCGAAGGCACTGCTCCTACTACATCCATTTTGGAAATATCCTCAGGATTAGTAGTGACTAGCCCTTGCACTTCACTGCTCCATCTTCGACTCCGAACACGTTTTTCGCACGAAACGTACAAACCGGATCGAAGTGGTTTTCGAGAAATAAATCTCGATCCCGGTCTCTTCGAAACGATCAGCGCATTTGGCCAATATTGATAGTCGGTTATTTAACTATCAATTAATATTCACAATCAACCATCAACCAATAAATAATTTTCCCGAATTATTTATTATCCTCAAAAATATCTTCACAAGATATATTTTCACTTTTCAAACCCTTTTGAAAACAGTTTAAAACTATCTTCCTTTCTCAAAATCAATTTCCCAAATAGTTTCTATTTCCACTGAAATCGCCAAGCACAAAACTTAAGGTTTTTAAAATAATTTAAAAACACTTTACTTTGAAATATATTTTTAAACATTTAAGTTAAAACTACTTCAATAATTTACTAAAGATACATACTATATGATTTTTGAAAATAAGGTTACTTTATAAAATATAAAACTAGGTTTTCACGTTTAAATATAAAATACTAAGTCACCTTTAAATAGTTATTTCAATAATAGATTTGAAAAATATTTACTTAAGAATTTTAAACATTCATAAATAATAAATTTCCTAAAATATGCTTTTTAAGACCATATTAAAACTTTTATCTTATATTTAAAATTTTCTTTTGAAACGTACTTGGCTATCCAGGGAAATATACTTCCTTCCACATTCTTCTTGAAATTCCAATTTCAAACACCTGAATCAATTTACAAATTGTTCTCAAATTTACTCTATTTTATCTCAAAAACCATTAATTTCAAATTTTATTTCTTTATTATTATTTAACATACTTTAACTGAAAATAAAAGTTTTAGATTTTTCAGATTACTTCTTAACCCTTTTAAATAAATTTAGACTTTGAATTTTAACATAATTCTCTATTTCTTTGATTGTTATCACTTAAGTTATAACTCATTAATTTTCTGTCTATCAAAATTCTTATTCTTTTCCATACTCAAAAATTTTTTATTAGTATTTAGCATACTTCTATTTCTTTTTGAATTCATTCTAATTTTATCATATTTTCTAAGATTATTTCGTTTACAACTTTATTTCCTTTATTTTCTTTCCAAAACTCAATTTATATATTTTTGGTAATCCATTATACCCAAGTATATCCAATCAAATCATAACATTCAATATTCCAATATATTCATCATATAATATCAAGGAATCACAACAGAGAATATTAAATAATAAATGTTGAGGCATCCAGTTGGACCCTCCAACCTGTTTTTCCCTGCATCCATAGATGTTAGCACAATATAATATACCAATTCCAAAATATCATACTATATCACATCAATCAATTCAACCATTTCAAACAATTATTTAAATTTAATCATTTAAGTTTAAATTTAAACTGAGTGAGATTAACTCACCTTTGATTGTTTATGCAATCCAAACCAAACCAGCTTGTTTTCTTCACAACTTTGGACCTTGAATAAACATTTTATAGTTTATTAACATTTGAACTAATCGATCAATCAATTTCATAAATTTAACTAACTAATATTAAGTTTTAACTAATCTTCCTGTAACGATCCCGATTTAATGACGAATTTAAATTTATAATTTAAATTAAATTTTTGAATTAAATTATGGATTTATTTGAATATTTTCAATTTTAATAAGAAATGTATACTTATTTACTTTTGAATTTGATTTGAAACTCAAAGCGAATGAATTGAATTGAATTATAAATTAAATGTTTAAAATAAAAATTGTAGAGTAATAAAAAAATACAAATGAAAATCTAAGTACATATGAAACATAAAGTAAGAGAGAAATAGAATATGAAGCATGAAACAAATATGAGAAGTAAGTGAACAAAATGAGAAACACAAAACTGCAAACATACATAATGTAAACAAGAAAAAAAAAGGTCATCTCAGTAAACAATTGTCTATAATATAAAACTGCAAACATATGAAACTAAATAAAATCAAATGAATTTTTATACAAGCATAAGTACATACAAATAGAACAGGCTGTAACTAAGAAAGGGAGCACCTGCATTTAATGCTTGAATCTTTAGCATGCCATAATGTATTTATCAGCCCCCAAAACATGATCTTTAGCCACCAAGATAGCAGCCTGATCAACAATGAAGGAAAAATATCTGGTGTCTTGTTTTAGTGGATTTGTTTTCTTATATATTGCCTTCATTCCAGCTCGTTCATAATCACATATGGAGAGAAAAAAAAACAAAAAACAAAAAGATTAAGCAAGCATCAGCTTAAACTTAAACAAACTTCCATTAAAACAGCAAAAGAAGATATTAGTATAAACACAGAAAGTAATGAACTATACAAACAAAATTAAAAATAGTGTAAGTTGTAAACCCAATAGCACATGCATTAAATGCCACATCTTTTCAACATGTAAAAGATCTTCCCAGCCGAAATTTGTAATATCATTTCACAATTTACAGTAATTAAAGACAAAATATAATCAAAACAAGCTAAGACTTGCACCAGAAGACACCTCTAGTTCAAAGCTGCCTTCTACAGTTACATACACATTCATATCTATTTTAATTTGCTCAGCAAAACTAAGCAAAGCAAAAGTGCAAATCGCCATTTACAAGTTCAAATATCTTTCACGATCAAAGGAAACAAAGCAAGTAAAAAGAGTAAAAAGAAATAGAAAAAGGAAAAATCAACTGCAGTCTTCAAACAACAGAAGTCCTTTGTTCTTCATTTTCTCAAAACTGTGAGCAAACACTTGAACTTATATGATTATCTTTTGGGTATGCATCTGATGATTTGTAAATGAAAGATATAAAAAGATGCTTGCATAAATATGAACTTCTGTATAGGTGTATATGCTTATGCCTATCTGTAGCAAGTAAAGGTCTCTATTCTAAGTTATTACAGGGTTTAATCCCTTTGAATATCGAGAACTCACCTTCTAGACCACTATGGATCTTAATGTTTGAAGGAATTTTGTTAGAATTGTCATGATCTCCTTTCTAAAAATATTTGGAGGCACTAAAGATAAATTGCGTTCTGGAAAATAAAAAAAATGCAGTAGAATCTCATTGTTTTGGGAAAAAATAATTGATTAAAATTTAAGTTTTAAATGTATGATCTGGTTTACCTTTACAAACTATGATTTTTAAAAGCAAAATCCAGATTTTTAGTGCTATTTGGGATGAGAAATCGCGAAGTGAACTGATTTGACTTTTTGGGCAAACCACGGTGATCGGCGACATTTTTCGCCTCAAGATTGGAGCTGTAGCTAGATGAGGGGTCGTAGGGTCTAGGAAAATGCTCGGAGGTGGTCAAAGCCTAGGTGGTGACGGTGGCGATGGGAAATTATTTTTAACCCTAGTTTGGGTGTTCTTGAATTTTTAATCGGCATGTTCCATACGATCGATCGAGTGTTTCGAAACTTCGGGGAATGTTAGCTTGGACGTGGAAGTAGGCATGGCCAGAGTTACACGAGCTCCGGTGGTCGAGGCGATGAACGCGAGCCGTTGACAGGTTTCGATGGGAAGTCATGATCGTGTTTCCAGGTTTGGAGTGGGTGTTTGTTTGGGTTTCAGCTACTAGAATTTTGACGTCGTGTTTATGATCGGGATTGGAAGGTCGGAGCTTGGTAGTGGGATGGTCGACGACTTGGGAGCATCGTCGGTAAGGTGGTAGCGCGCCCAGATCTCCGTGCACGTGCACGTATCATCTGGTGTCAGGGTTGATGGGGAAGCAGCGTGAATGGGTTCTCCAGGAAAGAGGAAAAAAAAAGGAGAGAAGTGGTGAATTCTTCAGGTGGGAATGTGTGATGTATGAACCACTTCCTATTGTTTTAGTTTGAAAGTTTAAGTTCATTTCAACTCTTACTAAATAAATAAAAAATTGAATTTTGAAAGTAAATTTAAAATAAATTATTTTAGTACTTTGTAAATGGTAACTTGATTTGTAACAAAGTTTGATCTTTAAGTAAATTAGAAGTTGAAGATTTGTATTCATTAAATCTATAAGGAAATTTAATGGATAATTAATTTATTTGATTAATTAATCATTTGGATTAATTAAATAAGTAATTAAAGGTTTAAACTAATTAATTAAAGGTTGAGATTAATTAATTTGAAATAATTAATTTGAAATTAAGGATTTTTTTAATTTGATTTTAATTAATAATTAAGAATTGATAAATCAAGTAATTTGGAATTAATTAAGTTACAACTATCACTTAACTAATTAAATAATTAAGGTTAATTAATTGGATAGTAAAGATTAATTAATTGAAAATTAATAATGATTGATATAAGTTAATTATATTAGAAGAGTAATTAAAGAATTTTAATTGTTAATGATGGTCATTAACTAAGAATTATTCAACAATTAATTAATGCGATTAATTTTGAGCAATTAATTAGATTAATTAATTAAAAGATAGTCAATTGTGAAATTTATTTAAGTTAATTACTAAATGGAAGTAATTAATTAGTTATTGTAATTAATTAAGAAAAATTAATTAAGATTATTTGTAATTAAATAACATAAATTAACTAAGATTATTGACTAATCTGAATTGGATTAATTAGATGATTAATTGATATTGCTTAGGGATGTTTGGATTCTATTTGATGATTGAACTATTTGACATTCCTGATTTAGATGCCCTGTTTTGATTTGAGCAATGTTTACCGCAATTTATTATCTGTGATATGTACATATGTGGTTGTGAATGAAGGATAAGCGTTACAATTGGTTTGTACCGCTTGTCAAATATAAACGTTATAATTTATACCGCTTATTTAATAGATTGCTGTATTTGAATCTGTGCTGATTGATGTTGTGCACTATTGTGTTTGAACCCCTGGACCACACTATACACACACAAATGTAGATTTCACGTGGAAATCAGTCAAGTCACAGATTTTTTTTAAATAAGTTTGAATTTGAATTTTAAATTCAAATAGATTGGAAATAAATTAAGCCTAATATTAAAAGCTTTTGAAAAGCTGTTTTAAGAATAAAAAGTTATTTTGAATAACTAATAAAGATTTGAAAATTGAATAATCGGATTTAAATTGAAATTCAAAAAAAAATCTGAAATTGAGTTCTATATTCAATACTTATGATTTAAAAAGGACTTTACAAGTTATATGGGTTTAAACCATTTTTAAGCGTTGATTTGAAAATTTGAATTAAACCAAAGATTATAACTTGTATAAATGGAATCGGGGTTTTCCAAAATAAAACTATTGTTTCTAAGTGATAAAAAGCTTTCATATGAGTAATGAATTTCCAATTTATATTAAAGGGATTTCAAGTTTGAATTGAAAATGATGTTCCAAGTTATGGACGAAGCTTTGGAAACGAGTTTTGAAAGCTATAAGATAAATCTTGATTTTAAGATTTAATTGAGTTAATCTAATTGAAACGGAAATTGTTTTGAAATTCGGGAATGAATCTTTGTGAAAACTGAGTGAACTTTGTGAAATAAATCTTTTTGTTTAAAAGATTTGAAATGGTAATTGGTTTAAACCATTTGAAAGGAAGTTTTGAATCATTATGTTGTGACTTAATTGAAATCCCATATCCATATGTTTTTAAAATATTGCGCCCACTATTCGGTTTAGCCGGGAGAGGACCTTTGTGTCGTATAACCCATTCCGAATATGTGATACGTCGGTATGGATAGCATTTGAAGACCGGTGGTGAAGACCGGGTATTTGCGAGAACGATAGGATGACCTATCGATTGTCTCTGCACTGAGTCGCGCCGGTATAGAGATTTCCTAAGTGATGGGAAGTCCGATCGGGATTGTGAATACCCGGAATTGCAAGGGCTTCTTCGGAAGTGCCTTCGATTCTGTTCGAACCCGGAACAGACTTGTATGGATTGTATGTCTGACATTACATTTTGAGATATAAAGCAGATTTCTTTCAAATACATTTCTGTTGGTGGTGGAGAATTTATTCTCTTAGCTTAACACCCTTCTCTGAGACGTACGAGCTCAGAGGTTATGTAGTTGAAGGTTATCAGCAATATATTCCCAACTTGGTAATGTGGCATGCTGAGTGTTGCTGATCATTTGTTGATCGAAGCATGGCTTTGTGAAAAGCGTAGCTTTGTGGACGAGACTTCGTCGAGCCTCACAACCCGGTAATGGTCGAAACAGGAATTGTGCGGCAAGGTTTCAGGGGTAGCTCCCCTAGGGTATGACCATTCCTTCTGGAAAAGGGTAGTATCATGGTATGGAGCCCAGATACTTACTCATGTGGACACACTTTATTTATTACTGTGTGATGTTGTTGGTTAGAGAGCTCTCGTATAAAGGTCCCAAAGGACCGGGGGTGGCATATCTGAGGTTCTGTATATTCCCCGGGAAGGGGGTAGCCGGCCTTGTTTGGCAGAGATCCGGTTAGGTTCTCGGGGCGTCCTGCCAGAGGCGTTCCCATATGGCAATAGGAAGTTCCTTAGCCTGACCATTTGTTGGAAAATCCATTCAAACAATACGAGCCTTGTACGGTTTTAGTTGTATAACGTGCCATGGGATGTGGCGGTAACCTGCTATTGAACATGGTAGCTATAGTAGGCATAGTTCGAAATGTCTATGCTGGCTAAGATTTATATTCTACTTTCGAAATGATTTTATGCACTTGCACTTATAATAATAATATCAAAGAAAGTTTTCTGCGTATCAAGCATATTTGACTATCATAAGGAGGAATCTCCTCCGATTCTGTGTTTGCATTGTGTGTGTGGCGGAGGCCTTATGGTAGTTTCATTTTCCAAAAGCATTGCGATTTTGAAATTTAAATCTTTGATTGTGTTTAAGGACAAACTGTTTTTGTTTGCTCATACCAGTCCCATGACTGACCTGGAGTTTATTGTTCCTTTCCTAAACTCTGGGTGCCCACAATTTTCCATACGGGCAGTCTAGAGTTTGGTTTTTCAGATAGTTAGGTTCAGTAGATTATATGAAGCTAGTTCAGTCTTTTGAATATGGACTGCACTTGTTGATCTTGGAGCAATCTGGATAATGGATCGAGCTAGGAGTTTTGGAGCTTTAACTTTGGAGTTTGGTTTGGTGCTGCAGTATTAGGATTCTGTGAAGACTTATTTCATATTGAATCATGTTCCGCTGTATTCTGTGTTGTACATTCTCTGATGTTGATGATTATCATTGTATCATATCGATGTATCGGATATTGTATTCATGTTATATCAGTGATATCATCTTATTTTTCCGCTGTGTTATTTATCATCTAATGGGTGTTGCAAGCTCCCGCGATACGAATTTGATGTTGTTATCGGACATCGAGTTCGGGTCGTCACACTTCCATTGACAATTTTTAAAATACTTAAATAAGTTAATAAATTGACGCCTTAATAAAAAAAATTTAAAACTATAGTCTAGTAACTGAATCTTATTTTCCTCCATTTTAAACTGCGTAAGAGAAATATTCCATATAGGTTTTAAAAATCAAATTTTTATATATAATCTTCCAACATCTTAAATTTCCATATATTTATTTGTTTGTTTGGTTATTTATTTTAAACTATCAATTTGATTTTTCAAATAATTTCCCCCTTTTTCTTTCCCCCCTTTTTTTTAACCTATGAATATATATGTAATTAAATCAAAATAGGCATGTATAATATAATTTTTCAGAAATGGGTATTCCTATTAATGTAAAAATTTATTTTCATTCTAATCTGAAAACATATATATTTAACTGTAAAATTTGATAAAATAGGATCTGTTTATTTTCTGTAAATATTTTCTAAACTAAATACCTATCGCAATAAAAATTAAAATGAAATATACCATACTGTCGATTTCGAGCTTCCCAGCTATCCACCAACCTATCGAAGCACCGTCGAATCCCCTGAGTACGCCACCGCACCTTCCCATCCTCGTACCCGCGTTTGATTTTAGTCACCAGCGCTCGAGAAAATGCCCCGCCGACCCTCGAGCAACCTAAACCTAACACGCCTCCACGAACCCAAACCCTAGTCGAGCTACAAGATTTCGAGACCGAGCTTGGGCCTTCGCGTGTCTAATCCCTTCTCGCCGGCCCTTCTGCGTTGCCACCATTCTTCTTTCTTCTTTTTTTTAACGAAAGAGGGGAAAACATCGGCTTCGAACTACAAATGGGAAGGAAGGGGAAACAAAGTTCACGACCCTATTGCCATCGGCCATTTATTTTGATTTAGAAGAGAAGCTTGCGTATTTTTTTTTTTCAATTTCTCTTTCTCTTCGTTGATTTGGTTTACGAACAAGGAGGCTGTGATTTAATAATTTCCGAACTGAAAAGGATGAAGAAAGGATAATTCGATCTGAAAATAGAGCGGCCATGGATTACTTTTGTGAATTCAATTCGAGAATGGGTGAAAGAAAAGAAACGAACGCGATTTATAAAATAGAGTATAAGCTTTTTGCAGAAGATAAGCGACATAGAAAAGACGTTAGCACACAAAATTGTCTCTGTGTAGGCTTGCCCAGAAAAATGATCGCTGAAGTGAAAGAACGGTGGCTGTTGAAAAGAAATCTCACAGCTGACTAAATATCTAAATGTACTAATTTAATTAAATTTCCGATATAAGATTTTAACGCGTTAATATATCGTATGCTCACCCAACTGCTCCAATCAATACGAAATTTGAAGTCCGATAATAATTCAATATTATGGATCCAATGGAACTGTTTTCGTCGAATTCCGAGACGGTGCCTCGGACAGGTATTTTTTAAATTCAATTTAAACGATATATTTTAAACACTGAACAAAACATTTAAAAATTCAATTTTAAAAGTTCTATCACCTTCAGTGTTATTAATATAAATTTTACAAGTCTTCAAATTATTTTTAACAGGCTTAAAATTCCAGATTCAATAATTTATCCAATTCCGATAATTAAATTCAATAATTAATTATCCCATAAATACTGACATTTGAAATTTACGTCAAAAATTAACCGCTGAATATTTAAAATTAATTAAATATTCCAATTTCAAATGTACAAAAATTTTGGGTAGTCACATTCCTCCCCCCTTAAAAGAATTTCGTCCCCGAAATTACCAGTTAGGAAGAATGATCCAATACCCGTTTACTTATTTCCAAAACCAAACAATCCAACATTTTTCTAATCATCTTTTTATAAAAGACCCGTTTTTATTCTCATTAACTTCTCAACTTTCCCATAGTTTTCAAACTATACCATTCGTTCAATCATTCGAGTTTCAACTTAAAACCAAATTTTGAATTATCAAAATTTTCTCAAAATTTTTCTAACTCTCTAAATTTCCGAAAAATTTCGCCAGCGTCTCCTTTGTGCGGCTAGCTCGGTACAACTACAAAATGGCTCTATGGCCTCCCAAATCCAAAAAGAAAACAAAAGGCCAAGTGGCTCAATCCAAAATCCCAATCAAATTTCACACCAAATTTAAATACATACCTTTTGTCGAGCATTTCAAATTTTATCTTTTGATATCAAATCAAATTTCTTTTTCCTTTATAATACCTGCATACCTGCTTAGTACTAATATCCAATCACAACAGTCTAAAACATTTTATCTACTTCAAATATTCTTCCAAATATCAACTTAGAATATATTCGCAATATCCAATTTCCAATTAAGAATTGACCATTCCTTACTTAAGTTAACATAAGCATTTTATACGTTTCTTATCTTTATTTTCACTCTACCACTTTAGTTTATATCTATTTCTATTTAAATCGATTCTTTCATTTTCATATAAATTCAATTCATCTTTAACTCTGAATATATAAATTTTATTTGTCATTTATTACTAATTCATATCATTACTTTATTAGTTTCAGTTACTAATTTATTTTAGTTGCCGATTTAAATTTGTTTTGTCATTAACAAAATTTCTCCAAAAAAATTTCAAAAATTTTCTAACTCCTAAAATTTCCGAAAAATTTTGGGAGAGTTCCCTTTATACGGAGGAGCTTTTGCAATTTGACAAAAGAGATAAATATATATACATCGACCCACACGGTCGGAAAAACCAAAAACAGTTCATATTTCCTATTTTAATTGCGTAGGCGTACCTTAGTTAGCATTTTAAGCAAGCGGCTTATTATTTTTAGCAAATAGCATAACCAAATCCAGCCTCACGGCTTCCAGGTACCTGTACTTACTCAGTTTAAACTTGTAAGTGCCAAATATAAGAAGTTTAACACATTTCACTTACTTGCAATAGTTAAAACATATGAATTCTAAAAGAAATTCACCCCAAACATTTTTCCATAAGCAACTTCTACTATTTCCATGTTAATTCAACTGTTCCAATTTATTTATAAACTATTTTTATGCAATTTGAATGGTTTTCAATCCATTCGTATACAACCTCATCAATTTTAAATGGTTTTAATCTCAATCACTTACATTTAATTTATTTTTAAGCAAACTGAGCTCATTTTTAATTCAGTTGCTTTCAAAATCAATTTATTTTACTACTCTCACTCATAGAATGTTTAATTACCCCATTTACAACAAACAACAATTTATTCCATGCAATTTGACGAGATTTAGGTGACTAAATAATTATTTATGTTTTATAACCAATTTAATTGATTTCACTCAATTTTATTCTTAATTCTATTCCATTTCCAAATTTATTCACAATCCATATATTCTCAGTTTCATTGCGTTTCAATTGTATTACCCAAACTAGTCCATTCAAAACCCATTAAATTTCCTTTTTATTTTAATCCATTCACAATCATTTATTTAGCCAGACACATTCCATTTAAATTTTATTTACAATCCATTTATTTACATTTCATTCCATGTTAGTTTATTCCAAACTATTTTATTTAGCTCGGAAACAATCCAAGCTATTTCATTCCATAACCATTTCTCAACTTATTTAAACCACATTTCATTTGATACTTATTTATTCCATCATTTATTTATTCAAAATAAGTAGTTTATCCACATTCACTTAAACCATTGTAATAAACTCAAAACATTCTATTTTCCCTATTGTCTCAAGTTGTTTCAATCCCTTAATAATTTAAATGGGTTGCAATTATTTATTTAAGCATTTTCACTCCATTAAATATTATCGGCATCACACCGAATTGTATTTCAATTAAAATTTATTCTTACTTGATTTAACTCCAATCCACTATTATTAACCTTATTTTTAAGTTGAATGCAATTCAACTCATTTCTTTTTTTTTAGCATAAGTTTATTCACTTCAATTTTATACTTAAGCCCATTTTATTTTCCGGTAAATCTCCCTCTCTCTTTTTTTCTATTCTTAAGCTCATTTCCTTTTTGCAAATAAATTTCTCTCTTCAATTCAATTTGATTCTATCTCAATCCAATCTCATTTCAAACTACAAATTTATTTGATTAGTTATTATAAATTTCAAATTTCCAAGTTCGATCCATTCTCAGTTCACTTCAACAATTTACAAGGTCATTTCAATATTTATTTCTACATAATTGGATTTTATTCACAATACAAACCATTATTATTCTAATCCAATTTTGGATTTTTTTTTTTCAACCCAATCCTTATCCATCTTATTTTCCATTTATTCAGGTAAGAATCTAATTTCATTCAATAATTCAATTGAATTCTTATTCCAATTAAATTTTATTTTAACTCAGTTTTATTTAATTCAATTCGATTGTAACTAAATTCGAATTCAACTGGATATTATTTTAGTTTATTCAATTAATTTCAATCCAGTCAAATTTTTATTTCCAAATCCAAGTTAATTTCACTTTCAACTTTTCTCTTTAAATTTAAATTCCAACCTTCAAAGCTTATATTCCACTTCTGATTTAAAAAACATCTCAATTTATAAGTTTACAACTTATCTCATCAGAATTTTATACACCCAGCTTTTGATTTCAAATTATTTTGAAATTTCCAACATTTCAAAATCACACTTCTTAAAAATTAAACCAACCCTGCTTTTATTCCCAACAAATTTCCTTTGGAATTTCAAAAACAACTTGTTGTTCTAAACAAAATCAATTTGGTAGCATTTCTTAAACTTAGAAATTCGAAAATGAATACTGATGATGCGGCCGTCATCATCAGAATTATTTTCCAATAATCCAAGTGATTTCAATGCTATATCACCTTCAAAATCCCTTTAAAACAATTTTCTTTCAAAAATATCCCAAAAACAACAATGCTACAATTTATCTTCAAAATACTTCCAAAATCTCCGGGGTTTTTTTGTAAAAAATTTCAATCCTGCTTGAATAAATCTTTACTAAAATTCATTTGCACAGCTTATGCTCATACCAATTCTTATTCGGTTATATTTTAATTTCATAATGCACATTTACAATTCATATTTATAAATTTCATAATTGGATTTATCTTCTCAATCTTTGATTATATTTACAATTTCTAATTCAATTTTCACTTAACAATGATAATACCTTAATATCATCATTTCTAACATCCAAGCAACCATATAATAGCTATATAGTTTACCAAAAACTTTCCTTATATCAAAAATATATTTTTGGGTAAAATTATTTCATTTACCCATATTTAAAACAATACCATGTCGATTGTTCTATTCAAGCGTTTAGAAACCCTTTCGATACAGTTGTCCAGACTGTGCCGACGAAGGTTCATATGTCACTCAATAAACCAATCAACACAATATTAAAACAATTTATATCCACTAACAAATGCGCGCTCATATTTATTTATACGCTCATACTCATTATAGAGTACTACGGACACTATTTTAAATGAGTTATTTCCCACCAGAGCCAAGGTTATCACCAACCTATGCTCTGATACCAAATGTAACGACCCGCAAATCCATACCCCTTGAGTCAACACTATTCTACCTAAATCAACTCAAGTTGTACAGAAATACGAACCATTTTGGTAAAAGAAGAAGAGGTAGAAGAAGAGAAAACTAAATCAACATCAGAATCTAACCATCGCAGCGGAATAAAATATAATAGATAAATAATGGTCTTTTCATAAAAACAAATATATATCAGTTTGATATATATATACATCATCAGAGTACATCAATCACAACTCAACATCAATAACATACATCAGGATACACAGCTACTCAACACAGCGGAATATATACATAAACAAGTACGTAAATACGTATCGCCATCCAGCTCGTCTCCTAAGCTCCACAACATCATATCCTGTATCCTATAATAGTCGGTCTGACCCGAGCATTACAGTTAAATAATACCCGAGTCAGTTTGGAATACCAGCGTGAGAAAATCACACCCAATTGATTATTAAAGTTTCAAAAATCCTTTGGAAACAAAAGCATCTCGTAAGACCACGCCACAAATAAACATGTCGGGTTTTTACCTTATGATAGCTAAAACACTTTTTATAGAAATCCTATGATATTATAATAGGGTCTATATACAAATACTTATAAAATAGCCGAAATTGTTACATGATTAAATTCCAGCTACTAGCCACAAAGTGGGTAATACAAACAAAACTCGTACAAGGCTCGTAGGGAGAATGGATTTCCAACAATGACTAGGCACTGGGGTACCACCTGTCACAGTACGTGGTCTAGATCACAGTACCGAGGATTACTCCCTTCATCCCCTGCAACACAAGGCCGGAACCATCCCTTACTGGACAGTCCCGAATAAGATCACTGTGACGACCCGGAATTTTCTAGCAATATCAATTTAATAATCTGCATTAAATATTAAATTGATTTGATATATTTTTATTAATTAAATCTGAATTGATACTTTTCTTTTAATAAATATTCAATTGATAAATTTTATCTGTTAGAAATTAATTGTTTGTTTTCTATTTATATATGTATATATTTGTATACATTGTAAATAGATGAATTTGTTTTAAAATTTAACTAATAAAATATGTTTTAAATACTAATATATATTCTAGTGAATTAGAAATTATGTTTTATTTAATATAAACTTTTCAAAGGCTAAATAAATCAATATAGAGTTTTAAATACATAAGTAAATGTTTAAATAGTTCAAGACTCATTTTAACTTAAGTTTAAATTTAGAATTTATTAACAAAAAGAATTGTTTACTTTTCTTTTTAGTAAAGCCTGATTAAAATATGAATTTAAAATATATATGAGTTTTAAATATATTTTTGTCAATAAATACATTAACATACATAATAAAATATGTAGTTTATAATAAAAGATAATCTATTCTATCTATCATTTCAAAGTGATAAATATGTTTTTTTTTAAAAATAAATAAAATTTAAAATATGCATATAGAAATATAAGTAAGTACATAAGTTAAATTATAATGGCATAACAACTATCAAGTCATTTAGTTTCAAACAAACAAACATAGAAATAAAAATAAAATATTCATAAAGCTATAAATTAGAAGTTAACATACTATATGTAATAAGTTAAATAGAAGTAAACATATAGAATACATTCATAGATTAAAGCTAAGTATAGATACATTTCAAATTAACAATAACATGACAACAATAATTAATCTAGAAACAAATAAGTTGTTTGTAAACTATTAACAAAGGAACTGCAGTATATACATATATGTATATGTTTAAAGCATTAAGATAAAATATCTTTGTTTTGTTGTACAAACATTATAATACTATAACCTGTAGATGCAAGTATGTATATTAACTTATCTTCATGTCAGTTGAGTGTATCTGGAAAATAAAGATAAGAACAATAGGTATGCAGGTCAAACTAGATTGCTATGTTTTATTGTACAAGTTTTGTCTTAGTGTTGAAAACATAATAATATCTAGCAATAAGGACAGTAATATAAATACATGTCATACAAACAAAATGAAGATATAAAAAAATCTATGTGTACAGGCTGAGACAAAATAAACAACTGTATATATATATATATATATATATATATATATATATATATATATATATATATGAAGCTTGCTTAGGAAGATAGTATTAAATATCTTAAGCTAACAAACAAAAAGTAATTAATGAAAAATCTTCTAGTACACAATTATATTCATATCAGCCACCCTTAATAAAATATCTCTGGAAACATCTCTACAAATAAAGATTTTATGCACATATCTGTTTCAGATTGTTGAAACATAATCATATGACCTGTCTGCATATACTATGTGTATTTGTTTATAAATTAGCTTCATCTGCATATTCAGTTCGAACTAAGAACAATTAAATTTCATACAAACTAAAACATGAAAATAAAACTATTCCATACTTAAACAAAAATTCAAGAAGCAAAACAAAAGTGAAGTTTCAGCTGTTTCCATGCCTGCTTCAATTAAGTGCCTCTGTTCTTCCATATATCAGTGAGTAACTTTTAAATCAAACTAAATAAGTAGATTTCTGTTGCTTATAAAGCTCTGGGATGGATGATTCTTGTTATGCATATATAGTGATGGTTCAGTAATAAGAATATCTGAAACATGAATATCTGAACTGTTTTTTTTTGGGCTTTGACAGCCTCTGTTCTTTCACAGCTGAAAATGAGTAACTTTATTTTATAAAAAAAAATATCTATTTAAGAAATGAATCTGTAGTATATATGTCTATGGATAGTTTAAGTATATATCTATTTATATACATATTGAATCCTCTGCCTATGCCTGTAGGGTGTGGTGGTGTGCAGGCTGTAACATGTGTTCACAAATTTGAATTCTAAAACAACTTTGTTCCCAAAACACAATCTACTTGGAATTTGGAACTAGAGTATAAACAAAATATTGTTGTTAGACATTGTACTAAATTTTTAAAATATGTTCAAACTAAAGAACTCAGCAGCAACTCTGGAAAGCTAAATGCATAAGCACAACTTCAGGTTAATCAAAAATTTCACTTTTTAAATTTTGGAATTTAGGAATACAAGATGAATCAGTGAACCATAACACGATTTTTAAAGGATAAAGAATTTTTTTTAGCCGTAGATGTTGAGTGCAGTTTGTACCTTACTGTTTGAGGCATTTTGAGTTGCCATGGACGAACGCGTGGATGGGGGAGGTCGTAACTGGAACTGGAGATGCGGGGGTGATCGTGGGGACTGAAAAAAAATAGTGGGTGGCAGCAAATTTGTTAGTGGAAGCGTCGGCAATGGTTTCAAGTTTTGAAACCTAATTTTACTGCACTTGGAGTTTGGGATCACCGCGGCTAGCATAGGCAACCGAGTGCCACATGGATTGGAGGGGAGGTAGGGGAGAGATTGTCGAAGGAGTAGCCGGAGCTTGGTGGCCTTCGGTGGTGGGACCGCCACGTGTGTGCCGTTGACAGGTTTGAGGAGGTGAGTGGGTTAGTGTTTTCCAGGTTTTGGTTTTATTTATTTCATTTGCGTGCGCCCAGGGGGGAAACTCAAAGCAGCTTGAATTTTTACTCGAGGGCACTCGCGTATAACTCGGAGAGAACCCAGGGGTGCTCGGTTTTTAGAGTTCAGGTTTGTAAAACCTGAAACTGTTTTAACAGTTTCAACTGTTTTAAAACTTTGTTTTAAAATTTCAAATCAAAGTTAAAATCTAGATTTAAATCAAAATTTAACTGTGAATTCCAGTCAGTTTTGAAAATAAGTTGGGTATAAAAAAGTTTTCAAAACTTAAATTATTTTAATAATTTAAAAGTGCCAAATGTTTAAGTTTATTCAAAAGGGAGTTAAATTCAAAAATAAATTATAAATGGTTAAAGAAAGTACTCAGACAAGTTAACACCAAGGGGATCAGGACTTAGTTATGAAAAGCTAGATTTGGGAACTAAAATAAAGTTTTATAATTTAAATTTATTCAAATAAATTTTAGGTGTAATTAAATATGTAAGTTTAAAAAGGGGTTTTGAAAATAAGTTAGTGTAAACATTTTATTAAGATAAAATTTAAATTATTGAAATAAATGTTTAAACATATTGGAAATAAGAATTTAAATCAATTATAAGAACAGTTTACTTTAATTCATGAAGTTTTGGAATTTTATATGTTTTGATCTTTAAGTTAATTAGGCAAGAATACTTAATGATGAATATTAGTTAATTTAGTAATTATAAGTTTAAAGGTAGTAATTAAAGTTAATTAATGAATTAATTAACTAATACGAGATTAAGAACCATAAATTAGATATTTATTTAAATTAATAAATTTTTATGATGAGTAATATAAGTTACTTAAATACAATAATAATCATTAACAAGATTATTAATACAATTATAATCTTTAAATAAGTGTTAATGAAGATCATTAACAAGATTATTTATAATTAATTAAAGTAATTAATTTTTAATAAATTGGATTAGTTAATACAATAATAATCATTGTAATTATTTATTTGAAAAGTAATTAAGAAATTAATTACTTATTTACTGAGTAAATTGATTTGATTTGAGTTAATTAATTTAGTTTAATTAACTGACATTTTGGAAGTAAATTACTTAGAAAAGTAATTGAAGAATAATTACGGGATGTAATGAACTGGATGATGTTGTTAATGGAAGTAATTGAGAATATAATTACTTAAAATTAATCAAGAGATTAATTAAGCTTACTATTGAGAAGTAATTAATTTAGGATGATTAATTACTGTATAAATTAATCAAGAGGATTAATATTTGTGTTTTGAAGATTTGTATTCTTAATTAACAAATGAAAATGAAATTAGAAATCATTGATATAATTAATGATGGGATTAGAAATTGATTTATTTGGGAATAATAAATCAACAAGATAATTAAATGGGAATAAATCGATATAAATGTAATTAATGGATTTATTCAAGATTAATTTCTGTAAATAAATTAAAGGAAATTTCTGGAATGCAGTAAAGGATATTTAAATCAAAGATGATTAATTTGAAAATATAAGTAATTGATGATCGGGTATGTGTAATTACTTAGTGTAATTAATGAAGCATAATTACTCAGAATAGTAATTAGATGATAATTACTTGATGAGATTCATTCAAGATGATTTGTAAATGAAGTAATGTGAGTAATTTCTTTTGTAATTAATCAAAGGATTAATTTATGGGAATAATTAATCATGGAATGATTAATTTGTTAATAAGTAATTGAGAGTAGTTAATTACTGGTTTGTTATTAATCAAGGAGTGATTAATAACTGTGTTTAAGTAAAGATTAATCACTTAATTAATTTAAATAAGTAATTTAATATAAATTGGAGATCATTAATTAATATAATTAATGACATAATTAAGAATTGAAAATTTAGGAATCACAAATTAAGGAGGTAAGTAAATGTTAATATATTATGAATGATTTAGAATAATTCAATTGAGAATTAATTAATTAAAGACTAAATTACTTCTTGTAATTAGAAAATGATTAATTAATTTGATTTATAACTAATTAATAATTGTGAGAGCAGGATTTATGAAATGGGTAATTAATTTAATTTATTTTAAATTAATTAAAATGGAAGTAGTTAATTTAATTCATTTTAAATTAATTATAGCTTGTGATTCATAAATCATTACTGATGGATGATATTGATATTTCATTGTTTGATTGTGATCTCAGAAATGAATTGGATAATGTCTATGTGATATGAGATGTATGTTTTAAGTATGATAATGTTTAATTATCTGTTGGATGATGATTTTTGTTATCTGTTTATGATGATGATGTATTATCTATTATGAGATGTGAATTATCTATCTGTGCATATTGATGATATTGAATTCACTGTTAAGACTAAATAGACAACTTGGCCTTAAAAGACACGCTTTGGATTTCGATGAGACCGGGATCGGGTTTTCCGCATTAGGAATATCCGAAAACCACATCGATTCCAAATTAACGATAGGTCGTGAATCTGAAGTGAAGATGAAGGTTCAGAATGCAAGGGTTATCGTCGTTAACTCTGAGGGTGATTCCAAAATGAGTGTAACGAGATGATGCCTTCGGTTTCGTTCGAACCCGGAACGAACTTGTATGGATTGAATGCTTTCAACACATCGTCAGGCGGACGATGAGCATTCTAAGAAATATGTTCTATAAAGGTAATCGTAACCTCAAGCCTCGTCAACCGGGAATGGCTAAAACAGGGGAGGTGCAGCAAGGTTAGGTGGGTCATGCCCAAGCAGGACAAGGATATTCCCCTGTCTAGATGTCCCTTTTTATTCGGCTTAGTGGGCGGTTGGTCTGCAGCCAACTGCGGGGTTTATCTTTGTAACGACCCTGGATTTCGGCCCCGGTTATTTTAATAAATGATTAATCTAATTAATTAGAAATGTAAATTGATCACATTAAAATGAATGTGATCTTGGGATTAATTGTTGTTTACTTATATAAACTGTTTTTTAAAAAGAAGATTAATTGGGAAATTGAACTAAGTATTTCAATAATATGCCCAATAACAATCTATCTTATATAATTACTTAAGATACTTTACATTGTTTATATGTAGTATAGAATAATATATATAGATGATAATGTATGAAATTATAAAATAAGTTTCTTAACAATATTTTTGATAAATTTAACTCATACAATTAATTTAAAATGCTACATATTGTTAATATTGTTAAATGAATACACATGCTTGATAATGTTTAAAGTTTAAAATCTAATCCTAGCAATATTAAATAATAAATGTAAAATGTAAACCAAACATATGAATGTAATTTAAAAATTGATAGTTAGAATATAAGATATAAATATAAGTAAGTAAACTTATGAAATATAATTTAAATGTGGAAGGCTAAAATAAAAATAATAGCCTAATGAATAAGTTTATAAATGAAATATGAAAGTAAGTGATGAAGTAAAAGAATAAAATACTTAGCAATGTAATATGAAATGAACAAAGTTATATATATAGTTGTACTCATAAAAAAAAATTAATTACAACCATATGTATATACACCAGATAAGCTAAAAGAGAACCAATGTTTTACACAAAGCTTCTCACACAAGCTTTTGGCCTGCACATGTAAGTCTGCATACAATATCTATGTACAGATTACAACATCAGGGAATATTAATTAGATGTTAACCAATTTGAGAACATATTTATACTGATGTAAGCTAATAGAAATATGTAAGTACATATCTGCATATAATATATTCACACAGCAAAACATAATAATTATGTAAACATGTTATGAGGCCAAGACATTTATTGCCATCAGCTCAGCATGAAATTTGTCATTTCAAATTAGTATAAAATCTGAGCAGGTTATAAACTAAATGATGAATAAACAAACTGTCCAGTTGAAGCCTTCCCTTATACAAATCTATTTTCTTTTATATATGAGTGTATATATTCTTGTCTGGTTCGTTCAGGCAGAAAATAGATTAGCAAATCCTGAAAAAAAAAAAAAGGGAAGAGCAAGTTTAAAATTTTGTTTCCAAAACAGAAAGCAAAGAGGATCTTAAGACAGTTTCGGGCCTCAAGTATATTCATACTGCAGCTCTGGTTCAGAAATGTTTTGGTGAGTAAACAAGAAATTTTTGAAGCTTTAAAGTTCAAATTTAACAGTTCATGATTTCAAGGTCTCGTGACATGGTATATACTTGATATTGTATAATTTGGGTTTGAGTCCTCTGTTGATGATACGGGTTATAAATTCCCTTCCAAAAATCAAGTATTTGGTTTCAAGTCATGATAAATTTAAAATTTTAAAAATATACAAGACAATTACACCTAAACTAAGATTTTTAACATTGATTTAAACATATGGGAGGTGAACTAACCCTGAAAACTTATGTTACAGGAAAATGAGCAGAAATTTGATAAACCCCATTGATGGAAAAAGGTTAATTCATATCCATATTTTGAAATGTTAATGAATTCTATGATTTTTAAAACAAGAACGAGAATTTTTAATTAAGAAACATAAGAGCAGTTCACCTTTGTATATAATTTGCCTCTATACCAAATTCTAAAGATTTAATCAATAATAAACATTGAAATTTGTTCTGAAGCAAGCTTGTACCCCATTTGATTCCAGAAAAATGTCGAATTATTTTTCGAATACTTAAATTTTGAGTTTAGGATTAAAGTAGGGTTTAAGGTCTGTAACTTTTGGGTACTGCATTTATGGTGATCGCGACATCATAGCATCACCGAGTGACTTGAGATTTGGGTAGAGGCTCGAGAGGGGTGTTGGCAATGATCGGCCGAAGCCACGTCGCCTCAGAAGGTCGCGGCAGTGAGAACGAGGTGGTTTTGTCCACTGAGTTTGTGTTGTAGTTCGACATTTAGGGCATATTTTGATTTCGTGTGATTTGAGTTGAACGGGGTGGTGATTTCGCGTGAGGGGATGCTTTGTGGCTTGTGGGTGGCGTCGTAGTGCGAGGGCGCGGTGGTGGACCGCCGTGCACGTGCACGGCGGTGGGGAAGTATCTGATGGGTTTCGACTCGAGTTCTACTCGAGTATCTTAGCGTGCTGCTTCGGGTCGTTATTTTGGAGTCGCGTGAGTGTGTGCGCTAGTTTACTGTTGTTTAAAACTAAACTGAACTAAAAAAAAACGAGGGATAAGAAGCACAGGAGATTGGACGCGAGAAATTTCAGGTAATTTTTGTGTTCGTCCCGAGTAACTCACGGGGTTTGCTTCGGGTTTTCTAATCCCTGGAATTAGTTAACTTTAATACTGAGTTTAAGATTTATAAGTTAAGTGTCATTTAAAGTTATATTGGTTGACAAATTGTTTTGAGTCAAGGTGAACTTTCAAGTTTTATAGGAAACAAAGAAGAGTAATTAAGTAAATTTCGAAGCAAATTAAGAATATAATCAATTTTATAGTTAATTTAATAAGTAGTTGAAAATGTAATTGAAGTTGTAATTAATGATTTTAATGATAATCTTGTATAATTCGATTGTAATGAATAATTTAATAAAGCATTTGAAGTTGATAAATTAACAAATCATAGTTAACAAATTAAGAAATTAATTAATGACTAAACGATTAACTTAATTAATAATTAATGATTAATTAAGTAAATCATAATACGTAATTGTGTAATTGAGTTTTATAAATCAATAATTAAGGTTATTGATTAGTAATTAAGAATTAATTCATTAATTTAGTGGCTAATTAATAAGTAATTAATAAATGGAAATAAGAATCAAGCAAGGAATAAAATATAATTTACTCGTGAGTATGTAATTAGGTTTAAACCAAATCAATCTGGTTGATATGAATCGATAATTATATTGATTGCCTTTGATGTTTATTTATTTCTGTAATGTTCTGTGATATTTTAGATATATCTGTGATGGTTGTGTATACTTTATTGTGTTTCATTGCTATATGTTTATCTGATGTTATTTATCTGTATTAAATTGCTATATGAATTCAATTATTGAATTTTAAATTATTTAAACTGTTTAAGTTAATTAGACAACTTGGCCCTTAAAATGGCGTTTGGATCCGATGTGACCGGGATCGGAAGAATCAATTTTGATTCTTCGAAAACCACATCGATCCAATTTAAACGTTAGGTCGTGAATTCTGAAATGAAGATCGAGTTGGAGTTTTCAGACTGCAAGGGTTATCGTCGTTGACTCTGAGGGTAATTCCAAAATGAGTGTGACGAGATAATGCCTTCGGTTTCGTTCGAACCTGGAACGAACTTGTATGGATTGAATGCTTTCAGCACATCGTCAGGCGGACGATGAGCATTCTAAGAAATATGTTCTATAAAGGTAATCGCAGCCTCAAGCCTCATCAACCGGGAATGGCTAAAACAGGGGAGATGCAGCAAGGTTAGGTGGGTCATGCCCAAACAGGACAAGATATTTCCCCTGTCTAGATGTCCCTTATATATTTCGGCTTAGTGGGTGGTTGGTCGCGCCAACCACAGGGTTTATCTTGTTCGGGACTGTTCAGTAAGGAATGGTTCCGGCCTTGTGTTGCAGGGGATGAAGGGAGTAATCCTCGGTACGGTGATCTAGGCCCCGTACTGTGACAGGCGGTACCCCAGTAGCCCTGCCATTGTTGGAAATCCATTTTCCCTACGAGACCCTACGGTTTTGATTTGTATTACCCACTTTTGTGGCTAGTAGCTGGAATTTAATCATGTAACAATTTCGGCTATTTTCTATTTACTTGAAAACCCTAGACACTATTATAATATCACTGGATTTCCTATAAAATGTTTTGGTTAGCGTAAGGTAAAAACTTACCCATGTTTATTTGTGGGGAGTCTTACGTGATATCTTTATTTTCAAATGTTTTCAAAGTTAAGCAACTTTAAACCGTTTACTCATACCAGACCCATGTCTGACCCGGAGTTTGTTTTTGTTTTTCATAAACTCTCGGGTACCCAAATTTTTACGGGTAGCCAAGGGATTTGGGTTAGCTTTGACGAATTCTGGAGGAGCAATGGAGCAGGAGGCTTCTACGTTGTAGATATAGATATATGGTATTCCGCTGTGTTGGTATCTCTGAGTCACATTGTTTGAGTTGTATTGTATTGGGTTGTATTAACTAGACAGGTGTTATAACTGTCTAGTATTGATGTATTATCTGTATAACGCTGATATATGTAAAACTTTTAAATATTTATGTGATATTATATTTTGTTCCGTTCCGCTGTGAGATTCTAATGTAGTTGTTCTTTCTTTCTCTATCTTTTCTATTTTCTCATCCCTTTCTTTCTTAATGATGATACGTCTTTCTGGTAATAGAAGGACGGGTCGTTACAGTTGGTATCAGAGCATAGGTTGGTGATAACGTTGGCTCTGATAGGAATTACTCATAGAATAGAGTTTGTAGAACTCTAAAATGAGTTTGAGAGTATTAATAGATATGAGCACGTACTTGTTAGTGAATATAAAATTGTTTTTATATTGTGTTGATTTATCTATTGAGTGTTTATGGATTCTGGTCGATGTGTGGGACGCCATTTCATCGATAGGGATTCCTAAACTCTTAAACAAGATAAGCCGACACAGTATTGTTTTTTTTTAAAGTAGGGTAAATGTAATAATTTTACCCAAAATTATATTTTGATATAAAAGAAATATTTTTTTGAAATAACTATATATACTTGGATGTTTGATTGTTAATAGTACAATTAAATAAAATTTTAAATGTGAGTGGTTTATAATCAAATAAAATTATTTAAGAATGATTTTAAATAAAAAGGAATATAACTGAAATCTGATCAAACCAAAATTTAAGTCCCGGAAATTTGAAAGGTGTTTAAATGAATTTAAACAAAGGAATTTGGGAATTTAAAATTTTGGGAATGTTTGAAATATTTTTCCAAAGATTTTAAAGCAATGATGGAGTATTGTTTTGGAAAATATGGTTGAAAGAAAATTTGTTTGGAAAGAATTTGTGAAAATAGGGAAGCACTGAACTCACTACAGTCGCTGGAAAATAATCCTGATGGTGATGGCCACACCATCAGTATTCATTTTCGAGTTTCTAAAGTGATGGATTGCTACCAAGATATTGGTTATGATATTGTTTGGGGTTGTTGGGTATGCAAGTTGTTTTAGAAAGTTTCAAAAGGAGAAAATTTGTTTTGGTGCAAACAAGTGTTTGAAATTTGATTATCATTTTAAATGGTTTTGGAAATGAAAACCGGGCATTTGAATTCTAAGAATTCTAATTGATAAAGTGAAAGGTTTGAATAAATCAACTATCAAACTTATAAAGTAAAGTTGATCTTAATAAGAAGAAATTGGGAATGTTAATCCCGGAATTAAAATTTAACTTAAGTAATTGGAAATAAGAAAACATATTGGAGCTTAACTTGAGATAAGTTGAATGGAATTGAAGTTCAAAATGAACTAAATTGAATATAAAATTGGAAGGTAAAATGATTGTAATTGAAAAATGAAATTTATACCTTAAGACAGTAAGTGCTATATATAAATAATCTGAAATTATGATTATAAGATGAAATGACCAAATGAGTAATATAAGTTGTTAAGTAGATAAATAAGTTTTGAGCTTATATATTGAAAATTAAAATTTTAAGATTTGTAAGTAGTTAAATTTAACTGAAGTTGAGTTGGAATAAAATTGAATTTCAATGAATTCAATCAAGTTATAGATAAAATTGAATGAAATAAATTATTAAGTAAATAAGTAAGTATTAAATTGGATTTAAATAGAAATGGTGTGAGTTGTAAACAAATCTAATTCAAGTATAAATTGAGTAACCTTTTTATAAATAAATTCAATAATAAATTGTTCGTGTAAATTTAAGAATGGATAAAACAATAAACTAATTAGTAAATAGTTGGGATTTGATTAAAGGAAAATCAAATCAAAGATTTAAATGGGAATCGGTGGAATAGAATAAACTTAAGTCATTGGGAGGAACAGTTTGAGGAAAATAAGTGACTTAAGTAAATTGTGAGATGGTTATTTAAAATATTGGTTGTCAAGTTTAATAAAATGGTTTAGAATCAAACCTGTTTTTAATAAAAGAAAATGCAATGAAAGGATTATGAATAAATTAAATGAGATGGACCCAAGTGTAAATTTAGTTGAAATCAATTTAAGATTTCTTATAAAGTTTAAGTAATCATTTATTCACAATAATATTGTCAAATTGCATATGGAAATGGGTTGTTTGAAGTAAATGAGAATTAGATAAAGCAAAATAGGATGATTTTGAATATGAGTTTGTATTGCTTAAATGGATTATATAAGCAAGTAAGTTGTAACTCACTTAAATTAAAGGGAATGGTTTGAGAATTGATTGAAGTTAATTGTGTTGAGAATTGGAACCTTACATATGTGCTTATGGAAATATGTAATGGAGAATATGTCAAAGTTTTTCAGAATTGGAAAACTAAAAAAAAAAAATTAGCAACAAAATAATTTCAAGTTGGAAATTTAAAATAAATTAGTGAATGAAATTAATTCAAAATAATATATAGAAATCAGTTATAAATTTGAGATAGTCAGTAAAAGTTCAATATTCAGAGTTAAGAAATTTGAATTCATATGGAATTGGTAATTCAGCTTTAAATAATAAGATATAATGGCTAAAGTGGCAGAGTAATAATATAAGAGTATATATTACGTTTATAATAAACTTAATGGTGTAATTCTTAAGTAAAATTGATACTGAGAAAATTGTTCCAAGTTGATAGAATCAGAATAATGTAAATAAAAGAAGATTGATATAGTTGATAAACAATGGATATAAATACGTAGGATGTACGTATATTATTTTATTCGCATAACGATTTGATCCAGATTCGAGCACAAAATTTCGAGATGGATATATCGATCCGAATTAGTATTTTTCACTCGATTTTCGACGACGAACCATGAATTTGGATTTTGATTGATTCTAGAAATTCTCTATCATAGTTGTGACTGTGCAAGGAGAATGACAGGTCTGATCGAGAAACCAGATCTGAGTCCGTACTAGGAAGTCGGGTGGACAATACTAGTTCGGAAGTGAAATTGTGTGATCGAGCGAGCGAACGGATTTGATACTGCGTACGAATGATATATGTACATCGTACAGGCTTGATTTAATAAGAATTGAAATTCTGAAAAGAGGTCAATAAAATTTGGAAAGAGTTAATATTGTAGATTTCAGAATTAAATTGACAGAATGGATATCCGAAATTTATTGTGTATCCCATATATCTCAGGAAATTTGTTTATGATTCATCATTGGTTGTTCAATCAGTAATTCAGGAAATTGGAAGTTGAGTCGAATTTAATTGTGATCAGGAATCCAGTTTGGATTATTGATTATCGTGAGACAAACTCTCGATAATTTTAGAAAGCTTATCCGAATTCGTGTTCGGATAGCTAGTATTGTTTGTGAGGATAGACTGTTTGATTTTGTTATTGTATGAATAATATGTATATTTGAATGGTTGGAATAATAGCTTTTAATTTATCTTTGTTTTAAATTTCGGGGACGAAATTCTTTTAAGAGGGAAGGAATGTAACGACCCTGGATTTCGGCCCCGGTTATTTTAATAAATGATTAATCTAATTAATTAGAAATGTAAATTGATCACATTAAAATGAATGTGATCTTGGGATTAATTGTTGTTTACTTATATAAACTGTATTTTAAAAAGAAGATTAATTGGAAAATTGAACTAAGTATTTCAATAATATGCCCAATAACAATCTATCTTATATAATTACTTAAGATACTTTACATTGTTTATATGTAGTATAGAATAATATATATAGATGATAATGTATGAAATTATAAAATAAGTTTCTTAACAATATTTTTGATAAATTTAACTCATACAATTAATTTAAAATGCTACATATTGTTAATATTGTTAAATGAATACACATGCTTGATAATGTTTAAAGTTTAAAATCTAATCCTAGCAATATTAAATAATAAATGTAAAATGTAAACCAAACATATGAATGTAATTTAAAAATTGATAGTTAGAATATAAGATATAAATATAAGTAAGTAAACTTATGAAATATAATTTAAATGTGGAAGGCTAAAATAAAAAAATATAAATAAAAATAATAGCCTAATGAATAAGTTTATAAATGAAATATGAAAGTAAGTGATGAAGTAAAAGAATAAAATACTTAGCAATGTAATATGAAATGAACAAAGTTATATATATAGTTGTACTCATAAAAAAAAAATTAATTACAACCATATGTATATACACCAGATAAGCTAAAAGAGAACCAATGTTTTACACAAAGCTTCTCACACAAGCTTTTGGCCTGCACATGTAAGTCTGCATACAATATCTATGTACAGATTACAACATCAGGGAATATTAATTAGATGTTAACCAATTTGAGAACATATTTATACTGATGTAAGCTAATAGAAATATGTAAGTACATATCTGCATATAATATATTCACACAGCAAAACATAATAATTATGTAAACATGTTATGAGGCCAAGACATTTATTGCCATCAGCTCAGCATGAAATTTGTCATTTCAAATTAGTATAAAATCTGAGCAGGTTATAAACTAAATGATGAATAAACAAACTGTCCAGTTGAAGCCTTCCCTTATACAAATCTATTTTCTTTTATATATGAGTGTATATATTCTTGTCTGGTTCGTTCAGGCAGAAAATAGATTAGCAAATCCTGAAAAAAAAAAGGGAAGAGCAAGTTTAAAATTTTGTTTCCAAAACAGAAAGCAAAGAGGATCTTAAGACAGTTTCGGGCCTCAAGTATATTCATACTGCAGCTCTGGTTCAGAAATGTTTTGGTGAGTAAACAAGAAATTTTTGAAGCTTTAAAGTTCAAATTTAACAGTTCATGATTTCAAGGTCTCGTGACATGGTATATACTTGATATTGTATAATTTGGGTTTGAGTCCTCTGTTGATGATACAGGTTATAAATTCCCTTCCAAAAATCAAGTATTTGGTTTCAAGTCATGATAAATTTAAAAATTTAAAAATATACAAGACGATTACACCTAAACTAAGATTTTTAACATTGATTTAAACATATGGGAGGTGAATTAACCCTGAAAACTTATGTTACAGGAAAATGAGCAGAAATTTGATAAACCCCATTGATGGAAAAAGGTTAATTCATATCCATATTTTGAAATGTTAATGAATTCTATGATTTTTAAAACAAGAACGAGAATTTTTAATTAAGAAACATAAGAGCAGTTCACCTTTGTATATAATTTGCCTCTATACCAAATTCTAAAGATTTAATCAATAATAAACATTGAAATTTGTTCTGAAGCAAGCTTGTACCCCATTTGATTCCAGAAAAATGTCGAATTATTTTTCGAATACTTAAATTTTGAGTTTAAGATTAAAGTAGGGTTTAAGGTCTGTAACTTTTGGGTACTGCATTTATGGTGATCGCGACATCATAGCATCACCGAGTGACTTGAGATTTGGGTAGAGGCTCGAGAGGGGTGTTGGCAATGATCGGCCGAAGCCACGTCGCCTCAGAAGGTCGCGGCAGTGAGAACGAGGTGGTTTTGGCCACTGAGTTTGTGTTGTAGTTCGACATTTAGGGCATATTTTGATTTCGTGTGATTTGAGTTGAACGGGGTGGTGATTTCGCGTGAGGGGATGCTTTGTGGCTTGTGGGTGGCGTCGTAGTGCGAGGGCGCGGTGGTGGACCGCCGTGCACGTGCACGGCGGTGGGGAAGTATCTGATGGGTTTCGACTCGAGTTCTACTCGAGTATCTTAGCGTGCTGCTTCGGGTCGTTATTTTGGAGTCGCGTGAGTGTGTGCGCTAGTTTACTGTTGTTTAAAACTAAACTGAACTAAAAAAAAAAGAACGAGGGATAAGAAGCACAGGAGATTGGACACGAGAAATTTCAGGTAATTTTTGTGTTCGTCCCGAGTAACTCACGGGGTTTGCTTCGGGTTTTCTAATCCCTGGAATTAGTTAACTTTAATACCGAGTTTAAGATTTATAAGTTAAGTGTCATTTAAAGTTATATTGGTTGACAAATTGTTTTGAGTCAAGGTGAACTTTCAAGTTTTATAGGAAACAAAGAAGAGTAATTAAGTAAATTTCGAAGCAAATTAAGAATATAATCAATTTTATAGTTAATTTAATAAGTAGTTGAAAATGTAATTGAAGTTGTAATTAATGATTTTAATGATAATCTTGTATAATTCGATTGTAATGAATAATTTAATAAAGCATTTGAAGTTGATAAATTAACAAATCATAGTTAACAAATTAAGAAATTAATTAATGACTAAACGATTAACTTAATTAATAATTAATGATTAATTAAGTAAATCATAATACGTAATTGTGTAATTGAGTTTTATAAATCAATAATTAAGGTTATTGATTAGTAATTAAGAATTAATTCATTAATTTAGTGGATAATTAATAAGTAATTAATAAATGGAAATAAGAATCAAGCAAGGAATAAAATATAATTTACTCGTGAGTATGTAATTAGGTTTAAACCAAATCAATCTGGTTGATATGAATCGATAATTATATTGATTGCCTCTGATGTTTATTTATTTCTGTAATGTTCTGTGATATTTTAGATATATCTGTGATGGTTGTGTATACTTTATTGTGTTTCATTGCTATATGTTTATCTGATGTTATTTATCTGTATTAAATTGCTATATGAATTCAATTATTGAATTTTAAATTATTTAAACTGTTTAAGTTAATTAGACAACTTGGCCCTTAAAATGGCGTTTGGATCTGATGTGACCGGGATCGGAAGAATCAATTTTGATTCTTCGAAAACCACATCGATCCAATTTAAACGTTAGGTCGTGAATTCTGAAATGAAGATCGAGTTGGAGTTTTCAGACTGCAAGGGTTATCGTCGTTGACTCTGAGGGTAATTCCAAAATGAGTGTGACGAGATAATGCCTTCGGTTTCGTTCGAACCCGGAACGAACTTGTATGGATTGAATGCTTTCAGCACATCGTCAGGCGGACGATGAGCATTCTAAGAAATATGTTCTATAAAGGTAATCGCAGCCTCAAGCCTCATCAACCGGGAATGGCTAAAACAGGGGAGATGCAGCAAGGTTAGGTGGGTCATGCCCAAGCAGGACAAGATATTTCCCCTGTCTAGATGTCCCTTATATATTTCGGCTTAGTGGGTGGTTGGTCGCGCCAACCACAGGGTTTATCTTGTTCGGGACTGTTCAGTAAGGAATGGTTCCGGCCTTGTGTTGCAGGGGATGAAGGGAGTAATCCTCGGTACGGTGATCTAGGCCCCGTACTGTGACGGGCGGTACCCCAGTAGCCCTGCCATTGTTGGAAATCCATTTTCCCTACGAGACCCTACGGTTTTGATTTGTATTACCCACTTTTGTGGCTAGTAGCTGGAATTTAATCATGTAACAATTTCGGCTATTTTCTATTTACTTGAAAACCCTAGACACTATTATAATATCACTGGATTTCCTATAAAATGTTTTGGTTAGCGTAAGGTAAAAACTTACCCATGTTTATTTGTGGGGAGTCTTACGTGATATCTTTATTTTCAAATGTTTTCAAAGTTAAGCAACTTTAAACCGTTTACTCATACCAGACCCATGTCTGACCCGGAGTTTGTTTTTGTTTTTCATAAACTCTCGGGTACCCAAATTTTTACGGGTAGCCAAGGGATTCAGGTTAGCTTTGACGAATTCTGGAGGAGCAATGGAGCAGGAGGCTTCTACGTTGTAGATATAGATATATGGTATTCCGCTGTGTTGGTATCTCTGAGTCACATTGTTTGAGTTGTATTGTATTGGGTTGTATTAACTAGACAGGTGTTATAACTGTCTAGTATTGACGTATTATCTGTATAACGCTGATATATGTAAAACTTTTAAATATTTATGTGATATTATATTTTGTTCCGTTCCGCTGTGAGATTCTAATGTAGTTGTTCTTTCTTTCTCTATCTTTTCTATTTTCTCATCCCTTTCTTTCTTAATGATGATACGTCTTTCTGGTAATAGAAGGACGGGTCGTTACAATCTTGTTCGGGACTGTTCAGTAAGGAATGGTTCCGGCCTTGTGTTGCAGGGGATGAAGGGAGTAATCCTCGGTACGTTGATCTAGGCCACGTACCGTGACGGGCGGTACCCCAGTAGCCCTGCCATTGTATGGAATCCAAAATCCAATAAGTGCCAACGGTTTTGATTGTATTACCCACTTTTGTGGCTAGTATCTGGAATTTAATGAATGTAACAATTTCGGCTATTTTCTATTTACTTGAAAACCCTAGACCTATTATAATATCACTGGATTTCCTATCAAATGTTTTGGTTAGCGTAAGGTAAAAACTTTTCCATGTTTATGTGTGGAAAGTCTTACGTGATACCTTTTGTTTTCAAAGGATTTTTCAAAATTAAGCAACTTTAACCTGTTACTCATACCAGACCCATGTCTAACCCGAAGTTTATTTTTGTTTTTCATAAACTCTCGGGTACCCAAATTTTTACGGGTAGCCAAGGGATTCAGGTTTAGCTTGGACGAATTTTGGAGGAGCAATGGAGCAGGAGGCTTCAGCGTTATAGATATATATTTAGTTCCGCTGTGTGGTATCTCTGTGATGTATTGTGTATTGTGTATTGTGTTGTATTAACTAGACAGGTATTTATAACTGTCTAGTATGTGATGTACTATATGTATCACTCTGATTGATGTTATATATTATGTGAATACATATGTGATTAATATATTTTATTCGTTCCGCTGTGAGATTCTGTTGTTGTTGTTCTTTCTTCTCTATCTTTTCTACTTTCTCACCTCTTTCTTTCTTATTAACGATGCTACTTTCTGGGAGTAGGAAGTGGGGTCGTTACAATCACCCCACGGTTGGGATCAACAACCGCACCACTAAGCCGAAATAAAAAGGGACATCTAGACAGGGATGACCTTACTCTCAAGTGGGGGCTACCCACAAAGCCTTGCTGCATATCCCCTGATTTTCAGTCATTCCCGGTTGATGAGGCTTGAGGCTAAGTGTTACCTTTAGAACGTTTCACTTAGAATGCCCATCGCCCACCTGACGATGTTTTCGCAAGCATTCATCCATACAAGTCCGTCCCGGGTTCGAACGGAACCGAAGGCACTACTCCTACTACATCCATTTTGGAAATATCCTCAGGATTAGTAGCGACTAGCCCTTGCACTTCACTGCTCCATCTTCGACTCCGAACACGTTTTTCGCACGAAACGTACAAACCGGATCGAAGTGGTTTTCGAGAAATAAATCTCGATCCCGGTCTCTTCGAAACGATCAGTGCATTTGGCCAATATTGATAGTCGGTTATTTAACTATCAATTAATATTCACAATCAACCATCAATCAATAAATAATTTTCCCGAATTATTTATTATCCTCAAAAATATCTTCACAAGATATATTTTCACTTTTCAAACCCTTTTGAAAACAGTTTAAAACTATCTTCCTTTCTCAAAATCAATTTCCTAAATAGTTTCTATTTCCACTGAAATCGCCAAGCACAAAACTTAAGATTTTTAAAATAATTTAAAAACACTTTACTTTGAAATATATTTTTAAACATTTAAGTTAAAACTACTTCAATAATTTACTAAAGATACATACTATATGATTTTTGAAAATAAGGTTACTTTATAAAATATAAAACTAGGTTTTCACATTTAAATATAAAATACTAAGTCACCTTTAAATAGTTATTTCAATAATAGATTTGAAAAATATTTACTTAAGAATTTTAAACATTCATAAATAATAAATTTCCTAAAATATGCTTTTTAATACCATATTAAAACTTTTATCTTATATTTAAAATTTTCTTTTGAAACTTATTGGCTATCCAGGGAAATATACTTCCTTCCACATTCTTCTTGAAATTCCAATTTCAAACACCTGAATCAATTTACAAATTGTTCTCAAATTTACTCTATTTTATCTCAAAAACCATTAATTTCAAATTTTATTTCTTTATTATTATTTAACATACTTTAACTGAAAATAAAAGTTTTAGATTTTTCAGATTACTTCTTAACCCTTTTAAATAAATTTAGACTTTGAATTTTAACATAATTCTCTATTTCTTTGATTGTTATCACTTAAGTTATAACTCATTAATTTTCTGTCTATTCAAAATTCTTATTCTTTTCCATACTCAAAATTTTTTATTAGTATTTAGCATACTTCAATTTCTTTTTCAATTCATTCTAATTTTATCAAATTTTCTAAGATTATTTCGTTTACAACTTTATTTCCTTTATTTTCTTTCCCAAACTCAATTTATATATTTTTGGTAATCCATTATACCCAAATATATCCAATCAAATCATAACATTCAATATTCCAATATATTCATCATATAATATCAAGGAATCACAACAGAGAATATTAAATAATAAATGTTGAGGGATCCAGTTGGATCCCTCCAACCTGTTTTTCCCTGCATCCACAGATGTTAGCACAATATAATATACCAATTCCAAAATATCATACTATATCACATCAATCAATTCAACCATTTCAAACAATTACTTAAATTTAATCATTTAAGTTTAAATTTAAACTGAGTGAGATTAACTCACCTTTGATTGTTTATGCAATCCAAACCAAACCAGCTTGTTTTCTTCACAACTTTGGACCTTGAATAAACATTTTATAGTTTATTAACATTTGAACTAATCGATCAATCAATTTCACAAATTTAACTAACTAATATTTAGTTTTAACTAATCTTCCATTGATAATTTTTAAAATACTTAAATAAGTTAATAAATTAACGCCTTAATAAAAAAAATTTTAAACTATAGTCTAGTAACTGAATCTTATTTTCCTCCATTTTCAACTGCGTAAGAGAAATATTCCATATAGGTTTTAAAAATCAAATATTTTTATATAATCTTCCAACATCTTAAATTTCCATTTATTTATTTGTTTGTTTGGTTATTTATTTTAAACTATCAATTTGATTTTTCAAATAATTTCCCCCTTTTTCTTCCCCCCCCCCCTTTTTTTAACCTATGAATATATACATAATTAAATCAAAATAGGCATGTATAATATAATTTTTCAGAAATGGGTATTCCTATTACTGTAAAAATTTATTTTCATTCTAATCTGAAAACATATATACTTATCTATAAAATTTGATAAAATAGGATCTGTTTATTTTCTGTAAATATTTTCCAAACTAAATACCTATCGCAATAAAAATTAAAATGAAATATACCTTACTGTCGATTTCGAGCTTCCCAGCTATCCACCAACCTACCGAAGCACCGTCGAATCCCCTGAGTACGCCACCGCACCTTCCCATCCTCGTACCCGCGTTCGATTTTAGTCACCAGCGCTCGAGGAAATGCCCCGCCGACCCTCGAGCAACCTAAACCTAACGCGCCTCCACGAACCCAAACCCTAGTCGAGCTACAAGAGTTCGAGACCGAGCTGGGGCCTTCGCGTGTCGAATCCCTTCGCCGCCGGCCCTTCTACGTTGCCACCATTCTTCTTTCTTCTTCTTTTTAATGAAAGAGGGGAAAACATCGGCTTCGAACTGCAAATGGGAAGGAAGGGGAAACAAAGTTCACGACCCTGTTGCCATCGGCCATTTATTTTGATTTAGAAGAGAAGCTTGCGTATTTTTATTTTTTTCAATTTTTTCTTTCTCTTCATTGATTTGGTTTACGAACAAGGAGGCTGTGATTTAATAATTTGCAAACTGAAAAGGATGAAGAAAGGATAATTCGATCTGAAAATTGAGCGGCCATGGATTACTTTTGTGAATTCAATTTGAGAATGGGTGAAAGAAAAGAAACGACCGCGATTTATAAAATAGAGTATAAGCTTTTTGCAGAAGATAAGCGACATAGAAAAGACGTTAGCACACAAAATTATCTCTGTGTAGGCTTGCCCAGAAAAATGATCGCTGAAGTGAAAGAACGGTGGCTGTTGAAAAGAAATCTCACAGCTCACTAAATATCTTAATATACTAATTTAATTAAATTTTCGATATAAGATTTTAACGCGTTAATATATCGTATGCTCACCCAACTACTCCAATCAATACGAAATTTGAAGTCCAATAATAATTCAATATTATGGATCCAATGGATCTGTTTTCGTCGAATTCCGAGACGCTGCCTCGGACAGGTATTTTTTAAATTCAATTTAAACGATATATTTTAAACACTGAACAAAACATTTAAAAATTCAATTTTAAAAGTTCTATCACCTTCAGTATTATTAATATAAATTTTACAAGTCTTCAAATTATTTTTAACGGGCTTAAATTTCCAGATTCAATTATTTATCCAATTCCGATAATTAAATTCAATAATTAATTATCCCATAAATACTGACATTTGAAATTTACGTCAAAAATTAACCGCTGAATATTTAAAATTAATTAAATATTCCAATTTCAAATGTACAAAAAATTTGGATCGTCACATTTAAATATTTATTAAAATAATATTGCCAAAATCTTGGGTCGTCACATTCCTTCCCCCTTAAAAGAATTTCGCCCCCGAAATATAAAACAAAAGATAATTCAAAAGCTTTTATATCAACCATCCAAGCATACATATCATCCATATATTAGCTAACAATCAAATAGTTTATCCTAACAAACATCACCATTTATCCGGACACAAATCCAGAAAGGCTTTCCTAAAACTATCCAGAGTTTCCCAGGTACAATCTCTGGGATCCTCGCTCCACTACACTTTAACGAGCTTCGCTACCTTGCTCCTGAGTTGCCTCTCGTCTTGATCAACAATCCGAACAGGGTTCATAACCACAGTCAAATTTGGCTCAGCCTCTAAATCTTCCTGGACTACTGGTTCTACAATCAATGATGGATCATGGACAAACTTCCTTAGATGGGATACATGAAATACATTATGAATTCCAGACATCCGTTCTGGCAATTCAATTCTGTAAGCTACAGCACCAATCCTATCCAGCACCCGGAATGGTCCAATATATCTCGGGGCAAGTTTTCCCATTTTTCTTAATCTAATAGCTCCTTTAATTGGGGAAACTTTGACAAAGACTAAATCTCTGATCTCAAATTCCAATTGTCTTCGCCTTTTATCTGCGTACTTCTTTTGACGGTCCTGAGCAGCTCTCATTCTCTTCTTGATAAGCACAACTTTCGCAGAAGCTTCACGAATCAAATCTGGTCCAAGCACAAGACGATCTTTCGACTCTAGCCAACAGGATGGGGATCTACACGGCCTTCCATATAAAGCTTCATAAGGTGCCATCTTAATACTCGCTTGGTAACTGTTATTATAGGAGAATTCTACCAGACGTAGATGGTCTTCCCACGATCCACCAAAATCCAAAGCACAAGCTCGCAGCATATCCTCCAGAATACGATTCAGCCTCTCCGTCTACACATCTGTCTGAGGATGATAAGCTGTACTCAATCTCAAACTCGTTCCTAAAGCTGATTGCAGAGCCTCCCAGAATTTGCTGGTGAAGATAGGATCTCGATCACTTACTATGCTGACAGGAACACCATGCAATCTAACTATCTCTCTCAAGAAGATCTCTACTAGAGAAGTTGCGGTACGAGTTGCCTTAACGGGTATAAAATGGGCGCTTTTAATTAGACGGTCCACAATCACCCATATTCCTTCGTTTCCCATCTTGGTTCTAGGCAAACCGTCGATGAAATCCATCGAGATCATTTCCCATTTCCATTTTGGAACTTCCAAAGGTTGCAACAAACCTGCCGACTTCTGTTGATCTCCTTTAACTTGCTGACAGATAGCACAACTTTAACGAAAGTAGCAACATCCCTCTTCATGCTCGGCCACCAGAAAACCCTTCTCATATCTTTATACATCTCAGAGATTCCCGGGTGGATATTCAGTTTTGAGCGATGACACTCAGATAAGACTTCCTGCCTCAATCCATCTATATTAGGTACACACAAACGACCATTAATCCTCAAAGCACCTTCATCGTCCACCTTGAAATTCGAATATCGACCATCCTTGGTTCCAAGAATCAGTTCTTCAAAATATCAATTCTTTAAAATAGTCACATATTAATTACTTCATTAATACCAAAATTTGTTTAACATTATCAACTTTAAATTTATTAGGCTTAACCGTTTGAAAACAAAACCCGAGAATACCCCCAGTTTTACTCGAGTAAACACTCGCGTTCCCTTTCATTTTCCCCGAGTCATTCTCTCGTTGCTCACATACGTTTCTTCTTCTTTTTATTTTAAAACTTAAGTTTAAACTTAATAAACTGTTTCCAGGCTCGAGAATCCCTCGTTCCAACCCGAAGCAATCCACCACTTTCTCGAGTATCAACTCGAGTCGCTCTCCACCCAACAAACTCTGACACATATCTACGCCGTACACGTGCACAACGTCTCGCCGTCTCTTCGGCGAACTTCACTACCTTCGGCGAATCGTAAAACTCCCCTACACTCGAAATTAAAACTCGATTCGATGCTAAAAATTTCAAATCGAAATTTAGCATTTCGTTCGAAAACGTGTAACTCAACCCATCCAACAAATCACTTCGCCCCAGTTACTCCGACCATCGAAGATGCTCCAACTCCGTCCTCACCTTGCCTATCCCCCATGCTACCATCCCCATGGAACTCGTGCAACTCGATGCATCAGAGGTGACGAAATCACCTCGTTTCCAGCCACATCAAAACTCGAGCATAAACCCTAATCTGGCCTCGTCCCATCAATTCTTGCAATAGAAAAATTATTTGACAATTTTCCTGAAATCATCGTTTTCCAATCTTGCTTCAAGAAAAATCTTAACATCCAATGTTGGTTCGATCATCAGAAAATGGTTAAAAAGCATATTTTGTTCAACTATGAACTGCTCGTAGAATACTAAACTTAAAATTACCATTTTTGTTTTAAAAATCTGATTTTGCAGTGTGGATTCAAGTTATGAAATTGAATTAGCATTTCATGACATTCGAATTTAACAAAATATTACATGTTTCCCTGTAAAACAAGATTCCAGTGGTGATACCTCACCAATATGTTTTAAACAGCTTTTAGAATCTTGATTTAGGTTTAAACCTTCTTGTTTTGTATGAAAACTCTAAGCTTAACAATGCTTAGATGAAAATATTTTGAGTTTTGAATAAATATTCAACTCTGTAACAATAAACAGAGAAGTCCAGTATATTCAATATTTCATAGAACAACATATATATAAACACAGAACTATATTCAAAAATAAAACTTATACAACACAATATTATCAATGAATCACCTGTACAGCTTTTAATTATACTTAAATCTTTAAAATTCGTGTTTACTCACCTGAAAAGATTTCTGAACAGAGAGCACTTCTGTTGTTTTTAAAAGCTGCAGTTTTGATCTTCCCTTAAATCCTTTTGCTTACTTTGTTGAATTGAATTTGAGTTTTGTAAAATGATGATGCTTCTTATTTTTCTTTCTGGTTTGCTATGTTTTCACTGAACGAACAGGAATAAGAAGATACACATATATATAGAAGAAAGGATTTTGTATAGGGAAGGTATTATCTGGTATAAGCTCATCTATGGTCAGATTTTTCTTTTCTTTGACTAACAAGATTTTGTTTTCTGAAATTGAAATGATTTCTAAATATTTGAATTGATTTTATTTTGGGATGAGATGATAGTATTAAATGCATATGCTTCCCATTTTGTTTACATACTTATCCCCTTTGATTTTTGTATAGAGATATTTTGTTTTATTATCTCCTGGCTTGCATAATTCATATACATACATTTGTTTGGTTTTGCTTTATACTTTTGTCCTTACAAGTTTTAACTTATGTTGCATGCATACCATAATCACTCAATCCTTGTTTTTATTTTTATTTCTATTTTAACTATCAACATTTAATTTATATTCATATGTTTTATACTTATATTTTATACTTATATTTGATATTGATAGGATTGATTTTATTTTAAACATTTTTAAAAGATTTTATTTCATTTTAAACATTATTATATATATTACATTCATATGCATAGATTTAGATTAAATGTTAATAATGTAAAGCATTAATTAAATTGAATAAGGTAGATTTTTTTTAAATATTTTTGAAAGATTCTATTTTAATTTTTCAAATAAAAGTTTCCTTTTCAAAATACATATTTATATAAATAAATGGAAAATATTCCAAAAGTCTTATTCGTTTTTAAAATGATAAGTTTACATTTTATTTAATTGGATTAAATATTTATTAAAATAGTATTGCCAAAATCTCTGGTTGTCATAAATAATAACGTTTAGTTTTTAAAGAGACCGGGATCGGAAGTTGTCGTACTCTCTGCCAACTCCAAAAAACACTTTAACAACCATGTATACGATGGAGATTCCAGAATGATGTAGAACGTTGGCGGCGTTCCTTTGAGGAATATACATGGGCCCGACTCCCGTGAGTTGGCAAAAAGTGGCTAAAACGGGAGCGATTAACGGACCAGTGACGTAGCTCCTCTTATCGGACACACTCCTTCGGTACCTTTCTATTACTTTTTGATTGATTGGTGCCCTTTGATTTTTGGGGGTGTGGCTCGAGGTGGGCGGTAGCTGCGCGCTATGTGTCACCACCAGCCCGGATGCGAAATTGGTATATCTACCCTGGCATTGCCTAGTTGTGCCGTGCCACCTACCCCAGTGAACCTTGTACGAGTTTGATTTGTGTCGTACCTATGGAGTATCTTCTCGTAGCCTCCCGATCAGGAGGTACGCAAGTACTGTATAGACTATTGGAACTATGTATGTGTTAAGACGGAAAATGTAAAGCATTAAAGTTATTTTAAAGTAAGTTTATTTTACTTTTAGACACTATTATAATAGCATATGTTACTACACAGTTGATAGTTTAACGGATTCTTAGAAGATGTGAATCCCGAGCATCTCTTAGGCTACTGCACTCACATTAGACAATGGATAGGAGACGTCAAATCCCTAAACATCTCTAATGTCATTCCACTCATATTATTTACCGTTGATTTAACTTACATAAGATCTGTTAGTTCTGACTTGAGTGTATTGTCCTTTTGATTCACTCGGGTCAGCCTGAGCATTTCAGGGATTGAAGACTTTACTTCTAGAGGACAAAGACGAAGTTTGTATTACTATTATTTACTATATTGTTCTACAGCATCACATTGTCCCACTGCATTGTCATTTATTATTCTTTATTATGTGTAACTCTGATTCTGTGATGTATAAGTATAATCAAATGTTTTGTAAAGCAGCTTCATGAACTGTTTATTTGATTATTACATTTTGTCGTTCCACTGCAAGATTCTATTTTGTTTTTTGTTTCTCTACTTTTTTTATTCACCCCAATAACAATCCGCCCTTCTGTATGGTTTGAGTCTAACGTGTGCGGTTTATCATCGATTTAAAGTATACAAAAAGGCGGGTCGTTACAGTTGGTATCAAAGCTTTTGTTTAGCGGTAAACCTTAGCTTTGTGTGGTCTGACTCTTTACTAATAGGGTAATAATACCCTATGATGGGTCGCTGAGTGTATATATATGAGAGGGTGTATTTGTTAGTGTTATAAAAGGTTTTTTATATTGTGTTAATTTGTTGTGTTTTGTATTTATAAATTCTGGTTGGTGGATAGGACGCTATGACATCAATAGGGATTTCTAAACACTTAATAGGACAGACCGATACAATATTTGTTTCGAATATAGGTGAATGAAATAATTTTGCCTATTGTATATTTTTATATATAAAATATTGATTTATAAATGATATATATTTGGTTGTAATATAATTGTTGTTAGGTAGTGAAATTTATGTATATAGGTTGGAAATAAGATTTGAAAAGTAAAATAAATGAGAATAAACTGGAAATTTAGAACTTAAGTTCCGGGGTTTTGAAAATTTCTTCCGGATGATTTTGGAATATAGTAATAATATTATTAGAAATATTTTCTGTTATAAATATTTCAATATAATTTGAAAGAATTGTTTTAAAGAAACTTTGGGAAGAAATAAGTTCGGTACTCCCCTCTCTGTCACTGGAAAATAATTTCCGTGATGAGTGCACGCATGATCGACATTCATTTTCCAATTTCGAAGTGGAAAGGCCACTATAGTAATTGGACTACAGAATTATTTTGATAAACAAATATAAATTTCAAATTACTTTAAATATAATTGGATGTATAAATTGTAAGTATATACATTTATCTATTATTTTTTAAATGATTTGAAACGGAACCCGACATTTAGTTCTTAAATTTCTATAAATTAAAGATTTTCAATTATTGTGATGGAATGAAATTTTAACCATTTGATGGTTTAAATCCTAAATGAAAATAAAAAATTAAATGCTAAATTATAAATGAAGTACACAAGAAATTTGAAATTTGTAACTTGTAAACAAAAAGATATGAAAGTGAAAGACGTAGTTATTGAACATTTATTTACTAAAATGAGTTAAAATAAGCCTGTGTATGTTTCATTTGCATTCTTTAACATATTTTAACTTACCAACTATAAAAAGTTAAAATGTTAAAAGAAAATGTAATAGGAAATTTTACAAGTAAAACTTGAAGTAATGAAAGTATTCAATGAATTTGCCTTTATAAATAAGAATTTAATGTTATAATTGTTGTAAACTTAAGTATGACTAAAAGGCCACTAATTGAATATAAGAGAAAAGTTATAAAGAAATGGTAATAAACTTAAGTAAATGTTGAAGTTATTTATAATAAAAATAAGTAGAAAGATGAATGCTGTAAATAAATGAAACTAAGTAGTGAATAAACGAATGTAATACAATAAAAAGAAGGTTTACATGATATACGTAAATGAAAATAAATGAAAAATTGTAAGAAGCTAAATGTAAATTAAAAAGATAAAAAATTATATGAATGAAAAGGAATGAAACAATAAATGTTGCGTAAGAAAATTTATAAGAACAAACTTAAATAATGTTAGAATTTGTTGTTTGTTTTAGTTTATGGTTGCTTGGGCAAGTATACTTTAAAATTATTTGGATGTATGAATAATCTATTCAGTTTCATCTAAGACTGTTGAGTAAATGGTCCACTTAGTCGTCTATTTTTCATCTGTACAATTTAAAGTTTTTGAACCCGAACAACTATTTGTTTTGTTTGTGAAACAACCCGCAAATCCGTACCCCTTGAGTCAACACTATTCTACAACAATCAACTCAAGTTGTACAGAAATACGAACCATTTGGGTTAAAGAAGAAGGGGTAGAAGAAGGAAATAGAAAACAATAACAGAATCTAACCATCGCAGCGGAATAAAATATAGTATATAAACAATGATCATTACACAAACACATATGTATCTGTTTATACATACATCATCAGAGTATATCATCAGAGTTCACACAACATCTATAGCATACAACTGGATACATAACTACTCAACACAGCGGAATATATATATGAACAAGTATGGAAGTACGTATCGTCATCCAGCTCGTCTCCTGAGCTCCACAGCAACATATCTTGTATCGTATAATACTCGGTCTGACCCGAGCATTACAGTTAAATAACACCCAAGTCAGTCTGGAATACAAACGTGAGAAAATCACACCCAATTGATTGTTAAAGTTTCAAAAATCCTTTGAAAACAAAAGCATCTCGTAAGACCACGCCACAAATAAACATGTCGGGTTTTTACCTTACAATAGCTAAAACGGTTTTATATTAAAATCCTCTGATATTATAATAGGGTCTATATACAAATACTTATAAAATAGCCGAAATTGTTACATTCATTAAATTCCAACTACTAGCCACAAAGTGGGTAATACAAACAAAACTCGTACAAGGCTCATAGGGAGAATGGATTTCCAACTAATGACTAGGCACTGGGGTACCACCTGTCACAGTACGGGGCCTAGATCACCGTACCGAGGAGTACGCCCGCTCCCCTGCAACACAAGACCGGGACTACCCCTTACTGGATAATCCCGAGTGAGATCACCCCACGGTTGGTATCAGCAACCGCCCACTAAGCCGAAATAAAACGGACATCTAGACAGGAATGACCTCACCTTGCTTGGGTGCTACCCACCTAGCCTTGCTGCATAACCCCTGATTTTCAGTCATTTCTGGTTGATGAGGCTTGAGGCTAAGCATTTCCTTTTTAGAACATATCCCTTAGAATGTCCATCGTCCACCTGACGATGTGTCGCAAGCATTCATCCATACAGGTCCGTCCCGGGTTCGAACGGAACCGAAGGCACTACTCCTACTACACCCATTTTGGAAATATCCTCAGGATTAGTAGTGACTAGCCCTTGCACTTCACTGCTCCATCTTCGAATCCAAACTTTTTTCCACGAAACGTACAACTGGATCGAAGTGGTTTTCGAGAAATAAATCTCGATCCCGGTCTCTTCGAAACGATCAACGCAGTTGGCCAATATTGATAGTCGGTGATTTAATTATCAATTAATATTCACAACAACCATCACATAATAAATAATTTTTCAAATTATTTATTAATCTCAAAAATATCTTCGCAAGATATATTTTTTCTTTTCAAAACCCTTTGGAAACAGTTTTCAACTATCTTCCTTTCTCCGAATAAATTCCAAGTATTTCTATTTCCATTGGAATCACCAAGCACAAAATTTTAGATTTTTTAAAATAATTTCAAACACTTTATTGTGGAATATATTTAACATTTAATTTAGAAAAATTTACTTTAATACTTAATTTATAATAATACTTTAGAAATAACTAAAATAAGGTTACATTATAACTATACATTAGATTTTCTTCTTTAAACAAATACCAAATCATTCTTTAAACAATTATTACAATAATAGATTAAACAAAGTACTTACTTTAGAATTTACTTTTAAACATTTAAGTTAAAACTACTTCAATAATTTACTAAAAATACATACTACATAAACATTTGAAAATAAAGCTACTTAATAAAAATATAAAACTAGATTTCTACTTTAAAAAAACAAAATACTAAGTTACTTCTTAATAATTACTACTAAAATAGATTAAAAGAAAATACTTACTTTAGACTTTAAATACTAGAGCTAACAAATTGTACAAAACTTCCTTTCCTTAAAAACAACTTTAAAACACTTAATTTAAATTTAAAATTTTACTTTTAAAAACATGTACTTGGCCATCCAGAGAAAATTCCAACTTCAATCACTTAAATCAATTTCCCCAAATTGATTTCCAATTTATTTTATTTGAAATAAGTTACTTTAATTACTCAATTCATTTCAAAATTCATTAGTTATGGACTTATTATTAATGTTATTATTTCCCGCTTGTTTTTAAACCTTTTTAACTGAAATATACGGATTTCAACTTTTCCCAACTTCTTCTTTATTCCTTTCAATACTTTAAATCTTAAATTTCGAATAAATGTTTTGTTCTTTTTAAATAATATCGCTGAAGACTAAAATTCATTAACTTTCTGTTTATTCAAATTTCCTTTCTATACTCAAGAGTTATTTATTAAAAATTTGAAGTCACTTTATTTCTTTCCAATTCATTTAAAAATTTATTCCAATTTCTATAATTATTTTACTTACAATCTCACTTCTTTAATTATCATACCAAAATCCAATTATATATATTTTTGGTAATTCATCATACCCAATTATATCCAATCGAACCATAGCATTCAATATTCCAATAAAGATCATCATAGGATATCAAATAAATCACAACAGAGGGAATTGAATAATTTAAATAAATATTGAGGGATCCAGTTGGATCCCTCCAACCTGTTTTTCCTGCATCCACAGACGTTAGCACAACATAAATATCAATGCCAAAATATACCATACTGTAGCACATCAATCAATTTAACCATTCAAACAATTATTTAAATTTAATCATTTAAATTTAAATTTAAATTCACTGAGTGAGATTAACTCACCTTTTTCTTTTATTTAGCAAAACCAATCCACCATGACTTGTTCCTCCATGATGTAGACCTTGAATAAATATTTATACATTTATCAATATTCGAAATAATTGAACAATTTAAATCCCATTAATAATTTAATTAACCAGTGATTTTTGTTTTAAACTAATAAAGTTTAGTTTTTAAATCAATTCCCTTGTTAAACTACATATACTTAAAATTTTAATTTATCTAAATTCAAAAATCTAAGTTTTATATAATTTTCCATGCATTTTTAAAATTCCCATATTCTTCTAACAATAAGCTATATGAATTTCATAAAAATCTTATTTTATCTAAATTCTTTCACCCTTTAAAATTTTCCACTTTCCATAGCAAGATCTTAATCACACATGTATTTTTATTTGTTCAAAATTCCTCTTTTTTTTTCCAATACTCTGTATATAAAAACTGTATATATATTTTTATACTAATCAAATTAAAACAAGACTACATATATATTTATATATTTATTTCTATTTTCCCAAATCTGTAAAAAAAATATTTCATTAAACCTTATATTCCAATTTTCTTTCACCTACAAAACTTTTATATATATATATATATATATATATATAATCAATTTAAAATTTACAGAAAGGTAGAATTTGAACCTCACTGTTATTACTTTTTTTTTCTGTCTTCTGTAAATTGGAAAAAAATAAGTAGTCTTTATTGTAAACTTATATCCTTATCTTTCATATTTCCTAACCTGAATATATATATATATATATAAATTTTAATTAAAACAAAAATTTAAATTATACCTTACTGCTTAGGGTTCGACCCTTCCCCTGCGCGTCGATCTTTTGCCCTAGCCCTCACCGTCTCGGCGAAACCGCACTCACATCCTTCCATCACCCAGCGCAACTTGAAATCGAGGCTTCATTTACCACCATCGGCCAATCAAAAACTCAGACCAAACTCCCTTTGCGACCCGCCTTATCACCACGCTTCCTAACCCTACCCCCATCTCCTCGATCAAAGACGAGCTCGCTTCCCATCGCGACGCGGCGACGATGCTGAGCTCGCGAATCGACTGCGGAATGGGAAATTGCCCCCCGAATACGATTGAGGAAGGGCATCGCCCTCGTCTTCGCTGTCCTCATTAAGTTTTATTTTGAACATTTTTGATTCAAATGGTTAAGAAAATGAAAAGGGGGACGAAGATAGGATAACGAGTTCCATCGGCCATTTCTTTTATTTTGAAATGAACTGCTTGATTTTTTTTCCGAGGAACGAAATGATTGTGAACGAGAAAGCTAAGGATATGAGGTGAGTAGTTGGCTTGCTTCAGAAGACAGAGGAGAATAGGTCGGCAAAAGAAACATAGGTCGACTGTGATTTGATTGGTGACATAATATATTATATTTAAATTAAAACGATAAATTATTGTCTAGGTGTTTTTATTCGGTACGATCACACGATGACTCCAAACACTACTAAATTTAAAATCCGACAATAATTCAATATTACGGACCCAATGGAACTGGTTTCGTCGAATTCCGAGACTGTGCCTCGGAAGGCTATTTTTAAATTCAATTTAAACTATAAAATTTCAAAACCGAACAAATCACTATTAAATTCAATTTTACAACTTCTATTATCTTCAATGTTATCAATATAAATTTTATAAACCTTCAAATTATTTTTAACAGGCTTAAAATTCCAGATTCAACATTTTACTCAACTTCAAGTTATTTAATTTAATAATTTAATTATCAAATAAACTGTGATATTCGTAATTCAAGTTAAAATTACCCTATTGAATCTTTAAAATCAATTAAATATTCTGATTTTGAATGCACGAAAATTCCGGGTCGTCACAGTTTGATATGAATGGACAATGGATTTGTGTTCATTTTATATGATGATTGTATATTGGTTGCAGGTGATTGTTGTTTATATTGATTTGTTTGTTAGTGGTTGAAAAAACTTTAAATATTTCATTTTATATAATTATTAAGTCTTTCTAAATTATATAAGTGAAATACAGGTTATGGAAACAATTGCTACTGCTTTTGGTTTCATAATTAAGCATTGTTTGCCCGTCAAATAGGTACGTTCTCGGATAACGGTTTTCTTAAGGATATTATACTGTTTTCCCGTATTGGTATATATTATTTTGGAAATATATGTTATATATTTTTATGTTTGATATTATATTTTCTCCCGAGCCTCTCCGTACAAAGGAGACTCTACCGAAATTTTTCGTTAATTTTGGACTTAGAAATTTTTCTGAAATGTTTTTCAAACTTTTGTTAAACTTGAAAATAAAAGATTTAATTGTTTATAAATTTAAATATTTGGCTTAAATTATTTTATTTTGTAAATTTATTATTTATGAATTTAATATTTTGAATAAGAGATATTGATTACTTAATTCTTTCTTTTCCCTTCTTTTTCCTTTTCGAGGACGAAAAGTTATGAGTGGGGAGAGTGTAACAATCCGTAAATTTGGATAATTAAATAGGTTAATTTAATAAGATTTTTGTAATTAAATATAGAATGAAATAAAAACTTTATAATTTATAATGAAGTGAATGTAAAAAAATGAAATGTAGCAATGGTAATTAAAACAAATTATTGATAATTGGAGTGAAATCCCAATAATGAAATTATGTCAATTGTTGCACTTGGTTATAAAAATTTGAAAATAAGTAAATAAGGAAAGTATTGATAAATAAATGAATGAGTATAATTAATGGTAATTGGATGAATTCAGTATTATGTAAGTAATTATAATAAGTAGTTGAATATGAAATAAACTTAAGTGTAAATTAAAGGTTACGATAACAATATTATAAATTACCTATTTAAGTTGTCAATGAAATTAATTGGAAATCAATTGCATTTAAATGTAAGTAAATGTTCATTAATGTAGGATGGGACTACAATTGTAAAGTGTGAATGTAATGACATAAATGGAAATGTTTATTTTATTCATAGATAAAAATAAAAGAATGAAACTAAGTTGAATAAATTAATTGAGATGTTAATTATAATAAATGTATATATTTGACAAATTCAACATAATTGAAACAACGGTTATACAAAAGAAAGATGGAAATATGAATATCAATGTAATAGATCTGAACCAATGTTAATTTCATCCATTTGATAATAATTTATTGAATACGAAATTTAAAATCAAATAAGTGGATTTATTGGAATTTCAATTAATAATTAATAAATTTATTAAAATTGAAATTAAATACGGTAATGGGTAAATCAATTAATTTTGAAGTGATATCTAAGTGGTTTAAATTATTGTAATTGTTTAAGAAATCAAAAATGATGGAATTTGTGAATTATTAAATTTGAAAAGTGATTTAATTAATTTAATATTAATTTAATTTAATTATGTGAAATATAGCCATTTTGGCCATTGATTCGAATTTCGATGAAACCGGTTTCATCGGATCCATAACGGTGAATTATTGTAGGATTTCAAGTTTTGTAACGATCGGACTTGTCATTTGATCGTACGGGCTTGAAACGCCTAGAAATCAATTTAACTGAAATCAATTTGAAATAACTTGATTTTAGCATAACTACTTCATACGATGGAGTTTGGACTTGAAACATGTTCCGTTGATTTTAAAATATTTTAAAACATCTATTTCGATATATGGGTTGATCCATTTTCGTTCCGGAGTCGGAACGGGCTTTTCAGGCCGTTTATCGGTCCAACCCAAGTCAAATCTGATCCGTTATTTCTATTTTCTAACCTACCTATAAATATCTCATTATAAACTCTAGCCATTCCTTATTCTCATTTGTCTGTACGTACAATTCTTTATGTTGCTCCTCTTTCTCAATGGCAGACAAACCCTAAAATTCACAATCCAGTTTCAATCCAAAATTCCACTTCAAAAATTCAAATTCCTCAAATAACAACAAATTGTATATCGATTTGAAGCTTTCAACGAGTGCATCTCAGATCTGTAATTCATTTTCCAAATTGAACCACTGTTCGTCCATAAATTAAAGAACAAATCACGATCGTTCATCGAGCCGTAATCAACCTCGCATGATCGTCAATTGGAGGTTACCGTTGCATGGAGATTGACGAGTGCAACTCATCGCTGCAGTTTGTTTGGTCATTGGCCGGTCGGATTTTCATCGAAAATTCAACTAGGGTTTGTTTTTTTGGTGGCTGCTTATGCTATTCGTGCGCGACTGATGACGTGGAGTTGCCGCTAAAGGGAGGGTCGAGGCCAAAGGTTGATCGATGGCGTCAGGGTCGGTGGTCGCAGCTTCAGGTGCGTGCGTCAGGCATTTTGAGTGGCGGCTATGCAAATTAAAGTGTCGACCGTTGATGATGTGGCGTCGCTCAGGGCGAACGAACTCAGGCTGGATGTTGCGGTGGTCCGGTGGTGGGCGCTGGCCGTATAGATGCTGGCGTTGGTCGATCGTAAACTATGGCGGCTCGGTAGGGTTTCTGGAGGATGGGGGAGCCTGTGCATGCTGACGTGTTAGCATAGGTGATGTGTATTATTCCTTTTATTTATTTTAATTTAAATTTCGATCGTTCTGACTTTAATAATTTTTGCGTACGAGGTCCGTTTCACGTGCGGGTTTTTCCGCTACGATCGTATTAAAACCCAAAAAATTTTGGCACCGGTTTGGGCGGACTCTGAGACTGTTAAAATTTTAGGTTTAAATTAGATTTAAATACAATTTAAATTCAAAGGTGAGTGTTTTAACCCACTCACAACTTCTAAAATTTCTTATGTTTATTAAATTTAATTCATGATGTGATTAGGAATTTATTTATAATTCTTTGGTATATTTTTAATCATCATCTCGGATAAATTGAATTTATTTGAATTAAATGGTTATTTAATTTATTTTTGCATATAAACTGCTAGTTAATTACCTGTTATTTATTATCAGTTTTTGTATTGATAATTACGGATTGTTTTGGATGATGATTGTGATGGATGTTGATTGTTGATATTGGTTGAATGGATGTTTATTATATCGTTATAAACTGCAAGTTAGTTATGGATTATTATTAATTCAGGATTACGGTTTGAAATGATATACAACCGTAAAATATTATGCGGATTGAAATGATAAATATCTGTATCACTTGACCATAGGATAGAGAATTATATACAGACACCGTGGTCTATATATAGTAATAGTTTCGAAATGATTTCTATGGTCTTGTAAAGAAAAATATGATTTGATATAAATAGTGATTTTAGATGTTATATAAATGTTATTTTATTCCTGATTTTTAAGCTATGTATAAATTTGTTTTAATATAGAATAAGCTTAATAATAAGTTTGATTTTTATTGAAGATGATATGGTTAAGTATCTAAATTATATTTTAATATAGAGTTATAATGATTTAACTAAATTAAGGTTGAAAGATAAATTTGAAATTTATTTGAAATTGAATTTATTTAAGAATTAAACTCAAATAAGTTTGATGTGAAATTATTAAATTTGAAATTTTAAAAGGTATGATTTTTATAACTTGGTTTTGGTTTAAGGTAAATTAAATGAATATTTCAAGTATAAATAAATTATAGGAAATATTTAGTTATTGGTAATTTGGGTTTTATTTAAATGGTAATGGATTTATTAAGTAAAATATTTCAAAATTGTATAATAGAAAATTGAATTATATATATATATATATATATATATATGAAATTACCAAACTTAGTTTTGAAATTGTCGAATACTTAAAGTTTGAAATATACAGAATTTGAAATGGTATATTTTATGGATCAAATCTGTTTTGAAATCAATATAATTTGGAATGGTTTATTTGGAAACAAAATTGAATCAAAATTTATGATTTGAGAGTTGGTTAAATCAAAAAATTTGGGATTTGACTTGTTTTGGAATTGATTTGTGAAATTGAAGAAGCTATTTATTATATAAAGTATTTTAATATTTAAACCATTTAAGTGGTGGAAGTTATGTTTTCAAAGTTACGAATTTCAAAGTTTTGTGATTTCAAAGTGTTACTTTCAAGTGTTTTGGTTTCGAAATGTATTACTTTGAAAGTGCTATGATTTTTGGAAAAGAATATATTTGAAATCAAAAAATGATATCATATTGATTTAGTTTTGAAATGGAAATGATATCATATTTATATGGTTTTGAAATGGCAATGATATTTCGATTTAAAGTATAAATTATTTTGAAATAACGGCGGTGTAATAATAACGTTTGGTTGTTAAAGAGACCGGATCGGAAGTTGTCATGTTCTCTGCCAACTCCGAAAACCACTTTAACAACAGTGTACACGGTGGAGATTCCAGAATGAAGTAGGATGTTGGCGGCGTTCCTTTGATGTATATACGTGGACCGACTCCCGTGAGTTGGCATAAGGTGGCTAAAACAAGAGCGATTGACGGGCCAGTGAGGTAGCTCCTCTTATTGGACACACTCCTTCGATACCATTCTATTACGTTGTGATTGATTGGGGCCCTTTGATTTTTGGGGGTGTGGCTCGAGGTGGGCGGTAGCTGCGTGCTATGCGTCACCACCAGTCCAGACGGGTAATTGGTATATCTACCCTGCCATTGCCTAGTTGTGTCATGCCACCTACCCTAGCGAGCCTTGTACGAGTTTGATTTGTGTCATACCTATGGAGTATCTTCTCGTAGCCTCCCGATCAGAAGGTACCCAGGTACTGTATAGACTACTGGCACTATTTATGTGTTAAGGTGGAAAATGTAAAGCCTTAACGCTATTTTAAAGTAAGTTTATTTTACTTTTAGACACTATTATAATAGCGTATGCTACTACATAGTAGATAGTTTAACGGATCCTTAGGAGATGTGAATCCAGAGCATCTCTTAAGTTACTGCACTCACATTAGACACTGGACAGAAGATGTCAAAACCCGTAAACATCTCTGACGTCGTTCCACTCGTATTATTTACCGTTGATTTAACTTATATAAGATTTGTTAGTTCTAACTCTAGTGTTTTGTCCTTTCAATTCACTCGGGTCAGTCTGAGCATTTCAGGGTTCGAAGACCTTACTTCTGAAGGACGAAGACGAAGATTGTATTACTATTATTTACGATATTGTTCCACTGCATCACATTGTTTCGCTGCATTGTTATTTATTATTCCTTGGTATGTGTAACTCTGATTCTGCGACGTATAAGTATAATCAAATGTTTTGTAAAACAGCTTCATGAACTGTTTATTTGATTATTATATTTTTTCATTCCGCTGCAAGGTTCTATTTTGTTTTTTCTTTCTCTGCTTTTTCTTATTCACCCCAATAACAATCCGCCCTTCTATATAGTTTGAGTCTGACTTGTGTGGTTTATCGTTGATTTAAAGCGTACAAAAAGGCTGGCCGTTACAAGTAATCAGCCAATCCCAAAAAAACTTCTAATCTTAGTTAAGGTCTCGGATCTTTTCCAACTGTTGATAGCTTCGATCTTCGATAGATCCATAGACGATCCATTCTCCGAAACTACATGTTAGAGAAACTTCAATTCTATTTCCCAAAAATGTCAATTTGAAAACTTCACCGTTAGTTGATGCTGCCTCCGCTACCTAGCACTATTCTGAGATGGACTACATGTTCTCTTCATTCTTAGAATATACCAAGATGTCATCAGTAAATACCAACACAAATCTTTCAAATACTCTTGAAAGATTTGGATCATCAAGACTACAAAGAAAGCAGACACGTTGGTCAATTCGAAAGGCTTGACTAGTTGTTTCTATGAACCATATCTTGTTTGAAATGTTAGTAACGTTACACTATCCTCTGCCACCCTCAATTGATGGGAAACTGTTGCTAGGTCTAAATATAAGAACACCGTGGCACCACCCAATTGATCGAATAAATCATCTATTCTAGGTAAAGGATGCTGATTTTTATCGTCTTCTCATTTAAATTCTATAATCAGTACATAACCTCAATGTCCCATCCGATTTCTTCACAAACAGCGCTATAGCTCTCCGTGGCGAATTACTAGGTCTAATAAAATTCTTCCCCTCCAACTCCACCAGTTGCACCTTTAATTCGTTAATCTAGGTAGATGTCATTCTATTAGATGATCTACTTAAGGTCTCGACTCTTGGTCCGAGTTCTATTCAAAACACTATGGCAAGTTTCGATTGTAGTCGCGTACCAACTCAAAAACATCTACATATTCTCCTACAATAGAAAACTGATTGAATTCATCCTTCATGCCTTCTATAGCACACAACAGTGCACATACATCGAAATATGATACTTCTAATGAGTACAAACTTTCATGACAGCAATCAGGGTGTCTTAAAAATATCACTCTATCTTGGCAGAATTTCCTAGCATCATACAGACTTAAGCAACCCATATCAAGAATTATCCTAAAACCACAAAATTAATCACATGCAGATTGTAAGCAAACTTATGATCTAACAAATCATATTTTACATGGTCACATCACATTCCAAGAGTTGCATAGTCGCCTATCGAATACGCAACCCACATTGTCTAATCTCATTCCCAATGTTTTGGTTTTTTTAATAAAGAGAAAATAAATGAAGAGAAGGCTGTGTTTTATGAGTATATGTATTATTGATTTTGGCTTGGGCAAACCCCCCCCCCCCCCCGGCCTAATCTTATTTACTTATTTCCCTTAATATAAAATCCCTTCATTCAAACATTCAATGCATTTCTTTTTATCTGTATGGCCGATTTAATTACTTAATTACCACATGGTCTATTTAATTAACATTTTAAAATGTCTCACACTAATTAATCAAACTTTTATTAAGTATTTATTTTAATTAAATCCTTCTAATTATCATTCGATAATTTTTTATTATTAATTTGATCTCATATTTTAGTACTTCAAAATGTGAGTTGTTATGTTAGGACAACCTTAGTCATTTCCACTTCCTTTTTCTTGGATTTTGCATGGGAACTCTTATACATAATAGCCATGGCTAAAATGTTTTCAAAGGTTTCCGCGAACAAAATATGACTATGGACACCGTCTTTGATTCATGTATGCCAAGTTTAATATACATCTCCTGATACCCCCCACAAACGTGGATAACAATGATAGACATCACCATCCCTCCATGTCAGTACGGTCTAGTGTACCGACTTATGTATTGTCCCATATTGAAACTATGGGTTACAGGATCAAATCTCGCAAAACATACTTTCGACAGCTTGAAGACTGTCATACTAGAAACCATGTTTAAATGTATCAAACCAAGTATACGTAATGTAGGAACAAGACCTTGTATAGTAGTCGTCTCATCACATGAGTCGCACAAGCAACCCATATCATGTCTCTCATCCTAATCATGCACCCGATCACTCACTCAATCATCATGTCAACCATTTGAACTTCGACCTTGAAGCCCGTATCTTGTTAACCTCAAAACCCAAATCATCAATTTTTAGAGTTATGTGGCTTCGAACCTCCGAGTACCTTTCGAACCTTATTAAACTTCTTTGAACTAAGTTTGGTGATGATCAGTGTGTCCCGAACCTAGTCCTAGACGTTATCTCTAGGTCTCAAACATAAGCTGACATACATAAGCCTTAGGACGGCACATGACCTTCGTATGTCGGCATATAGGATCCATATGTCGACTCATTAACAACGGGCAGGAGCCCATGTTCCTCATTGCTCTTATACGTTGACATGTTCAATTTTTATGTGAGCTAACGAATCATATACGTCGGCTGGTTCATCCAAGAAATACTTGGTATCTATCTCACGTCAATGCCAGCCTAAGGAAACCATATACTGACTCATAAGGTCATATGATGGCTTATGGATTTTGCATGCTGCCTTATGTCTCTGTTTTAAGAGAGATCTTCTCATTGTCCTTGCCATGTGCCGGCATATGGAATCCATATTTCATGTCGTGCCTAAATAGAATTAGCCAAATGTCATTGCTTCGTAGCACCAAGCTCCGCCACCCTTTGTCTTAACACTCCATCATCGTTCTAACACCAGTTTTAATATCATTTTTTCCCTTGTTTAGAATGTCGACTTCGTTATGAGCTTTACACAAAAATCTATAAGTTCTCAACCACTTTAATCGATTAGCTAATCTGAAGAAGTCCGTATACATTTTAATATATTCAACCAAATGATTAGAATCAAGGCTTCACCTAGATTATTTGTAAGCAAATGAACTCTAGTTCACTATTGCACTTTGGTAAAGTCCGTACAAACTTTAATATATTTGATTTGTTAAAATATTACCAAGGCCTGAGTCAAATCATGGGGTCTCACAACTGTAACTCACAACATCCATCTATAATAAATTTAATGGAATACGTATAAAAATTGTAGATTATTATGAAGAAACTACTGTAATGGTTATATGAGTATAGTTGTATTGTTTATGAATGTACAATTTAATCAATGAATACACACACATATGTATGTACATGTATGTGTGCGTAACATTGTCATGTATTTATTTAATCTAAAAAAGGGTTTAAAATAATTAGTAAATAAATAGTATATTTATATATAAGGTCAAAAATGGTAAATGGAGAGGAAAAAAAATTCGAATGTTGAATTTAAACAAGGAGACAATTTCAGATGAGAGGGTTTTTAGGATTAGAGATAGGATCAAACTTTTTAACTCCACTATAAATAGACCGTCTAATCTATCACTATTTCGACCGACTATACATCTTGATTTTTGGGCGGTGACTATCCAAACCATCAAAAAATTTACCTCCCCCAAAATCCACCGTATATAATTGGATCCGTGTTTTCCGTTGCTGAAAATAGCTGGTCGTTAGAGTACTTCTCTTTTCTATTACACTTTTCTTTATCTCCAACTTAAACTAAACCTCGACAGGCAACTCTATCATTGAAATCGAGAAAGAGTTTTCAAAGAAGGCTCCCTCATTTTCTTTATCGAAATCCATCAGGTTGAAGAACGGTAGTTGAGTTTTACAAGCTAGGTTCAATATAGTGCATAACCAATAGAAGAGAAAAGGGTTAAATAAATGCATTTTTGTCCACCGATTTTTAAGAAAAATTAAGAGGGCTAGTCGGCATTTTATTGGTTCCAATTGAATTTAGCAAGAAAACCTTTTTGTCTAACCAAGCTTGTTCATGAAATGCATCAAAACTATCCTGAAAATACTTCGAAGATACCAATATAAATATGCAACCATGGTTTCTTATTTCAAGCAATGATCTGAAGGCCTATGGTACTAATGATATATTCATACTTCAGCTTTCACTCGAAGTGGGATAAAGGAAAGATCACAGCAACCAGAGTGTGGTTAAATATAAATACTTTTTTTTTCTTCCACCCCCAATATCCATATAACAATCATATCATTCACAGAAATCAAATATATTGAGAACATATATACTGGAACTATGCTAAATGTACAAACTTCCAGGCTGTTGAAATCTTTCTGCCGCTGTTTACGTTACATCATTTGTGCATATGAACAGTAATCTTGATCATCGCTGCTGTTCAAACTGAGCTGAGAGAGGAATAAAATTACAATGATATTGGAAAATTGTTAGAGCTCAACGCACCTCCTACTCAGTACTCGGCACCTTCCTACTTTAACCTCTTCGCCGCTGTAAAATAACATGATTATGTGAGAAATGAGGTGGAAAAAAAAGATGATAAACCATTTAATGTTAGGTACGTCACATCGCAGATTATCGAATAAATACAAAATCCATATAAATTAAGAAATTAAGATAATACTAACATGAATGCCAACTATAACAAAATAATCTGTATTCGCAATTTAACTTATAAATGTGCGTTTAACTGAAATAAATGATTGAAATTAGACACAACCTGAACAAAAACAAGATGCAAAAAACTAGAAACCGAGTACAAGTGAAGGTAACAAATAAGTGCTACCTATCAATGTGTTCAAAACGGGTTATAAATCGCAAATCGTAAAGTTCAAACTTTAAATTGAAACGAGATTCAAATCGTAAATCGTAGATTCAAAATATTCGTATTTGAAGGTTTGCACACAATTTGAAATTGATTTTGATGTTTGAACTTCTACAATTAAACATAAAACTCAATTTCCTCTCTTATTATATTTTTATTTTATTTTGAAAACATTGTATTTTGAATTTTGAATCCAAATAAACATATTAAGTATGTTAGTTTATAAATAGAATGTTTTTTTATTTGCGGTTCTGACTAAGTTTGGATCGTAAATAAATCGAATCGTTAAGGGAGAGATCTGATCCGAATCGGGATTTAAATCGTACGATTTTAGAATTTTTGGCAACAATGCTACCCATAATGAATTATTTTACCACTTTGAATTAAATCCTACTCACGCCCAAAAAATGTGTCCTTTGACATAATATCATAGCAGATACACAATGCAATACGGCAAAGTGCCAAGTCTATGCCCAACTTTTCATCCTTTTGAAGTGGTAAACTGTATTGACCTTACTTACAAATTGGACAGTTAAACAGACAATTGAAGAATAGATTAATGGTAAAATCAAACAAAAAGTACATACATTGAGTGGGAAGAAAATCGGACTATGGAGATATGTTTAAATTCAGTTCTGCATCAAATTCATATCACTGACACAAATGTATTTAAAAACTCAGTTACGAGAAGAAACGCATACATACATTGAGGGAAGGGTTGCATTAAACTTCATCTACAACCCCTACGGTTTTCCAAACTGCACGATTCGCCCACGAAATTTGCAATCGAACAAAATTTTGTAGATATTTTTGCGCATGTCTCAAGGTCATCTCCACAAAATTTTAGTTAACATGAACAATCCAAACATAATCAAAATAATATTTCAAATCGAAATTTAAAATAAATATTTCAACGATTGAATTATCTTAATATTTTGAACACATTACAGTTACAAAATGGTCTTATATTTTGGGAACATGATGTTCGTTGTGTATAGTGAATACACCCGATGTTTATTTGAATCAAATAGTGTAACTCTAGGAATAATGTAGTAAAAGAAGATGTGTTGAGTATTCTGTTAAGAGAATCAGAAAGTTGATCTGGTTTTGAGGCTTGTTATTAAAGCAATATTTTCCCCACTCGAATAGTGTTTGCTAACATGTACGGTGGCAAATTGCTTCCTAGGACACAACAAAACAAGAATTCAAATAATAGCAATGTCTATGGATTCCAAGGAAATTTCTTTGCAGGGAAAAAGAGAAAATGAAAAGTGATTCTTCAACCAGTTTTACTGTGTACATAGCATTCGAAAATATGCTTATATGAAGGGATACGACTATTTCAATTTCAACAGTCATAACTGTTCAAATTTGAACAACCAAAAAACCGCAGTAAAAAGAAAGAAAAAATAGCCGTAGTTTAATAGACATATTCATTTGGTTTGTATTTGTTATGTACATTTATTCATGCACACGCACATGCAAAGTGCTAACCAATTTCCACACATGTAACATGGTAGCGTCAATTTTTCCGTTTCTCCTTACTCTTATAACCAATAATTCAAGTGAAACTCAATACACACACAAAAATGTTTGAAATGGTTTCACGATGTGAGACTAAAATAATTTGCTTCCACTTCAAAACAATCTTCTCCAACATTATACGTGCACGCGCACGTGTTTGTTTATGTATGTATGCATAGGGAAGGGATCAGCTACACAACTTTCGCAACACCTTGATAATTTTTTAAGTTAAATAATTCATAATGAACCAAACTTTAATGATATGTCTTTATATAATTAAAGATCATCTTCACGGTGAAACTGAAATTAATATTTAAAAATGAGATTAGACTCAATGGTTAGTACTTAACATTAAAATGGTCTTCTTTTTTTTGTAAATATGATGCCCCTAGTTTAGATTAAACATCCCAAAAATTTCATTTGATTTCAAATTGTGTAGCTCTAAAAACCATAATAACGCAGATGGGGTATAGTAGATCTTTACCAACATATTGGCGACAACCTTAACCTTTTATTTTCAACTTCATGTTTCTATTAAGTTACTCGTTGTTTTCACTCTTGTCACTTCACACACACACACGGTTTCGCTCGTCGCTTCACACACGCAATTTTTATTAATTAAATAAAACCATATATTCAACCTGAAAGAGCCATAACAACCGTTTTAGCTTGTTATTTTTAAAAATGGTACTTACAAACAATTTTCAAACAAATTGGGTAGCGATGGAGTGAATTCCCAAACAAAAATACACAAAAAATTCTATATTCAAACAAATAAACAATACACAAATGATATACACACTTGTATATTTGGTATAATGGACAGATAATAACTTGGTCAGGCTCAAACCGGGTTGGATAGTGATGAAACTGTACCCGTTCCAATAATAATCAAGTTGGGCCCAAGTCAACTAAGATAGTCAAAACTAACCCATACCAAGGTTTGTTATCTCGATTTTGACCTTGGTCTCAATCATCTCTAATTTTAGAAATTTCTATCCAACTCGTAAATTTTGAAAACTTGGGTACAAGTTTTGATTTCGGATCTTATTATTTATCTTCATATAATTACACGTATATTTGTTTAATTAATTGAAACAAGATGTGTAATTTATCTTTATTTAAAAAATAAGATGTAAATTAATATTAATTAACTACAAGTAATTATAACATTAACAAGGTATTTCTGTCGAAACCTTAAACCTTGGTATTAATAGGGTGGGTTCGGACCAGGCTCGAGCCAAAACTCATATCCTTTATATACATAATATACATACATCTGTGTGTATATATATATGTATACATACACATATGTGTGTATGTAAACACACATGGATATATGTGAGAGTGTGTGTATCAACCTCTCCACATTACCTTATCTACACACCTAAGATTTTTCAAGCAACACAGCTCAAAATAGAAATTTGTAGAATGTTGTTTACATGCTTCAAGTCATATTTACAAAAATTTGGCTAATTTTGAAAATCCTATCATATTCAAAATAATATTTTAAATAGACGGTTAAAATAAATGTTTTAACAGTTGATAGTCCTTTAACATTTCAAACATGTCAGAAGTTTCAAAATGGTCTTAATTTTTATAAACATGAGGTTCATAATGTGGATTGAACATCCTCGAGTATCATTTAATTACTAATAGTTGGGACTAAAATTTGAAATGATACCAAACTTTAGGAATATTTAACTTACAAGCATCATCTACACGCATCGTGAGATCATTTTGAAATTTCGAGTATGTTCAAAATGTCAAGTTGAATATTAATCATTGAATTTATCATTTAATTTTAAATATTACTGGAAATGTTAAAGTTATCCAAACAAGTTAAACCTTATGTGAATTCAATATTTAATTGCATAAAATAAAATATTTTCAATGTGTGGATCCATTCAAAATGTTTAACTCCATAAATCATCAAGATGTAGTGTGTAAGGGTTGTACCGTAAGGGTTTTACTCGATCCCTTCTGACTACAACTTTAAGATTTTCAAAGATACATAATTCTAAACCGAGTGAATATTCGTAGGTATGTTCTTGCATGCTGCAAGATTTTTCAAAGTTAAAATAGATGTTTTAAATGGATTATATCGACTTTAACATTTTGAACGTGCTAGAAGTTCAAAATGATCTCAGTTTCTATCGACGTGATTTATATAGTAGATTGGACATCTCTAAAGTTTCATTTTGATTTCAAGTAATGTCAAATCAAAACCATAGTGGTGTAAAATAAGGTGTAATGAAAGAAGAGTGTGGTAAGAGTGTAGTAGATATGCATACACATGCATTTATGTAGGAATAATTCCACCACACATCTTCACTACATGCATAAATTTTTTAGAACTACACAATCGCTTTATAATGAATTTTTTTTATATGTTCTTACATGATTCAATATCATCTTTGTAAAATTTAGGTTTATAACTCATAAGCATAACATATTCAAAACAATACTTTCAAATTGGTGGTTATAATATGTTTTAAAAGTGGATATTGACTTAATTCTTTTAACATGGTAAAAGTTTTTAAAAGATCTAATTTTTTGGTGAACATGTTGTTCATAGTGTGGATTGAGCATGCTCGATGTTTCGTTTGATTCCAAACTATGGAATGGGACATATCAAAAGATAGGTGTAGCGGATCCTCATTCGTATATGGGAAGGGTTTCACTATACCCATTTCTGGTACGTCTCATCTACGCCTACAATTTATAATGCTAGAAATTTTGAAATCAAATGAAATTTTATAGATATTTTTTTTACACAACTTCAGATCATCTTCCAAAAAACGAGTAATTTAGATAATGTTAACATTTTTAAATAATATTCCAAACGATGATTAAAATAAATGTTTACGCAGTTGATATCGAGTTAACATTATGAACTTGTTAGAAGTTTTGAAATAATATCATTTTATGGGCATGATTGTAACGACCCCTAAATTTTAATAATTTTTATTTACATATTTAACTGAATTTTGTGAAATTTTAAATATTTGAATTTTGAAATGACAATTTTTATATTTGGAAAACGTCTATTAAAATATAGAAAATGGTAAATTTTCATCATATAATATGGAAATTTGTTTTATTGTGTAATTTTATTTAAATTCAAAATCAGTTAATATTTGATGATAATGAAATATTTTTCAAACCTGAATATTTTTATATAATAAATTTGTAAATCGTCTTCTGAGTGAGACGTCACATTTCGTTTCGTCAAATTTAGACTGCAATTACTTCATTTATCTTAATTTCGGCGTTTAAGCGGCATTTTCGGTACCGATTATCGACTTTAGTTCGGTCCTATCACTGATATTTGTATACAGTTTTGATCGTCTAGTCGTACTGATCTCCGCAGTATATTCATTTGTGTGTTTTGAAGTCCGGCACGTGACGAAGTCCGTGAAAAGATTAACCGTGTCGTTATCCGTTTTGAGCCTTTTGGTTTCTTTTGTCGTTTTGTATATGCCGTGTTAAATCAAACAGCTATTGCTTTTTCATATTCCCAGAATTCAAACTAGTGACTGTCACTATTTCTTGGTTTCAATCAATTCAGTTGGTTCGTTTATTTTATTTTTTTCCGTGCAGCCTCTGTCTCATTTGGTAAGAAGAATATATATATTAAAGGTTATATAATATGTTACGTTCATCTTTCCCCTGAAGCCTTTTGTTTCATGCCTATTCAACTCCATCTTCCATCTGTTCATTTTTTTTATTTTGTTCTGTGCTTATATATATAAAAAATCTAGTTCGTGTATATGTTTGTTCCTCCACCTTTCCTTTCAGCTAGCCAAGCGCCTCTTCCAGGCTCACCTATCACGTGGCCATGTTTTATCCCCTGCAGCGCTGCTCACCCCACCATGGCTGAAGCATCTCAGCCTCGCCTTACTTCATCTCCATTCCCTCATCTACCTCCCATCCATCATTGGTTGTTGCTTGACCTGCCTACCCACCTCCACACGTTCCAGGCAACCGACCCTACCTCTTCCTCCTCTCTTCCAATAACTTGGCATCACCTCTGCCTTGGCCGAGCAAGCACCATGAGCTACCTCGGGTTCGCCTTCGCTCACTAGCATCCACCTAGTGTGTCCTTTCCTCGGTTCCATCTTCTTGTCTATACATAGGTTAGTTATATAAGTTGTTGTTTTAATTTTATATATATATAAGTTACCGTATACATATTATTATTGAGTGTGGTATAATATATTATATATATATATATATATATATATATATTTGTTCATATAATAATGATTTTTGAAAGTATGGGTTTAATATAAATATATATATATATATAAACTAAAGGCATATATTATATGCAGGTGCAGTTATAAGCTTACAATATATTATTCTATAGAAAATATTATATATATTGTGTTATAAAGCCTGATCAGTCTTATCAATCTATATTATAAAATGTTGTAGACTGCCTAAGTCTACTTGGCGGTTAAATATTACATATAGTATAAAATTGTTTCTCTTATAATTGACCATATACGTATATAAAACAGTTTTGTCAGTTGATTATAAACATATGTGTGTGTGTGTGTCAAGGTAAGTCTTTATATAATAATATGTAAGTATATAAGTATGTAAGGATGTTATTTTAAATTTAACATGTGTTGAAAATGATTTTGAAACAGAACACGTAAAGATGTTATTTTATATGTGTATGTAAGTTTATATATATATAAGGTTATATATATATATATATATTAGTTCATATATGCAAGTTTACTTGAGTTAGTTTTGTATATTTCTAAAGATGTATTTTTTGGTGTTTAAAATTTAAATATTGATTTTAATAATATAATAATAATGTATATATATTTTCAGTTTATATCAAAACTGATTTGTTTTGCTTTCATCAATTCCTGTTATCAGCTCTATTCATCGAATTCGTGTCAATCTTGTTTTGCTTTGGAATTCGTAATTCATCTCATTATATTCTCTCTCTAGTCTCGAAAGGTGAGCAATCACTCACGATTAACATTCTTATATTTATTAAATTTGATTTCAATTGAAATGACAATTGAAATATGCTGCTGTTAGTTATTTAAATTATCATATATATATATATATATATATATATATTATTAATTTGTTCACCTGTGACATCTGACACCATGATATGTTGGTTATTTTTATCACTAATGATATATGCATGTGGCTGATTGTTATATTATTATCACATATGTTATCACTCTGCAAGTTCCCAGTTAGTATAGAATTCTCTATGCGTTGAAATGATACATACCCGAACGATCATATAGAATAGGAGAAAATCGTTATGGGTTGAAATGATAAATCCAAGCGATTTTCATTGACATTGAATTTGGGATTGCATGTTGAAAAGATATATACCCATAGATATTTAAATTGCGGATTGAAATGATAAATATATGTATCACTTGAGCATAGAATGGAAAATTATATACAGACACCGTTAGTTTATATATATATATATATATTGAAAATGATTTCCAAAGTTTTGAAAAGGAATATATGGTTTTAATAAATATTGATTTTAAGATATTATATATAAATGTGTTTTTATAAAGGTTTAAATTTTAGATTTCTAAAATTATATGTTTTGAAAATTTTATAATTATAAGTTAGTTTTGAAATTATAAATTTTAAGAATTTACTTATAATTTTACTATTTTAAAATATATAAAATAAGCTTTAATATAAAATAAATTTAAATGATAAGATTTGATTTAATAAAAGTTAATTTAATTACTACATATTATGTTTTAAGTATTATTTAAATTTTATATTTTAAAAGTAAACTTTACATAATTTTAATAAATTAAGGTTGGAAAGATAAATTTAAATTAATTTGAAACTTATTGGATTTGAGATTTTAAAGATATGATTTTTATAACTTGATTTTGATTTAAAATAATTAAATGAATATTTCAAGAAAATAAATTGGAAGGAATATTTAGTTTATTTAAATTGTAAATTAAGGTTTAAATGAAATTATATTGGATTGACTAGGTGAATATTTCAATATTAAATTATAGTAAAGTTGAATTTGAAATATAAACGAATTTATCAAAATTGAGTTATTATAAATGTTTGAATATTTAAAGCTTTGAAATCTATTGAAATTGAAATGGTTTGATTTGTAGTTCAAATCTATATTTGGAATCGATATAAAACGGTTTATTGAAATGTTGAATTAAATTGAAATTTGTGGATTAAGACTAATTTAATTGAATTTTTGAATTTGAATGATTTGAATCGATTTGTGAACTTGGAGAAACTGTTTTACTATCTTAAGTATTATATATATATATAAATATTTTACTTTATAAATTATTTTAATATAAAATTATTTTAATATAAACTACTTTTAAAACAAACTATTTTAATATAAAACTATAAATATTTTAATATAAACTAATTAATTTACAACTCCGCCTGTGTAGTTTCCTATGCAGCCTGTCCCAAGCCAGGATAAGGGAGAAGGTTGTGATAGGTTTGGCTAGCCAACGTACAAATCACAGCCTTTCTTATGGAAATGGAACCTAATTAAAGCCTTTCTTGTGGAAATGGAACCTAATTAACTTTCGTTGGAGCGTAACCCTCTTAGCGACGGGTCATATCGAGGCTCGGATATGGTGAAAAATGAGCAAGGGTTAGGTCGTCACTCCGTTAGTGGCGCGTCATATCGAGGCTCGGATATGGTGATAAATATGCAAGGGTTGGGTCGTCACTCTCTCAGTGGCGTTCTGCATCGACGCCCTGGTGTAGTGATAAATGAGCAAGGGTCTTCGCACTTTACTCAACGGGTGCGAGGGCAAGGAATCTAGTCGATGATAGTAGGATTTGGTTAGATAGTTGGAATGTAGGATCATTAACAGGAAAGCTAAGAGAGATAGCTCATACTATAACTAAAAGATGTGTAAATATCTTACGCGTTCAGAAGACCAAATGGACGGACCAGAAGACGAAGAAGGTGGAGAATACAGGCTCTAAGTTATGCTACACGGGAAAAGAGCGTAACAAGAACGGGGTAGGCATCCTAATTGACAAGAACCTTAGAAATGAAGTTGTCGACGTTAAGAGACAATGGGACAGATCATCCTAGTAAAGCTGGTAGTGCGCAATATGATTCTGAACGTCATTAGTGCATATGCCCCACAAGTAGGTCTAAGTAAAGTCGTCAAGAGGAATTTCTGAGAAAAGTTAGATGTTATGGTTGAAGATGTGTCTAGTAGAGAAAAACTTTTTATAGAAGGAGATTTCAACGGACATGTTGGTACGGCTAGTGGTGGGTTTGAGAGTGCATGATGGTTTTAGATATGGCAATAAGAACCGAAGAAAAAATACTAAGTTTCGCTATTGCTTATGACCTCATGATATCTAATACCTTCTTTAGAAAGAGACAGTCACATTTAGTTACTTTTAGTAGTGATAACACTGTAGCCAGATTGGTTTTGTCCTTACTAGAAGAGATGACAAACGAGGTTGTGTAGATTACAAGAATGTGTTGTCTCACAACATCAGCTTTTAATATCCGAGTTTCGTCTTTGGATACGTGTTCGATGGGATAAAGGAGCCTAGATTAGTCTGACGAAATGGTGGAAACTCAAAGGAGACGCTTCACGGGTGTTTAAGAATAGGGTGATGGAAGAAGGGGCATGGATTTGAAAGGAGAAGCAAATCACATGTGGAATGAGATGTCAATGTGTATTCGGAAAGTGGCTACTAAGGTGTTTGAGGTAACGAAAGAAAATAAACGCGACCTAAAGATTCATGGTGGTGGAACAGTGATGTGCAAAAGGCTATCAAAGAGAAGAAGGAATGCTATAAGTGTTTGCATCATCACATGAGCGAGGACAACATGCAAAGGTACAAAGTTGTAAAGAAGAACGCAAAGAAAACGGTGAGTGAAGCAAGGGGTCGGACGAATGAAGACATGTATCATAAGCTAAGTACGAAGGAGGGTGAAAAAACGCATATAGGATAGCTAAGCTCTGTGAGAGGAAGACAAGAGACTTCAATCAAGTTAAATGCATCAAAGATAATAATAATAGACTTTTGGTGAAGGACGATGAGATAAAAAAAATAGATGGAGAGATTACTTCCACAAGCTATTTAATGAAGAAGGTGATAGCACTTTGATCGAGATAGACGACTCTTTTGATGACAATAGTATGCATTTTGTTCAGAGAATTCAAGAATCCGAGATAAAGGAGACGCTAAAACGGATGAGAGTATGTAAGGCATTGGGGTCTGATGGCATACCCATTGAGGTGTGAAGACGCCTTGAAGATGCAGGGATAGTCTGGCTAACTAAATTGTTCAATAATATTTTCAAATCAAACAAGATGTCAGATGAGTAAATGAGAAGCATATTAGTTCCAATTTTTAAGTATAAATGAGATATACAAAGTTGCACAAACTACAGAGGAATTAAACTTATAAGTCATACGATGAAGCTATGGGAGAGAGTCATCGAACATTGATTAAGAAAAATGACAAGCGTTACAAAAAACCAATTTGATTTCATGCCTGGGAGGTCGACCACGGAGACTATTATCTTGATAAGACAACTTATGGAGAGGTTTAAGGAGCAAAAGAAGGATTTACACATGGTTTTTATTGATTTGGAGAAAGCTTATGACAAAGTACCACGAAAGGCGATGTGGTGGGCTCTGGAAAAAAAAGAGTCCCAAAAAAGTACATTACCCTTATCAAGGATATGTACGATGATGTTGTGACTAGTGTCAAAGCATGCGATAGTGTAACCAGTAACTTCTCCATTAACATAAGATTACATCCGAGGTCAGCTTTGAGCCCCTACAATTTTGCCCTAGTGATGGATGAGGTTACGAAGAGTATACAAGAGGAGATTCATTGGTGTATGCTATTTGCTGATGATGTTGTACTAATTGATGATAGTAGAATTGGGGTTGATAGACAACTGGAGCTGTAGAGACAAACTTTAGAATCTAAGGGATGTAGGCTTAGTAGAACTAAAACAAAAAATATATGAAGTGCTTGTTCAGCGGTGTCAGGTCAGAGGACGGAAATGTTATTCTGGCCGGACAAATAGTTCCTAAAAAGGAATCCTTTCGATATCTAGGATCAATGTTACAGTGTAATGGTGAAATTGATGAAGATGTTATTTTTCCAATTCGAGCAGGATGGGTGAAGTGGCGACAAGCATCTGACATTCTCTATGACAAGAAAGTCCCACAGAAGCTTAAAGGAAAGTTCTATAGAACGGCAATTAGGCCTGCGATGTTGTACGATGCAGAATATTGGCCTACTAAAAACCAGTACGTCCAGAAGATAAGCATAGCAGAGATGTGTATGCTGCGATGGAGTTGCGGTCATACAAGAAGAGACCGAATTAGAAATAATGATATGCGTGATAAACTTGGAGTAGCACCAATTGAAGTGAAACTAATTCAACATCGATTAAGATGGTTCCAAGGCACCTGTGCGTTGAAATCATAGGCCGTGTCGTTTGCTCAAAGAGAGGTAGAGGTCGACCAAAGTTGACATGGGAGGAAGTTGTTAAAAGGGACTTGAAGGGTTGGAATATAGCCGAAGAGCTGGTAATGGATAGAAGAGCGTGGAAGTTAGCGATCCACGTACCAAAACCCTGAGCTATGAGTCTTATAAGTGTTAGATTATAGGATTAGGGAAAAATAGCCCAAGACGTAGCATTTGGTCTTTGATCAATGTTACTATCAGCACTATTATTACTATTTGTACTGTTATCATCATTTTTATTTTTATTTTATTTTATTTTATTTATTTATTATGTATTTTTATTTTTTTTACATACACATGTATTTCTATTTTTATTTTACTTGGTTACTATTATTATTAATTTACCTATTTGACCTAATTTTATCATTGTTATTGTTATTGTTACAACCTTTAAATTACTTTTGTCATTTAGTTTCGGATTCTATCTCTAGCCGACCCCAACTTGTTTGGGAATAATGGTTCTATTGTTGTTGTTGTATTTAATTTATATTAAATAATAGTAAAGTTGAATTTGAATATAAACGAATTTATCAAAATTGAGTAATTATAAATGTTTGAATATTTAAAACTTTGAAATCTATTGAAATTGAAATGGTTTGATTTGTAGTTCAAATCAATATTTGGAATCGATATAAAACAGTTTATTGAGACGTTGAATTAAATTGAAATCTGTGGATTAAGACATAATTTAATTGAATTTTTGAATTCGAATGATTTGAATCGATTTGTGAACTTGGGGAAATTATTTTACTATCATAAGTATTATATATATATATATATATATATATATTACTTTATAAATTATTTTAATATAAAATTATTTTAATATAAACTATTTTTAATATAAATTATTTTAATATGTAAACTATTTTAATATAAAACTATTTTTAATATACTAGTATTTTAATATAAACTATTTAATTTACAAGTATTTTATATACAAATTATTTTATTATATTAACTATTTTATTTATAACTATTTTAGTAGATATGCTATTATTAATATCTAAACCGTTTAAGAGGAAAGTGTAATGAATTTCAAAGTATTATATTTTCAAAGTGTTATAATTTCAAAATGTTACAATTTCAAAAGAGTTAAAATTTTGAAAAGTGTTATGATTTTGGAAATGAATATTATTTTAAGTGAGAAAGGATATCGTATTGATATGGTTTGAAATGGATATGATATTTTGGTTTTGAAGTATGATATTGTGAAATGATCACGGTGTTACAATAACGATTGGTTGTTAAAGAGACCGAGATCGGTTATTGTCACTCTCTGCCAATACCGAAAACCACTTTAACAATCGTGTACGCGTTGAAAATTCAAGAATGAAGTAAGATGGTGACGACGATCCTATATGAGGTATATACGTGGACCTGACTCCCATGAGTTAGCTTAAGATGGCTAAAATAGGAGCAATTGATGGACCAAGTGAGGTCATTCCTCCGATTGGGCACATTCCTTCGATACTATATTCTGACTTTGTGATTTATTTGGTGGCCACCCTTGATTTTGATTTGGGAGTGCGTTCCGAGGTGGACGGTAATAGCTGTTATGCGTTACCACCAACCCGGAAGTGTAATTGGTATATCTATCCTGACATTGTCTAGTTGTGTCGTGTTACCTACCATATCAAGACTACTACGAGTTTGTTTTGTACCATACATATGGAGTGCCCTCTGATAAGCCTCAATTCAAGGAAAAGTTACGGTATAGCGGTTCTTTATCCTACACACATATACATATATATAAGATAGAGTTAAGGGTATGCCCTAAGGGTAATTCTATAATTTAGTAAATTATTAACTCTACAGTAAAATCTCGTTCGAAATAAAATATGTTTTACTTTTTATTATATACTTGTTATAATGCGTTGTAATTAGTTAATTAATTAAAGTAAATTTTAACAGAAAATCCATAAATGGTGTGTTTTATGATAGTAATTACAATGTGTATAATCAAAAGCAATTTATCACAATGTAATACACACATTGTTTTAAATATTCATAGTATACCGAATATCGATACATCTATTGAGATTAGAGTATGTAACACTCTTCAAATGTTATGTACTGTATTACTCATGCATGTTGAGGACACCAAAGGATTACATGCTGATAATTATTGGATAATTATGAAATGCCTCACTCGATAGTTTTCTGTTGGTTAATATAACTAAGATCAAACAGAAAATGTCAATGTGACAATATTACACAATTCTCTTTACTTAAGAATATTGTTGACCTTCAATGTGGAAACCTCGTTTTGATTATATTTATATCGTGGCACCGTGTCTATCGAACGACTATATTTATGTCGAGTGGAAGCACTGGAAGTGAAACATTATTCAATAGAGGATTTGTATCCTCGATTATATGAGGTTAGTATCACAATCAATTGAAATCAACACAAAGTCAAAGTCTCTGGCCATGGCAGTTCAATTGATAGTAATTGTTATTACTGAACCATATATGGTTTTGACGAAGAAAATTGTTGTAAATAATTGTCATTACCGGGTAACGCTTAAAATAAGTAAAATAGGATTTTACTTAAACTACGTAAGCGATAAATTTGACCATAATCTCACATCACTTGCTAAGGTGACGTGTGAATGACCACTAGCTAAGGTGACATGTGAACGTTAATATTCGAATTGTTCGATATCGATGACCGAATTTACACCTAAGAGTTACACAACTGAAATGTTGAATACTTCGACTACCACCTGATTTAATTAATTATAGTTGTTATAAATTAATTAAATTAGTTAATATTTATGAAATATTAATTATAAAATTTTATTCGATTTGTGTTGAAAATAGTGTGCATATAAAAATTTATACGCAAGTACTGATATACGATTCTGATGTGCGTTTAAATTAGATTTAAATACATATTTATTTGATCGGGCTTGAATGGCTGGCCGTGGGGGTAGGATATTATGGTTGAATATTGATTCAAAATGTGTGAAATAGTAAGAGGAAAATGTGAATCTAGATCTATTTTTAGCTCCTCTCTCAACTATTTAAATGCCTTTAACACCACTTTTCCACTCTTTAACTTATGGCATACTCCATTATTTCTGGCCAACCCTTGTCGTCCTCCACATTTTCAAGCATTTTAAAACACAAATTAAATTAAAATAGTAGATTGGTGGCTGATGCTTTCAATCTAGTAGCTCTTTTTGAAATTTTTAGATACAAATCCAATGAGTCAATTGATTCAACGTTTCAACATGTTACAACTAGGTCATAGCAAGGTAATAGTTTTACTTACATTTATATATATATGTATATGTATGTATATGTATATGTATACGTATGTATATGTATATGTATATGTATGTACACACATACACATATATGCATGCTTATCAAGTCATTCAAGTACTTTAAACTGTATATATATTATCACAAATCCACATATGTCTTTGCTGTCAACATTGGATGAGTATATATATGTGTGTGTGCATGTATGTATACGTACATGTATGTATTAAAAAAAATTATGTATATACACATATATTATTAGGCCAGAAATATACAAAATTACATTAATTTTCAAAAATAGTTAATAATTTAAATACTTTTAGAACATTTGTTTTAAAATATAAATATAAGTATATAAAACATACATATACATATTTTATTAATTAATTATATCATTTTCGAAAATAAAAAAAATAGCTATCTCTACTACTAATAAAGAAAATTCATTGAACTAATTTACTCGGTGTCTTTTTGAAATTCAAAAATGTCCTTACTTTCCGTTTATAGGTATGCGCTCATATGGTTACCACCGCATCTGTGACTCTCGTAACAATAGTATGATTTACCAAATGACTAAATTGTGGAGTATGTTTGTGAAATGGAAGAATTTGCAATGAGTTTTTGAGGAGTATGTTGGTGGTGGGGTTTAGAGTGAGAAGTGGCATGCTAAATGTAAGAAGAGGGTTGGCGGTGGTAAGGATTTTAGGTTCATTGGTGTTATTATCATGGTAGATGAAGGTGACTTCTAATTAGGAGAGGAGCATTGACAGCGGGAGGGGATTAAGTTTGTTTTCTAATATGCAGTCTGTATGTACTTTGTGATATATATTTTTATTTTTGTGCACTTCAATTTTAGTTTTTTAGTTTTCTATCTCAGGTTGTTGTTGTTAAAAGTATATATATTAAGTAGAGAAGTGATTGATGTATATTGTGTATGTAATATGTGACTGTTTATTATTTCAGCTACTTCATGTTCTTTAGGAAGATTATAAGCTTCATATATCATAACATATTTAATCAACGAGATAGTATGATTTCTTCTAACATTTTCAGTGGTGTAGAAGATGGGTATATAATAAATCTATTGGATCTCAGAAATTGTTCTACTATAACATGAAAATGCAACAAATTGTACCAGCATGGTTACTTTGTTTTCTACCACTATGTAAACCAAATTAAAATATCTTAAAAAACTACATTCAACCAATACGACTCGTGCGATGTACCTACTATCCTACAACAAATAACCCTTTACACTACAAACCCAACAATTGTCGTGTGCGAAGCACGGATCTCATATAGTATATATAATTAAATTTGTATATTTACATATATAATTTATTTTAAATCTAATACCTAACTTTTCTATAAAGTATATACGTATATATTTTATAAATGTACATATAAATATTTAATAAAAATTATATGTTATGAAGCTGTTTTCGAAAAACAATTTTTTTTAATAATTTCTATATGGAAATCTTTATTAAAAAATTAAATTTTAAAAAAAACCATGAGTTTTTAATATAAAAAATCATTTTATTAAAATATTATATTGGCCCAATATTTACGTATACATATATTCATTTATTTGCATTAAATATATATAGCTATTTTATATAGAATTTCTAAGTATTAATTTAATATGTACGTAAGATTATGTGTGTATATATTAAAAAATAAATAAAATTTATTTTTGAAATATAATATATATATATATATATATTGAAATTAATATAGTGATTTGAATTTGAAATTAATAGTTATTGTATTATGCAGATTTAGATTTAAAATTTGAATTTAAATTCAAGATATTTATATTAACATTTACAATCATTTTATATCATAATGTTATATATATATATGAATATATATATTTTACAAATATATTTTCATATTGTATTAAAACTATATGCATATATATAGTAGACGGCACATATGTATATAGAAGGGCTAACTGTCTGTTGCAGTGTAAATCTTAGCACTTATACACGGGCATGTTAAATCATGTACATTGTATATGTTGCACATACGCACACGTGTATATGATACGCATGTTATATTATATAATACAAATAAAACATTACTAAATAAATTTAGACTTAATGGGCCAATAAGATCCAAAAATGAAATAACTTTTTTGAAATTTACCTATTTAACCTGCTGTGTGCTGGCCATGTTCCGACAATATAATATACATACACATACAATGTTGATCACATACAATGTTGATCACATACAATGTTGGTCGCTGACATGTGACCAACATTATATGCATATATGTGTGTAGGATTACTAGGTTCCTTCCGTTTCTAGTTTTTAGGTTTTGGGAAGGTTTTTTGTCTTTACCAACGTTATATGTATATAGGTGTGTCGGATTACTAGGTTCCTTTGGATTCTAGTCTTTAGGTTCTGGGAAGGTTTTTTCTTTTTTCCTATATGCATAGAGATTTTTGCTACATGTCGGGCTGGTTGGCAGCTTTTTTTAAGTGTGGAATAAAACTGTATGAGTGCTCTCCTTCGTTAGAGTACCACTCATTTTTCTCAAAAGTAATGTTGGTCACTGACATGAACTTAAACAGATTAGAAGCTTTGAAATCATACAAATTCGCAAAGATTATATTAATAGATATTTAATCATATCTACAAACTTTTGTTTCAATTCAAAGAAGAATGGTTATTTGAGGGGACAAATAAGAGGAAGATATGGATACTTCTCTAGGAGAATGGGTTCACATCCTTGTTTCTGTAAATCACCTTTCTAATTTGATGCATGTGAAAATTATGAATGGCAAACTATATTGTAGATATGACACCGTCAACATCATGGTCGTCCACGCAAATGTTTACAACATCAGGAAACTTTTTCTCACTCAAAGTTTCAAGTTAATATGTTCATCAAAAATGTTTATTTTTTATCATCGATTTCAAATGTTATTTGTGATTGTGTTAGAAGTTTAAATCATATAAAATTTGCGAAGATAATCTTCATAGCAATTGAAGCACATAATAATTTTTGTTTCACTTCGAAAAAATTTGGCACAAAACGACGAAAAGGATTTTGATGAGATGGATAAGAAAGGGATGTGGATTGTGGACCCTTTGCCCATACAAATGTGTATGGAGGAGTCAGTGAATCCCATTCCTATTTATACCCTGACAATCTCCTCTGACTTTTCTGCATTTATATCTTAAATTAAGCTTTTCCAAATGAATTTTTATCACAAATATGATATATCAACGGAATTTTTTTGATCATTCAAAGCTTCTGACTCTCTCAAAACTATCTTTCAAATCAATGCTCAAAATATATTTTTGATGATTCACATTAAGTAAAAAAATTGAAAAATATAATGGTTGGAAATAATCAGAATAATTGTAAAGATGATCGATACATCGTATCTAACAAAAATTAGCCAATCCAAAACGTATAGAAAAGGATCAAAGGGAGATTTTTCAGTATACTAAAAAACGAGAGACATAAACACAAACATATTATATATAAGAATCAAAATCGCCTTTTATTTATCGACTCAAAATATCCTCTTCGTATTTATTTTTGTGCCTAAATTTATCGAATGAAAAAAAAATTGAAACATTAGTCCATTTCATATCAAAATCATCTCTAGAAACTTCTATTAATTCAAAACTACATTTGAAATTGAAAAATAAAATAAATAGTTTTGATGATTAATATTAAATTGTATTTTTTAATGGGATAAAAGTTTCAGGATGATGTAAATTTTTGTGTGGATAATCTTGACGGTGCTAAAATCAAATCCACAAATATTTTTGCATTTTAACACCCCTGAATTTTCAAAGTTAAAATGGATTCAAGGACATACGAAAAAAATGAAACTTTGATTTCCCCTACACATGTATATATATATGCACACATCTAAGTAGTCAACATTTGTATCAATAAACTATCAGTTACGAATCGACATACGATAGTTTAGAAATGTTGAAATAATATTGGTGCAATATTGGCATGTTTATTAGTAAGCTATGTAAATTATGATTATAATAAATGTATGAATATTCTTTTTTTGTCACTTTAAATGATTATTAGGTTGTTCGCTAATATACTCTATAAATAGGTCACACATATACTCTAGAGAGTTAATATAATATGTGATATTTACGTATGAATTCTACTAAATGGTGATAACTGACCCACTCTGAATGTATACTAATGCTTGCCAATATATGATAAAATATCATCAATATATCAGCAAAAATGGGCATTTGATGTTTTAATTGATAATTTAAAAAGTTCATCGCTTGAAATTCACTATACGATGTATCAAGATAATATAGCCAATACAATTTGATATTATCAATATGCGTGTGCGTAAAAAAATTCAAAGAGAATATTCATTGAACCCCTAACATAAACTCTAAGTCAATCACAGTGCTAGCAATGACGGTCGGCGATTACAAGGCACAAACCTATAATCTCTTGTGTTAGCCAATTATGCTACAGACCAATTAGCAACCTCATATAGAAGGGTACCAGATCCCTTTCTTACAAATCACATTCAAAACCCTTTTTATTTGACATATTTAAAGTTTCAGAATTAGTCAAATATTTATAGATATGAACTTATTACCATCAAGATTTTCATACAATGTTTAAAGACGATCTCGAATTTTTATCATATTTAAAACTATAAGTCAAGGTAAATCATCAAAATATTAATTTTGCCCACCTATTTGAAATCTAATTTTTGAATAGGTTAGAAGTTTCATAGAGATATGACATTTGGTAAGATGATCATAATAGCAATAAAATTTTATTAATAGTTTTTTCCATAACAGAAATTTTGAAACAAAAAGATGAACGAAAGATTCTAAATGGGTAAATAAGAGAGAGATATGGAATATCTATATGTGTCTATGTGCACGAGCATGCGTATATATGCCTACACATAAGAGATGTTGAATATAAAGCTCGTAGGCAACAATCATCAATTTTCAATAAAATAAACTTAGTTCGGAGTCATCCTAGATTTTTATACTATTTTTGCGCATTGATTTAATCAATTGAATAAAATATTCACCAAACTATTATTATTGTGGACTATATTGTTATTCTCTTAATCATTGTTGGGTCGGAATCATTAATGAGCGTTGGTTAAGGGAATCCAACTGATGGTATTTTCAACATAAATGTTACATTTTAAAGGTTCTATTAAACATTTATGTGTGTATTTAGGTGTTTATATGTGTGCGTATGTATACATACATACACATGTATATATTGAAAATTTAATGGATCGCGCTTTGTTTGTAAAATTGAAGGAATGCATGCACATCGTTAACATACTTCTGGCGCTAAGACCATATTTTCAAGGTGCTCAGAAGATACATATTTATTGAGAGACAACATTTTGATACTCATAGATCTTGCAAAAGATGATAGAGTTGAAGATGATTTAAATTGCAAGTGCACTCACCTTTGGAAGTAAGGCAAAATATTAGAAAAACCATAAGTAGTTAAGGCGCTAAGGCACAAAAAGACGCAAGGCTTGAGCCTTGGGCTCTTATGCGTGCGTTTTATACAAGTTTAATCTACTATTTTACTAACTACAAATTAATTTTTAAACCATATTTTATAATTCATTCAACTATTTAAATATTTTATTAGCTGAAATTTAAATTTTAAACTATATTTTATAATTCATTTAACAATTTAAAATTTTTATTTAATTATTTTGTAAACTAAATTTTGCAAAAAGACGTTTCAAACTGCAAAAAGGCACGCACTCGAACTGAAGAAAAACACAAATCTTGAGCATTGGGGCTTTTTTGAGTCTAGGCGTGCACGCTTTAATAACTATGAGAAAAACTAGACAAAATAGTCGAAGTTATACTCAAGGACGTATTCAAGTCATCGTCGAAGAATTACTCAAAGAAACGCTTGAAGTCAATAGAAAGATATTCGAAAATGCAAAATCGCTTAGATACAAAGGTCGAAAATATGGTGTCAACACAGTTGAGCTTGCTCAATTTAGAGCGATGGAAATTGGCTAACTAGAGTGATCGCAACAAAGAATAGAAGCGGCCAAAAGTAAAAGTATATGGCTTGGATGAGGGTGGTTGAAACTAGGAGTATGATGATCGAATTATACCGGTCAAGATGCTTGCAAGGAGGATTGAAATTCTATCCTAAATTATTTTCAAGTTAACCAAAAACTATATTAAACTCGATCAAACCAAGCGATATTCTAGGGGAGCTTATCCAAATTTTGAGATATGCTTTTCGTGGGTATTTCAGCTACGATTTTCAGTAGATATGATTAGCTACAAAGGTCTATAATACAAAACTGAAGAGAAGAGGAAATCCTTTTAAGTGCTCATAGCCAAGGTTTACAGAAATTTCAAGTAAATTTCAATTGTATCTCGAAATCTAATATAATCAAGGTTATATTACTATCGATCGATAAAGATAAACAGTGGATGTATGTCAAATTATGTCGAACCACTATAAATCTTGCATCTTTTTTACTTTTTCGCGTTTTTCATCTTTATTTCTATGATTCGCAACTGATTCTTTGTGGTTTTTATTTGTTTTAAGTTGTTTTTAAATTATAGTAGAGAAGTATATTATTCAAAATCATTTGGATCTTATCCCTTCGATCCAAATATGATCTATGGATTAAAATTTTGTTCTTTGTGGAGTTTGGGGCGAAATCGCATGGAAACACCCTGGTAAATCGAGAGGGTTATGCATCATATTTGGGGCTTGAACTATGCACATTTTACACTTCAACTTGGTGTTAAACCACGTGATGCGCCTTAAGGACATCTACAATTACATTTTTTTAGAAATTTAATAATTGACGTCAATGAGTTTTAAACCAAAATATCCGGATCTAGAGTCCAAACATCTTACTAACCCTCTTAACGGGTTGAGGTTAGTAGGAAATTGATTGGGACAACCACTTTTCAAAGAAACCCTCATAGCCTACCATTAAGGAAAATCATATTGATACAAAATTTTCATCTTAAATTGCTAACTCATTTAATCAACATCCATACCACCACATTGACAACCATGCAAATCTTAAGCAATCATGTTCGGTTGTTCCCTCAATACTCCATGATAAATAGATCGATATGTATCACAAATTAGCTATTTGTTAAAATAGTTAGGATATCAATCATTCACCTATAATTGGAAATTCATGGTATGAACTTAATTGTTTTGTTTAATCGATTTGCAATTGACGAATCATAAATCATAAATGATAATTGTTATTTAGCTGGTGTTGGGCCAATATCGTCAATAAAAGGATTATTTATTTTTTTAGTCAATTGCTTAAATAAATAACAATTACATTTTTGTCAGTATGTAAAGTAAACTAATTCGGCGTTATCATAGCATGCACTATAGTGCACTATGACGCAAATAGGGTTGTCAATGAGTACCCAAAAAATTCAAAATATGTCATTATCAGTATCCGAAATATGAAAAATTATCCGATATTTCAAAAATGAATGTGGATATCCATATCTAATAATTATCCGTTCGGTTTTTATTATGATTATTAGTACACAAAATAGTTGTCATCTACTATTTTATCTAGATAAAAAAATATGTGTGTAAAATTAATATTTGCTGCTTAAAATAATTTTTCTTGGCATATGTTTTATATTTTTATCATTGAAATAGATTTATAATTAATCAAAATTTTATATGTATTTAGATTTATTAGTTATGAACTGGTCGAAGAATATCCGATAAATATCTGATATTCATCCGCATCCGTAGATAAAGATATCTAAAAATGATTTCAGATACGTATATGAATGTGACACTATCTGAATCTGTATCTGACCATTTACAGGTCTAGAGGGAAAATTGTCCATAACGCGGAGTGTGCGCTATTTAACATATAATAGAGCACATGTTCTCTATAGTCTGCAGCACAAAATAGAATGTTAATTTATTAAAGCACAAAATAGCGAATGGCTCAAAATAGCACGTTATTTTGTCTGTTTATTTATTGTAGATATGTACATTAACAAAAACACAAACAAAATCAAATGACACAAATTAGGGCATGGGTACAGAAACCAATCATATCTTCAATAACAAAACAAAATCGTTTATCAAAGAATGATCAGGATTCCTTCAAATAATATTGAACGTAAGTGTTTGGTAAGCATATTATATTTAAAACTCTATATGGAAAAGTTAATACTTTTGTTTTTCTTAGCTATATTAATAGGTAGAAACTTTTCGTAACATTAAATATTCATTTTAAATTTGCTAGTAATGTCATTTACCGTATTAAATGTTTTTTCTTTAATTTTTTCTTCTTTATATAACTTAATAGTTTGCAATATTGGACTTTGTTATCTACGTTTTCAATACCCAAAAAGAAAAAATATGAAGGTTGAACATTCTTTCCTTTTAATCTCTTTTGAATGAACTCTTGAAAACAAAGTTCTTTTATTTGATAAAGCATTGTAAAATTCCAACTCTCATGTATCAAAAGTGTCACTTGATAAAACTTTTGAAATGTCCTCATGGACTAGTTTATTTTGGGTATACAAGAAAAAGTATTTGGTACAAGATACCAAATTTAGATGCATAATCAATGACAATATTTTCAAATTCGTTTTCCACGGAAAATTAGTCACTAAACCTAGTAACAAATGTTTTAATCTATGATCTACTGCTACCAAATATTATGAGGCTATTGTGTAGTAGATACGTATATGACTCGAGTCCATTTTTCATGCCAACTCAACTAGACGGAAGACCTAATAGTGAAAATACACTTTCATCTCTTTTACTTTACAAGCATCTAAATGTACATATGTTTTGACATCATGTATCACTTTTTTTCTTTACTAAACAACTAAGAAGTTTGCTTTGATAAGTACGGATTTTATAAGGCCAAAAATCTCGAACAAATGAAATCAAAATTTACTTTAAAAATGAAGGAAAAAAAGAATTTGAAATCAACAAAAAAAAATATTAAAAATAATCTAAAGATGTATTAAATTTAACACAATTACGATTCAATAAAAAAATGTATGAAAAATAGCAATTTATATAGTCGATTTCAATCAGCAGAAAAATAAAGATGACGATGATGGTAAATCCCTAGAAACTACAAATAAATTGTTAAACGATTTTTTTTCAGGATACCGTGTTAAGAATTTTAAAACGTTGTTTTGAATTTGAATAAGAGGCACCAACTAACAATTCAAATGTAAATTCCAATCTATAATCAAATTACAGTGTAAAATTTAATAAAACGGTAAATAATCATAAATGAGTGTTTTGATACTATGTAAACATGGACCACAACCACTTTAGTCCTGTTTAGTATTTATACAAAATGCGAAATTTACAGAAGTGAATAAAGTAGTGCATGCTATAGCACATAGCGCAAAATAACGCATAGACAAACCTTAGAGTATTTTGCTATTGACTATATTAATTTGTGTATGATCTCAAGGTTGATACATAACAAACTATTTGGAGTATAATTCAAAAGTTATTTTATGCTTTTGATGATTAAGTGGATAACAATTAAATATACCCATAAATAATAGCTTAAGCGCTTCTTCTATGTTGTTAACATAGTTATTAAAGGCACACAGCATAGCAAGGCGCAACAGCTTCCTGGAGTACTGCCGCATAACGGGGCAAACAACATGCACCTTATTTATTTACTACACATTTTCAAAAAATTATATATATTATACATCATAATTAATCAAACAAGAGTACCATAATTTATATTATTTTTACTAATACATATCCAAAAAGGTTTTCCAAATCATTTCGCAAAAAATATCAATGAATATAACGTAATAAAAATAGAAATCATATAAGTATGTTACATGTTCAACGTTTGATCATTCGTTTAGAAGAATAAATTTCAAGTTAAAAGCTTGGAACTATTGTTCAGCGAGTAAATTTCAAGTATAAATTATACATCTGCTTTTGTTTATCTTCAAGTAAGAAAAAAAATTAAAAACTATTTCAGAGTATTTTGCTGCGTTGGATATTTTTTTGGTTTTTAAATTTGATATGTTTATTTTATGTCACACTTTTTACCTTAGAGATTATTAATAATTTATATATATATATATATATATATATATATCATGTTGAACTACAAAAGTCTATAACTTAAATCTTGCATCAACTTATCCAAATGTAAATGTATGTACGTCAGAAAATAGTATCATATCATCTTATTGATAAACATACGCAACAAATTAAGACATCAATATTGGTTTGTGCATACTTGATTAATGTAATACTACAAGTTGTTTTGAGAATTTATATTACGTAAAAATAATTAGTTTATCCACAACAATAGCTACATATTGCCTTCAAACAAACAGAAACTAGGAAAAGTTACAATTTGAACATAAAATTAATATTATTTTGTAACACACAAATATGTTAAATGTTTATTTTATGCATATTTGGATTTTGAAAAGAAACATTTTAAAAATAGCGGGAAATTATGAAAGCGTGCATTTTTACATCGTACGATGAGTGCATTTCATGCACCATTTATTTCATTTTCTTATGCATGCCGCATCATGGGAAAAAAGACAAAATCGTCGTGCGTTGCGTCATTACGTGACTTTCATAAGTATGTTTATTAATTTGTGAACGTAGATAAACTAAAAAGGATGGAGATTACAAAAAAATGTTAGATTTTGAAATTAAAATCTATAGCTTGCGGTAAAAGAGTAAAAGAAAAGAAAGATGACCTGACAACATCTCAATTTATCATTTGTTTCAAGGTTTAACTGAAACTGCAAAAAATTCAAAAGACGATATCTTGAAGGTGAAAGCCAAAGGATTATGTCATAATGCTTTAGAAGAAATCATATTATTGATTATTGCAAAAAAAAAGGGTAAATTAAATTGAACGACACTAATCTGATTACCAAAAAAATTCAGTGAGTTGTGAAGAAATGCTTATTGAAGATGCAATTACTAAAATGAAAAAAATCGTTGCATTTTCCCAAAATTTTAGAGATCGGATTTAAAAGCATAATAAATGAAGTTAATGAACTTGTAGATGACGTTGACATCGAACGTAATTTTGCAAAAAAATAACTGATAAAGAAGAAGCATTCTGACGAAATATGCAAGATGTTATTAAGGAAGGTCGACCTTTGAAAGATAATTTTAGAATAACTTATTTTTGTTATATAATAAATCAAACGATTACTCATAGTTATAAAAGATGCACGAAGACATGCGCCATGGCACTGCGCGGTGTTTCGCGTCTATCTTCCCTACTGTGTGGCACGACACGCATGGAAAGACGCAGTGAAGACATAAACGGCGCATAAGATGCAAACGGCGCACGATGCAAAAATGGTGAGCCTTTTATATTTTATTGTTTTTTACTTTTTTTTATTTATTTTTCATTTTTCACAATCCAAACTACATAAAAATCAGTGTTTTTCAACATCCACTTCAGCTTCTTTACATCTTCTCAAAGAATAAATAAATCTAAATGAGACAGACGAGGAAGATGTTAACGCTTATGAATTTGATGATGCGGATATTTATTTGAAAATATAAATGCTAAATCAGATTCAGATTTCTATTTTATCGGTAATACGTTCTATCAAGGTTATCAAAATGAGATTTAAATCGTAAGTTGAAAATTTTAAATTTTCAATCGAAACTGAAGCTAAAATGTAAATCTTAGATTTAAAAGATCCATTATTTTAAGGTCCGTGTACGCTTTGAAATTGATTTCGATGTTCGAACTTCTACCTCTACATCTAAAAATCAATTTTTTCTTTTTTATTTTGTTTCGAATACTTAGAATTAGAATTGTCGCCCAATAAGTATATTGAATACATATTGATGAATTTGCGAGTTTAATTCAATTTGAATCAGAATGTAAATCGAATTGTAAATGGTGAGATTCGATCTGAAATGGGATTTAAATTATAGGATTTTAAAAATAGACCACAATACGGACTATTATCTTGAATTTTAGCTTTTGAAGACTGTTATGCTTGAAATTTTATGCTTACGATATAATATTTGATGATGTTTTTTGCAAAATATCTAAAAAAATCGTTGTTACGTATGTTTTAGTAAAAAATATATAAATTGTATTAAACTTCTAAAATTAATTGTTATATGTATTCAATCTAAAAGGAAGAAATTCTAAACATTGCAATAAGCTAAAAAGACGTGTTATTTGTCATGTCGTACGCCAAGACTCCGATGAGACTTTGTGCTTTTTTGCACCGTGGGCCATTAATAACTATGTGCTTATTTCACTTAAGGTTCAACTTATAATTTTGATCTTTTATGAAGGGAACTTTTAATTGAATCCAAAACTCAATGTCATTGAAAATAAGCAATTGAAAGAACAGTCCATGAAACTGGACTGTTTTATGAAACACAATTAATAAATTGATATTTGTGGAAAATGGTTATCTTTTTAACGCAGACAATTGAGCAGAATTTTGTCACTGAAAGTAACAAAACTAATTGGTATTCTTGATTTCTTAAAGTCTTAGAAAGTGGATTTCTAAACATGTAGGTTGCATATCGAATTTTATTGACTATTTTGTCTAGAGCTGCTTTGATAGAATCAAGTAGATATTAATTAAAAAAATTATAGTTGAACCTTTTTGTCAAAAAAGACTGAATTGGTTGACGATGATTTGAACTAAAAATAAATATTTGAATATGTTGAAATAGCATGACATAATTGAGAAGTTTTCTGCTAAAAGTTGAAGAAGTCCTTTATGTTGAATGTATTTATATGTCAACAAAATTGTAACATGTTTATGCTTCTGCTTTTATCTATTACTAGCCTATGACATGCACGATGTGTACAAATATGCAATCTAAAGATGAGATACAATATGATAAAGTGGAAGGAACATAATTTCAATGATGGATGAAATGGTGGCACACTTATATATACTATAAATTGGTTCCCTTTAACATTAGTATAGATGTATTATGAGGGCATTTGTTATGTATGCAAATTTAATGGGGAAAAAATACAATACAAACTTATTTTTGACTTAATTTTTCAGTAAAATCATCATAAAATTTACTCGTCCGAAACAATCTAAAGCTTAGAATTGGTTTTGCACTTTTCTAGTGATCTCTGATAACATACATACATTATACATACATACAAACATGTGCATATACATACATACATATGTATGTATGTATATGTATAAGTGTATATGTGTGTGTGCCTGTATGTATGTACGTATATAGTGGAGTCACGCTTTCCTCGCCTCATCATTCTCTAGAAAAAACCTTCATCTTATTTGCATTTAAGACATTCCGACATTAAATAAAAATTTGTAAATATATTCTCCAAGCACCATCTCTGCAAAAAATGTATCGCTTCTAACCATCAAACCATATTTTAAATTGTCTGTTAAAATAAATATTTTCAACAGTTTATATTGGCTTATGATTTTGAACGAGTAGGAAATTTCAAACATTCAAATTTTTGTGAAGATTTTCTCAGGTAGCTAACAGATTACGTATAAGTATATGAGAGAAATTTGTTTCATCTAAGAAACTCCGAGCTGAAAAAAAAATGGAGGAAGTAAATGTATATGGTGAGGGATATGAAACCCCACCCATATACGTAGTGTATATTGTCAACAAGGTGTAGTAATCCTTTAAAGCTCGTTTGTGGAAATTTGTATTTGTAAAAACAATGCTATGACTTACCAGGATTCTTAGTTGAAATACAATAGAAATTGAGATCTGCTATATTTATTTTGGACCTTTTAACACAGCTTTATCAAATATATCTACCAACCAATCTTTTTACATAAATTTACTCTATATTCTGCGATAGTGGATGCAGAGTCACGTTACTGCACCAGTCCATTACAGATATAATTTCATATCACAATCGAAGTATGACCATTTCTTGAACAAATTGATGTGACAACCGAAGTATGACCATTTCTTGAACACAAGTACGATTAGGCATTTCATTAACATAAATGTAAAGAAGCCCAAATAGGTGCTACTTAGAAATGGCTAGAGCACAAATTGCTAGCATAAAAACCTTAAATATGTCATTGCAAAAGAGCTCAGCATCATTATCAGTGAAGATGACAGGATAACATAAAGCTTGCCACATTATGAAATTGTGGTTGCAGGTAATGTTATAGGATATTTGAGAACACTTATTAAGCAGAAATGTTAATGTAGTATTAAAGAAGCAATAAAAGACTAACCTTTAGAAGATGATCTAACCACAATAACATGCATAGTAGTATTATTTGGAGGAAGATGAAGACGAAGTGGGCAGAGCTCTTGGTTCAGTGGGTTCCTTGAGCAAACGATTATGCCATCACTGATCTCTGTTATCTCTTCCAATTTCTCAGTCAATTCAGCCACACTTGTTCCCTTGAAATTGAAGCAGAGTTCATTACTACTATCTGTACTTCCATCATCCTCCGCTATCAGATAATAGATTGACCGACCTTCTGACTTGTGTGGCGACCCACCAAAAGAAGATGATGACTGCAACCACAATCAGTTTGGTTATTAAACGAGTAATAAATTATTCCAAGCCACTGTAAGTTGAATAATCTAAATACTAAAAAACCAAAAGTCTTTGAATTATTTTTAATTAACTTCTCGGGATCACAAACTTATCATGCAAATGTAAGTAACACAATCAAAAATTCGATTCAAGTAAAATAAATGCGTAGAGATCCGCCTTTTTGATTCTCAAATGTCGACATTAATACGTCCACGGTATTCACGTGTCGAACATCCAAGTACCGAAAAGGATAGATTGTTAGGGTAAAAAGAAAAGAAATGGAAAGCAAAGAACAAAGCATCTAAATCTCACAACAGTACGATAACATATAATATCAAAAGACAGTACAAAGTGCTACTCCAAGATACAATGTAATTTCGGAGTTACTAAGCTAAGTACTATCATCAATCTGGAGTCTCTGGACGGTTATAACAGTGTCATCACAATTGCTAATATATACATACCGGTAGTGCAGTGGAAATAAAATACAACTGTAGACAAATGGAAACATCCAGCTCATCTTCTGAAGCTTCAAATCTAACGAAAACCTACATTTCACAAACTACTCGAAAGAGCATCTGAGTAATTAAGAGAAAGATAAAACCACGAGTTGGACACAAGTCTAGTGTGAAAAACTCAAGAAACATAAAGCCTTATATAACAGTATATTTCGAGACCACTCGAACCCCTGAAATGGTTTTTCCTTCGAAAAAACCAAGTCATTTCATAAATACATATATAATGATAGTGTCTCGGATGTATAATATAAATTAGAAAATAGTTATGCTGCTTACATCTCACGATCAATGTTATCAAGCCGAGCGTCTAGGCTCAAAAAAAGCTCAAACATACGTTGTGCGTCTTTTGCAGTTTGAGTGCGTCTTTTTGTAGTTTGAGACGCCTTTTTGCAAAATTCAAATTTTAATTTACAAAAAAACCAAGTAAAAAATTTTAAATAGTTGATGGATTATAAAATATGGTTTAGAATTTAAAATATAGTTAATAAAATATTTGAATGTTTGAGTGAATTATAAAATATGGTTTAAAATTTAATTTGTAGTTAGTAAAATAGTATATCAAACTTATATAAAAGACACACAAAAAGGCCGAAGGCTTAAGAAAGCTCAAGGCTCAAGGCTTGCGCCTTAACCACTTTGCTCACAATACAACGGTATCAGAAGTACAACTAAAATCGTTAAGGTACGCTCGCATATAGATTTTCGTGGAAATCTTTTCAGTACATCGAGATCGACCAAATGACAAGGGTCAGAAACTATCTTCCAAACAACGTATATCTCTAAATATAATATGTCACAAGGTTAACACAACTGGTCCAAGCCTCAACACATGATGTCGAATACCAACTCCCTGTTAGCAACATCTGTAAACATCTCTAGGTTTGGAGTTAATATACCATTGGGTTATCTAAACCCACGAGCTATGCAGCCTACTTTGTTTTCTGTCATTTCTGACGGTAAAGTCACGTCCAACATCTCAACACAAGAGTCTTCATCACCCAAACAGATCACGAATCACTCCCTGAATCTCAACATCTCGAACAATTCATGAATCTCTCTATGAATTCCAATATAAATCGTCCAACGAATGCTAATATTGACCTCTCCCTTGAACTTAACTTTATGATAGACAATTCAACTCCATAGCATTTATCTGAAATGTTAACGCTGACCTCTTTTTTAGACTTAACTTTAGGATAAACGATTCAACTTTATAACATTCTCATTCATAGCCGCTTCCAAATCATAGAACTTATATATTAGTTTTGAAGTGGTTTTACTTATCTGATCCCGGACTCTTCAAAAGTAAATTGGTGAATTTCCAATTAACTAAATTCTGATTCTTTTAAAGTAAACGAGCGATATAAAGGAGCCCTTCTAGGGGATCTCGTGTATGTGTGTGTGTGTATTTAAATCAAGAGACGTTTCATACCAATGGGTCCCCCCCAAAGGTCCTCAAACCGTATTAAGCCGTGAAGCTTTTATGTGCTTTCTAAGTTAATTTGATCAAGTATGATTGCAATAAAAACGATCGCATATGAAAATCAAGTCCCGTATATTTATCACTGTTTTCGACTTTCTCAACTTACGTTATCCTTCGATCAAGAGTGAAGCTAGGTAGGTTGGAGCATTGTTTGCTTTTTAGCCCTACACAAACATCATTCTTAGCTCTTAACTCTCATAGATAGAACAAATCTATATTGTCCTCTTTTAGCACTAAGTACAGGAGTAAATACTTCTCATAGACAAGTAAACACACAAAGCGCAATTAGCTTACACAAGCGACTTATAATCCCCGTATCTTCAAAATAATACTTCTTTATAAATACTTGTGTATATATTTAAAATACATTTACAAAAGATATATATACATGTATACTGTTACTTCACTATTCATTTCCTACTCTTTACATTCTTCAAAATATATTCATATTCTTATCTCAAAGGTATAAGAATATTTACAAATCACTAAACAAGATTTTTTACTTTAAAATATAATCAAAGGGAGTTTAAAACAAATGTTACTAAAACATTGTTACTATAAATCAAAAATCATTTTATGCTTATCATTATCTTAAAATATTCACTTATATTCAAAAGTATATTTAGATGGGTTAAAACAAATGTTACTAAAACATTATCATTATAAACCAAAAACACTTTTATACTTTTCATTATCTTTAAAACATTCTTTTAAAGACCAAAGTATACTTATTTAACAAGATAATATACTTTTAAATAATTTCTCAAAATCATTCATTATAACTTAATGTTATAACCAAAATTCACTTATCATTTTTATAAAATACTTAATTTTTCAAACTTATATATACATATAAATACATTTTAACTATCCATATAAAATATTACTTAAAAATAACTGAATTTAACAGAAAAAACATGTTTTATATATAACCTTTTATTTTAAAAAATCATAAACAATTATAAAAAATATTTAAACTAGAAACCACTTTTAAAATACTTTAAAACATGCTGCTAAACATACCTAGAAAGATCTCAAAAAAACAATAATTTAAACAACATTTTAAACAAGTTTAAAATCACAAATATAGCTTAAAAACTCATAGACACTAAAAAGTGTTGTTGGAGGCCAGAAATGTTGTAGGTCAAAAATAGCATTTACAAGTATTGTAAAAGATAGTGGACAGAGAGCATGTAGAAAAAAGCATGAAAGTTGTGGTCAGTTTTCTCTACCTAAATTAATAATTTAAGATTTGAAATTTTTACGGTAAGAAGTATATCTAAAATACTTAAAAACCATGCAAAGAAACCCCTAGATATATTTTTCAAAACAATATTTAAAATTCTCAAAACAAAGCATGTAGAAGTGACAATATAGCGACGTTTTTGCCTCTAACATTCGCCACTATGTTCAACCAATTCCAAAATAATTTAAACTTTAATTTTTTAACGGTAAGTAGTATACATAAAGTACTTAATAAAACAAAAAAGGTACTCATAAGTATGTTTTTCAAAATTATATTCCAAACGCAAAAAACAAGGCATTTACAAAGTGCTCATATAGCGAGCTTTTTTGTTATAGCTTTTGCAACTTTGTTCAACAAGTTCTATACTTTTCCAAACCATTTGCTCGCTGTCACATACACTACTATAAGTGTAGAGCACAACAAAAACATATTCTTTCACAATATATTCGCATATGATCATTTTAAAGAGGTTAAACATAAGGAATTTACAAAGTGCACTTATAGCAATCTTTTCATTTCAAACACACTTCATCTTCACACACAACCAAACCAAACATGTAAACACAAAGTTTATGGCATGTTGTAAAGGGTAATAGAAGTGAGTATATTACATATAAAGTTGTCGCTTGCTTTTCAAAGCAAGGGATGTACGAAGTTATAACTTCATCAATTAACTTTTTATTTACACGATAAACATATATAAACACTTCAATGGTGAGTTAACTTATCTCAAAACCTTGCTAACACCAAGCACAAGCCTTATGAATACAATACCACTTCCTCCCATCACCAAACAAGCTAAAGATCTAATCTTTGCTTTGCTCTCGGCCTCCTCTTCCTTGCCTAAATTGCTTAGGTCATGTTGAGGTGGAGAGTGTGTGCTCCTTTTCTTTCACTTTTGAGTTGATATTCTTCTCTCCTATGTTGTGCTAGGGCCATAGCCAAAGTTTGATGGAGTTTGGGGTTCATTTGATAAGATTTGAGAATATTAAGAGAAGAGAAAGAGGCATGAAGACAGTTTTCTATCTATTTAATTTTGCAAATAGGTTAATGAAATGAATGAAGTGCTTCACGTAGGAGTTACAAGAGGTAACCGTCACCCTTTACCTCTATGGAAGGTCACCAACATGCTCCACATTACACCTCACTCCCCTTTTAGGAAAATATCTCCCTAAAATATCTACCCATGACATCATCAAAAGAGTTTAGTTAGGCATAAACCTATAAAATATTTTAAGTTGTCAATTAATTACACATTAATATATTAGACAAGCTCAAAAAGTTTGAACAACTTATATCGAGTAAAAAACTGTTTATCGGTTAAACGATTTTTGATCACATTATCGATATTTGTTCAAACTATTTATTTTTATACACGTTTCAAAAATAAGTTTCTCATCATTACTTATTAGTAAGCAGTGGGTTGCCAAGGTTATAAATCTAATTTAATCACATTTAACAAGATTCAAATATTTAAATAATTCAAATATTTAAATACAAAGTGTTCGAAATTCCGGATCGAAACAAAATGCATCAATTTTTCCGCCTGACCAAGCAAACTATGGATTTTACATAGAGATTCTCATGTTGAATTTAAGTTAGGGCCTGTCAGGCATTCTCATTCCAGCTGCTAGCTCAACATCCAGTTGCATACATGCAGGAGCTCCCGGCATTTGCTTCACCGGTTTCTTATGCGCCTTAGTCCCAGTATGCTGCTCTTTGAGTAAATATCAGTGCAAACAATAGAATCAATCCATTCCACGCAAATCTTCATCAAAAAGCAATAGCTGCCCACTCTCGTCTTTAACTAATTTCGACAATTCATTGTAAACCATATCATCTCTTTTGTTCAAAACTTTGTGCGAATACCTTCGTTTCTTTTTTGCGGCAAGGTAGTCAACCTTAAAAAGTGCAATAAAGCACAAGACTTTATTTGTTATGCAAATGTTAATTTGTTATGTTAATTTGTAGATTTTAGTATGGTTAATCAAAGGTTTAAAGTTTTTTTTATCTTATACTTTCACATAGTAGTTCAAAATTTTAAATCTAAATTTATACTAAAATAAATTCATAGCATTATAAATCATTAATTAGTAACAGTTCAAATCATTATAGTCTAGAATTTCATTAAAATATATTAGCAACATTCTAAACATGAAATCATAATGATAAGCAAAAGAAAATCAAAAAATACGATATCGAAAGTAAAATTCAATAAATAGTTCACTTAGTCAATTTCACCTTCAAAAGTTCAAATGGAAAAGCATTATAGCAAAATTTGAGTAGTTAATAATCATAATACATATAAAAGACAACAACAAAGAATACACAAAAATTGAAAAAGATGTTAATATGATTATATTTATACTTAAGGTGCAAACAACACGCTTTGCCCTTTCCAAAAAAAATATTTAATATGATTATATTTATTCTTAAGATGCAAAAAAAAAAATACATGCTTTGCCATTTCCCAATAATATGTGTGTGTCATTTTGCACCATTGCTGACCCCTAAGCATTTAAAGGTAAAAAAGCGCAAAGGTGCCTAAATGTGTGCCTTGACAATCTTGCTTTCATGATGAACTCTATTTCCCCGGTAAAAAATATGCTAAAAATATATGAAGTATTGGTACTCTAACCTTAGAAGAAAGTGATGGCTCTCTCATTCTTCCTCTATGCATTTGTATCACAAAAACTACTTTAGCATTACATTTACTTTTAATGTAGTCAAGTTCCAACCTTTTCTTAAAAGTGCTAAAGATATCCCTCAATGAGGCTAATCGCACAAATCTAACAAGTTACACAATAATCATAAGTAACCAAAGGAGTATCAAACAAACGCTCACATAAAGGTGCAATCCATTTACAAACGAAAGAACAAACAAATCAATTGCCTCTGTTCATACTCAACTCCATAATCATACCAAAACAAGCTATCCTTGTCTATTTTACTAATATCCCTCTATCTTAAGACACTTCACGCTACTTGACCTCAAAGGCATTTGTTAAACAACAAAATGTCTATACGGTGATTATATATTTCCAACCTCGGTCTTAGTCTATAAGTTTTGAAGACAGACTTTAGAATCGAAGGAATTTAGACTTAGCAGAACTAAAACAGAGTATATGAAGTGCGGGTTCAGCGGTGTCAGGTCGGAGAATGGAGATGTCACTCTGGCCAGACAATTAGTTCCCAAGAAGGAATCATTTCGATACCTTGGATCAATATTGCAGTATAATGGTGAGATTGATGAAGATGTTAGTTTTAGAATTCGCGCGGGATGGGTGAAATGGCGACAAGCGTCTGGAATTCTCTGTTGCAGGAAGGTCCCACAAAAGCTTAAATGAAAGTTCTACAAAACGGCAATCAGGCTTGCGATGTTGTATGGTGCAGAATGTTGGCCTACTAAAAACCAACACGTCCAAAGGATAAACGTAGCAGAGATGCGTATGATGCGATGGAGCTGCGGTCATACAAGAAGAGACCGAATTAGAAATGATGATATACGTGATAAACTTGGAGTAGCACCAATTGAGGAGAAGCTAATTCAACATCGCTTAAAATGGTTTGGACATCTTCAACGAAGGCCTCCTGAAGCACCTGTGAGTGTTGGTATTATAGGCCGCGTTGATTGCTCAAAGAGAGGTAGAGGTCGACCAAGATTAACATGGGAGAAAGTAGTAAAAAGAGATTTGAAAGATTGGGGTATGTCCGAAGAGCTGGTGACGGATCGGAGCGAGTGAAAGTTAGCGATTTACGTACCAGAACCATGAGCTTTGAGTTTTAGATTATAGAACTAGAGAACATGAGCCTAAGACGTAGGTTTAGTCTTTGACCAATATTACTGTTAGTATCATTATTGTTATTAGTATTATTATTATCATTCCTCTTATATATACATATACATTTTTATTTTATCTTATTTTACTTGATTATTATTATTAATTTACCTATTTGACTTTATTTTATTATTATTATTATATTTTTATTTTTATTTTGGGTTCCATCTCTAGCCGACCCCAACTTGTTTGGGAATGATGGCTTTGTTGTTGTTGTTGTTGTAGTAGTAGTAGTCTTAGTCTACCATGTAACTCATATTCACTACCATATCAAAATTGACTAAAATAACACCGTTCACAAGGAGATCTTTGATGGAAACGTGATCATCAAGCCAACCGTTACAAGAGATGTTCACTATTCAATCAACATTGACTTTGATACCATTGTCCACAAGAAGACATTTTTGTTGGAAACATGTTCGACAATTTTGATCATTACAAGATACACACAATGACTCATTCTTGTTATTGTATACTAAGACTTCCATTTATCACTCACTTTCCACAATCGACCACACTAGTCACCAACCTATATATCCAACTGCTACATTTCAAATCCCCGCCCCATAATTCTTTTCCGAAGACAAACACAATGTGATTTGATTTTGTCATATAATTTACATGTTTTCTTCTATATATCCAACCAAAATAATTTTATGGTGAAATTGTTATCATATAAAAAATGAATAACAAACTAAAAGACTAAACTATATGAACGGAAATATAGCTAAAGAAACTAATAAACAAAATTGCACTGATGCCTCTAAATACCATGCATTTCCAACATAATAAACTCTTCCAACCAAATGAATTTAACAGAAATCTCTAATAATGAGCAAATATATCTCAACTATTAATAACTAAACTTTAAATTTTACCACTGCATTGTCTTGTGATCTGCATACTTCAAAGAAAATACAATGTGCCTTAATTGGAAAATTATAAAGACTTCATATTATAGAATATTAATCGTTTTGACACGTTACTATTAGTAGCAAAAATGCAACTGTCATGCGTACTCGAATAATTATCAAATGTCAGCGATTATGAACTCCTATTTTTATCTCTCCAACAATAAGTATCATATGTGTACATATCATGTGTGATGTGTAAATGCAATGTGTGTTTACCATGATCAGATCCAACAATTAATTAGGTCAAAGTGTAATGAAATTACCAATGTGAAATGTTGGAAAACTGAATGGCCTCTATGACTCAATATGGGGGGAAAAATTGAAACTTCAAGGGTTCATGAGTCCTTATATAATCATGTGATTCTCTTCTTCTATAGCACAGATTAATGAGACATCAAAATGAGGGTTCTTATGTTCATTCAATTTCAGCTACATTCCCTTGAATTTGGATATGATCTAAAATATATTTTGTTTCATACCCGCTATATAGTTTTCTAATATGTGGTATGCTAGTGTAAAAATAACAACTTGATAATAGTGTTATAAAGCATATTGTTTGGAATAAAAATCAGATCAGCCTAATACCTCATCTCTTGACAAGCCAGAAAAGCTTGGTGACCTTGACTCAGGCGATGAGTCAGATCTCCTTCCCAATGAAACCGAGGGTGGAGCTGATGAATGAACATTACCGTCCTCATTAAGTCGAACCTCAACAATTTCAATATCCCAAAGCACCCAATCCTGCGTAGATGTTCTATGTGGTATATCATGTGTGATTGAATTCCTCCATGGCGGTAAACCCCCATTTCCCCTCAAAAATTGTCCGTACCTGGTCTTCAGCTTCACCTGAGAACACATTTTCATGACCAATATACCCTCAAGTATAATAATTTGATTTATTCTCCATCTTAATCAACGAAATACGAACCTGAAACCCATCGCGAATAGGCTCCCATTCAACCGAAGAATCGAGACGCGACGGAAGAGTCTGCAAGACTTTCCGACCGGTCATTCCCAAAAGAAACGGCTCGTTCGACGCCGTTAAGTAGCGGCCGTAGCAGCTTTTCAAACGAATTAGGAAATCGCTTGTTTCGGGAAACTCCACGGTCCATCTCGCATTGGGTGACGATCTGTGGCGATCTTGCGACACATGTTCTTCATCCTCGTCTGCTAGTAGGTATTTGTTGTGGTGCGATTTTAAGCGAATGGTCTTTGCGTTCTTGAACAACTCCATCTTTTAACTTTTCTAGAAAATTTGAATTTTGTTTGGGGGATTCCCAGGGGAAAATATGAATAAAAAGGTAAAATGAACGCGGGATGAAGAGGCGAAAGAGGATAGGTAGGTTTGACTATTGTCAGAAAAGTAATTAATTAGGGTCATTGTTAATATCTATCTGTATTTTCCTGCTACCTCTTCTTTGCATATGCTAAATTATTGCAAAACGTTGATAGCGCATAAAAATTAAATTTGAATTGATTCATCACATATGAGTATTACAAACTTAATGAGATCGCATATGAGTATTACAAACTTAATGAGATAATAATAAATAGAAGTAAGACTAATCTTCTTTTATGAACGACATCAATAGTGTGATCGGTGGAAATGGCGTCTCGTACATCGTCGCTTTCTTTAAGATGATCCGTGGTATAACCCAAGGTACAACGCTAGCTGTGACGACCCGTCTTTCATTTCACAGAAAGACGCATCATCGATAAGAAAAGAAATATATAGAAATAGAAAAGATAAAAAAAAAGAACAACAACATCAGAATCTCACGGCGGAAACGGAACAAAATGTAATATTACACATATTCATTGCATAGTCTACACATCAGAGTTACACAGATTACATATCATAACATCATCACATTCGACAGTTATAAAGGTCTGTCTATCCATTACATCCAAAATGCAACAGTCAAAAAACACTACCCAGCGGAAATAAGTAGATAGATACGTCTAGACTCCAGCTCCAAGCTTCCAAAATATTTGTCAAGCCAAACCTGATCACTTGGCTACTCATAAAAATTTGAGTACCCAAGAGTTTAAGAAAAATAGAATAAACTCCGGCTCAGACATGGGTCTGGTGTGAGTAAACGGGTTAAAGTTGTTTAGCTTTTAAAATCATTTGAAACAAACGTATCACGTAAGACTTCTCACACATAAACATGGCTAAGTTTTTACCTTACACTAACCAAATCATTTGATAGGAAATCCGGTGATATTATAATAGTGTCTAGGGTTTTCAAATAAATATTCACATAGTTGAAATTGTTACGTGATTAAATTACAATATACTAGCTACAAAATGGGTTATACAATCAAAATCGTAAAGGCACATACGGATAATGAGTTTCCATCAATGGCAGGGCTACTGGGGTACCGCCCGTCACAGTACATGGTTTAGATCACTGTAACGAGGATCCACCCTAAATCTCCTACAACACAAGGCTGTAACCATCCCTTGCTGGATAGTCCCGAATAAGACAACCCCGCGGTTGGAGCCAGCAACCGCCACACATCCGAATAAAAAGGGACTCTAGAAAGGGAAAAATCTTGTCCTACTTGAGCGCGGCTTACTTATTCTTGCTGCACCACCCTGGTTTTAGCCATTCTCGATTGATGAGGCTTGAGGCTACGATTACCTTTAAAGAACACATCTTGGAATGTTTATCGTCCTCCATTGACGATGGTCTGATAGCATTCATTCATACAAGTTCGTTCATGGTTCGAACGAAACCGAAGGCATTATCTCGTTACACTCATTTTGGAATCACCCTCAGAGTTAACGACAATAACCCTTGCACACTGAATCTCCATCTCGAACCTGAAAGTACTATCTCCATTATACTCGTATTGGAATCACCCTAAAAGTTTTAATGACAAATAGTTCTTACACTTCGAGTCTTCAACTTGATTTTCACTTGAATTCACGACCTAACTTTTAACTTGGATCGATGTGGTTTTTCGGATAATCAAATCTGATATTCGATCCCGGTCTCATCGAAATCCAAACGTATCTTAAAGGTCAAGTTGTTTAAGGTTAAACAATTCAATTCAATTTAAAACATTGAATCTACACAGCATTTATTTCAGATAAACAACATCAATTTATACTGATATAACCAATATCACATCACAGAATATCATAGATTATCATCCAATTGATATCAACCAATCCAGACATTCTACTTGATCAGTCATCTATAAGCAAGAATTATTATTCCATATTATAATTAATTTAATTAATTCAAATTAAATTAATTACTTAAGAATTAATCACTTAACCTTGCTTAATCAATCATTAATTAATTACAACCATTTAATTAAATAATCACTTCTTAATTTACCTTATAATCAATTAATTAATCTTTAATTAATTAATTATCGTTTAACTATTAATTAATAAACCTTAATTATTAATCAATATTCCCTAATAACATATTAATTAATTCTTAATTACCAGTTAATCAATCCTTAATTACTAATTGATTAATCTCTAAGTACTTTATTAACTAATGCTTAATTATAATTTAATTAATCCTTAATTACTTAATTAATTAATCCATAATTATAAATTAGTTAATCCTAATTACTTGATTAATCTATTTTTAATTATCAATTAATTAATCATCAATTACTTAACTAAACCTTATAAATTAATTAATCCTAAATTATTAATTAATTAAATTAATTAATTACACTTTAATTAATTTATTAAATTAATCATTAAAACCTTAATTAATTTTCAAGATAAATCATTTACTTTAATTACCTAATTTTAATTAATACATGTTATTAAAACATTTCATTCTTTTAATTAATACTTAATTACTTTTAAAATTTAAGTTTTTAAAATAACTTAAGCATTTCACAAATTTAAGTTAACAAATCATAGAACTTCTTTAATCAAGATAGTTTAAAAAATATTTATCATAAAATAGTTTAAACTAGGTTTAATATTTAAAACTTGTTTTGTTTTTTTATAAAACTTTTAAAACATGCTCAAACTTCTGCTTCGGGTTTAACCCTACAATTGCTCGAGCCCTGACTTGAGTTCTTCATCTTCTTTCATTTTCTTTTCAAAATTTTAGTTTAAGTTTTAAAAACTGACACAAGAATCCACTCACGTACAATTACCCGAGAATGAACTCGAGCAAACAACCCCAAACTCAAGCTTCCCTTCGAGTCTACCCCTCTCTTCCAACACACTGACACACCAACAAAACTATGCACATGCACCGGCGATCAACGCCACCCTGACCACCGCCGACACCCCTCGCACATCGACGATCACCAACACTCCTGATTTCGACCACCCAAACTCCAAAACAAACCCAATATCGAAATTGAAACTCGAGCAATCCTTGAACAACAACCTCACCTGAAAACCCTTCGAATCCCTGACGCCGACCACCAGATGTCGCGTAATCCTGTCCTCGGCCTCGCCAAACATCCACACCACCAATGCACCTGATCCGACGCCACTCGATTCACAAGAGATGACTCGGTCATCAAATTTTCGACTATGACCCAATTTAGGGTTTAAAACATAAATCGACCGATCATCGCCACCACGGTGGACGATAAATCCATCTGGCATTTTTGCCGAGCTCTCCTACATCCCGACCCTCTCCAGTGAAGTGCCCGACCACCAGAGATTCTTCGGTCACCAAAATTTGCTAAAAATCACCTTTCTGGTCATCACCCCAATACTATCCCAATCCCAATCTAAAATTCATGATTTTTATTTTAAAAATCATATTTTTCAGAGACGATTCAAGTTGTATACTTGAACCAGCAAATTAAAATGTTTAATTTTATCATGTTTTAAAAATTAATACTGTATTTTTTGGATTCCAAATGATTTTCAAACTTAAAAATACTTAAACATATTTTTAAAGCCTAAATTATGTTTACACAAACTCATCTTGTTTAAAATTCAAAGCCTAATAGTGATTAGATAAAGAGTTTTAAATTTTTGTACTAATTTTAAACTTTGTAATTTGGAAACAAAGAAGAATATGCATACCAAACATGCACAAATCAAACATATACATATATACAGAGATTCACATTTGTATATACACATGCAAAGCACAATTTCATCTAATAATCACATGCACAGATTTTAGTTTTACTTAAGCCTTTAGCTAATATGTTTACTCGCCTGTTAGAGTTTGAAGCAGATGCTTAAAAACTGGAAAACTTTGATAAAATGCTTGAATATGGAGACTTTGAATTGCTGGAAATCTTGTTGTTGTTGAGATGGTTTAAGCTTTGAAACTGTGATGTTCTTGCTTGCTTAATTGATTTGAGGTTGCTGATTGCTGAATTGAAATTCTCTGGCTAGAAATATTCGTGTTTACAGGCTTTTGTTTGGTTTGAGAATTGATTTCAGGTTTGTGAAAAATTGTTTTATAGGAGTTTGAGTTAGATCTGATGAATTGTTTTTACAGGTTTTGTTTCTTAAGTTTCTTTGTTTTGAAATGAGATAGAGAAAAAGAAATGAAGAGGGAAGATGGGAGTTTATATAGAGTAATTTATGATTTATTTAAAATTAAAGAAAATGAAAATAAAATGGAGACATATGTTAATTTACTTAACATTTGTCAATTACACCATTTAATTACACTACACATGTCACTAACCTGATTTATAAATAAACACTTATAATTACGCAAATTTAATTAATTTTTTAAATGTTAAATAAAAGCTTTTGTATTTATTTACTAATTAATAAATACTTTTCTAAATATATATAAATAAAATTCTTTTAAAGAAAATAAAATAAAAACCATTTATATTCAAAATAAAAACCATATATATATTTTTAAACCCAAAATATATTTAAGATATACTTCTATTAAATTTCAAATTTAAATTCAAATTCAACTTTAAATTCAATTCAAAAATCTAATTTAAAATCAGCCCAAACAAATATATATACATTTTAAACAAACCCAAATTCAATTTGAAATTAATAATTCTATTAAAAATTTATTTATTTATATTTTAAAACAACACATTTATTATTATTGTTTGGAAATAACAATTTTATCAAATTTTAAATAATTAATAAAGGAGATGATCACATTTAATTTTGCTTGAAATTTTCGGGATATCACACTAGCCATCAACAGTTCTGTTTTCAGTATAAAACAGCCTCTAAAAAGTTAATCGATTTGCTGTTTGTACGACAGTAAATCATTTTGAATTTAGCACTTTCTTATTTAATTGTTGGGAAGGATTCTACAGAGAGAGAAACGACAGAGGGTGAAGAGAAAGAAAGAAAAATATCTATTACCTTTATTTCTTCTGTCCATCTACCTATTATTTAAATAGACAGAATGAAAATTGTATGCGTTACTAAAATGAGGTATTGCCAACGAATCTAAAATTATAGTCGTTCATTAAAATTTTATTACCATTAGTATTTTTTAAATTAATTTTAAATAAATTCCAACAATCCCTGCTAGAATTATTAAAAAAAAACATCTCCAAGCTATTTTCGAAAATATAGGATTATACTTAAATAGATGTATCTTTCGATTTGAACATTTGCATGGTGCGTAAGATTCAAAATATAATATAGTGACATGTCGTCTTGAACTCTATCTCTAATACCAAACTATATACAACTTTCTAAAGTGCTTCCAATTAGCTCGCGTGTTAATGGTCATGCATGTTTATCTTGATTTAGTGAACGCTCTAGAAAATTTTTGCCGCCAAAGTTTTCATAGGAAATGGCATCATCCCCACATTTATAAAGATGAGTCTATCTGGAGCACTTTTATAGCTAGGTATCTCATTCTACATAGAGTATAAATCTCACTAAGAATTTCTATTACACCATCCTCTAATCGCTATAAGAATACATGCTTTTAAATATTTAATAATAGAGCATGTTCACCTCTTATCACTTCATAACAATTTTTTACCCACTGTACGTAGTTCTTGAAATCATCAGCCATATAGGTTGGGTTGTCATTGTGAGTGTCTAAGGCCAATAATCACATCCTTTTGAACGTTTTATAGACTCTCTCGAACAAATCCTTTCGTCAGTGGATGTGACAACCCTGGTTTTGTGATTACCTGTTATATATATAATGTTGATTTTAGTTGGAAATGGGGAGAAATAAACAAATTTGGAGATGAGAAGTTGTTGAGAATTGTTTGATTTGAATAAACAATGGAATCTGAGTTAATAAAATGAAGTTTACGACGTTTGGGTGCAAACTTATGTAAGCAATGGTTTTTCTTATTTTTAAGACATGTTAAAATTAAATTTAGTAATATCGAAATATAAATATGGAAAATATTGATTAAAATCAATATTTAAGTGTGTAAATAATTTTAACATTGTTTATTATGATAGTTTGGACTAGAAATGAAATTTTATGTAAATTTTGATTTTGGTTAATGTCAAATTGTGCGAATAAAATGTTAATTAAAGCATTTAAGTGGAAAATAGAATTTCAATGGTGAAACCAATATTTTTGTTATAAAACTTTGTTAAATGGTTAAAATAATTTTTCTATGTTGATTAACATTTTACTTAACATAAAAACTTAAGGTATGTTGATTATTTGGTTAAATATGTTGAAATAGAGTAAATAGTGTAACTATATGATGAATGACATGATTTATATGTTAATTAAAACATAAATATATCTCAGTCTTATTGGGTAGGGTTTAGTCTGTAGGATCGATTTCACCCTAGAGGGGGGGTGAATAGGGTGATAGTGTAAATTATTAAAAATTAATCGCGGAAGCTTATAAATTAATTTCAATTCAGATCACAGAATAGCAGCACAGATATCGCAGAATATAAATAACAGAATAAAACAGAACAACACAGAATTTACCCAGCTTCGGCAAAACCCTGCCTACGTGCTGCCCCCAAGGTTTCTACTAGAAATTAGATAGTCCCTCGCTTACACACGTAAACTCGCTATACACCGCTATTGACTAATCTAACTCTACGCTCAAAACCCTGCCACAACTCAATTACCGAGTTGCGAATTCTCAAGCTACACACCGTAGCTTGTCCCCTAGTCACACGACTAGAAAATTAAACGGTTTAAAGAGGAAAATACAAATTAAAAACAAATTAAAAACAAATTAAAATAAAATAGCCCTAATATAAACAAAACCCTTAATTCCTATTATTATTATTTAGCCGGCACTATTCTTCCTTTTATTTTAGCCCGGTCTGCTTGTGAAAAATAAATGGCGGCCTCGTTTTTGTTTGTTCCTCTTAACCAAATTAGGGTTTTGTCCTTGCGTTCGCTCCTGTGAGATTGGCTATGTCTTTGGACTCGCGTTCGCTCCTGTGAGATATGCTAGTGCTTCGGCTTTTTGCAAATTAGGGCTTTGTTGATCGAACTCCGGTATGTAATTATGTGCTTTTTCTTTACTGATTTATGCTTTCTGGAATTCGATACATTGATTGCCGATGATGATTGGGTTATATATGCGTTCGATTTCCTGAATCTTCGATCGTATATATTTATTTGAATTTGTCAAATATTCATCTCGGCCACTTTATTATTCTTGAACGATGCTGATGATTTCTGACCTTTTCAATTCCTGTATATTCATTGCTTGGTGATCACGGCTATAACTTGGTCAATTATGACTCATACATCATATCCACGGCTTGATTAATTTTGTGGTCACCAGCAATGTTGAATTCATTTGACTTCGGCCACTTAATATTGACCATGGTTTTCGTTCCTTTTGCTGTTGACTTGTTAAAGCACACGGCTTTGATACATTTTTGTGTCTGCAGTTTGGATATAGATGATTCCCTCTGATGCTTGATAAAGTTGATTTGCTATTTTTGTAGCATACTTGACTTTTGGTAAAACTGCAGCTTGATGCTTGCATGTTGCACTCACTTACTTGCTGTCATAGACGTGTTGAACTGCATACTTCTTGTACAATGCTCGGCCATGTTATATTATTCACCTGTTGACTACTCTTCATTCACTGCCTGTAGTTGTTTCACTTGCATAGCTGAACTTCACTGTTGCACTTTTGTGCTTTATATTCCTGTAGTTTGCATTGTTGCTGTAGCTTTTTGAAGCTTGAGTTTCTGGTCACTGCACTTGTACATATTCACTATCACTTGCATTTTTATCTTAGTACCATAGCTTCTCTGTTCCACTCGAGTTTAGTTGTGCACTTGCATTTGTGTACTGTGTCTTGTTCTCCTGTGGCTTTGGATATTTCAGTTTGCCTTGGCTTCATTGACTTCAGCCATATCTGTTCATCTGCACTTGTGTATATTTGGTTTCACCTTGATATTGTGTAGCCTGGTCTTTGTTCATTACTGAAACACTTTTCATACAGTTGAGTTTCAATTCATTGGAAATGATATTGTACTTCACTGTTGCCTTGTTCATCATTGTGCATTAACTTGACTGTTTGCATTAAAGTTGTATTTGTTGTTGTTGGTCTGGACATTTGGGTTTGTTGATATTGTGGTATACTTGAGCTTCAGTAGTTGTACTCTGGTTGGTCTTGACATTTGCATATTGCATTGCCTTGCTGAACCACTTGAATTTAATGTGGTGTTTATACTGCTGCATATCACCGATGCTTCTGTGCATTTCGTATACTGTCATGTTTGTTGTGATGTCATATCTTTGTGCTACCATCTTTTGATTGTTGCATTCATTGGTTGAAGCTTGGCTTCACTTGTGTATACTTGAGTCATTTGAGTTGCTGTGTTGATCTTGGTATTTGGTGCATTTGTGCATTGACCACTTCGACTTGTATTTTTCACTATTGCATAATTGTTTCTGGCCTGTTGCATGCATTGCTATGACTTGTACTTGCATTTTGAAATTTCAGACCTGTAGCCTTTGTGCATTGTGTTTTGTATCATCGGGCTGGTGCTGTTGTAGTGAGCTCGTATCACAGCAAACTGCATTTTATATTTCTTGATCATGTTGGTTCGAATTGCACTTGTCACTGCTGCAGTCGCTATGCAGTTGCTATGCCTTCAGTCATGTTGCCTTGTGTTGAATCCAGTTTTACAGCTCGGGTTTGACCTTGTGCATGTGTCGTGATTTTCAATGTAATTGCACGTGAGTTGAACCCGGTTTTTCATTTGGGTTTGACCTGTGCTCACCTGTCCCTGTAAATCAATCAAGTGTATATATCGGCGTGCACGGCCTTGTGGCATATACGGTAATACTGTGTATGTCACAAGTTGTTCGTGTATGATGAATTCAAATTGAAATTATGACGAACAACCCAAATAACTGAGGCAAATCATATATTCAAAAATTATCTTCTATTTTTGAATTGCAAAAATATTTCTTTTTCAATTTTACTGCGTTGGTTTATATTTTTGCAGATTGCTCAGATGCTGGATTCAAACCGGAATGAAGTTGAAGATAAATACGAGTGTGAGTGATATGTAGTGAGGTGAATTGTAAATATGAAATGTGATGTAATTGTAATCAAAGTTGTATAGTTATAGTGAGAGCTTGAAATTGTACTAATCAAAGATGTAATAAATATTTATTTGAATAAAATATTCGTTTGAATTCAAATTCCGTGTTATTTATTTTATTCAGCAAATATTTATTTAATCTGTGAAAATAAATAGTATATTATCAAATACATTTAAACGAATGTATATATGTTTATTATCATCAAACAAAAATCATATAAGCGCATATTCAACATAGTCCAAGTCCAAAACCCAAATACCCACAATCTAAAAGAGTCAGAAGAGAATTAGTGCACCCGTACGTTAATTTTTCATCTCTCTCTACCCCTTTTTTCTTCTTCCTGTGTAACGACGCATAATTTTAACACTTTGAAAATGGAATACTTAATTATTTTAAATATTAAAATGTAGAATTTTCAAACTTAAACAACCATGTTTTATATAATAAATAAGAATGGTATATTTATTTTTGATATTGAATAAAGATTTTGGATTTCCAATATAAAATTGAAAAAGGTAAGATTCCGATAAAGTAGGATAAATATTCGAGAAATTTGTTTAAAGGATAAATAATTCCTTATATATATATATATAATCAATATCAAACTCATTTGATAATAATAGTAATTTAATTTATAATTGTTCGATAAATATATAAAACTTGTTTTATAAAATTGACAAATTTCGTCGCATGTCGATAAATCGATGTCGTATTTTTTATAAGAAGATTTGGATATTGTTTTATAATATTTTATAAGTCAAATATGCTTGTTTTAATTATTTAGATATAATAATAAATTTACTTTCAAGTTTGGTTTACATGAATAAATAGTTTAACAAAAACGTTAAAATGTGACCAGAAAAAGTTTTGTCGAAAATCAATGATTTGTTCAAAAAAGTTGCCGCAATGCTACGCGCCTTTGTTAACATATTTTAACATATATATTATACATTTTAATAACTAAACATGTTTACTTTTTGTAACGACCCGGTAATTTCGATCCCGAAATTTCCAAATAGTTAGAAATGAAGAAGAGATAAAAGAAAAGGAAACAGAAACAAGACACAGAAAACCTCACATTCGTAGCGGATAAAATATAATATCACATAATAACAGTTTACAAAAGAACTGTATTCAGTACATTTACATTTCCATATATCAGAGTTATAACTTTTACACAATACAGGACAGTTATAAAACAACATGTCATAGATATAACTATATATCACAACGGGTACGCTCCATACGTTCCAGCCATCCAGCTCGCCTTCCTGAGCTCCAGAACGTCCTTACCTGGAAAAGTGTAATACTCGGTCTGACCCGAGCATTACATCAAAGTAACACCCGGGTCAGGCTGGAAACCAGCGTGAGTAAACCCATCTAACTTGGAATACAAAAGCATACAATTTATATAAATCCGGGGTAACTTATATCAATCTACACTTCACAAGTTATTATAGACATCAACCATTTCACACATCAATTTCTAAGTGCCAAAACTTGGATTTTAAATGGTCCAATTTACTTAAGTCAATCCACTTCAGCCTGTTAGTTTCACATATCAATTTATAAGAATCGAAGTGGTTTCGGGTATTCACTAATACCCGACTCCGATCTCTTCGAAACCATTGCCGACTTAACTTAAATTATCCAAGTGAAAATCAATTCTACCTTTAATACCAGAATGTCACAGTAATTAATCATTAATAGATAACCACCCCTTCACAGCTTAAACCAAACATAACATATCACATAGCACCACGAACCACCTATTAGGGATAATAATTAATCAAGGCTTCCAATATCATTCTGTTTATCCTTTATTTATATTTAAGTAATTAACCCTCAATTAATTGCTTAAACTAATTATCCTTAACCCAAATACGGAAATTGATCTTTAATAGATATCAATGCAATAGGTATCATCAAAATTCAGACATTCAACAAACCATCATCCCTATAAAAAATATTATCAATTCAAATCATAATTAATTTAATTACTTAAATTAACTTCTTAAGAATGAATCACTTAATTCTGCTTATACAAACATTAATTAATTACTAACCTTAATTAATTAATTAATTACATCCTTGATTAACTCACTTAATCAATTAATCAATCCTTAGCTACTATTTGATTAATCCTTAATCACCATTGATTAATCAATCAATTACCATTTAACCACTTCTTAATTAATCCTTAATTATGGATCAATTAATTTTTATTATTAATTTAATAAAACCTTAATTAATAAAATTTAACTACAAATTAAGCACTTCATAATTACTAATTAAGTAACCTTTATTACTTCATTAACAGCTCATTAATTACTTAATTAATAAATCTTAACCACTCGATTAATTAAATTTAATTACACCTATAATTACTTGAATTATTAAGCTCTGATCATTAATTAAATATTCTGGTTAATAATTCTTTAATTACAATTTAATTAATCTTAAATTAATAATTAACCTTAATCCTTAACCATTTATTAATCAAGTAAATTATTTTCCCTTAATTAATTTCTCAACAATGTTTAAATTCAACAAACTTCAAAACTTCTTGAAATATGTTTAGGAAAACATTTATTAAAACATCAAGTGATTTATATAAAGTTTAAACTAATTTAAATTTTTAAATTTCAACAAAACAAGTTTTTAAAAACCCTTTAAAATCTAAATTACTATTTATACTTCCGGTTTCAGGTCGAACCCGAATACCACAAGAGCCAAACCCGAGATTCCTTTCTTCCTATATCTTTTTTTTTTACTTTGATTATATTCAGTTTACAAAAACTACAGGTTCCCAATCATACTCGAGAACAACTCGAGTTTTCCATGCCAAAACTCGAACGCGACTTCGAGTCTTCCCACGAGCCTAAACTCGCTGACACCCAACCACCATCTCGTGCACGTGCACGCCACCGTTGGTCACCTCCGACCAACGTCCTCGCCTCCGGCAACTCTCTCAACACCACAGCATCCAAATTCAACCACTTAATCATACATACCCACCGTAAATCGAAATTGTGTATCACTACAGATCTAAACCCAAAACGTCCCCTATAAACTATCCTCGACCACCAAGCTCCGGTCACCTGAGGTCGCACGGTGCTGACCATCCCTTGCCAAGCCAATACTCTACACTCTGCCAACTTTACACTACGCTCGATCAAACAAAGCTTACGAAAAATTCCAAAATCCAACTCATACAAAAACTAGGGTTAAAACCTAATTTCGGTCATCGCCGTCGCCACCGTCCCCTATAGCTACAACCACTATTTTTCCTTGAACCACTCTAGCCTCCTCCACCTCCAGTAACAACTCCGATTAATCCAAATTGCTCCATCTTCCAGAAATCACCCAAAATAAATTTTCCAGAAAACCCCAATATCCATATTCAATTCATTTTTAAAAATCTAGATTTTTGATTTAAAAATCATAATTTTAAGTGTTGATTCAATACATGTACATGAATCAAATAAATTCTAAATTTTATTTATTGCATTATATGAGTTTTCACAATAATATTTTAGCTTACAGGTATCTCTAAACTTAAATTTTTCTTAAACATATTTTCATCAACTAGATAAGTTAGTAACCTGACTAATTTTGTTTTAAATTCAAAACTTCAAAGTATTTATATGAAAGGTTTGAATTTTATAAAACTCTGTAATATGAATGAACAGAAAAGCCTATTTACAGACATGCAGAATTCAAACACAACCATACTTACAGAATTATATTCAACCATCAACACATGCAGATATCATAGTCTCATCAATCACTTAAGCAACAATTTTTACCCCACTTATGTTTCTAAAAACAAGATCTCTATTCACTGTTATATTTTGAACAGAGGAGATATGACAATACCCTGTACAGGCAATTACATTCATATTCAGGCATAAGTACTTCCATTTCCATGGAATACTATAAATGTTTGTTACTTACTTTTTTTTATCTACAGATTTGATAAAGATTCTCAGATTAAAAAATAATAATAGTTACTTACCTTTTTCACATGCAAACCATTTATCACAAATTTGTTTCACACTTTACTGCATGCAACAGAAATTAAATAAAGAAACAGATTTAGGCTCTGTTTACTCACCTGCATATGCTAAACAGAGAAACCTTTGCTTAAAATCTAGAATTTTTCTGTATTACTTTTATTTGCACTGTCCTGGGTTAAGAACTGAATGTTGAATTTGATCTTGTTGTGGTAATCTTTGCTTCAAGTTCCAGTTGTTGGATTGGGATCCGAAGCCTGATGTTTGATACAATTTCCTAGGTTGAAACTGATCTCTTATAGAATAGCAACTTGATCAGTGCTTGATTTACAATCTGAAACCAAAACTTGGTTGATCTGAGCTTAGTTTTATTTATAGATTTTACTTCTTCTCTGGCTTTGAATTCAGATTTATAGCTTGCCTCTTTTCATTTTGTTTAGTTTTAAATATAGGGAAAAAAAATAGAGAAGAAATGATGATATGTTTATATAATCTTGGTTAAATTTTAAATATTCATTTTTGAAGACAAATGACACTTGTTCTCATAAGTTTACAAATGTTTATCCCTTATATTCATAGTTTAACAAATGCCACTTATCATTTAAATTATGTTTAAGTCCTTGTTTTTTTTATATTAAGTTTATAGCTTTGTTTTAAACCCCTTTCATTTAATTAATTTATGAATCATTTTCCTCCTCTCTTTTTTTTCAAATGTTTATATAAATTATGTAATTTTAGATAAAGAGAAGAGGGAATTAGGCTGAAGGAAAAACCTGAGAACACTTTTAGTCTGAAGGACAGAAGTTTTAAAATTTAGCCTGAAGGACAAAAAATGATATATTCATATAGCATTACACATCCATAATGCTATATTCATATAGCATTACACATCTATAATGCTATATACAACACAATTTTATAAGTTTCTGCATACACAAACAAGCAGCTGTGTAATGCTATATGAATATAGCATTATGGATGTGCAATGCTATATGAATATATCATTTTTTGTCCTTCAGACTAAATTTTAAAACTTCTGTCCTTTAGACTAAAAGTGTTCTCAGGTTTTTCCTTCAGCCTAATTTCCTGTAAAGAGAATATCAATTCTTTTATTAAATTTTGTTAAATCTTATGCTTAAGTTATCATTATACTTAAGTTGATAACAATACTCAATTACTAGTGGTAAGAAAATGCCCAATTTAGAAAATTTCTTTATATTCAAATTAATGTTTTCAATTACTTAACATACACAAACACACGTATTTACTTGTGCATGTATATACTTAGAATTTCCAACATTATAAAGATATTTATCCATTGAATTTCCTATTCGATTTCAATTCCATTTTAATATTCAAATTAAAATCAACCCAAAAATATAAATTACATTTATATAAACAATCATTATATATATTTTTATATTTTATTTTTTCATTGTTTAATAATTTAAATTCTGTTAATTTCCAATTAACAGATATCTGAGAATCCGGGTTATCACATTCCTTCCCCCTTAGAATCTTTTCGTCCTCGAAAAGGAATGAAGCCAGAATTTATTAAATATTTTAAAACCAGTTAAAATATTCTTTGATCATTTTAAAATACTTTGAAAATCTATATAATATTACTAAAATCATTTTATGAAAGTACTTCTTTTTTATAACTCGATGTCTCAACAAGTCCATCCTCATTCTCATAGAAATTCGGTCATACGTTGATCGGGCGTAAGGCTGAAAATCTGTAAGTACTTAGCAGACCCGTTTTCAACACCCAGTGAAAATACTTGAAAAATAATTTTATTGAAAATATAGAAAACAGTTTTTTTTTTGAAAATAGAGGATATATCTTTGGTGAGAATGCTCTGGAAATCATCACCCCCATCCATGGTCACAGTTACATACCAGGGTTACGTTGCAGTCACAACAAAAGTCCATGTAATTGCAGGCTCTCCGCGGCCTCTCGATTACGCCATGGATCCCCACACAACAGATCACAGTTACACCCAGGGTTACGTTGCCGTCGCAGCAAAAGTCCATATAACTGCAGGCTCTCAGCGGCCCTCTGATTTTCGCTGTCCAAATGAAACTTCTCCACTCCAACATAGATCGCAGTCTGCCGATATAAAATCAAACGCAGACTGTTGGCTCTCAGCGGCATACACGACTTTCGCTATGGTATACTCTACTCACAATCCCCAGGAACTAGTTTAGTCCGGACTCCTCACAGGATCAACTTTAGAACCCCCCTTGGGGCTCACGGCAGCACCACCCAATGGTACTCCTGAGAAGTTCATTCCAAAGGAGCGCCTTTTTTCCCAGAGCCATCATCAAAACATTTTATACTATACATATAGTATCTTCAAATCATACGCCTAGTATGATATCATACAAAGCTCCTTTACAAAAAAAAATCGATTATCCCAAAATCGATAATTCTCAAACTAGGCTTTCCAAATTCAATATTGATTTTACCTAAAAATCAAGCCTTTCCAAATCCATAGGTTCCCAAAACCTTTTCCCAAAATCCTCATATGATCCTTTATATATATATATATTCAGTTATATAAAATCTTTTAAAACTTGGATCATTTCAAACTTGTATAAAATCCTTTTATACTTCAAACATTTCAAAAAATTCTTTTTCTTCTGACAAAAGATTCAACAAGGGGAGTTTCATTTTATAAAACAAAGATATTTAACTTTGTTTACTCAAAATCAGATATTCAAATTTGATTAAACTCTTTTCAATACCATTTTCATTCAAATCCGTACGATGTACACATATCATCCGTACGCTATACCAATCTGATCGCTCACTCGATCACACAATTTCATTTCCGAACTAGTATCGTCCACCCGACTTCCTAGTGCGGACACAGATCTGGTTTCTTGATCAGAAACCGTCATTCTCCTTGCATAGTCATAACTATGATAGAGAATATCTAGAACCAATCAACAATCCATATCCAGGTTCGCCGTCAAAAATCGAGTGGAAAATTCCAACTCGGATCGACATATTATCTCAAAATTCTATGCTCGAATCTGGATCACATTACTATGCGAATAGAATAACATACGTACACCCTACGTATTTATCTTTATTGGTTATTTGCCAAGTCAATTCTATTTCTATTCACATTCACTTTGATTTTCACTCATTTACTCACAATTGGTTCAATCCATTTGGATTATCACCTCTATTCTTATCTCGATTGGGTATTTAACCAATAACAGTTTAATCTCTGTCCAGTTTAAATTTAGAAAATAGCTTAAAAATTTAAAAATAGATAAGTAGTTGGAAAATAATTACTAGTTTGTAAAATAGCTGTAAAATAATTCAGTAATTGTAAAATAATTTGAAAATAGTTAAATAGTCATAGGAATTTTAAATAATTGCAAAATACTATAAAATAGAAATTAGTAGTTGAAAACAGTAATTAGTTTTATAAAACAGTTGAAATATAGTAATTAGTTCATAAAACAGTTGGAAAACATTTTCAAAAATAATTGTAAAACAAGTATAAGATAGTTTGGCTTTTTTTTATAAAGAAAGGTTGTATATATAATGAATAGCTTAGAAAAATATGTTTATATTAAAACATTTTATATTAAAAATAGTCCAGAGTCCAAAACTGTTCACTTCCCAATCTCCATTCCAAACCAATTCAATTTAAATTTCTCTTCCATTTAAATTGACCCAATTCCAATTTAAATAACTTCAATTTCTATTGAAATTGATTTATTCCCAATTCAAGTTGAATTAATTCTCAATTCCTTTTTAATTTAAATCAAATTCCATTTGATTTTAAACATATTCAACTTTAATTACAATCCCAAGTTATTCCAATCACTTTGGACTGATATCCATTCAACTGAACCCACTTCAATTTCAATCCATTTCAACTCCAGTTTGAATTAATCCCAATTCAAATTTTCCATTTGAATCTTATACTTCATACATCTTCAATCACAATTTCAATCAATTCAAATCAAATTCAATTTGAACTAATTTCAAATCTCAAATTTAAACCATCTCGAATTATATAAATTCGAGTTAATACTTCAATTGTTGATTTAATTCCTTTAAATCAATTTACCTTTTATCCCAACAATGGATTACCATACTCCACTTCTCATTCATTTAAACAAATCTAATCCATAACTTAAAGATTTTTAACAACAATAGGATGATATTATCTAATTCATCTTAAACCATTCATCAATTTACAATTTCCAGATTTCAAACCCAATTTGAGATCACTCAAACTCCCTAATTCAAATCAACCATTTAACTCTCCAAGTTAAATCTTTATTTCATCTTAAAATTTACAAATCAGGTTGAACATCCCAACATATTTAACTTTTCCTAAATTAAACTCAATTCACTTAATCCAGTCAACCTTACCCAATTTGAACTTCCATTTCAAATTTTAAACTTCTCATAAATAATCTTCCCACTAATTAAGTTTTAAAACTTATCATTTTGGGTATTACTACTTATTCCAAATTTAAAACTCAATATTTAGAGTTTATCTCAAATCATCTTTAATATTATGTATATTCACATATATACATGTTTACTTCTTGGCTCTCCAAGCCAAATTTTAAAATTTAAACCACCTTTGGTTTCAATTCAAAACAAATTTTCTTTAAAATTTTCAAACATTTCTTTTTTGAAATAGGACCATTTCATTCAAATGCCTTAAATAATATTTTTTTATTATTTCTTTAGATTAATTACATCATTAATTAATTCCAATTAATCACATTCGGTAATTAACTTATTTCTTAATTACCTTCATTAAGTAATTGTCCTTTAAATTACTTACCTCTAGTTACTTCATTAAGTAACTTCTTCTTAATTTATCATTTCCAATTATTATCCATTAAGTAATCTCATTAAATAAAGTTTAATTAATGACATAAATTAATTGATTATCCTTATCCTGAAACCTTTATATAAGAAAATAACAAGTACGCTCTCTCATATATATATACATACTCAACTCATCCTAGGGTACCACTTACCCTATTCTTAATGAGTAATCCCACCAGAGCCAAGGTTCTCGTTTAACCTTCTGCTCTGATACCAAATGTAACGACCCGGAAATTCCGATCCCGAAATTTCCAAATAGTTAGAAATGAAGAAGAGATAAAAGAAAAGGAAACAGAAACAAGACACAGAAAACCTCACATTCGCAGCGGATAAAATATAATATCACATAATAACAGTTTACAAAAGAACTGTATTCAGTACATTTACATTTCCATATATCAGAGTTATAACTTTTACACAATACAGGACAGTTATAAAACAACATGTCATAGATATAACTATATATCACAGCGGGTACGCTCCATACGTTCCAACCATCCAGCTCGCCTTCCTGAGCTTCAGAACGTCCTTACCTGGAAAAGTGTAATACTCGGTCTGACCCGAGCATTACATCAAAGTAACACCCGGGTCAGGCTGGAAACCAGCGTGAGTAAACCCATCTAACTTGGAATACAAAAGCATACAATTTATATAAACCCGGGGTAACTTATATCAATCTACACTTCACAAGTTATTATAGACATCAACCATTTCACACATCAATTTCTAAGTGCCAAAACTTGGATTTTAAATGGTCCAATTTACTTAAGTCAATCCACTTCAGCCTGTTAGTTTCACATATCAATTTATAAGAATCGAAGTGGTTTCGGGTATTCACTAATACCCGACTCCGGTCTCTTCGAAACCATTGCCGACTTAACTTAAATTATCCAAGTGAAAATCAATTCTACCTTTAATACCAGAATGTCACAGTAATTAATCATCAATAGATAACCACCCCTTCATAGCTTAAACCAAACATAACATATCACATAGCACCACGAACCACCTATTAGGGATAATAATTAATCAAGGCTTCCAATGTCATTCTGTTTATCCTTTATTTATATTTAAGTAATTAACCCTCAATTAATTGCTTAAACTAATTATCCTTAACCCAAATACGGAAATTGATCTTTAATAGATATCAATGCAATAGGTATCATCAAAATTCAGACATTCAACAAACCATCATCCCTATAAAAAATATTATCAATTCAAATCATAATTAATTTAATTACTTAAATTAACTTCTTAAGAATGAATCATTTAATTCTGCTTATACAATCATTAATTAATTACTAACCTTAATTAATTACTAACCTTAATTAATTAATTACATCCTTGATTAACTCAATTAATCAATTAATCAATCCTTAGCTACTATTTGATTAATCCTTAATCACCATTTATTAATCAATCAATTACCATTTAACCACTTCTTAATTAATCCTTAATTATGGATCAATTAATTTTTATTATTAATTTAATAAAACCTTAATTAATAAAATTTAATTACAAATTAAGCACTTCATAATTACTAATTAAGTAACCTTTATTACTTCATTAACAACTCATTAATTACTTAATTAATAAATCTTAACCACTCGATTAATTAAATTTAATTACACCTAATTACTTGAATTATTAAGCTCTGATCATTAATTAAATATTCTGGTTAATAATTCTTTAATTACAATTTAATTAATCTTAAATTAATAATTAACCTTAATCCTTAACCATTTATTAATCAAGTAAATTATTTTCCCTTAATTAATTTCTCAACAATGTTTAAATTCAACAAACTTCAAAACTTCTTGAAATATGTTTAGGAAAACATTTATTAAAACATCAAGTGATTTATATAAAGTTTAAACTAATTTAAATTTTTAAATTTCAACAAAACAAGTTTTTAAAAACCCTTTAAAATCTAAATTACTATTTATACTTCCGGTTTCAGGTCAAACCCGAATAACACAAGAGCCAAACCCGAGATTCCTTTCTTCCTATATCTTTTTTTTTTACTTTGATTATATTCAGTTTAACAAAAACTACAGGTTCCCAATCATACTCGAGAACAACTCGAGTTTTCCATGCCAAAACTCGAACGCGACTTCGTGTCTTCCCACGAGCCTAAACTCGCTGACACCTAACGACCATCTCGTGCACGTGCACGCCACCGTTGGTCACCTCCGACCAACGTCCTCGCCTCCGGCAACTCTCTCAACACCACAGCATCCAAATTCAACCACTTAATCATACATACCCACCGTAAATCGAAATTGGGTATCACTGCAGATCTAAACCTAAAACGTCCCCTATAAACTATCCTCGACCACCAAGCTCCGGTCACCTGAGGTCGCACGGTGCTGACCATCCCTTGCCAAGCCAATACTCTACACTCTGCCAACTTTACACTACGCTCGATCAAACAAAGCTTACGAAAAATTCCAAAATCCAACTCATACAAAAACTAGGGTTAAAACCTAATTTCGGTCATCGCCGCCGTCGCCACCGTCCCCTATAGCCACAACCACTATTTTTCCTTGAACCACTCTAGCCTCCTCCACCTCCAGTAAAAACTCCGATTAATCCAAATTGCTCCATCTTCCAGAAATCACCCAAAATAAATTTTCCAGAAAACCCCATATCCATATTCAATTCATTTTTAAAAATCCGAATTTTTGATTTAAAAATCATAATTTTAAGTGTTGATTCAATACATGTACATGAATCAAATAAATTCTAAATTTTATTTATTGCATTATATGAGTTTTCACAGTAATATTTTAGCTTACAGGTATCTCTAAACTTAAATTTTTCTTAAACATATTTTCATCAACTAGATAAGTTAGTAACCTGACTAATTTTGTTTTAAATTCAAGACTTCAAAGTATTTATATGAAAGGTTTGAATTTTATAAAACTCTGTAACATGAATGAACAGAAAAGCCTATTTACAGACATGCAGAATTCAAACACAACCATACTTACAGAATTATATTCAACCATCAACACATGCAGATATCATAGTCTCATCAATCACTTAAGGAACAATTTTTACCCTACTTATGTTTCTAAAAACAAGATCTCTATTCACTGTTAGATTTTGAACAGAGGAGATATGACAATACCCTGTACAGGCAATTACATTCATATTCAGGCATAAGTACTTCCATTTCCATGGAATACTATAAATGTTTGTTACTTACTTTTTTTTTATCTACAGACTTGATAAAGATTCTCAGATTAAAAAAATATAGCTACTTACCTTTTTCACATGCAAACCATTTATCACAAATTTGTTTCACACTTTATTGCAACAGAAATTAAATAAAGAAACAGATTTAGGCTCTGTTTACTCACCTGCATATGCTAAACAGAGAAACCTTTGCTTAAAATCTGGAATTTTTCTGTATTACTTTTATTTGCATTGTCCTGGGTTAAGAACTGAATGTTGAATTTGATCTTGTTGTGGTAATCTTTGCTTCAAGTTCCAGTTGTTGGATTGGGATCCGAAGCCTGATGTTTGATACAATTTCCTAGGTTGAAACTGATCTCTTATAGAATAGCAACTTGATCAGTGCTTGATTTACAATCTGAAACCAAAACTTGGTTGATCTGAGCTTAGTTTTATTTATAGATTTTACTTCTTCTCTGGCTTTGAATTCAGATTTATAGCTTGCCCCTTTTCATTTTGTTTAGTTTTAAATATAGGGAAAAAAAATAGAGAAGAAATAATGATATGTTTATATAATCTTGGTTAAATTTTAAATATTCATTTTTGAAGACAAATGACACTTGTTCTCATAAGTTTACAAATGTTTATCCCTTATATTCATAGTTTAACAAATGTCACTTATCATTTAAATTATGTTTAAGTCCTTGTTTTTTTATTAAGTTTATAGCTTTGTTTTAAACCCCTTTCATTTAATTAATTTATGAATCATTTTCCTCCGCTCTTTTTTTCAAATGTTTATATAAATTATGTAATTTTAGATATAGAGAATATCAATTCTTTTATTAAATCTTGTTAAATCTTATGCTTAAGTTATCATTATACTTAAGTTGATAACAATACTCAATTACTAGTGGTAAGAAAATGCCCAATTTAGAAAATTCCTTTATATTCAAATTAATGTTTTCAATTACTTAACATACACAAACACACGTATTTACTTGTGCATGTATATACTTAGAATTTCCAACATTATAAAGATATTAATCCATTGAATTTCCTATTCAATTTCAATTCCATTTTAATATTCAAATTAAAATCAACCTAAATATATAAATTACATTTATATAAACAATCATTATATATATTTTTATATTTTATTTTTTCATTGTTTAATAATTTAAATTCTGTTAATTTCCAATTAACAGATATCTGAGAATCCGGGTTATCACCCTTTTACTAAATAGGATTAGAAAACTTCTAGAAGTCATTAGTAAAAGTAAGTAAGTATTAACAAAAGAAAGAAAAGTAAATATCAAATCAAAATCCAACAAAATAATTACTTTTCTTTACTTAATCTAAGTGATTAAGACATAAAGTAAGAAGTGAAAGGATGATGTTAAGTATTGAAAAAGTAGATGTTGCTTTAGGTTGAAGTAAGGATATTTTGGTAATTTGGTAAGAGGTTATTTTGATAAATCAACCACTTCTTTTTCTATAAATACCCACCCCCTTCCACACTTCCGTTCACATTTCTTCTTCTTCTTCTTTTCTCAAGCTTCTTCACCTTCTTCTCTTCTCTTCAATGGATTCCAAGCCATAGGAAAAAATTATAAAGAAATAATGTCAAAATATTTACAAAATATTCAAAAGAATTCAATGTTCATCCTCTTCAATCAAACTCATTTTTTCTCCATATTTTACCCCTTCTTCTCTCGGCCATGACTTCTTCAAAACCGAACCAAAATGCAAAATTATATTTTTCAAATCATGTATTTTCCAGTGGCTACAAATTTCATGTTGACCAATTTGTCTCATTCTAAAATTAACCATGTCAAAAATCCACTCCTTTTCGGTGCATTCTCTGGCCCAGTATTTAAGCTAGAGAATAGATCATTTTGTTTTGATCATAACTTGATCATAACAGATCCAATTTAAGAAACTCATTTATTCAAAACCATATGAAATTCCAGTGGTTACAGCTATTATGTTGATCACTTTTTCTAGTTTTGAGGTTTGCTATACCTGAAACTCAATTCTTTGAAGTACATTTTCAGGCTTTATATTTGTGAATCCGAGAATATCTCCTTTTCTTTTGATCATGTCTTCCTTAAAACTAATCAAAACCATGTTATTCTTTGTTTTAAATTCAAGAAAAATGAATTTTTAGCAGCTTTTCAGTTAACAATTTTTTCAAGTTTTGAAAGTAAGAGAGTTAAAAATAAGAGAGAAGATGACCTATTTTTCGAGTCAAATATCGAGAATACAAGATAAAAACTCTACCATTTCTTCTCTATACTTTCGGCCCACCTTCATCTCAAGACTTGGCCGAGCACTTCAAAGGAAGGGAAAGTTGTTTACTAATGTTTAAGTAGAGTAAGAAGTAGTTAGTGAAGTGTAACGATCCCCATTTTTAAAAAAAAATCAAATTGGTAATTAATTTAATTTTTGAAATTTAATTTTGAATTTATTTGCTATTTTCCAAAGTAAGCAGATTTTTTTTTATTAATATAGATATATAAATATGATTCTAAATAGAATTTTTAATTGGGAATTCAGAAGTAAATGTTTTAAATAACATACTGGATTTGAAACTCAAAATAGATGTTTTCAATCGAATTGAATTATAAATAAAAATTTTGATTTAGGAATTCAAAATGAATTGGATTTAATATTATTACTTTGGAAAAGAATAATACGTATGATTATTTGTTAAATGTATAAATTGTGTTTTAATTTATTTTCTTTATGAAGTTATAAAAAGTATAAAATAGAAATTTATCTTATCGATATTTAATATAAAATAAAACAAAATATATGTTATAAATTTAATACTTGATAGTCAAACTATAAATAGAAGTAAAAGTCAGCAACAAAGTGAACATTTTTTTTGTACATAATTAAATAAAGTGTTTGTGTATAGAAGAAACAAAACCGCATATACAAAATTAAATGGATTTGTATGTAAACAAAAATAAAGGCTTACAAAAGAAGATAAGAAAAATCTATGTACAAAGCAATAAAACAAACAAACAAAAATATAATATCTACAAAACTGTACATACATAATTAAATAGCATAAGCTTGTAACTAAGAAAGGAGGCATAAGCATTTAATACCATATGTTCCATGCACAAATTGAAATCTTTTCAGCCGAAATGTTGAGAGTCATTTCAATTTATAGAAAAAATATCTTTAGTCAAAACAAATATAAAAAACAATCTGTTCAAAACAAATGAGGCCTAACCAGATACTACCTACTTTTACAAACCGTTTTTCTTCTATATGTGTGTGTGTGTGTGTGTGTGACTTTCATTCCAGTTCGAAAACTAAGCAAACCAGAGGAAAGAAAAAAAAAGAAACATTACTATCCACAAACTTAAACATCATTCAACAGCAAAACATGGTTCAAGGAAAATCAAAACTGCAGGCTTTCAAACAAACACAGAATTACTCTCTGTTTCAAAACTTTTCACTGTGAGTAAACATATTGTTTTCCAAGTTTAAACTCGTGTATTTGATTTTGAAGGGTATGTGCTTTGCTGTAGAATTGTATACATTTCTATTTACACTGGGAAGTTGTATATGGTCTGTTATTCCATATATTTGGTTACAGAGTAAAGAAAAGTAGATGAAAAATTAATACATCTTCATATAGAACCTTTTAAAACTTAAGATTTTGAACAAAACGGGTTGTTTAAACCTAAATCATAACCCTGAAGTTGTTTTGAAGCTTAACAAGTAATATATGGCTCTGTACTTTCAAATTTTACATTAAAAAGAAATCAGATGAATTTATTCGAGTAGTTTAATTTATTGAATTAATCATATAACTTGAATAAGCAGCCAAAGATATGATTTTTAAAATCAATACGATGACTTTTAATTGCATATTCCAAGAGCAGTTCACGGTTGAACAAAAATTGTTCTTTTTCCATTTTCTAGCGATCGATCAAATAATTGTTGATGAAAATTGGTTTGAAGCTAGCTTATTGATTAAAGATTTCAGGAAAATTGTCGAAAAGAATTTCTATTGCGTCAATTGATGAATCGAGTTCAATTTAGGGTTGTATCTGAGTTTGGTTTTCGCGTTTGTAAATGAGGTGATTTCATCACCTCGGAGGCATCGAGTTGCTTGAGATAGAGCGGTATGGTAGTGCAGGGGGTGACGTGGTGTGGCCGGAGTGGGAGCTCGTCCAGTGGTCTGAGACGCGGCGGCGAGGCGTTTTTGTTGGTGGAGTTGATTTCAGTTTCTCGAGCAAAACTGCTAATTTTTGACTTTGGGTTGATGGCTTCGAATCGAAGTTCAATTTCGAGTGTGGGTGAGATTTGCGATTTTCCGCAGGTTTCGGAGCTCGCCGTAGCGGCGGCGCGACGCCATGCACATGCACGACATCGTTCTTGTGTTAGGTAGTTTTGCAGTTGGCAACTCGAGTTGATTCTCGAGTGAAAGGGGTGAATGCTTCGGGTTCGTGAATTTGTTACCTGTCATTTTCGTTTGAAAACTTAAGTTGACTCAAACATTCGACTGGAAAAAAAAGAGAAGAAGAAGAAGAACGAACGAGAGGGAGAGAAGAGGTCTAGGGAAATTCGTGAAGGGGCTCTAGTGTTTACTCGAGTAAAAAAAAATTTTGCTCGGGTTGATTTCAAACCTGCAAACTAATAATAGTATGTAAACTATTTAAATGATAATGGCTAATTAAGGTATGACAAATTTAAGTCAAGCTTTATTACGAGTTAACGAATTAAGTAAGTACTTAACAAAGTTTTAAAACCCAATTAATATTTTAATTAAGTAGGTAATGCAATACCAGTGTTGAAATTTAATTACCACTAAAGTTTTTAATTTAGTAATAATTGATTTCAAAGTTTATAGAAGATTTTAAAATGTTAATTAAGACAAACAAGTATTATTATTAATTGTTTAAAGGGGTAATTAAGAATGAATAATTAATTTAAAAAATTGTAATTAATTAAGTGACTAGAGATTAGTCGATTTGAAATTAAAGATTTGATTAATTCACAATTAAGTGTTTAATTTATTTGTAATTAAAATTATTACTTAGATAATTAAAGTAAATTAATTTATAATTTGTAGTCAATTAAGATAATTGACTAAGGAATAATTAATTAAAAATATAATTAATTTATCATTAAAAATAGTTACGTGGTTAATTCTTTTAAATCACCTTCACCTTAAATTGAAGATGATTGACTATCATCAGATGTCGTGCACTGCATTGATATTTCTGTTTGTAATGGTAATACCGTGTGATGTGGATTGTCTTATGCCGAACTGTGATTTGTGATTCGTTTCTGTATGTATGTATAAACGTTAAAACGGCATTTGAATTTCGATGCGACAAGGAGTCGGATTCTAGTTGGTTATCCGAAATCCACATCGAATTGTAACGATGAATCTTTGTGATTGATAAATTTATTTTATCTGTGAAACTGTGAATGAAGATAAGCGTTATGGATTATATCGCTTATTGATATTGGTAGATCTGTGATGATTGATGTTGTGCACTATTGTGTAAAATCCCTGGACCACACTTATACATACACAATTATGGATTGCATGTAGAAATTGGTTAGGTCACAGATTTTTAAAATAGTTTTCAATTTGAATTTTAAATTCAAATGGGTTGGAAATGGATTAGGTTTAAAGTGAAAAGCTTTTGAAAAGGTGTTTTAAAAATGTAAGTTATTTTGAATAACTTAATAAAGATTTGAAATTTGAATAATTTGATTTAAACTGGAATTCAATATCTGAAATTGAATACTATATTGGTATTCATGATTTAAAAAGAATTATACAAGTTTATACGGGTTTTAAACCATTTCAGAAGTATTATTTTGTGAATTTGAATTCAACCCAAGTTTTATCATTGAAGGGTTTTAACTTGAGCAAATGAAATCGGATTTCTCCGAAACGAAAACTACTTATTTTCAAATAATAATAGCTTTCATTTAAAGAAAGATTTCCAAATTGTGTCGAGAGGTTTCAAGTTTGAAATGGAATTGAAATGTTTTGAAAGCTATGAAATGAGTCTTTGATTCAAAGACCGGATGAGTTAATTCAACTTGAAATAGAATTGTCTTGAAAGGCTATGAATGAATCTTTGGAAACTAGTTTTGAAAGCTATAAGTTAAATCTTGATTTAAAGATTTAACGAATTAATCCAATTGAAATGGAAATTGTTTTGAAATCCGTGAATGGATCTTTGTGAAACTGGGTGAACTTTGTGAAGTGAATCTTTTTGTTTAAAAGATTGGAAATGGTAATTTGTTTTAACCATTTGAATAAAAGGTTTGGGCTTTAAGCTGTGATTTAATTAAAATCCCAATATCCATATGTTTTTAAATATTGCGCTCATTATTCGGTTTAGCTGGGAGAGGACTTTTGTGTCATATAACCCATTCCGAACAGTGATACGACGATATGGATAGCATTTGAAGACCGGTGGTGAAGACCGGTGGTGAAGACCGTGTATTTGCGAGAGCGATAGGATGACCTATCGATTGTCTCTACACTTAGTAGCTACGGTATAGAGATACCCTATGAAACGATCCTGACTCGACCTTCGAAAATCGGCACCGAATATGACACTCATATTCCAATGCCGTAGACCCAAACGTCGAATCTGGTTCGTCGGAGCTTATAACACATTAAGTATAACAACACAGCGGAAGAAAGAAATGAATATCAATATATACAACATTGCTACAATATCCAAATATACAACAATGATCAATATCAGAGATACAAAGAAATGCTACAGCAGAAAACCCAATGAACTAGCAACGGAAATAATTAGAACATGAAACTCCAGAAGAAACACCAATATCAGCAATCTCCATAGATTGCTCGAACCCCCATCAAGTTGCACCAAGCTAAGCAAGTCTTGTCCAGACCAAATACTTCAACATCCAAAGTCTTCAAAGAATACCAAAGAGAAAGCCAAAAGCTACCGAATCGACATCTATATCTACTATCTGAAAAACCCAACTCTAGACTGCCCGTGTGGAAAATTGTGGGCACTCAGAATTTAGGAAGGGAACAATAAACTCCGGGTCAGTCATGGGACTAGTATGAGCAAACTAAAACATTTTATCCTTTAAAACAAACAAAAGAATTTAAATTTTGAAATCCGCAATGCTTTTTTGGAAATGAAACTACCATAAGGCCTCCCGCCACACACACCATGCAAACGCAAAATTGGAGGAGATTTCTCCTTATGATAGTAAAAAATGCTTGATACGCGAAAACCATTTTGATTTATTATTATTAGTGCATAGTGGAAAATATTTCGAAAGTATAATATTAATCTTAGCCAGCATAGACATTCCGAACTATGCCTACTATAGCTACCATCCAAATGGTGGGGCGCCACCATTAGTAGAAGGCAGGTTCTACAACTAAAACCGTACAAGGCGCGAATTGGATGAATGGATTTCCAACATATGGTCAGGATAAGGAACTTCCTATTGCTACATGGGAACGCCTCTGGAGGGACGCCCCTGAAAACCTACCCAGCTCTCTGCTAACACAAGGCCGGCTACCCCCTTCCCGGGGAATAAAACCTAAGATATGCCACCCCCAGTCCTTTGGAACCTTTATCCGAGGGCCCTCCAACAACATCACACAGTAATAAATATACTACAGTGTCCACATGAGTAAGTATCTGGGCTCCATACCATGATACCACCCTTTTCCAGAAGGAATGGTCATACCCTAGGGGCGCTACCCCTGAAACCTTGCTGCATTCTTTCTGTTTCGACCATTCCGTGGTGTGAGGCTTGACGAAGTCTCGTCCACAAAGCTACGTTTTTCACAGAAGCCATGCTTTGATCAACAAATGATCAGCAGCACTTCGTATGCCACATTACCAAATTGGGAATGTATCACTAGTAACCATCAACTACATAACCTTTGAGCTCGTACGTCTCAGAGAAGAGTGTTAAGCTAAGAGAATAAATCTCCGTCACCAAACAAAAATGTATTTGATAGAACAAGCTTTATATCTCAAAGTTTAATGTCAGACACACATCTATACAAGTCTGTTCCGGGTTCGAACATAACCGAAGGCACTTCCGAAGAAGCCCTTGCACATCCGGATAATCCCTAATCACGTCTGGACTCCCCATCACAAAGGGTGCTCAAATCTCTATACCGTGGATCAGCCGATGCAGAGACATTTGACAAGAAATCCTTTCGTTTTCGAAAATATCTGGCCATCACCATCGGTCTTCAATTACTATCCATATACGTCGTATCATTATTCAGAATGGGTTATACGACACAAAAGTCCTCTCCCGGCTAGACCGAATAACGAATGCAATATTTAAAAACACATGGATAATGAGATTTCAGTTAAGTCACAACTTATTTCCCAAAACTTTTATTTCAAATGGTTAAACAAATTACCATTTACAAATATTTTAAACAAAAAGATTTACTTCACAGAGTTCACAAAGTTTACCAATCTTTTACAAAGATTCATTAGTATCTTTCCAATTCAAATCCTTTATACAAAAGATATGTTTTTCAGACCCTTTTCAATTTGAAAACAAACTTCACCAATCTTTAACAAAGATTCATTCATAGCTTTTCAAAACGATTGCCCTTTTAAATTGGATTAACTCATCCAATCAAAGATTTAATTCATAGCTTTCAAAAATTATTTTCATAAAACAATTTCATTCCAAATCTTTTATAATAAAGGATACACCATTTAAATTGTTCTTCAATTTTAAATCAAGGTTTGACTATCTTTCACAAAGATTAGTTAACCGTTTTCAAAACTATTTTGATTTGAAATCTTTCAACACAAATTGGAAACCCTTTGTTTATATAAAAGCTATTGTCATTTGAAAACAATATAGTTTTCGTTTCAGAAAAATCCGATTATATTTATACAAGTTAAAGCCCTTGGGTTAAATTCAAATTCCCCAAACAATGCTTTTAAAATAGTTTAAAACCCATATAAATACCTTATATAACTTGTATAACCTTTTTAAATCATAATTTTCCAAGTACAGATTTCAATTTCAAATCTTGAATTCAGATTTAAATTAAATTATTTAAATTCCAAAACTTTATCAAGTTATTCAAAATAACTTTTATCCTAAAAAGCCATTTTCAAAAACTTTTCATATTAAATCCAATTCCATTTCCAAAACTATTTTGGATTTAAAATTCAATTTTAAAACCATTTCAAAATCTATGACTTAGCCAATTTCCTTGTGCAATCCATATTTGTGTATGTAAGGTGTAGTCCAGGGGTTTTACACAATAAAAGTGCCACATCATCAATCAGCACAAATTCAAATACAACAATATATATTTGATAAGCGGTATAAACTATAAAGCTTATATTTGATAAGCGGTACAAACCAATTGTAACGTTTATCTTCCATTCACAGATCACAAGTATATATCACAGATAATAAATTACATTACAGATAATTAATTTCGTTACAGAATAAATTACATCACAGTTCACAAAAAATAATAATTCATGTCACACATTATCACAAATTAGGGACATCAATCAATTCAAAGCACTCCATAGAATCCTAACATCCATGAGTAAGATCAATTAATTATCTGATTTATTTAAATCGGATTAATTGCTTATGGATAAATTTCTAATCCTGGTTAATTAATCATTAATTAATTACAAACCATTTTGATTAATTACTCTTTAATCATTAATTAACCTTTAATTAATAAATAATCCTTTGATTAATTATTCTTAATTAATTCCAATAATTAACAAATTAATTCTTAATTAAAATAAATGATTATCCCCAATCACTTTCATAAATTAACTTTTATTAATTATCTTAAATCAATAAATTAATTATCTTAAATATTGATTAAGTCTTAATCACCATCATACATTAAATCATTTCTTAATTAATTATCTTAATTAATTTATCCTTAATTATATTGATTAATTAACCCATAATCAATTATCATTAAATCAATTAAAATTAATCTAAGTGATTATCCTTAATCACTTATATCATAAATTAATTACACTAAGTAATTATTCTTTTAATTACTTGATTAATCATAAATCGATTATTTTTAATTAAGTAATTATTTTTTAAGTAATCAATTACCTTTAATCATAAATTAAGAATTTAATTTATTATTCTTTGATCATCATCATTAAGATTATCCTTTAAGTAATTAATTATCTTTAATTAAATTACACAAAGTAATTAGCTTCTTAAATCAATTTCACAAAGTAATTCATACTTTCTTAATCACTTAATTACATCCTTTAAATCAAGATAAATACTCGAAATTATTATCATACAAAATCATATAAAATCTTCTTGATTAATTAAGGAATAAAACACTTCCTTAATCACTTTTCCCATCACGACATTATAATTTTGAAAATACTTGTTATTTATATTTAATTAGTTAACTAATATAAAATTATTAATTACCAAAATAATTTTGAAAACATTTCAAACTTTCAAATCTTTGACACTTGTTTTAAAACTGGTTTATAATTTCGATTCAAAACTTGGTCAATATTTATTTTAAAACGAATTTAAAACCAGAAAACATGTTCCTTTTTAAAATTTAAAAACCTGAAAATTTAATCTTTTAAAAACCCGAGCTCATCACAATTTTACTCAAGCCATACTTCGAGTTCTTTCCCGCACCTCACACCTTCTTATATTTTGAAACCTGTTACTTGTTTTAAAATTCGAAAACCTAGTAACTTAACTCAAATAGCTCGAGACCATCAAAGAAAACCCCGTAAAAATCACGATCTACTTCGAGTTCGACCTCGAGCTCGCTTCTTCTTCCCAAAGTTTAAGTTTACAGACACGCTGCAGAGACTTGTGCACGTGTGCACAAACACAACCTCTCCGACCATCCTTGATCGACGCCACGACCACCCACTTGTCATCGGCAACTATGCCACCCCTCTCAATAACCCACATCAATAAAAACGACATCAATCGAAAATCGAGACATTCGATTGGAAACTGGAACCCACCACCATCGGCAAAACCACCCTGCACCATCGATCCAGACCATCTTACGTTCTGCCACCACGAATGAAACTTCACCACCGCCACATGCATCTCTTCCCCTAGGTGCGATAGCTCCAAATCCCCCGTTGACGACGCATTTCCCCCCAAACCTCATCGATCATATTTGGGTACCAAGACCCTAAAATCGTTTCGTCTATCCACCATAATTGATAAAAAAAATTGCGATCATTTTTCCTGTAATCTACAATCCTCCATCTACCTCCAGAAACAATTCCAAGAATTTACAATTACACGATCGTCAAAAATCGATAAATTTGTGTTTTCTGTTCACCCTTCAATTTCTCTCGGTTTACCCAAACAAAAATATTGATTCCATTTTTAAAATTCATAGTTTTCGGAGATGAATCAAATTATATACATAAAACATTAAATCATGAAAGTTGAATTCTTTGATATATTGAGTTTTCACTGTATATTTCATCTCCCAGTTATTTACTTAAAGAAATTTTCTTGAAATTATTTTTAGAATTAGACTTACATTCTTTCAATTATTTTCTCTTTCAGAATCAAGGTCAAAAATTGACTCATTCAGAGGATCTGGATTTGTTTATGAGTTTGGTCCTGTTGTTATATATATATATATACATCGATTACATCCATGCAACAAATCTCAGTCACAAACATCAAATATTTATCACACACAATCAAAATAGTAGAGGGGGAGTTTGCTCACCTTGTACTGATGAAGACAGAGGAACATAGAAGCTTTTGAGTTTCTTGTTTCCCAGATTTTGATTTTATTCCTTTGAGTTGCCTGAAGCTATTGCTTGTTCCAGATTTAAAATGAATTGCCTTAATCTTTGTTCTCGATGTTGTTAGTTTGCTTGATCTTGTTGAATTGCTTGTGAATCAGGTTTTCAGTTTGAATCAAAAATTTGATTTCCAGGCTTTTGTTTTTAAATCTAAGAACTGCAATTTGCATTTGCACTGATCTCTTTTCCCTTTTCCAGATTTGAAAATTCCTTTTACCTGATTTTGTTTTCAATTTGAAACAGCCTGGAGTTTTTATTTAAACTTGCTTCAAATTGAATTTGGTTGAAGATTTGAATTTGCTGAGATGAATTTGCACCTATGTGTTTATGAACTGAGAATTAGTTTCCTTTTCTTACATATGTGTTTATGAAATTTAGTTCTTATTCATATTTTTTAATTTTAGATTAAAAGAGAAAAGAAAAAAAACTTGCTTGCCACTTGTATTGTTTGTTAACACATGTTATTACATGATCTCATTTGGTTTACATTTGTCATAATGGACAAATTTGTGTTTAAATCCTTTTAGTTAATTTATTTACAAATTGTATTTTAAACCTTGTCTTGATTTAATTTATATTTTTTATTTTAAACTCTTTTCATTTTAATTTTTTTGTATCAATTTATTGCTTATGTTTTATAACTTAACATATGCATTACATTTTTAAATTTATAAATATACAACTATATTTATTCATTCTTTAAAAGAAAATGTATTTCAAATCCGAATTAAAAGTAAATAAACATACATCTTATTAATTTAAAAAATTCAAACACAATTTATATTTTATTCTCAATTAGCCTTTGAAAAATTTATAATCAAATTTAAAACATCATTTTCAAATTATAATGCATAGTTTAAATAAAATTAGAAACAAATTCTTATTAGCTTAAAAATAAAAAAATTTAAATTCAATTTATCTCTAGAATCCAATTTATTTCTCAAAATATTTATTCTTGAATTTTCAAATTCCAAATTCAATTTAAAAATACAAATCATTATTTATTCTGGAAATTTTCCAATTGATTCAACTTTTAAATCTAAAATTTAAAATTAATTACCAACAATTTCATAATTTAATTCCAAAGATTAAATTAATTATCAATTATTTTTTGCTGAAAATCAGGAATGTTACACCCTAAGTGATGGGAAGTCCGATCGGGATTGTGAATACCCGGATTGCAAAGGCTTCTTTGGAAGTGCCTTCGGTTCTGTTCGAACCCGAAACAGACTTGTATGGATGTGTGTCCGACATTACAAATTGAGATGTAAAGCTGGTTTCTATCAAATACATTTCTGTTGGTGGCAGAGAATTTATTCTCTTAGCTTAACACCCTTCTCTGAGACGTACAAGCTCAGAGGTTATGTAGTTGATGGTTACTAGCGATACATTCCCAATTTGGTAATGTGGCATACAAAGTGTTGTAGATCAATTGTTTATCAAAGCATGGCTTTGTGAAAAAGAATAGCTTTGTGGACGAGACTTCGTCGAGCCTCACAACCCGGAAATAGTCGAAACAGGAATGTTGCGGCAAAGTTTTTTAGGGGTAGCACCCCTACGGTATGTCCATTTCCTTCTGGATAAAAGGTGATATCATGGTATAGAGCCCAGATATCGAACCTATGTGGTTACTGCAAATTTATCACTTTGTGGTTGTTGGTGTCGAGCGCTCGGATAAAGGTCGGTAATGACCGGGGATGGCATAGCTCGTGTGTAGTTACCTAGTTACACCTTGGTTAAAGCGTGAGGTAACGTCGACCTTGTTTGGCAGAGATTCGGTTAGGTTCTCGGGGACGTCCTTCCAAAGGCGTTCCATTTCAATGTGGGAAGTTCCTTTACCTGACCATTTGTTGGAAATCCAAATAAATAATACGTACCTTGTACGGTTTTAGTTGTATAACCTGCCATGGAAGGTGGCGGTAACCTGCTATTAAACATGGTAGCTATAGTTGGCATAAGTGCGAAATGTCCATGCTGACTAAGATTAATTTATACTTTCGAAATATTTTCTGCACTATGCATTAATAATAATATCAAATGCTTTTTGTGTATTAAACATTTTTGACTGTCATAAGGAGAAATCTCCTCCAAGTGTGCGCTTGCATTGAGTGCGTGGTGGGAGGCCGTATGGCAGTTTCATTTTCCAAAAAGTCATTGCGATTTTTAAAAAGTAAATTCTTTTGATTGTTTTTAAAAGATAAACTATTTTGTTTACTCATACCAGTCTCATGACTGACCCGAAGTTTATTGTTCCCTTCCTAAACTCTGGATGCCCATAATTTTCCTCACGGGCAGCCTAGAAGCAGGTTATTCGTATTTTAGAGGCTGTCAGATTTTTGGAAAGCTTTTGGAGTTAGAAATCTTTCGAAGTGCTTGGAGTTTTGGAGTTTTTGAAGGCCTTATCAAGTTGAAGTATGTTAGAAACTTTTTGGCGTCTGTTGTTCTGCTATGGAGTTTTCACTTTATTGTTGTATCTTTTGTTGTGTATCACTCTGATATTAGAGATCAATGTTATTATGGATATTGTATCAAAGCTGTATCTGTGTTATGATAAATGATATTCATGATGTTTTCCGCTGTTTATTTACATCTAATGTTGTTATAAGCTCCAGCGGTACGAATTTGATGTTGTTTGTCGGACATCGAATTTGGGTCGTCACATGAAGCGTGGATTAGTTTGAATGTTGGTAGGAAGTTACCGCTTTGGTTTATAGTGAGAAACTCTATTTAATATATCTATATTTATATATATATATAGGTTTGATGATGTGTTATGATTATTATGGATGCTCATATATGTTATGATCACCAAGTATTGATTGTTTGATATGATTGTTTTACCTTATCACGTTAACACACACCAATAAGCACAAAGGAAATCACTTTCCTTTTGAAAATGTAATGGTGTATATGGAATGCTTAAACCTTTTGGAAATAGTTTTAAAATGAGTTAAAAATGTTTTATAAACATTTAAATATGTTTAAAGAAATAAAAAGAAAATCAGGATTTCATCTTGTATATTTGAAATATGTCCAAAACAATTTTCTAAAAACATCACGGTTTTGCAGTTCGGATTTTAAAAATGGATTTCTTTATAAATAATTAAAAATATGAAATAAATTTGATAAACCTATAAAAATGGTTTAAATGGGATTTGGAATGGAAAGTATGAATTTTCAAATATTAAAAAGTTTTTTAAATCAAATAAGCTTATAAGGCACTTTCCGCATCACTTTTATGCTGCGAATTCTATAACCTTTCAATATAGTTTTAGACTTAACAGTTCTTTTCTATATATTTTGTGAATAATTTTAAAAGAATAATTCAGTAATTTAATGACGGTTTGGAATTTTTAATAAGAGTTTGAATAAATGGTTGAGAGGAATTGTTTATACCACTTAAAAAAAATGCAAAGAATATTGAATGTATTAACAAACTGAGTATGCAGAAATGATTAGTACATTTGTCCCGCCTATGAGATCTGAGAAGATAAAACAAGGTGTTTAATTATGGTTAGGAATGGAGCAACCAGTGCCCTAAACTTACCTGGCCTATGTTTTCTCTTTTTAGGCGAGGTGTGGAATAAATCGAAAGGGAAGCCCGAATGCTCTAAAAGATCATATTTAAGTTTTTCCAAGATAAAAGAAAAGAAACAAATTCTTTGAATGTTATTTAACCACTTAACATCTTTTACTCGATGAATATTGGTACGAAGGAATTGGGATCGGAGTTGGGTGATTCCTATCCGAAAAACCGAGAACGGATTTGGGTGATTCCTATCTGAAAATCCCTTCAAACTAATTTTTGAAATAAAATATATTAAAGACAATGATCATTGATGATAAATATCTTCATGATGTAGGATTACTTGACATTAGTCCCTAGAGGTGAAATTTATCTTATCTAAAGTGGCAGTAGTGCTCTGTAATGAAAATCTTCGATTTGCAAGAATACGATTTGAAGTTAAGAAGAAAATCTTTGATTAAGATTTAATAAATGATTTAAGAATATTTTCCCTAAGTTAAAATTTATAACTTGAATGAAAGAAATCTTTGATTTAGATTTAATGAATGATTTGGAAAGGTTTTCCGAAGTAAAAGAGAAAATAATTTGAAATTATCCCAGGATTTAAGAAAGGTTTAAATAAATCAAATGATTTAATAAATGAGGCTTAATGATTCCATATACTCTTGATAAAAAATGGAATAAATTAAAGAGGATATATCTAAGAAAGATATTTGATTTAACTAAAAGAAAATTTAGACATTATCCAAGCAAAATTACTTAGAATTATTTAAGACAAAAGAAAGTGATTTCATAATTATTCGAATTGAAATTAAAGTGAAAAGAGACTTAATAAATACTGTATTCTCATATTCACTTTTTATCGATAATTGGATTTCGATGAAATCAGGGTCGAATTTGGGTGATTCCTATCCGAAAACCACTTCGAACTAGTTTACGTGTTCGAAGAATGAAGATGTTTGAAGATGGAGATATTGAGACGAATAATAACAAAGGACTACTTGTTGATTAATTGGGGATAAACTCTCAATTCACTATATTGTAGCAGCAGTCTCGTTATTATGAAAACCCTCAAAACCATAAGGGCTTCTCGCCTAGTAATGGCCGAGGAAAGTTCCTTTGGTTTCGTTCGATCCTAGAACGAACTTGTATGGATGACTGTCCGACATTGCATTCTAAATCATAATGAATGGTCTCTATAAATGTATATCAGTTGTTGGCGGAGAAGATACCTTCTCTTAGCTTAACATCCTTTCCTGTGACATACGAGCTCAGGAAGTTATACGTTTATAGAAATCAGTCATGTGAATGTGGAATGGCAATGTGGCATTCGAAGTGAAAGAAGATGTGCTATGTGAAAAGGTAATCGTTGCCTCGAGCCTCATCAACCAGAAATGAACGAAACAAGATTAGATGCGGCAACGCTAAGTAGATCATTCCCAATTAGGGTATAGCCATCCCCTTCTAGATATATTGCTTCCCGCTATGACGTTCGGGATGTAAATTAATGTGGTTTGTATACTAGAGCGCGCTCGGTTAAAGGTCGGCAACAACCGGAGGATGACATATTCGATACTATCTAGTTATAAAGGTAGGTCAGTCTTGTGTTGGTAGATCGCAGATGTTCTGTGGCTCGGGACATCCATCTATAGGTGTACCCATCAGAAGGTAGTCTCTTCACTTGGTCATTTGTATGGAAATCCATTCTCCAATAAGAACTTGCGTTTTTTTTTGCATTGGCGTAATAAATAGCCTCGAAATGCTATATGGGTAAATATTTTGGATAAGATTAATTAGTTTATTTGCAAATGTTTTCAAAGAGATGTAATTGAAAGTAATATCAAATGTTTTGATATAAAAATGTTTTAGTTATCATAAGGTAAAGACCCGTCCGTGTTTATGTGTGGGCGTGGTCTTATGAGATACTCTTTATTTTCAAAGGATTTTATTCAAAGGCTGATATATAACACTGTCATTTATTATTGAGTTTTTCTTACGCTGGTTTATCAAGCCTGATCTGGATATTTTCAATACTCGGGTCAGATCTGAGTAGTTCAGGTTTAGTCGAAGACGGTTGAAGTTTCTAGAGGAGAGCTAGAGATATTCATCTACTTATAATATATTCTATTATCCGCTGCTGTATGTTTGTTTTTGCTCGATGTTTGTCAGCAATTGTAAGGACATATGTTTATAACTGTCCAAAGCTGAATTTAAGTTACTCTGATATATGTAATGTAAAAGTTTCTTGCTGTAAAGATACTTGTTTAATATTATATATCATTCCATTCGTGTAAGATTCTATTCTGTCTATTTTCTATATTCCCTTCATGTTCTGTCTTTTCGTGCAATTTGAGTTGGACATGTGTGGTTTATTGTCAACTTAAAGGGTATGGAAAAACGGGCCACGACATCATGTGAGAAACTCAAAAATGACCACTTACTATAAATTCTAAATCCTCTCCAAATTAAATAAAATCAAATAGTAATTAGTGAATCCAAATGTATTAACAGGTAATCTTCTCCATAACCAAAGTTATTTCATCACTTTATAATTTTTGTGAAATTTCAATTGTCTGTAACTTGTTTCTTTTTGGCTGCATGTCTGTATAATCTCTTTTTACAGGTTCCTAAACTTAATTCAAAGCCAAAGTCATCATCTTTCTGTTGTTCGCTCCTATTTTGTATAAAGGTGAGTACTAACTCACACTTCGAACTTGAGCAAGTGTTGAATGTTGATAATCAGTTGTTTGTTTTCTGTTTGCTAAAAAAATTCTAAGATTGAACCTAAAACAAATTTGGCCATATCTTTTGTTTTGCCTATCCAAATTCAATAATATTTGATGTTCTGGAAAGCTTAGACTTTTTACTAAAGTTTCATGTTTTGAGTTTATAAAATTTTGAAGTTAAATTAGTTTAAACCGCACTTCTTTGCTGCTGTCCGGAGAGTAAAATGATAGTGACAATGAATTTAGACCTGAGAATTGTTTCGGGCATAATTTTTGATTCATGAGTCCAAATTAGGTGATTTATTTCTGACTTCAAGCTATGACAATCATTTTCAACTTTTATGTTTTATGTTTTATCATATTCTAAGGTTTAAAGGGTCTAATTGGCTCTTTAAGCCGCAACCCTGTCATTTTATGTATTTATTCAGAGTTTTGTAACTCTATGTCCTCATAATGTAATTGTCATAAGTTTTGATATGTAAGTCTAAATTAGGTGATTCTTTTTCTAAATTCGAGCTAAGGCAATCCTATTCAACTTATATGTTTTGAGTTTTATCATATTTTGTGTTTTAAAGGGTCTAATTGGTTCTTTAAGCCGCAGCCTTGTCGATTTTTAGAGTTTTCTAATTTTATATTCTGATAATGAAATTGTCATAACTTTTGATACGTAAGTCCAAATTAGGAGATTATTTTTTCGAATTTGAGCTAAGGCCATCCTCTTCAGCTTTTATATTTTAGTTTTATCAGGTTTTGTGTTTTAAAGGGTCTAATTGGCACTTTAAGACGCAGCCCTGTTGAATTTTTCAGAGTTTTGCAATCTTATGTTCTGATAATGAAATTGCCATAACTTTTGATCCATAAGTCTGAAATAGGTGATCCATTTTCTAGCTTCGAGCAAAGACAGTCACCTTCAACTTTTACATTCCGTCTTATTTTGGGTTTTAAAGGGTCGAAATGGCTAAATAAGCTACAGTTCCGAGTTTTATTGCTAAGTTTTGTGCAGCATTAATTGCAGTTTCGTGACTATTTATTTATAAATTCAAAAGCTAAGTATTGTTAATATTTTAAGGTATAAATTTATGTTTTTTCAAAAGCATTTGTTGTAAAAGATTCGAATTGATTACCTCTTGAATTCGATGTTTTCGTGCACGTGATTTGGAAATTGTTTCTTAAGTAAATTTTCGATTAAAAGCTAGTTTTGTATTAATACTTTTATAAATCAATTTCTATTAGTAATGATATTTTTTTTCCAAAGCACATTTTATTATATATATTTCTCAATAATAAAGAGATTTTGAAAGAAAAGAATTTGTATAATGTTTCGAAGAATCGTTTTAGAACTAACTTTCTTAAAGTAAAATAATTTCTTAAAATCACACGTTTTTGCACTCTTTAAGTGAACAAGAAAGTGATTTAAACAATTTAGTAAAACATGTGGTATGGGATACATGTGTTTACTTTTTCAGTTAATTCTAAGCTTGTTCAATTGAAGTTACACGAGAGTGAAATTAACCATTTGAAAGTTGGTGACACTTTATGTTGGGCCTTCGGGCATGTTGATATTGCCAGTACTAGACTTTCCGACCATCTGTTGGGCTTTCGGGCCATTTTTGGCTTTTGGGTCATTTTTTGGACTTCCGGGTCATTTGTTGGGTGCCAAATTTGTTGATATTACTTGGTAGGCTTCGGCGAATTTGTTGTTGATGTACGTACGGCGTAGCTTAGACTCATCTTTTGTTGGGATCCACTTTGTGCTGTTTTCTAGATTTGTTCATTATTGATTTTCGGAATTTAATGAGTTTCAAATGTTTCCACCATTATGTTGGATGTTGGATATATACATAGCCTTAATGTTAATTTAAGATGAAATTTGGTGATTACGTTTTTGTTGATTTGAACTCCTCCGAGAGTTCGATATGTTGGGATTTTTTTTGGTGATTTTGATGAATGTACTCTTTTAAACTATGTTCGTATTGTGGATATGAAGCCTCAACTCAAAGGAGGCTATTTAACACTCCCTTGTATATACCATTTAAATATCATGCAGTAATCATCTTGTTTAAGTTGGACTGGCCCATTTCATTATTTTATATAATACTTTGGTCAGACCAATTTGTTTTAAGTTAGTTGATCGCAGTATGTATCTCGCGTTGCACCACCTCAGCTTATAGGTTTAGCTTCCGTTGTTTAGTATATTTCTATGTCGATTCTTTTGTTGCCAGTTTGGACATCTTTATGTATATTCTTTTGTCAGGCTATGTTTTGTATATATGGTTCATAAGAACATTGACTTATGTAGCACATGTTGTACTTCCGCTGTTTGTATGAATATGCTTCTGTTCTGTGCTTTGTGAATTGGGTTGTTATTATATGTTGTCCTAAATTGATCCTTCGCCATTGTAGTTTTGTGTTAAACCTTAATCAGGTATGTCGATCCACATGAAAGAGAGAAGAATTTTTTTTGGATCACCCAATCGAAAACGTATTCGATGCTCGTTTAGGACAATACTTACGGATGGCCGCTCCTAACCAACCCTATTCTTCGCTCTAGCAGATAATATTACTTAGTAATGCCCTTTGTTAGTGTGGTTCTCAGGGTGGGGCTTTACAAAGGATCTGCCAAATTTTCATTAATGAGACTTTAATCCATTCTAATAGCACCTTATGAGAGTAACCCTTTTACAGTTTGTGCTTAAGATGTACTTGTCATCTTTTATCGTTATAATAACGGTTCTGAACTTACACAATAGTAGTGATACTATCATTATGGATCAACACAACTGGTATCATTTTTTCTCATAAAGGAATCTCAACTAGCAGATTTCTTAAGTAATCTTGCAACAACCCGAGATTTCGCATTAATTAATTTTCGTCATTCGACGATTAAAATTGTTGGCTGATTGCTGTTGGAATTTTAATCGGTTTAAATTTTTCTAAGATTGGGTTAAAATTCTTTATATAATTCGTTGAATATTGGTGGGCTTTAAAAAGTGAGTCGTAGCCTATGTTTTATTTTGGGGCCGTGAACATTTTCAAGGCTAATACCCGTTTCCCTTTCCCTATCCATTCATTCTGGAACCCTAATCAGAAAAAATAATAATGATGGCGGCCCGTTCCTTTCTCGGTCGTTCTGAAACTAGGGCTTCATGATATCGAGGTCGCCATCTTCGGTAGCTCAATCGCATGGTGATTTGTGTCGCTTGCCTGTCGATCGACAAATTCTTCGTTGCGCTCGCGGTTACTTAAATTCGTCGAGACAAAGGTGAGTAATTCATACTCACATCTAATTCGAATTCATAGTTAGGTGATTTTGTGTTCGGCCTTGAAATTTTGGTACCTGACTTCGGTCGTGATTTCTTGGCTTGTTTAATTCGTGATTTTTGGTACCTGTCTTCGGCCATTCGATTTGTTTTGATGATTGATTTTGTAACTTGGTTGCCTCGGCCCTGTTTTTGTTCGATGCTGATGATTTCTGATTTATTCATATCGAATAAGTTTGTTTAATCGATTGATATGGTTTTGCTTATTTTGTTTTCGTGGTCTTCGACTTCGACTCGATTTCATCGATGTTGATTGAATTATGGCGTTGGTTTGAAACTGTTACACTGGAATTTAGTTTTGAATTCTTTTGTGACTTCGATTCTGTTGATCGTGGCTTCAACCTTATTACCTTCTGAACTTTGGTATTTGATTGAATTGTAAAACCTGTTCTCTGCAGAGAACTTGACTTCCCCCGGCTGTTTCATGACTGTGACCACTTTGTTGAATTTCTTTGCTTCACTGATCATATTGACTTTGATTTTGTGACTCTGTGTGCTTCGGCTCTGGCCATTTTATGTTCATCCCTGAGCATTTTCGACCTGTTGGTTGCACATTGCTTCTACTGCAGCCACACATACTTAGGTACCTTTTTTTTTTCTTTTGACAATTTAATTGATGTTTCGAGTTATAGTAGTTTTTACCCCTGTCCACACTTTATGTGGTACATTTGTGCATATGTATCCATTGTTGTTGCACTTGCTTTTGCTCCTCTCTGATCATGGCTGGTCTGGTAATACGTTTGGCGTCGTCACTGACTGTGTACATAAGTTCAGACCCTTGTTGTCTGCATTGCCTCATTTAAAATTTGGGTTCATTATGTAAATGCATGCACCAGTGAAACACTAAAGAGCAACTAGATTCCAAGTCATTTTATTTTGTTCGTATAGTATGAAAATAATATTCCAGTGAATATATTTCTAGGATGCACTATTGCAGTCTTTATTGTTGCTCAGGGAGCATCACGTGTACATCGTTGCCTAGTACATATTCATGCGTGCATTGTACAAAGTTGTGACTTTTTTATATATATTCTGCCATGCCTCTTTATGTGGTTTCCTTGGTCATTTTAGTCTTATGTGCATTGTAGTACTAAATGAGTAAGTTTGGCCAAAGTTTAGTGTTTCATTTGTTCAGGCATATTGGAGATTGTTTCATTCTTCAAAAAAAATTAGTGCATGCGTGAGCAAATAATTTGCAAATGTTGAAATTTGGGTTCATTATGATGGCACTGTGTTGTTGGTCGACCCTTGCATTCATTTGCTTAGGCTGGTTCATATCTTCCAGGTTGCACTCTGTTTCATTTTTCCTTGGTCATTACTGACCACCTGGAGCTTGCAGTATCCTGACTTGTATTCTTGTGATGGTTGTCGTTTAAATTGGTTCGTGCATTGCACTGACCACTGCATTCACTGGTATATATGAGTTTTGTTTTCACTTGAGTTTGTAGTGTCTTGTTGCTTGGTGTTGAGTCATGGTTGTCGTGACTTGACCTTTGCATTTTGCTTGATTTTCGAAATATATTTCACCTGAGTTGAACCCGTCTTTTTATTCTGGGTTTGAACTTGTGCCCGGTTGTGTACATCGTTACTGATGTGGCAAGGCAGTGCACGCAAGCTTGAACTGCAGCCACACGGAATTGAGTTTTTGGGTACATTATCACTGTAGTGGCATGGCAGTGCACGCAAGCGTGAACTGCAGCCACACGGCATGGCTTTTTTGTTATCCTATCTTGCTTTGATTTATTGATCTTTTGCATATTCTATATGCTGTAGTGGCGAGGCAGTGCACGCGTGCGTGTACTGCATCCCTACTCGAATCTAAATATTTTAATTGATATTTCAATGTTTTGAATCGTTTTGTTTGTTCAATTCAATATTCTGATTTGGTTTAATTTGCTGATTTGTTATTTTACACTGTTACGTGTTATATTTATCGTTATCCGATTTCTTTATTTAAGGATCGGATAAACGGGATTTATTGTGATCCTCGTCTATTTGTTACTTAATTATTATTGCTCCTGTGCACTAATAACTGAGTTTGAATTAGACTAACCCGTGTGTTATTTTCTTTTGAATTTAATACTCGGGTCAGACCGAGTATTTACAGGTTGTTGATATCTCATTATGGGTTGCTGTTAGAGCTATGAAGTCTTTTCATATTTTTGGAGTAGTCGTCATCATTTAAAGTAGTCAGTGTATTTGTATAGGATGTTGTATATTCATGTATATTATTCACGATAATGTACTTGTATATGTAACTTCCAGAGTCGACAGTTGTAGTTGTATCATATGTACTGTATCACATGTATTGTAACTGACATCAGTTATTATATATATATATATGAGATTTTTGTTTATCAGTGTTCCGCATTTGAATTATGTGTGTTATTATTATATCTGTTGTCCTAAACTATTATGAACCATCGTAGTTCGTTTTACACTGGAATTGGATATGTTGATGGGAGTAAACAAATAAGAGATGAAAATTAAAAATATATACCACTCCTATCGAGATAACCAATACTAGTGTAAGGCCTAACTACGGATGGCCGCTCCTATCCAGCCTTATTCTTCGTAATAACGGACAGTATTTCTTTTAATACTCTTTGTTATTGTGAGCATAGAGGTGGGGCGCCACAGTTGGTATCAGAGCTTGGGGTTTATGGACATAATATAAAACATAACTTAGATGGAACATGTGTTACAACTATTTGTCGATGTTTTAGTTGTGTTTTGAGTCAAAACTAAAATTTTGAAATTTTGATGAAATTTTTAAATAGTTTTATTTAAAAATAAAAGTGAATTTGTGTTTTGATGATTGATTGAATTGTGTTTTGTTTATCAGAGTGCGCAGCGGAAACAGTAAGGCTGCTTCGCTGAGTACAGCTGATAATTATTTTGATTTAAAAAATCAAAATATGAAAATGAATTAATTTCATTATGTTGTTTAACCAGTGGTTCTGATTTGTTGAAATTCTTGCTGGTTTTCTTTGATGCTAATCATATCTGAATAGATTTCTGCTGTTTTAAAATATTTTCATCGAAGATATATTTGAGTAATTTCTTTGTTTATTTTGTAGTATGCGTGTAAACATGAGTTGCACGTTACTACACTAATTTTACGTTGAACCGATGCTTGGTTATGAAACGTATATTGTTGCCGTTATTCTTATAACGGGATTTTTACCAATGCTATATTTTGAAGCGAGGTGTTTTGTTGACATTTTTAATGAACGAAAATTCACTGATATTATATTTTGATGCAAATTATTTAGATGAGATTTTGACGTTTAAAAATTACTGTCGCTTTGACTTCAGTATCCGTCATATTTAAAGTGGATTTTCAAGCGGTTATCCCGCACTGCTGATTTTAAGATCAATTTTTACGGTGTTTTGAGAAGTACAATTTTCTTATTGAAATTGTCACTAATGTTGCTATTTTATCACGGATTTGCAAATCGTTTTAAAAATAAAATTGTTTTTCAAAATTTTTATAGTTTATGATTTCAAAAGAATGAGGAAGCGATTTAAACGATTCAGAAAAATCGAGGACTATGAACCCTTTCTTTTACTGATTCGCTTAATTCCGGACTTGTTCGTTTGAGAATGTAGATTATTTACTTTTATAAAATAAATGAGATTGTTTTTAGAAAAAAAATTGTACAGTTTGCGCTTTCAAAAGAATAAGGAAGCGATTTAAACGCTTCAGCAAAATTGAGGACTATGAACCCTTACTTCTACTGATTCGCTTAATTCCGGACTTGTCCGTTTGAGAACGTAAAATGTTATTTATATAAAATACACAAATTTTGCACTTTCAAGGAAACGATGAAGAGATTTAAACGATTTAGCAAAAGTGCGGAGTATGGAACCACACTTTTACTATTTTGGTTAATTCCAGACTCGTTAACTGAAACATTTGCTGTTTGATGATTTTGATGATTTTACACGTTCAAGGAAACGATGAAGAGAATCAAACGATTTAGTAAAACACGTGGTATGGGACATGTGCGTTTGCTATTTTGGTTAATTTCGGACTCGTTAATTGAATATATGATGATTTTCGTGTGCTTTCGAGCCACTATGATGGACCTTCGGGTCAAATACCAGTACCAGACCTTCGGGTCATATGTTGGACCTTCGGGTTATATGATGGGCGCCAAAATTATGATGACGGTACTTAGTAGGCTTCGGCCATATGAGATGCACGTGCGGCGTAGCTAAAACTCGCCATATGCTGGGATCGATCCGCCTTTTATGTTAATTTTCTAGAATATCTTAATTGATTTCTAGATATTTGTTGTTTCCAATTATCTACAGATAATTGGATATTTGTTGATATGAGTTCTAATTATCGTTTTTGATAATTAGATATTTGTTGATTTGATTATCGCTTGTGATAATTAAATATTTGTTGATATGAGTTCTAATTATCGTTTTTGGTAATTAGATATTTGTTGATTTGATTATCGCTTGTGATAATTAAATATTTGTTGATATGAGTTCTAATTATCGTTTTTGATAATTAGATATTTGTTGATTAGATTATCGCTTGTGATAATTGGATTTTGTTGATATGAGTTCTAATTATCGTTTTTGATAATTAGATATTTGTTGATTTGATTATCGCTTGTGATAATTAAATATTTGTTGATATGAGTGCTAATTATCGTTTTTGATAATTAGATATTTGTTGATTTGATTATCGCTTGTGATAATTAAATATTTGTTGATATGAGTTCTAATTATCGTTTTTGATAATTAGATATTTGTTGATTTGATTATCGCTTGTGATAATTAAATATTTGTTGATCTGAGTTCTAATTATCGTTTTTGATAATTAGATATTTGTTGATTTGATAATCGCTTGTGATAATTAAATATTTGTTGATATTAGTTCTAATTATCGTTTTTGATACTTAGATATTTGTTGATTTGATTATCGCTTGTGATAATTAAATATTTGTTGATATGAGTTCTAATTATCATTTTTGATAATCGGTTATTTGTTGTTCTGATTATCGTTTTTGATAATCGGATATTTGTTGATTTGATTATCGTTTTTGATAATTAAATATTTGTTGATCTGAGATTTCTGATTATCATCTTGATAATTAGGTAATTGCTAATTTTGCTGACTATAAGATTTTCTAGTCTCTAATTGATTCTAGATTATGTTGATTATATTGAAATGCTGTTTTCTATATATCTCTGTTGATAGTCAGAGTTTGCTGATTATGAAGTTCGTGTTTTCTATTTATCTGTTGGATAACTAGATATTTGCGGTTGGCGATTTGTGATTTGGGTTTCTAGCTATCTTTGTTGATAACTAGACTTTGCTGTCTTCTAATTATCGTATCGATAAATAGATATTGCTGTTTTTTGATTTCTGTTTTCTGATTATCTATTTGATAATTAGATTTTTGTTGAGAATTTGTGAATTTCTTTTATTGAAATTAAAAGATTTCCCTGGCATTTGTGTTCTTGACTTTTATTTTTCTAGCTTAACCAGTTTATGTTAGAAAAGCAATTGTTATTGACGACTTTTGTTATGAAAATTGCGGGGACACAATTTTTATAAGGAGGGGAATCTGTAACAACCCGAGATTTCGCATTAATTAATTTTCGTCATTCGACGATTAAAATTGTTGGCTGACTGCTGTTGGAATTTTAATCGGTTTAAATTTTTCTAAGATTGGGTTAAAATGCTTTATATAATTCGTTGAATATTGGTGGGCTTTGAAAAGTGAGTCGTAGCCCATGTTTTATTTTGGGGTCGTGAACATTTTCAAGGCTAATACCCGTTTCCCTTTCCCTATCCATTCATTCTGGAACCCTAATCAGAAAAAAAAAATGATGGCGGCCCATTCCTTTCTCGGTCGTTCTGAAACTAGGGCTTCATGATATCGAGGTCGCCATCTTCGGTAGCTCAATCGCATGGTGATTTGTGTCGCTTGCCTGTCGATTGACAAATTCTTCGTTGCGCTTGCGGTTACTCAAATTCGTCAAGACAAAGGTGAGTAATTCATACTCACATCTAATTCGAATTCATAGTTAGGTGATTTTGTGTTCGGCCTTGAAATTTTGGTACCTGACTTCGGTCGTGATTTCTTGGCTTGTTTAATTCGTGATTTTTGGTACCTGTCTTCGGCCATTCGATTTGTTTTGATGATTGATTTTGTAACTTGGTCGCCTCGGCCCTGTTTTTGTTCGATGCTGATGATTTCTGATTTATTCATATCGAATAAGTTTGTTTACTCGATTGATATGGTTTTGCTTATTTTGTTTTCGTGGTCTTCGACTTCGACTCGATTTCATCGATGTTGATTGAATTATGGCGTTGGTTTGAAACTGTTACACTGGAATTTAGTTTTGAATTCTTTTATGATTTTGATTTCTGTTGATCGTGGCTTCAACCTAATTACCTTCTGAACTTTGGTATTTGATTGAATTGTAAAACTTGTTCTCTGCAGAGAACTTGACTTCCCCCGGCTATTTCATGACTGTGACCACTTTGTTGAATTTCTTTGCTTCACTGATCATATTGACTTTGATTTTGTGACTCTGTGTGCTTCGGCTCTGGCCATTTTATGTTCAACCCTGAGCATTTTCGACCTGTTGGTTGCACATTGCTTCTACTACAGCCACACATACTTGGGTACCCCTTTTTTTTCTTTTGACAATTTAATTGATGTTTCGAGTTATAGCAGTTTTTACCCCTGTCCACACTTTATGTGGTACATTTGTGCATATGTATCCATTGTTGTTGCACTTGCTTTTGCTCCTCTCTGATCATGGCTGGTCTGGTAATACGTTTGGCGTCGTCACTGACTGTGTACATGAGTTCAGACCCTTGTTGTCTGCATTGCCTCATTTAAAATTTGGGTTCATTATGTAAATGCATGCACCAGTGAAACACTAAAGAGCAACTAGATTCCAAGTCATTTTATTTTGTTCGTATAGTATGAAAATAATATTCCAGTGAATATATTTTTAGGATGCACTATTGCAGTCTTTATTGTTGCTCAGGGAGCATCACGTGTACATCGTTGCCTAGTACATATTCATGCGTGCATTGTACAAAGTTGTGACTTTTTTATATATATTCTGCCGTGCCTCTTTATGTGCTTGCCCTGGTCATTTTAGTCTTATGTGCATTGTAGTATTAAGTGAGTAAGTTTGGCCAAAGTTTAGTGTTTCATTTGTTCAGGCATATTGGAGATTGTTTCATTCTTCAAAAAAAAATTAGTGCATGCGTGAGAAAATAATTTGCAAATGTTGAAATTTGGGTTCATTATGATGGCACTGTGTTGTTGGTCGACCCTTGCATTCATTTGCTTAGGCTGGTTCATATCTTCCAGGTTGCACTCTGTTTCATTTTCCTTGGTCATTACTGACCACCTGGAGCTTGCAGTATCCTGACTTGTATTCTTGTGATGGTTGTCGTTTAAATTGGTTCGTGCATTGCACTGACCACTGCATTCACTGGCATATATGAGTTTTGTTTTCACTTGAGTTTGTAGTGTCTTGTTGCTTGGTGTTGAGTCATGGTTGTCGTGACTTGACCTTTGCATTTTGCTTGATTTTCGAAATATATTTCACCTGAGTTGAACCTGTCTTTTTATTTTGGGTTTGACCTTGTGCCCGGTTGTGTACATCGTTACTGATGTGGCAAGGCAGTGCATGCAAGCGTGAACTGCAGCCACACGGAATTGAGTTTTTGGGTACATTATCACTGTAGTAGCAGGGCAGTGCACGCAAGCGTGTACTGCAGCCACACGGCATGGCTTTTATGTTATCCTATCTTGCTTTGATTTATTGATCTTTTGCATATTCTATATGCCATAGTGGCGAGGCAGTGCACGCGTGCGTATATTGCATCCCTAATCGAATCTAAATATTTTAATTGATATTTCAATGTTTTGAACCGTTTTCTTTGTTCAATTCAATATTCTGATTTGGTTTAATTTGCTGATTTATTATTTTACACTGTTACGGGTTATATTTATCGTTATCCGATTTCTTTATTTAAGGATTGGATAAACGGGATTTATTGTGACCGTCGTCTATTTGTTACTTAATTATTATTGCTTCTGTGCACTAATAACTGAGTTTGAATTAGATTGACCCGTGTATTATTTTCTTTTGAATTTAATACTCGGGTCAGACCGAGTATTTACAGGTTGTTGATATCTCATTATGGGTTGCTGTTAGAGCTATGAAGTCTTTTCATATTTTTGGAGTAGTCGTCATCATTTAAAGTAGTCAGTGTATTTGTATAGGATGTTTTATATTCATGTATATTATTCACGATAATGTACTTGTATATGTAACTTCCAGAGTCGATAGTTGTAGTTGTATCATATGTACTGTATCACATGTATTGTAACTGACATCAGTTATTATATATATATATATGAGATTTTTGTTTATCAGTGTTCCGCATTTGAATTATCTGTGTTATTATTATATCTATTGTCCTAAACTATTATGAACCATCGTAGTTCGTTTTACACTGGAATTGGATATGTTGATGGGAGTAAACAAATAAGAGATGAAAATTAAAAATATATACCACTCCTATCGAGATAACCAATACTAGTGTAAGGCCTAACTACGGATGGCCGCTCCTATCCAGCCTTATTCTTCGTAATAACGGACATTATTTCTTTTAATACTCTTTGTTATTGTGAGCATAGAGGTGGGGCGCCACAAATCTGCTTCTTCACTAGTTATAGCTAGTGATATCATCTCAGAATCCATAGTGGACTGAGCTAAAATAGTCCATTTCTTGGATTTCAAAGAAGCAACCCCCGTAAATATGTTAAAAATATAGTCGTTGGTTGCTTTAGAATCATCAGATAAAGTATTCCAATCTGCATTGGTGTATCCTTGAAGTAAAGCTGAAAACATTCCATAATGTAATCCAAAGTTTTTTGGTTCGTTTTGGGTATCTCATGACCCTTTCAATAGCATACAAATGCTCAATACTATGTCTACTGGTAAACTTACATAATAATCCAATGGCGTATGCTATGTCAGGTCTATTATAATCAGTGGCATTTCGAAGGTTACCAATGATGATCGCATAGTCAAACTATCTTACACCTTCACCAATGGTCTTAAATGGTTTTACACTTGGATCATACAATGTACAAGCAGGTTTACAGTCAAAGTTATGTATTTCTTTAATATCTTCTTAATATAATGAGATTAATCCAAAAAATTCCTTTACTATACCTAATGATATTAATATCATGGATTATACTCGCTTCTCTTTGTTTTTTCATATCAAAATTGGAAATTAAAGAGATTTAACCATATTAATAGAACCAAAAATAAGTAGATCATCTACATACAAACATATAATATTGCAAATGTTGTTCTCATATTTATAATAAATACGTTTTTTACTCTCATAAACTTTGAAACCATATGAAATAATCAAGTTTTCAAATTTTTCATGTCAATGTTTAAGTGTTTGTTTTAGACTATATAAACATTTATCTGGCTTGCAAATTTTATATTCTTGTATATATATTGCAAAACCTTCAGGTTGGTCCATATAAATTTCCTCTTCTAACTATCGTTTAAAAATGCAGTTTTAACATCCAGTTGGTGTATTATCAAATCATGAATAGAAGCAAGCTAAATTAATACTCGAATAGATATAATTCCTGTTACCGATGAAAATCTATCAAAAAAGCCTTCATTTTATCTTTACTTAAAACCCAAGCTACTAGGGGCTTTATATTTACAAACTCTTTCACCGGGGTTTAATTTTTTTTTAATTACTCATTTATAGCCTATTGTTTTATAACCAGGTGGTAAATCAACTAAGTGCCAAGTCTTATTGGATTTAAGAGAATCAATCTCATCATTTATAACACCTTGCCAGCATCTAATAAAGATAAGGCTTCTTGGAGGTTTAAGGGATCCTCCTCTACAGTGTAAGCACAAAAATCTGAACCATAACCTTTTGCAATTCTAGCTCTTTTACTTCTCCTAGGTTTATTTTCAAAATAGTCCTTTGTTTATTTCTTATGGGAATAATATTACTAGATGTGCCCCAACTTTTCTTTAATTTAAAAGGAAATTTTAATTCATAAAAATTAGCGTCATCGTATTCTATTATAGTATATACATTTAGATCATAAAATTTATATGCTTTGTTATTAATAACATAGCCAATAAATACACATTCATATTTCTACTTGCTAATTTAATTCCTTTAGGGTCATGTATACAAAAATATGTTGCACAACCCCAAGCTATATAATATGACACATTTGGCTTATGATTTTCCAAAATCTCATAGGAAGAAACTTTGCTCTTAGATTTAGGAATTATGTTCAACACATACCATTCATAATTATAGTGTACAAATCAGTCCCTATAGTTTGAGTAAAGCAAGCCTTGTTAAAAAGACAACCCAAAACTAAGTTCTTTCTCATCTCTGGAGTGTGCATCCATTCTTCAGCATGATTTTTTCCATAGGTAAACTTTAGCTCAATGCTCAATGGCTCAATGCCTATCTATCATTTAAATAGGCAGAATAGAAACTGTATGCATTACTGAAATGAGGGATTATTAACGAATCTAAAATTATTGGCATTCATTACCAATTTTATTACCATTTTTTTAAAATTAACTCACTTAAAATTTCAACATATATTCATGTACTATTCGTCATCCTTGATTCCAACCCCCTAAAATCTGAATTACCCATTATTAATCGTTTTTTCCTCGAGAGAAAATATAATATCATATTTAAATTCATGTTCACTTAAACTCTTGCTTTCCTGAACCTCTTTTAGATTTATATTTGATATTGAGTAACAAATGGCACTTCCAGATAACCATAATACCTAATAATTTCAATGAAACAATGAAACCAAATATATTTATATTTATGGAAACAAATAGGTTGCTTTTCTCAAAAAGAAGTGATCTAAACCAATTGGTACCACCATTTACATTTGCTCAAAAGTAAACAAATACAATAGTATTGACGAGTTGTTTCGATTGAAACTCAAAAGTGGTAAATTTCCTTGATTAGATCAAGATATAACCAATTGAATATTTTTGTCGAAGAATTTAATTAAAGTTTGATTTGCATTTGAGTTTTGTATTTATTATTTTCACAAAATTGATCGACTTAAGTTTATGGTTTTAATTGCCTTGCAAATTCATTATTCAAAAATGAAACCTAAGACATATTTAATTTTAAATGTAGTATTTTATAATAATGAATGCTTGTTATAAATTATTACGAATTCATTGAAAATACATAATACAATATTACACTCTTTTTGAAGAGAAAATGAGGATATGATGGAGATGATACTTTATGGAAAAAAGTTCATTTATAATTGTTATGATCTAATTAAAAGAGAAAATAAAATTAATCAATTATAGTTTGGGCTAAAATTTTCTGAGAATGACTCACTTGCAAGAAATTCCTTTGGCATGCATGCTAACTTCTAATTTAGTAAAGATTTCCCACGAAGTTTTCTATGTACATGCAAGAAAATATATTTTACCATTTTTTATGGAGATAATTCAGGGCTTCTTTCTGTTTCTCCATAATGAAAATCAAAATATGAAGAAAAAAAAATCCTCATAGTTTCTTGATAAAGCAAATTTAGATAGGCTATTAGATCTGTATCTTATTCCTCACATTAGAAAGCCACAAGGTGATTTTATTATTATTGAAGACGGTTTCAAACTGGTCCAAATTAAATTCAACAAAAGAAAAGATTTCAAGAACACATTTTAGGATTTGCTACTGGCTCCTATCAGCAAGGGCAACATGGAGATAAAAGAAGATCAAAGAGCCTCAAATCCGCTGTAAAGTGGCATTAGAAGAACTGACACTTTTGCTAATAGAAGCATGGGCACCTTCTCACTAAACTGGGCACATGAGATCGATCTTGGGCTAAAATTATTATGGAGGAACTAGTGGAAGAAGAATACAATTTGAGTACATACCGGCAATCAAGAACAATAACAGAAAATGAAGTGATAAAGGAGGCAGTGTGGAAAAGAATAGCGGAACACTGAAATAACTCTATTCCTATTTATGTTGTTGGGGCTAAGCCATACTTTTTGTATTTCAAATTGTATATTCAAAGAGTATGAAAACCAGTAGGCGATTGAAGTGTACTCGACATATAATGGATTTGTGACGACCCGGAATTTTCAAGCATTTAAAATCAGGATATTTAAATTGATTTTAAATATTCAATAAAGTAATTTTATTTTAAATTATGAATATCACAATTTATTTGATAATTAAATTATAGAATTAAATAATTGAAGCTGGGTAAATTGTTGAATATAGAATTTGAAGCCTGCTAAAAATAATTTAACGGCTTGTAAAATTTATATTGATAACACTGAAGATAATAGAAGTTGTAAAATCGAAATTAACAGAGGTTTGTTCAGTTTTGAAATTTAATCATTTAAATTGAATTTAAAAATAGCCTTCCGAGGTACGGTCACGGAATTCGACGAAACCAGTTCCATTGGATCCGTAATAGTTAGTTATTATCGGATATCAATTTTCGTAGCAATCAAAGTTACCATTCGACCCTGGCAGCTCAATGTGCTTAGAACTATTTTAATTGTTTTAATTTAAAATTTGATCATTTACTTCTGTAACTCGCGCTTATGATCGAAGTAGTTTCTGAAACACGTTCCATCGTGTTCGAAACGCAGGTAAAACCTTATAAACGCCTGTCGGCATGTCTGAATTGGGGTTCGAGATTTTGCGTTATGTGTAACGAGATTTTTTTTGCAATATTTAATTATATAAAAATCAACGCGTATTCAGGAAGCCATCCCAATCCTATAATTTATCCCGTACCTTCTCTAACCCTCAAATGAAAATCAGAACGAAATTGAATTCGTTTATAAAAAAAAGGGTAAATAAAGAGAGTTTAAATTTAATTAATGGCGACCGAAAGATAATAATAGGGCATTCTCAGATCTCTGTCGCGCTCTCTCTTCCTCGCTCCCATTCATGGTGTCACAAAATTCAAATCGAAAGAAAAAAAAAGAGGCTGCTTTCCTCCTCTTTCAATCAATCCGCATAGAACGAAATCGAAGTCGATTTCGACGTCGATGCTGAGGGACGAGCACGCGTTTCATCTTGCGTTCGTGCTTTGGCTATCCCATGTTTTTGGTTGCTGAATCTCGCGAAGGGGGCGTCGGCGATGGAGGTGGACGGTCACTCGAGTTCGCTCGTGGCTTGGTGGTGACGTGCGCAACAGGAAGCTCGAGCTCGAGTCTTTGAGGCAGCACGTAGGTTCGTATTTGAAGCGGCCGATTAGGAATTTGGAAGCGAACAGAAATCACGGTGGCGATGTTCTCGGCTAGGGGTTGATTGTAAGGTAATTCAATCTATTTATTTCTCTAATTTAAATAGTGTAAACATTTCAAACAAAAAGAAGAGGAAGAGATTTCTGTTTTACAGAATTTATATGTATATATATATATAAAATGTTGTTACAGTAAAACTGAAGACTGTTTATAGGAAAATAAGGTGTATATACATGGGGGTTTGGATTTTGAAAGATTTTAAGGTTTAATCTGAAATATAGATGTGGATAAGAAAGAGAAAAACATAGGATTTTAAATACTATAGTTTATATGAATTTGTATAATGTATGTACCTATTTAAGTAACTCTGTTACTACGGATTTTGAAAATATAAGGATTTAAAAAAAAGAAAAAGAAAATGATAGATGTGGTGGTTAAACTGTTTAAAGTAACTTATATAAATTTTTGAACTAAAAATAATTGGGTTAAGGAAATGTTTAGTTTAAGAATTTAGGTCAAGTTATAAGCTAAATTAAATAAGTGAATGTTAATAAATTGTTTGATTCAGGTGTTAATTAAGTTAAATAAAAGTAAATTGATTTTCTTAATTTTTTTTCTTCCAAATATTAATTAAACCATATAATGCTTATTCAAAGTCAAAAATCGAGAAACCGAGCTAATGTTGAAGTGGAGTGAAAATAAAATCAAAGGTGAGTTAATCTCACTCAGTTAAATATAAATTTAAATTTACAAGATTAAATTTAATTAATTGTTTGAATGGTTGAATTGATTGATGTGATATAGCATGATATAATTTGAAATTGGCATATTATGTGATGCTAACGTCTGTGGATGTAGGGAAAACAGGTTGGAGGGATCCAACTGGACCCCTCAACTTTTATTTAAATTATTTAATATTCTCAGTTCTGGTTATTTGATATTCTATAATGAATTATGTGGAAATATCGAGTGCTATGGCTTGGTTGATATAATTGGGTATAATGAATTACCGTAGATATAAATTTGATTTTTAGAAATGAAAATAAATGAAGTGAAATTGCAAGTAAAATAATTATAGAATAAATTTAAGAATGGCTTGGAAAAGAAATAAAGTGACTTTAAAACTCTAATAAATGAACCCTGAGAATGGAAAGGAAAATTAAATAAATAGAAAGTTAATGAATTTTAAAATGCAGTATTATTAATTAAAAAGAACAAATATTTATTTAGAATTTAAGATTTAAAATATTGAAAAGAATAAGAAGAAATTGGGATAAGATCTATATTTCAGTTAAAAGTTTAAAATCAAACGGAAATTAATAACATTAGTAATAAAACAATAATTAATGAATTTTGAAGGAATTGAGTAAGTAAAGAGACTTAATTCAAGTAGTATAAATTGGGAATCAATTTGGAAAATTGATTTAAGTGATTGAGATTGGAAATTCTCCCTGGATAACCAAGTGCGTTTGTTAAAAATAAATTTAAAGGTTTTATAATTGTTTTTAAAAAAAAACAAGTTTTGGAAAATCTCTTATTTCCAATATTTAAATTCTACAGTAAGTATTTTCTCTAAATCTATTACAATAGTAATCATTTAAAGAATGACTTAATATTATGTTTTTAAAAAAGTATAAATCTAGTTTTATATTTTATAAAGTAACCTTATTTTCAAATATTCATACCGTATAGTATTTTTAATAAATTATTGATGTAGTTTTAACTTAAATGTTTTAAAGGTATAGATTTCAAAGTAAAGTGTTTTAAATTATTTTTAAAATCTAGTTTTGTGCTTGGTAATTTCAGTGGAGATAGAAAATATTTGGGAAAGTTTATTCTGAAAAGAAAGATGATTTTGAAACTGTTTTCAAAGGATTGAAAATAGAAATATATCTTGTGAAGCTATTTTGAGGTTAATAAATAATTTGGGAAATTATTTATTGTTGGATGGATGTTTGTGAATATTAATTGATAGTTAAATCACCGACTATCAATATTGGACAAATACGTTGATCGTTTCGAAGAGACCGGGATCGAGATTTATTTCTCGAAAACCACTTCGATCCGGTTTGTACGTTTCGTGTAAACGATTTTGGATTCGAAGATGGAGCAGTGAAGTGCAAGGGCTAGTCGCTACTAATCCTGAGGATATTTCCAAAATGGATGTAGTAGGAATAGTGCCTTCGGTTCCGTTCGAACCCGGGACGGACTTGTATGGATGAATGCTTGCGAAACATCGTCAGGTGGACGATGGGCATTCTAAGAAATATGTTCTATAAAGGTAACGCTTAGCCTCAAGCCTCATCAAATGGGAATGACTGAAAATCAGGGGTTATGCAGCAAGGCTAGGTGGGTAGCACCCAAGCAGGGTGAGGTCATTCCAGTCTAGATGTCCCTTTTTATTTCGGCTTAGTGGGCGGTTGCTGATCCCAACCGCGGGGTGATCTCACTCGGGATTATCCACTAAGGGGTAGTCCCGGCCTTGTGTTGCAGGGGAGCGGGCGTACTCCTCGGTACGGTGATCTAGGCCCCGTACTGCGACAGGTGGTACCCCAGTGCCTAGTCATTAGTTGGAATCCATTCTTCCTACGAGCCTTGTACGAGTTTTGTTTGTATTACCCACTCTATGGCTAGTAGCTGGAATTTAATCATGTAACAATTTCGGCTATTTTATAAGTATTTGTATATAGACCCTATTATAATATCAGAGGATTTCTATAAAAATTGTTTTAGCTATCCTAAGGTAAAAACCCGACATGTTTATTTGTAGCGTGGTCTTACGAGATGCTTTTGTTTTCAAAGGAGTTTTCAAACTTTAATAATCAATTGGGTGTGGTTTTCTCACGCTGGTATTCCAGACTGACTCGGGTGTTATTTAACTGTAATGCTCGGGTCAGATCGAGTATTATAGAATACATGATATGATGCTGTGGAGCTCAGGAGACGAGTAGGATGGCGATACGTACTTCCGTACTTGTATATATATACATATTCCGCTGTGTTGAGTTGTTGTGTACCCATTTGTATGATATTGATGTTGAGTTATGATTGATGTACTCTGATTGATGTAATATATAAACAGAGATATATTTGATTGAGCAAAGATTTTTTTATTATCTATTATATTTTATTCCGCTGCGATGGTTAGATTCTGATGTTGATTTTGTTTTCTCTTCTTCTACCTCTTCTTCTTAAACCCAAATGGTTTGTATTTCTGTACAACTTGAGTTGATTGTTGTAGAATAGTGTTGACTCAAGGGGTACGGATTTGCGGGCCGTTACAGGATTCTTCGTTGTAAACTTCGAAGAATCAAAAGATTGTGACAACATTTTAAAAAATGTGCCATTTTTTAATGATGGTGGACTCATCATCATGAGAACTTGGTCAAATACACTAAAATTGGATAGCAATTTTCTTATATTGATACGAGTATGGATCAGGCTACCCAACGTGAACCTAAATTTTTGGGATCATGAGGCATTAAGTGCTATGACAAGTATAATAGGAAAACCAATTAGACTTAATGCAACCACTACCATAGAGACGATATTGAATTATGCTCGTAGTCTGATGGAGGTGACTAAAGATAAAAATTATCGAAAGAATAATTTTTAACACTTTATAAATGAGAAAATATTATTCAAATGGTGGAGTATTAAAGAGTACCTCCAAATGTGAAGTATATGTGTGCTTTTGGCATATAAAAGAGTAATGTAGTATACGAAAAGCTTAGGCACCAATGAATGGTAGCTAAGAAAATAAAGATAATGCCCAATGGAATTAGAAAAGTGCAATCCCCGAGCATAAATTTCCAATCCAATCAAAACAGCAACCAAACTAGAAAAGCATTTGCACAAATCGCTTATTCAACCAAGAACCGTGTAGTTAAAGCATTTACCGATTTATACAGGTGGAGGTGCAAAATGCTATAGCGAGGATATATCAAAGATAATAGAGGTGTAAAAATCCTTATTGGATATAAAATCAAATCTACATAGTTGTTTTATTCTCATTCACGTATCATTTGTGTACATTGTTCACTTTTATGAAACAAAGCAAACGAATATCATGATTTATGCAGTTCGGACTTGGCGAATATAATAAAGTTCTAATTTGCACTCAATGCTTATGCCTTGAACATAGACATATACCTTAAATTTATCGATTTGATTTTTACAAAAAATTGTAAAATTATATTTTTTACATTAAAATTGTTGGAGTGGATGCTAAAAACCCTAACTTTGGCAGACGTAGTGGAAAATAATGGGGTTTTAAGCGAATCTATTATTTAAGAATGCTAAATTGAAAAGGCGTAACGGTCGAAGTAAGCAAAGTACTTTAGCAGGCATTTGCGTGGTTACATGGCGAAGAAGGTATCATCACCGATAAAGAAAATGGTCATAAAGGTAGTAATATAAATCAATATACTAATGATTAGCAGCAACTCACCAAACGACATGTTTAGATTATGGTTGAAGAGATCCAAGTTATAAAAGAAAATCAAGAAGGGAGTAAAATAGAGAATCAACAAAGGAAAAAAAACAGAGGAAGAAAAGAATAAATGGGTCTTTGGAACCGAAATCCCCTAAATTCCAAATCTTTATCTGGTAACATCTCTCAATAATATGGAAATTGATGGATATGTATAACATATTAGCAGTGAATAAAATGCGGTAACCGCGATAATCGCTGTAAGGATCCTGTTTTTAAGCCAAATTTAGAATTAATTTGTGAATTAAATTGAAAAAAGAATTCCAAAACAAATAAGATATGTATTTGTTTATATATACATATAAATAGATTGTAAATAGAATTTTGATTTGAAATTCAAAAATAAATATCTTAAAAATAAATTGGATTTAAAAACTCTATATTTTGAAAAATTAATATATATATATATATATATATATATATGTATGTATGTATACATGATTTTCATTTAGTGTATAATTGTGTTTTAAATCCTTTCCATTAAAAGTTATATATATATATATAAATAAAAGAAAAGTATATATATAAAAATATAAAACATATATATAAGTATAAAGATAAAATAATATGATATGAAAATTATATAAAAACATTAATTACGTGCAAATTAGAAATGTAAGTATTATAACATAAAGTTTAACAAGTGTACTATGTTATAGCATGCAATCAACAAGTGCCAAGTTTTTAATTTTCTTTTTTTTTAAAATAATAAAATCAAGGCTATATATCTCTACCTCTCCTACTCTTCACATTTTCTTTAATCTATTCAAAAAAACAAAACAAAACCAGAAAAAGCTTAAACCATAAAAATCAAAACAAAAGTAAAACAAACCTTTCCAATTTTTAAAACCTGAAGCTAAAACAAGTTCAATTCAAATCAAAGAAAAGATCATCTCAAAACAACAAGCAATTCGAACTCAAGCAAGTTTCAGATTAAAGTGTATGATCATTTCCAGTTTTCAAAACCAAAACAATTTCCAGATTAAAGAAAAACAACTTTCAGCTCTCTGTTTCAAAATAAATGTGAGTAAACTACTTTAAATCCGATATATTACTTGATGTTTGTAAAGTAAAGCTGTGAAAAATGTGTGAATGAATGTAAATATGTTTGCATGTATGCAAATATATGTATATATATATATATATATATGTGCATGTCTGGGAACATGCATACTTGCCTCTGTTCTTGTTTATAGGTTCCAAAATCTGTTCAAAAACCAAAATCTCTTCCTCTAATCCTCTTTAGGGTTTAAGACATAAACAAAACATGTTTGTATAAAAAAGATTTAAGTTCTAAAAATAATTTTAAGCAAAATTTGAAGATAGTTTTAACTAGGAAGAAGATATACAGTAAAATCTTAAGCATGTTAAAAATTCGATCATCGAGGCGGCTGCACAGCATCGATCTAGGGTTTAAACCCAAGTTTTGGTCGATGATAGATTTTGAGTTGCTGCGTCATCGTTGATGCATCGGTCTTGATCGTCGGAGGGGGAATCGAAGCGTGGGTCGTCGAAGAAGCTCTGGACGTGATTGCGTGATCTATGGTGACCGGTGGTAGCAATACGAGGCGATTCTTTGTTGACGGTGGGTTTCATTTTTCTCATTTTCGATTCTGGTGTTAGTCATGGGTTCTGGGTGTCTGCTTGGGTCGAATAGGTCAGCGATGACTTGCTGGTGGTAGCGAAGTTGGTCGGAGGGAGGCCGATTGATCGTGCATGTGTACAGATATACGTGTATCAGAGAGTTTGAGAAGAAGAGGTTGCCTCGAGTTTGATCTCGGGAAAATCAACGGATGGCTCGGGTTTGTGATCGAGTCATTCGCGTAGCTGTTGATAACAACTTTTAAAATTTAAAACATAATTGAAAAAAGAAGAAGTTGGGAAGCTTTGGTCGGAATGACGAGTATTCTGGTGACCGGAGGTGGTCATGCTAGGTGGTTTTGGATAAACTGGTTCGTTCCAGGTTGGGTTCTTATGTGTTTGATTTTGATTTCGTGTTCATCTCGAAGCTCAAATGGTCGGAATCGAAAGGGAAGGTTGTCATTGTCGTGCTGATGGTAGCGTCGATGGTCGGAGGTGATCGATTCGCCTATGCACGTGCACATGGTTTGGTATGTATCTATAGTTATTTGGATACTGTTGGTTTTGGGAAGAAGGAATTTGACTAAAGTTTTCTTTCGGGGATTTGGGTTGATGGCTCGGGTTTGGCTCCGAGATGTTCGCATGGGTCTTTGGGGAAATGTGACGACCCAGGCCTCACCGTTCAAAAATCGCCATCCATTACATCACCCGTGTTCAAATGCCGGAGATTCAAATGTTGGAGTCTGGTTTGCTGGAGCTTATAACACATTAGATGATAACAACACAGCGGAAACAAAAAGATTTTCATTGATACACAATATGGATTACAACATTCTACAACAAATGACCACCAACATCAGAGCACTATATATATACAACACGACAACAGAATACAACACAACAACGGAAGAGATAACAACAACAACATGGGTCTTCCAAAAGAGAGAGAGAGCGAAAGCGAGATAATCCAACATATTGCATCTTCATTCCAAAGCTCCAAAGCCAAAAAGCTCAAAACCCAAAAGCTCCAAAGACTTCCAAAATCTACATCTACTGATAACCTGATTCTAGGCTACCCGTGTGGGAAATTAGAGGCACCCAGAGTTTAGAAAGGGAACAATAAACTCCGAGTCAGTCATGGAACTGCTGTGAGCAAACATAAAACATTTATTTGTACAAAAAGAAGAAAAAGAAATCCGTTCAAGATTTTGGAAAATGAAACTACCATAAGGTCTCTCGGTACACACTCAATGCAATCGCACACATGAGGTGGTTTCTCCTTATAGCAATCAAACATGCTTGATACACGAAAATCTTTTTGATATTATTATTAGTGCATAGTGTGAAAAATATTTCGAAAGTATAATATTAATCTTAGCCAGCATACGTACCATTATAGTATGCCTACTATAGCTACCATGTTAAATGGCAGGTTCTACAACTAAAACCGTACAGGGATCATATTTGATTGTTTGTATTTCCAACAAATGGCCAAGGCTAAGGAATTTCCTTTATCAGAATGGGTACGCCTCTGTAGGGATGCCCCGAGAACCTAACCGGATCTTTACCAACACAAGGCCGGGTTACCTCTGTAACTAGGTAACTAACTGTCACGAGTATGCCATCCCTCGGTCATAACCAACCTTTATCAAGGGCCTTCAACAACCAACAACCACATAAGCAAAATATCCGGGCTCCATATCAGAATACCACTTTTTATCCAGAAGGAAATGCAAATACCTTGAGAGGCACGACCCTCATAACCTTGCTGCATCCTTTCCTATTTCGACCATTTCCGAGGTGTGAGGTTCGATGAAGTCTCATCCCACAAAGCTACGCTTTTCAAAAAAGCCATGCTTCGATCAACCAATGCTCAACACTTAGCATGCCACATTACCAAATTGGGAATATATCACTACAATTACATAACCTCTGAGCTCGTACGTCTCAGAGAAGGGTGTAAGCTAAGATAATAAATTCTCCACCACCAAACAGAAATGTATTTGATAGAAACCAGCTTTATATCTCAAAGTGTAATGTTAGACATATATCCATACAAGTCCATCTTGGGTCTTAATGGAACCGAAGGCACTTTGTCCAATTAAGGAATAATTCCTTGCAAATTCGGATATCCCCAATCCCCACCGGACTCGCCATCACATAGGGAAATCTCTATACCGGAGCAACCCGATGCAGAGACAATCAACAGGCAATCCTTTCATTCTCGTAAATACCCGGTCTTCAACCACAGTCTTCAAATGCAATCCCATTTCATTGTATCATTATTCAGAATGGGTTTTATGACTTAATGTCCACCCTCAGCTTAACCGAATAATGAGCACTTTTTTTAAAAACATGTGGATACAAATTTCCATTTTAAATCTTTTAAATAAAAGACCCACCTTTAAGATTCAATGTGGTTTCCAGATAACTATTTGGAATCCGATTCCCGGTCTCACTGAAATTCAAATGCCGTCATAAAGGCCAAGTTGTTTAAGTAAACAATTTTAATTCAATTCAGAAGTTCACATTCACACAGCAATACATTACAGATATCACGACTCAATCCAAAGCAATTCATATCACAGAATATTACATATCAGGGATATCAATCAATCCAAGTCATTCAATATAATCCAATCAACCATAAGCAAGATTAATTGGTCATATGATTATAATTAATTTAACTAACTCAAAATTAATTAATTAATTATGAATTAATCACCTAACCCTGCTTAATTAACATTAATTAATTACAAACCCTTTTAATTAATTTTAATTCATTAATGAAATTAATTAATCATCCTTAATTACTTATTTTATTAATTATCTCTTAATTACTAATTAATTACTCCTTAATCATTAATTAATTATCCTTTAATCATTAATTAATTAACCTTCAATTATTAATTATCCTTTAATTATCCTTTAATTAATTATTCTTTAATTATTACTTTTAATTAATTAATTGTTTAATTACTTATTTATTAATTAATCTTTAATTACCCAAGACCTTAACTAATTAAAAGATAAACCATTTATCTTTATTAATCACTTATTTACATGCAATTTTATTTAATAAACTTTTGAAATTAATTATCATTAATCACATGAATTAACTTAAGACCTTAAGTTAATTAAAACATTTACCTTCTTTAATTAATTTCTTAATTACACTATTAAACTTTGTTGAAATAACTTGAAGAATTAATTATAAATAATGGTCACATAAATAAATAATTTAAACTAAATTAATTTAAAATAATTTACTTTAAAACCTTTAACTAATCCCATACTTGAATAAAAACAATTATTTAAAAGACATAATTAAGGAATGTTCAAACTTGATTTTTTTTAAAGTTTTAAAACTACCACTTCATATACCCGAGACAAAACCCGAGCTAACTCATCATCCTCCTGAGACCAAACCCGAGCCATCTTCCCAACTTTTTTTCTATTATGTTTTAAATTTTAAAAATTGTTATCAACGGCTACACGAATGACTCGATTACAAACCCGAGCCATCCCTTGATTTTCCCAAGATCATACTCAAGGCTACTTCTTCTCCTCAAACTCTCTGACATAAAGATATCTGTGCATATGCACGATCAATCGGCCTCCCTCCAACCTACTTCGCTACCACTATCAAGTCATCATTGACCTACTCGACCCAAGCAACCACCTAGAACCCATGACTAACACCAGAATAGAAATTGAGAAAAATAAAACCCATTGGGACGAACATGATCATCAAAGAATCACCTCGTATTGCCACCTCCGGTCACCGAAGATCATGCGATCATGTCCAGAGCTTCGTCGACGACCCGTGCTTCGATTCCCCTACTTGTGATCAAGACCGATGCATCGAGACGACGCAGCAACCCAAAATCTATCATCGACTAAAACTTGGGTTTAAACCCTAGATCGATGTCGTGCAGCTGCCTCGATGATCAAAAAATCCTTCGATCATTTTTGCCGAGGTCCCTGACCTCCGATCATGTTCTAGCAACGATCCCGAGACATATCACCTCGTTGATCACCAGAAAATACCCAAAATCCTCTTCTCGTTCAACTTACAAACTCTCACGATTTACAATCTTAAAAATCGTGATTTTACTTTTAAAAATCATGGTTTTTGAAAACGAATTAGGCTATACAAGTGAATCAAGAAATCGAGATATTCGAATTTTTAACATGCTTTAGATTTTACTATATATCTTCTTCCTAGTTAAAACTGCCTGCAAATTTTGCTTAAAAATATTTTTAGAACTTAGATCTTGATTATACAAATGTATTTTGTTTATATCTTAAACCCTAAAAATGATTAGAGGAAGAGATTTTGGTTTTTGAACAGGTTTTGAAACCTGTAAACAAGAACAGAGGCAATTATGCCTGTTACCAGACATGCACGCACACACACACACACATATTTTATACATGCAAACATATTTACATTCATTCAAATATTTTTCACAGCTTCACTTCACAAACATCAAGTTGTAGATCATATTTAAAGTAGTTTACTAACATTTATTTTGAAACAGAGAGCTGGAAGTTGTTTTTCTTTGATCTGGAAATTGTTTTCGTTTTGAAAACTGGAAATGATCTTGAACTTTGATCTGAAACTTGCTTGAGTTTGAATTGCTTGTTGTTTTGAGATGATCTTTACTTTGATTTAAATTGTACTTGTTTTAGCTTTAGGTTTTAAAAATTGGAAAAGTTTGTTTTACTTTTGTTTAGATTTTTCTTGTTCTGGTTTTGTTTTGTTTTTTTCGAACAGACTAAAGAAAATGAGAAGTCTTATTTTTTTGGAATTTTTTTCAATTAAATTCGCAAATTAATTCTACAAATTAGATTTAAATTTGTCTTAAAAAGGGATCGTTACAATTTCCCCTTAAGAAAATTTCGTCTTGAAATTTGATAAACGGGGAGATAAACAAAGAACATATGAACACATAAAAAGATAGAGAAATGGCTTACCAGGTCAAGCCGAAATATCCACTCTACATTTGGGATAAGACTTCTACATGCTTTACTATGTTTCCCAAGTGTAATCATTTGGATCTCCACTCCATTGTACTTTCATCAATTTTACCACTTTATTCCTTTACCGCTTTTCATCTCGACCAATAATCTTCAATGGTTCTCTTTTCACTGCCAAGTTGGGTGTGATTTCCAAATCCCGTTGAGCGGCCTCCTTAATGATATGATATGGGTCATGCACAAATTTCCATAGGTGTGAAATATGGAACACATCATGTAAGCCAGCTAACCAATTAGGTAACTGCACTCGATAAGCCAAAGGACCAATCCTTTCAAGTATAGGAAAAGTGTTGAATATGCGCTTTGCGCTTATATGATTTTTGTTTGATGATAATAAACATATATATGTATTCATTTAAATGTATTTGTTAATGTACTATTTTATTTTTTCATAGATTAAATAAATATTTGTCGAATAAAATAAATAACACATAATTTGAATTCAAACAGAAATTTTATTCAAACAAATATTTATTACAATCATGAATAGTACAAATTCATGCTCTCACTATACATATACATTTTTGAATACATCACGATTTCATATTTACATTGATAACCTCACTACATATCACTCACACTCGTATTTTGTCTTCAACTGCATTCCAGTTTGAATCCAGCATCTGAGCAATCTGCAAAAATATTTACTAATGCAGTAAAATTGAAAATAAAATATTTTTGCGATATAAAATAAAATATGGTTTTTGAAAATAATATTTGCCTCAGTTATTTGGGTTGTTCGTCATCATTTAAATTTGAATTCATCACACACGAACAATGTGACATGCACATTGTATCATTGTACATGCCACAAGGCCATGCACACCGATATACACTTGATTGATTTACAGGGACAGGTGAGAACAGGCCAAACCCAAATGAAAAGCCGGGTTCAACTCACGTGCAATAACATAAATATCACAACTCTCAGCACAAGGTCAAACCCGAGTTTTAAAACTGGATTCAACTCAGGTGATAAATCAAATGAAATGGTCAAGATACATAATTCATAGGGTCGACCAAAAATCCAAATGCACAAAAGCATGATGCAAACTGAACAACAGATCAGCCATGACCAAAGAGAAGTCAAATGCAATAGACCGAGAACCAGACCAGTGCAGCCAACTAAAGAACAGAATTACTCACAACTAAACCAACATGAATGAAGATACAGGGAAGAGACATGTACACATGGGAAGTTACCCAAAACAGAGAGCACAAATGAAGACTACAGGTCTCAATGTCAATGAAATGCAACAGCACAATCAAACTGCAACAAGACCAAACAACACAAGGAAAAAACTCGACCAAGTACAAGTGCAACAAGCAATGCTCAAGACCACACAGTGCATATATGTAAAGTATAGACTGGCATCAAAACCAGTTCAACAATTGAGTACAATATACACAGAAGCAAAATCCAATTAAAATACCAACTGCAAATATCCATGGCCGAGCATTGAACAAGACTACAAATACAAAGCCACAAGAGAACCAGACCAGTGACATGTGGACAGTGAAAATCAAATAACCAAACTACTCAAATGAATTCGATCAAAGTGTAGAAGCAAATGTCTTTAAGAAGCAGTGCAAACTCAAACAAGTAAGTGCAGCTGTGAAAACTGAAGTGGCAAGCTACAAACACTTATGCAACAACAGTATCAATAACAAGTACAGTGTTCCTCAAAGACGAATTCGAGCTAGAAACCAATGAACATGCAGTCAACTCAAGTACATCAACTACAAGATCAACTCGAAGCAATTGACTACAAACAGCAGGCGAGCTCGAAGTAGTGACAGTAAGCAATGTAGCAACATGCAATTAAAACCAACAAAATACACAAACAATGCCAGAGACTAAGCTTACAGGGGTTAGAAAGCCGAACTTAATCCAGAAGGTGAAAGGAGTAAATAACATAACAGTGAAGTCAAATTCAGTTGAACAAAGCCAAGACCGAAGCCATCAATACAGAAAATATAGAATGAAATCAACATGGTCAAAGCAAATCAACGCAGTGATAAAAATTCAAGTGCGTATGAAGTATTGACGAAGTCAAAAATCAACACCGTGATGAGCACGGCAATTCAAAGCCGCAATTCAAAGCCGTGGGTATCAAGCATCAGAAATATACGATTATGAACAAGTCAGAGAAAATCACCATCATCCACATGAAAATCAATGGCCGAGCGAAACTAATTGACAAATTCAAATTAGTTTATACGAACGCAAATATAGGAATTCGACCTATATATAAACCATTCATCATCGGCAAATCTGGGCGTCGAGTTCAAGTACGAATATACAAAAGCACAAAAGCATCAAATTACATACCGAAGCAAGGAGTCGAACTCGATCAATTCAAGAGCCGTGAGCAAAACAGTGAGGCAAACGATCGACGAAAGCAAGCAACGAGAAAACATATATTCGATCGAACAAAAGTCGGCTCTTCGAAAACCCTAAATCTGGAAAAGGAACGAAGCCCTAAATTTGCAAGAGGAACGGCCAACATTATACAAGCAAAGGAACGAAGAAACTAAAAGGAACGGGTTAAAATATAAAAGGGGGCCGGCCTTTATTTTAAGGGTTTTAAAATTTTTAAATAGGGTTATTTTGTTGTAAATTGTTTTTAATTATATTTTCCTTTTTAAACCGTTTATTTTTCTAGTCGTGTGACTAGGGGACAAGCTACGTGGCGTAACTTGAGAATTCGCAACTCAGTGGCTGAGTTGTGGCAGGGTTTTGAGCGTAGAGTTAGATTTAGTCAATAGCGGGTGTCGCGAGTTTACGTGTGTAAGCGAGGGACTATCTAATTTCCAGTAGAAACCTTGGGGGCAGCACGTAGGCAGGGTTTTGCCGAAGCTGGGTAAATTCTGTATCGTTCTATTTCTGCATTTATTATTCTGCTATTATCTGTGCTGCTATTGTTCTGTGATCTGTGTTAAATTATTTTATAAGCTTCCGCAATTAATTTTTATTATTTATACCATCATCCTATTCACCCTCCCTCTAGGGTGAAAACGATCCTACAAGTGGTATCAGAGCTAGGAATAGAAGTCATCATTTGTTTTTAAAAATTCGTTTTTTTCAAAAAAATCAGTTTTTGTTTTAAAAATTTGAATTTTTAAAATGGCTTCTTTTAATAATGCTTTTGCAGAGGGTCAATCCATAGTTAGACCACCAATGTTCAATGGTGAATATGCTTACTGGAAAAATAGAATGGAAATTTTTCTGAAAACCATTGACGCTTGGAATATTGTTGAGACAGGTTATAAAACACCAACTATAACTATAGATAATCAGGAAATAGAGAAACCAAAAGATCAATGGACATAACTAGAAAATAGATTACAAAATGCTAATGCTAGAGCTATGAATTCTATTATCTGTTCATTGGATCAATTTGAATTTAATCGTGTCTCACATTGTCTAACTACACAGGAAATATGGCACACACTAGAAGTGACTCATGAAGGAACATCTCAAGTCAAAGAATCTCGCCTTGCCATGCTAAGCAGAAATACGAGAACTTCACAATGGCGAAGGAAGAAAATGTCAAAGAGATGCATGGACGACTTTCCAATATCGTTTACAAATCAAAAGCTCTTGGAAAATCATACACAGAGTTGGAGATAGTCCGAAAAATCCTTAGAGTCCTTCCACGAAAATTTGAAGCAAAAGTGACTGCTATTCAAGAATCAAAAGACCTGAAACAAATGAAAGTCGAAGAACTCATCGGAAATCTCACTGCTTATGAGTTAGAAATGAAATTCAAGGAAGAGCGTGAAGGAGGTGACACTCGAAGAAAATCAATAGCTCTTAAAGGAACAATTGAAAGTGAAGATGATGATGATAATGATGATGATTGTGAAGCAGAACTATCACTATTAATAAAGAAATTCAAAAGATGGAATTACAAATATGGAAATTTAGCTCGAATTCAAAAAGCAAAAAGCAGAATAACCAAAGCACTAGACTACTCTGAAGAACAGAAGATCATCTGTCACAAGTGCAACCAACCCGGACACATCAAGCCCAATTGTCCTCAAAATCAACGTGACTTTAAAAAGAAATAAAAAAGGAAAAGTTTTGCAGCCACGTGGAATATGAGTGATGAAGATAATCAAAGTTCTAGCAGTGAGAGTGAGAAAGCAGATATGTGTCTTCAAGGAAATATAACTGATAGCGACGATGACGAGCCAAGCGAGGTATCAAAACTTACTCACTCTGAATTAATAATTTATTTCCACGAAGTAAATGGTTGTTTTGAATGACTTAGGGAAAAATATGCTAAACTTGAATCACAAAAAGTTACTTTGATAGAATTAAATGAACAACTTGACCAATTAGTTAAAACCTATCAAAGTAGGATCCCTAAGTGTGATAAGTGTCCAACATTCGAAGAAGAAATTAAAAAATCAGAAATCAATATAAGATCACTTGAAAATGAAATTCTGATTTTAAAAGAGAATGAAAATACTAGGAGAGAGAATTCTATTAAAAAGTGCACACAGTTATTAAACGAAAATGAATATCTCAAAACACAAGTCCAACAATTGTCAACGACTTTAGATAAATTTTCAAAAAGTGAAAAATCGTTGAATATGCTATTAGGAAAGCAAACTGTTAATACGGTTAGACAAGGACTTGGATATAATAATTCGAAAATTGTTGAAAGCAATATTAATCAAGTTAATTCTATGTGCACAATTTGTAGAAAATTTGGACACGATCACAATGATTGTTGGTATAGACCCAAACATGTGAAAACTATACCGATTTGGGTTCCAAAAGGCACAAATATAAAATCTCTCAAAGTTAAACAAATTTGGGTGCCAAAGGGAACAATTATAAATAGTTTTGGGTCTTTACAAAATTGTTTTTCAAAATACTCTGCCACTAACAATCATGGACCTATAAAAACAAATAGGTCACAAAAATCTTTCAACTTGTAGGTGTGGTGGCAGGCTAAGGAACAACAACAGTGTTCTCTGGATTTTTGGCTGTTCCAGAAACACAACGGGCGACAAAGCAAAGTTCCTTAGCCTAGTATAAAGGTGACATAATCACAACGGATAACAACGAAAAATATCGTAAAGGTAAAACATGTAATGGTATATTTATTTGAACGATATATTAAATGTGATAATCTGCACCATATTCCGAATTAAAATCAGCCAATATTGAAATGATGAAAAGATGATGATTCTGACATATTCAAAATAGTTGGCCAATTATATTCTTATGCCAAAAACACTATAAAAATCTCTAAATTCTTTGAATTACTTCATATATATTAATTTGGATTAAAAATAGTGTTTTGTTGGATAGTATACTTGGTTATAATACGGCTAACTCTTTTTGATTATTTTCACGGCTTCAATTCAAATTCAAAAGAATGTCATTTAAAATGCTGTTAAAATTGAGTTTGAAATTTTTGGTGCATACTTCATGGTTTGGTCAATTAATGATGATTTTTAAGTGAAAGAGAAATTCAGATGCAAATTACACTGGTAGTCTAGTTAATAGAAAAATTACTAGTTGAACGTGATTTTTGAGACAGTTAGTAACTGCATCGTTTTTCAAAGAAAATATCTGCATGTTTTTCATTTTAAAATAATTTTCAAATAGCAGAAATTTTTCTTATAAAAACCCCTCAAGAAAATCAATTTTGACCATATTTTCAGATTAGTCATTTTGAAAAATTAATAATTATTTTTGAATTTGATTTTAAATGACTATTTTGACTAATCTGACTCCCTAATGTTTATCGAAAAGAAAAATAGTGATTGCAAAAGTGACGAGTGTTAATATTGATCATATATTATGACTCGAGATGGTATAATTAGTAAATTTCTTTAGAAATTTAAACAAGAGTTATAAAACTTTTTGTTGGTAAAAAATTCCATAACCATCTCTATATCTATCATATTTCTAACGACCATCACTCATCAAAATTCTATATAGTTTGTCCATATGTGGTACTTTAAACAGGAATCGTTCGTATTTCATTTTCACATTTTAAAAAAAAAAGGATAATAAAATAGATAAATAAATAAATACCAATGTATTCACTCTCATTTAAAAGTCCTCACGGTTATGCATGGGTGAATTACTTGGAATTTGTTATGTGCTTCCATGCTCATTTAAAAGTCCTCACGTTATGCATGTATGGAACGCATATCAAGTTGATTTTTAAAATAAACAAGTTGATTCTAATCCCATTTAAAAGTCCTCACAGTTATGCGTGGTTAGAAGATACTTGAATTCATTTTTTTTAAAATAAAATTGGAATACTACTAATCTCATTTAAAAGTCCTAACGCTTATGCATGGTTAGTAGATATTCAAATTCCTGATATAAATATACCACAAATAGACACAACTATATGGTTTTATATGATGACATCATTTCCATCATTCTAAAAGTGGAATATGCGCCTAACAAAATATTTATGATTTTTGTTTGATTTTTTATTGAAATTTAATATTTATATTCAATTGAGTTTTAATGTTGAATTAATATCGATCACTTTATCTCTATTTTCTTTAACACTATTATTCTTTTGCTGATAACAAAAGGGGGAGAGAAAAATTAAGATTTTGTCAAATAGAATCAAGCAAAGGTCAAATAATTTTCCATTTGCATATAGGCTCATTTATATATTTCTATTTGTATGCATATATGTTGGGGGAGTATTGTGTAGAGAGGGAGCATTTAAATAGGGGGAGCAAATTGAATGATCAAATACATTTAATACATTCAAAATCTTAAATATATGTTTGTTATCATCAAAAGAGGGAGATTGTTGAATATGCGCTTTGCGCTTATATGATTTTTGTTTGATGATAATAAACATATATATGTATTCATTTAAATGTATTTGTTAATGTACTATTTTATTTTTTCATTGATTAAATAAATATTTGTTGAATAAGTAAATAACACAGAATTTGAATTCAAACAGAAATTTTATACAAACAAATATTTATTACAATCTTGAATAGTATAAATTCATGCTCTCACTATACATATACATTTTTGAATACATCACGATTTCATATTTACATTGATAACCTCACTACATATCACTCACATTCGTATTTTGTCTTCAACTGCATTCCAGTTTGAATCCAACATCTGAGCAATCTGCAAAAATATTTACTAACGCAGTAAAATTGAAAATAAAATATTTTTGCGATATAAAATAAAATACGGTTTTTGAAAATAACGCCTCAGTTATTTGGGTTGTTCGTCATCATTTAATTTGAATTCATCACACACGAACAATGTGACATGCACAGTGTATCACTGTACATGCCACAAGGCCGTGCACACCGATATACACTTGATTGATTTACAGGGACATGTGAGCACAGGCCAAACCCAAATGAAAAGCCGGGTTCAACTCACGTGCAATAACATAAATATCACAACTCTCAGCACAAGGTCAAACCCGAGTTTTAAAACTGGATTCAACTCAGGTGATAAATCAAATGAAATGGTCAAGATACATAATTCATAGGGTCGACCAAAAATCCAAATGCACAAAAGCATGATGCAAACTGAACAACAGATCAGCCATAACCAAAGAGAAGTCAAATGCAATAGACCGAGAACCAGACCAGTGCAGCCAACTAAAGAACAGAATTACTCACAACTAAACCAACATGAATGAAGATACAGGGAAGAGACATGTACATATGGGAAGTTACCCAAAACAGAGAGCACAAATGAAGACTACAGGTCTCAATGTCAATGAAATGCAACAACACAATCAAACTGCAACAAGACCAAACAACACAAGGAAAGAACTCGACCAAGTACAAGTGCAACAAGCAATGCTCAAGACCACACAGTGCACATATGTAAAGTATAGACTGGCATCAAATCCAGTTCAACAATTGAGTACAATATGCACAGAAGCAAAATCCAATTAAAATACCAACTGCAAATATCCATGGCCGAGCATTGAACAAGACTACAAATACAAAGCCACAAGAGAACCAGACCAGTGACATGTGGACAGTGAAAATCAAATAACCAAACTACTCAAATGAATTCGATCAAAGTGTAGAAGCAAATGTCTTTAAGAAGCAGTGCAAACTCAAACAAGTAAGTGCAGCTGTGAAAACTGAAGTGGCAAGCTACAAACACCTGTGCAACAACAGTATCAATAACAAGTATAGTGTTCCTCAAAGACGAATTCGAGCTAGAAACCAATGAACATGCAGTCAACTCAAGTACATCAACTACAAGATCAACTCGAAGCAATTGATTACAAACAGCAGGCGAGCTCGAAGTAGTGACAGTAAGCAATGTAGCAACATGCAAACAAAACCAACAAAATACACAAACAATGCCAGAGACAAAGCTCACAGGGGTCAGAAAGCCGAACTTAATCCAGAAGGTGAAAGGAGTAAATGACATAACTGTGAAGTCAAATTCAGTTGAACAAAGCCAAGACCGAAGCCAGCAGTACAGAAAATATAGAATGAAATCAACATGGTCAAAGCAAATCAATGCAGTGATAAAAATTCAAGTGCGTATGAAGTATTGACGAAGCCAAAAATCAACACCGTGATGTGCACGACAATTCAAAGCCGTAATTCAAAGCCGTGGGTATCAAGCATCAGAAATATACGATTATGAACAAGTCAGCATCATCCACATGAAAATCAATGGCCGAGCGAAATTAATTGACAAATTCAAATTAGTTTGTACGAACGCAAATATAGGAATTCGACCTATATATAAACCATTCATCATCGGCAAATCTGGGCATCGAGTTCAAGTACGAATATACAAAAGCACAAAAGCATAAAATTACATACCGAAGCAAGGAGTCGAACTCGATCAATTCAAGAGCCGTGAGCAAAACAGTGAGGCAAACGATCGACGAAAGCAAGCAACGAGAAAACATATATTCGATCGAGCAAAAGTCGGCTCTTCGAAAACCCTAAATCTGGAAAAGGAACGAAGCCCTAAATTTGTAAGAGGAACGACCACCATTATACAAGCAAAGGAACGAAGAAACTAAAAGGAACAGGTTAAAATATAAAAGGGGGCCGACCTTTATTTTAAGGGTTTTAAATTTTTTAAATAGGGTTATTTTGTTGTAAATTGTTTTTAATTGTATTTTCTTTTTTAAACCGTTTATTTTTCTACTCATGTGACTAGGGGACAAGCTACGTGGCGTAGCTTGAGAATTCGCAACTCAGTGGCTGAGTTGTGGCAGGGTTTTGAGCGTAGAGTTAGATTTAGTCAATAGCGGGTGTCGCGAGTTTACGTGTGTAAGCGAGGGACTATCTAATTTCTAGTAGAAATTTTGGGGGCAGCACGTAGGCAGGGTTTTGCCGAAGCTGGGTAAATTCTGTGTCGTTCTATTTCTGCATTTATTGTTCTGCTATTATCTGTGCTGCTATTGTTCTGTGATCTGTGTTAAATTATTTTATAAGCTTCCGCAATTAACTTTTATAATTTATACCATCACCCTATTCACCCCCCCTCTAGGGTGAAAACGATCCTACAAAAAGCACCTATATATCGCGGTGCCAGCTTACCAGTTTTTCTAAATCTCAAAATTCCATGAATTGGAGAAACCTTTAAGAAAACTAAATCTCCAACCTGGAACTCTAAAGTTCTCCTCTTATGGTCAGCATAACTTTTCTATCGACTCTGGGCAGCTTTCAACTTCTTCCGAATGAAACCAATCTTCTCAGAAGCTTCCCTTATCATGTTCGAACCAAGAACAAGCCTATCACCTGACTCAATCCAACACGTAGGTGATCTACAAGGACGACCATACAATGCTTTGAAAGGAGCCGTTCTAATACTGGCTTTATAACTATTATTATATGAAAACTCAACCAAATGCAAATGAGCCTCCATGAACCTCCAAAATCAAGAATATAAGCACGCAAAAGATCTTCCAAGATTCGATTTATTCTCTCAGTTTGCCCATCAGACTGCGGGTGGTAAGCAGTACTGAAATTCAACTTGGTTCCTAGTATGGCTTGAAATGCCTCCCAAAATCTGCTAGTGAAGATCGAGTCATGATCACTCACTATACTACTTGGTATTCCATGGAGTCGAATAATCTCCTTCACATATAACTATGCCAAACTCGCTGCCATTTGGGTGGATTTAACTGGGATAAGTGGGCAGTCTTGGTCAGTCGATCCATAACCCAAATCGCCTCTTTACCCTTCCAAGTTCATGGCAAACCATCTATGAAATCCGTAGACACTTGGTCCCATTTTCATTTAGGCACTTCCAGTGGTTGGAGTAAACCTGCCATCTTCATTTGATCACTCTCTATTTGTTGACAAGTTGCACATCGACTAACATAAATGGATATATCTCTCTTCATTCTTTTCCACCAGAAGGTCCTCTTAATATCTCGATACATTTTGTTGACCCCTGGATTGATACTAAACTTGGATTTGTGACATTCGTCCAATACTTCTCATTTGAGATCTGGAAGGAGTAGCTCTTCCCATCCAACCTCATCTTAATTTGGCTGAGTCGATCGGAGCAAAGGTGCAGGTGCATGGTGCACATGTGTATGTGTCTGGGTTGAATTTGGAGAAGATGCTGTTGCCTTGGTGTGGTACTCGGGAAGATTGGGTTGTGGCTTGAGTAATGTATCAAGTGTGTTTGCATGTGATTTCCTAGGGTTTAAAAATGTTAAGAAATAAAACAAAGTTTTGAAAAAAAATAAAGAAGTGGCTCGAGGAAGAGCTCGGGAAATTTGATATTTGACTCGGGTGGGGACTTGGGTTGGTCTTGGGGTCTTTTAAAAAAAAAAGTATATTAACAAGTTTTCAAACTATTTTCTTAAATAAATTTCTTTTAAATAATATATGTTTATTTAAACATTTGGTTAAATAAAAGTTGTATCATTTATTTTAATTTTAAATTAACTAAGTTTATAATTATTTAATTATGTGACCATTATTCATAATTGATTCTTTAAGTTATTTAAAACAAATTTAATAATGTAATTAAGGAGTTAATTAAGAAGATAAAAATGTTTTTAAAGGTTAATTAACTTAAAGGTCTAAGTTAGTTGGTTAATGATAATTAATTACAAGGTTTATTAATAAGATTTAAATGATAATTAAAGTAATGAATTAAGATAAATGGTTTATCTTTTAATTAATTAGGGCCTTAAGTAATCAAAGATAAATTAAATAACGAAAGTAATTAAAGGATAATTACTTAAAGGATAATTACTTAATGTAAGTTATTAGAGAATAATTAATTAATAATTAAAGTTAACTAAATAATGATTAAAGGTTAATTAATTAATGATTAAGGGATAATTAATTAATAATGAATGATTAATTAATTAATGATTAAAGGGTAATTAATCAGTCATTAAAGGACAATTAATTAATCAGCAATTGAGGATGATTAATTAATTAATTAATTTCATTTCATTAATTAATTAAAATGACTTGTAATTAATGTTAATTAAGCTGGATTAGATAATTAATTCATAAGTAATTTATTTATTTTAAGTTAATTAAATTAATTATAATTATGGGATTAATTAATCTTGCTTACGGATGATTGGATTATATTGAATACCTTGAATTGTTTGATATCTCTGATATGTGATGCTTTGTGATATGAATTGTTTTGGATTGAGCTGTGATAAATGTAAGTTATTTATCTATGATGAATTGCTGTGTGAATGTGAACTTCTGAATTGAATTAAAATTGTTTACTTAAACAACTTGGCCTTTATGATGGCATTTGAATTTTGAGGAGATCGGGAATCAAATTCCAAATGGTTATCCGAAAACCACATCGAATCTTAAAGGTGGATCTTTTGTTTTAAAGATTAAAAATGGAAATTAGTATCCACATGTTTTTAAAATAAGCGATCATTATTAGGATAAGCTCGGGGAGGACATTAAGTCATAAAACCCATTCTGAATAATGATACGACGAAATGGTATATAGTTTCAAAAGGAGGATAAATATACATATATAAATACTTTAAGTTACTAGTTTAATTTGAAAATAATGCTTTATGGAGATTAATTTGTTTAATAAACATTTTTAATTACTTTAGTCACTAAAAATATTATATTAATAGAAAATTTGTTTAAAAATAAATTACTGGTGTAAACCCAAATTATTAGCTAAATTAAATGAATAAACAGTGATTAATTGTTTGACTAATTCAAATATTAATAAAACTGTATAATGTTTATACAAGGTCAAAAATCGTGAAAACAAGCTGGAATGGAAATGGATTGCAAAAAAAGCATAGGTGAGAACTTCTCACTCAATCGAATTACCCAGTTTACTTTAAATAGTTAAATTTAAATTATTGGTTGTTTGTTTGGATTGATAATTGTTATTAGTTGGATTGGTATGTATATAATTATATATATATATATATATTATATATATATATATTGGGGTGATTGATTTCCCGTATTATATAGCGGATGAGACCCTATGCGCCCCGTATAATAGCGGATGACCCTTATATCGCGATATAAAGTGTATTTTCCCTGGAAAAGCCGAATATGTTTTCAAAGTAGCTTTTATGTATAAATTAAAAGTTCTAAAGTTAGTTTTAGAAAAGAATGTTTTTGGAAAAATTATTTTCTTAAATTTATTTTAATTTTTTTAAAGTAAATATTTATTAAGTTAATTATAGAAGTGATTATTTTAATTTTTTAACTAGTATTTGATTTAGAAGATGGCTATTTAAATAATTATACTCTATCCAGTAATTTTATTTTAAAAATTAGTTTGGGCTTAAGTTTTACATGAGATACTAGCATAAAATTCCATAACTAATATTTTAAATAAAGTGTTTAAAATAGTTTTTATTTTAAGTGTTTCCAAGTATATATTTTTGGATAAGTGATTTAAACTATTTAAAAAAAAACTAAAGTACTAGGACTTGGAAAATTTATTGGATTTAAAAACTCTATATTTTAAATTTGGCTTAAAATCGGGACCGTTACAATCGCTTAAACAAAAGGTGCTGTAGAAAATGAGGAACGGGTGGGTATCAACTCAGAGTTGTCGCGCACTTGTGATTAGAATTCTATAGCTCTACTGCAAATACAAAGAATAAGGGTGTTAGAAGATGGCAAAAGAGAAAGCAAGTTTTAAGTAGAAGTATGTGTAGACAATCCAGAGTGAAATGAAATGACAAACAAGCTTAAAGCAAAAGGCACAACATGAAAAAACGAAGCAAAAGTGCTTCAGTGGCTGGTATGAGAATCAGAACTTCTCTTTAAATATAAATCATATACTAATGTCTACGTACTATGGAATGCGAGAGGGATGATCTCCCCATCAAAACAAACTTACATTGTAGACATGTTAAGAGTATATAAACCGATAACTACCGCATTAATATAAAATAAGAGTATAAATTAAATACTAATTTTTTTTTACTTAAGATAGCCTGATAATTGGAAACATGTAAATAATAATGAGTGTGGAGGTAAGGGTAGAATATTACTAATTTGGGACTTAAAAATTAAGTAAAGTAAAAGTATGAATAAGGAGTTTTAATGCATAGATCGTACTTCTAGTAATATACGAGGATATCAATGCAAATTACCAGTATATATGGTAGTAATTTTGAAAATGAATGGAACGATTTATGGGGCAGACTTAAAAGTGTGGGCGGTAAATATAAACCATGGTCAATGATTGGGGATTTAATACTATGATGCATTCATTTGATAAATTCGAAGGTAATATTATACCTCATAGAATATTGGATAAAATAAATAATTTTTTATTAGAAATTGGACTTATAGAACCTGTAATTAATTATAACAAATGTACTTGGAGATTAGCATTGGTAAAATATTCATTGTAAATTAGATAGAATATTAATTAATGAAGAATTTCTTGTAAAATTCTCATGTACTATACTTTAGAACAAAACACAAGTGACCATACTTCTGTATTGACTATACTATTATATATATAACAATGATAGTGAAAATATCAATGATAAGAAAAGCATTTCATTTATATTCAAAATTGGGTGGGTTTGTATAATAAATATAAGGTGGTAATGGAAAATTGTTTAGACTTTTCATATTATGGTACAAGTCAGTTCCAATTCAGTATGTTTCGAAGAAATACTAAACCATCTCTTAAAATTAAAACAAAAGAAAAAAGCCTAACTAAAGGCACCATTGAAAAGTGAACACAAGAAGGGGAAATGTCATAAAACTTAATAGATGAAAGCCCTAGGGATGAAGAATAGACTAAAGGGTTTTTTCCAATCAAAGTAATTTATCTAAATAATTTTATATCGAAAAAGTAAGTTTAAAACAAAAGGAAAAAGTAGATTGGTTGACACAGGGGGATGACCGTAAAAAAATTTATACAAAAATGTATAGTAGGATACATATTAATAATAGAGGAAAGTATTTGACAATGAACATTTTTCTATGAATATGATAAATTACAAAAGAGGCAATGAAATATTTTACAAACTTGTATAACTCTGACCAGGTAGAAATACAATTACCTAATGTAATATGTGCAACTAAATTAAATCATATAATATAGGAGGTACCATTAGCATTAATTGAAGAAGAGGATATTAACCATATCATTTTTAATGTTGGAGATAGTAAAAGGGCAGGACTAGATGGTTTAATGTTAAATTTTATAAAATACATTAGGAAAAGATTAAAAATCAAGTACTTGGAATAGTAAGAGAGTTTTCCAATGAAGGAAAAATGCTGAAAGGTATAAAGCATACTTTTAATTATATTAATTCCAAAGACTAAGAATCCTTCCAATTTAGAAGATTATAGGCCAATATCTTGTTGTAATCTAATCTATAAAATAATAGCATCGATGTTAAGTAATTGAAAAAAAGATTTTTTTACCGTTTTTAATTTCTGAAAATCAAAAGATCTTTTGTTCTAGGAAGATTAACATATGAAAATTCTTTATCAACACATGAAATGGTTAAAAATTTAATAACAAATTAGGAGACAGTGTATGTTTGATAATTTATTTACCAAAGGCATATAATAGAGTTAACAGGAAATTTACACATCATATTATGAAAAGTGTGAATTTCCTAATAAATTTTGTGATCCAGCGACTGAATGTATTAATACCTCATCATTTCTACCTTGATACAAGGTAAGCCAATAGGGTATATACAAAGTAATAGGGCTACTAGGCATGGAGTCCTATTATCACCATATTTGTTTACTACGGTAATGGAATATTTTTCAGTTCTAATTGAAATGGAAGTAATTAAGAATTACATTAATCCTATTAATAAAATCCAATGATGTATAAAACATCTTATTAATATAGGTGATTTGATGTTAGTTTAAAAGCTAATAGTTCTAACGCACTTACTATTAAAGGTATTTTTGAATGTTTAAAGAAGCATGTAGGATTACATATTAATATAGATATGGGTAAAGTATATTTTAGCAAACATAGAAAAAAAATAAGACTTGGAAACACTTAAAATAGCCAAAGGAACATTACCAATCTAATATTAGGACTACCATTATCAGTAAATCAAATTAAAGACAGTGATTATGCAGTGCTGCTAGAGAAAATTCAAGAGAGAATGGAAACATGGTCAAGTAAACTATTATCTGAAGCACGGGGAGTGGAATTAATCAAATGGTAGTATATGCAATAATACTATATTGGCTACAAACTTATCACATGCCTGCAACATTATTAAAGAAACTGGAAAGGAGATGTGCTGAATTTATTTGGAGAAGGGGATACCATAAGTTGAGTTGGAAAAAGCTTTGCAGGCCAAAAAGAGGTGAATAAGTTATGAATGATTAATCTGACTTGCCATTTAAAACATTTGGGAGATTCATCAATAATGGATTGATATGGGAAAAAGGATGAAAAACAAGTATCATAAAAAAGGCAACTTCTGGAGCATCATACCAAAAAATAATCAACCAAATACTTGGAAAAATAATTTGAAATGCAGAGATAAAGGGAAATTGCTTATGGTGAGAAATTTAAAAATTACAATGAGAAAAGTCTATGGTTTGATCCATGGTTTAAACTCCACTCTTTTATAAATAAGTCGGGGTGGAACAATTTCCTAATATTGAGTAGGATTGGTACTACGGTTTCCCTGATTATCAAAACCATATCAGCATCCATTCTCTATTCCGCAAAAATAATTCTTAAGTAAAATGCAAATTGATACAATGTAGAAAATGATTATTATTTTTGCCAAGGCAAACCAATTTTATAGTGGTTGTTTCGCTTTGTGTGTGTATGAAACAGATGTGAATTAAAAGCTTTGGAATTAGACCAGCCCATGTGTAACGACTCGAATTTTTCGCGCTCGAAAATCGACATCCATACTTCAAATCGTATTTGAATGCCATAGATTTGACCGTTCAAATCCGATTCGTCGGAGCTTATAAAAACATTAAGTAAATAACACAGCGGAATAAAAGAATAATACATTGATACACAGCTTTGATACAATATCTGATACAACAGATGATCCAATAGATATCAATATACATCAGAGATATGATACAATAAAATAGCAGCGGAAAAAAAAATAGATAACATCTAGCAGCGGAACAATATAACTCTAAGATAGTCTTCAAGGAAGAACTCCAGCAGTAGCACAAACTCCCAATAACGATGCACAAAGATAAGCAAGTCTCGTCCACATCCAAAGACTGAACTAGCTCCAGATAACCTACTAAACCTGACTATCTGAAAAACCCAACTCTAGACTGCTCGTGTAGAAAATTTTGAGCATCCAGAGTTTAGGAAAGAAACAATAAACTCTGGATCAGTCATGAGACTGGTGTGAGTAAGAAAGAGAAAACAGTTGTCTTTTAAACAATCAACTAGAGATTTTAAAGTCAATTCGCAATGCTTTTAGAAATGAAACTACCATAAGACCTCCCGCCACACACACAATGCAAACACAGAATTGGAGGAGATTTCTTCTTATGATAGTCAAACATGCTTGATACGCAATTTCCTTGATATTATTACTATAAGTGAAAAGTGCAGAAAACATTTCTAAAGTAGAATATAAATCTTAGCCAACATACGACCATTATCGTATGCCTACTATAGCTACCATCTAAACAGTGGGGCGCCACCATAAGTAAATGGCAGGTTCTACAGCTAAAACCGTACAGGGTTTCGTATTGTTTCTTTGGATTTCCAACGAATGGTCAGGCCAAGGAAATTTCCATTGCCACATGAGAACGCCTCTGGAAGGACGTCCCCGAGAACCTAACCGGATATCTGCCAACACAAGGCCGGGTTACCCCTAACTGGGTAACTACTGACACGAGTATGCCATCCCCCGGTCCTTTGGGACCTTTATCCGAGAGCTCTCTAACCAATATCACACCATAATAAATAAAGTGTTCAACATGAGTAAGTATCTGGGCTCCATACCATGATACCACCATTTTCCAGAAGGAAATGCACATACCCTAAGGGGCGCTACCCCCAATAACCTTGCCGCATCTTTCCTGTTTCGACTATTCCGGGGTGTGAGGCTCGACGAAGTCTCGTCCACAAAGCCACGCTTTATATAAAAACTGTGCTTTGGGTCAACAAATGATCATAGAAATGATCACAAAGATAAGTGATCAAACAAATGATCATATCACAAATGATCAAACAATGATCATTTCACAGCAACACTCAACATGTCACATTACCAAATTAGGAATATATCGCTGATAACCATCAACCACATGACCTCTAAGCTCGTACGTCTCAGAGAAGGGTGTTAAGCTAAGAGAATAAATTCTCCGCCACCAACAGAAATGTATTTGAAAGAAATCTGCTTTATATCTCAAAGTGTAGTGTCAGACACACAATCCATACAAGTCTGTTCTGGGTTTGAACAGAACCGAAGGCACTTCCAAAGAAGTCCTTGAAATCCGGATATTCACTAATCATGTCCGGACTTCCCATCACATATGGAGTCTCTATACCTAGGATCAGTCGATGCAAAGACATTCGACGAGTTATCCGTTCGTTTTCGAAAATATCCGGTCTTCACCACCGGTCTTCAAATGCTATCCATAACGACATATCACATATTCGGAATGGACTATATGACACAAAGGTCCTTCCCCGGCTAAACCAAATAGTGAGCGCACATTTACAAGAAGCATATGGATATTGGGGTATCAATTAAGTCACAATTTATTACCCAAAACTTTTCTTCAAATGGTTTAAACAAATTACCATTTCTAATCTTTTAAACAAAAAGATTCATTTCATAAAGTTCAATTCATAAATTTCCAAAACAATTTCATTTCGATAGGATTAACTCGTTAAATCTTTAAATCAAAGATTTAACTTATAATTTCAAATCGTTTCCAAAACGTGGAAGTCATTTTCATTTTCAAACTTGAAATTCTTTTTAACACAAATTGGACGTTCATTTCTTATGTGAAAGCTTTTACTATGTGAAAAAAAACAATTTCCGTTTCAGAAAAATCCAATTATATTTATACGAGTTAAAATCCTTGAATTATATTCACATTCCTAAATCACTACTTTTAAAATAGTTTAACCCATATATAACTGGTATAACATCTTTAATCCCTAGTTTCAAATCATAGTATTCAATTCCTAATTTTGAATTCAAATTTAAATCAAATTATTTAAATTTCAAAACTTAATCAAGTAAATTAAAAATAAATTTTAACTTGAAATTCCATTCCAAAAGCTTTACACTTTTATTCCGATTCCATTTCCAAAACATTTGAATTTAAAAATTCAAATTCAAAACTATTTCAAAAATCTGCGACTTAACTGATTTCCTCGTGAAATCCATAATTGTGTGTGTATGATGTAGTCCAGGGGTTTAACACAATAGTGCAACATCATTCAATTATCACAGATCAAATACAGAAATTTATTTGATAAGCGGTATAAACTATAACGCTTATATTTGATAAGCGGTATAAACCATAACGCTCATCTTTTATTCACAGAACACAGATATATATGCCACAGATATTAATTACATTTATCTCAGATAAATAAATTACATTTCAGATCATAACACAAATCAAGACCTATCACAAAACATCAATTCCAGGGGTATCAAACAATTCACATCAGTAGAATTCAAACATCCATAAGTAAGCTCAATTAATTTTCTGACTAATTTAAATCAAATGGTCATCAATCATAATTAATTAACTTTAATCGATTTCAAATTGTTTGATTAATGGTCCTTTAATCATTTACCAAATAAACCAACCTTTAATTATTGAATAATTGACCTTTAAATTATTCAATTATCCTTTTATTAATTTCCCTTAATTAATTCACCGACAATTAAATCGACCCTTAATTTAATTAACTACCATTTAATTAATTTTCTTAATTAATTACAATAAGTGATTAATTCCTTAATTACTTCCTAATAAGTAATTACATTTAAACTATTATAATGATTATTATTAAATTAATTAATCTAATTAAAAATCAATCACATTAATTTATTATAAAATAATCTAGTTAATGACCTTCATTAACATTTATTTGATTATTTTTCTAAATAATTGACTTACATTAACCGTTATTAATTATAAGTTCGATTAACCCTTAAAATTCATTAATTAAAGTCTAATCTATGGTTCTCAATTTCATATTAATTTCTTAACTCAAAATTTACAAACATTAATTAAATTATTTGTTATCCCATTTTTTGGACAAAACTGGAATATCAATGTTGTGTGCGTTTCCACCACGACCGGAACAGGAAGAAGCCAGCAAGCGTACATAAGTCAGGGGTTTCGCTCAAGGATCAAATATAAAAGTTCCATTCGGCATAGCCCATTCGACAATAAGAAGCAAGGCCTCACTCGGCACTCAGAGCACATAAGTTCATCCGGCGTTCCCAGTACAAGAGTTCATTCGGCTTTCCCAATCCATTCGGTAGTACCGATCCAAATCCAACCTTCCCCCCATATCACAGCCGAACCGGACCTCTCCACCTCCATGCCGAACCATGCATAGCCGAACCAAGCTCCACTTCCATGCTCCACCGAACCACATACCACCGAACCAAGTCACTTCGTCCATCACCGAACCATCCACAACCGGACCAAGCTCCAACTTCTCCAAGCTCCATGCCGAATGAAGCCTCGCCGAACCAGAACGCTACCAGATCAGATTGCTTCAGCCCAAGCCCACCAGCAGCTATAAACATCCAAGACCCCTGCCCCCAGCCTCACTCTATAAATAGAGGGGCAGGGGTACAACAATGGCGGACAAGTTTGAGAGCTCAAGCCTGGAAGGAACTCTCAAACAACTTTAGATACTTGTAATCAAAGCTTTGTACTTGTAATCTAAAGAAAAAAGGAGAATAACATATAAAGTGGACGTAGGCACGTTCTGGCCGAACCACTATAAATCTGTGTGTCTTTTACAGTTTAGTCCCTGCTTTTTATATATTTGCATAAATCACCCAAATCACTGAATACAACATAAAATCAACCAACTCATACGACTTTGGGTGTTTGCGGCCATTTTTTACGCAAACATTTTGGTGCTTTCACTGAGAGGAACCAGCTCCCGCTACATCGAATAGAAGTTGAATTTGAAAATCTAAGAGTTCAGATCTAAGAGTTATGACGAGACAAACAAGTAGAAGGCAAAGGCCAGAGAGAAGTGAACACCAAGGAAGTCAAGAGGCTTCCTCAGGAGGGAATCAAGCGTCGATCTTCATCACTAGGGATGAGATGGAGGCCATGATGAGAAGACAAGAAGAGATGATCCAGAACTTACTTCAACAAATTGGGCAAATTGGAGCACAAATCGAAGGAGCAACCGGGGTTCAGAACGGGGCAGGACCATCTGGCGCAGCACCAGAGCTAGGGGGCACTCACGCAGAACATGTTGATCCGACCCCGGGAAGTGAGATGGGGGCATCCGAACCACCTGGTAGCAATAGAGGAATGAACGTTCAGCCAGGGAGGCATACACATGAAAACTCCCGCGGACTTGGGGGGCAGGTCGAAGACAGTGAACGAGAACTACAGCTTGGAGACAATGACAAATTAGCAGAGATGGTTAGAAGAGCTATGAGAGGCGGTTTAGTAAACAGAGACTTGGAAGATGTAAACAGGAGTCCTTTTTCTTCTGCGATTAGGATGGCTAGGAACCCACCAGAATTCAAGCTACCATCATTGGACATGTACAATGGGAAAACGGACCCCACGGTCCATCTAACGAAGTATATGAGACATATGGAAGTGCTGGGGGCATCAGAGGAGGTTATGGCCCGGTGCTTTCCACTGTATTTGACGGACATTGCAGCGTTATGGTTTAGGCAACTGGAGAGCGGCTCCATAGGAACATGGGCAGATTTAACCGAGAGATTCATGAGGCAATTCAGGGTTCATATTGCGAGACCCAAGAATGTGATGACTTTGGCAACCTTGAAACAGAAAAATGGAGAGACTTTGAGGAGCTTTCTAACGCGATTTAATGCGGCGGCAGCATCAGTGGATCGACCAGATCCATCTATGGTCATGATGGCGGCTGTATCTGGAATAGCTGGTAATACAGAGTTCAAGAATTCATTAACCAAGGACCCGCCTATGAATCTGGGAGAGTTCTATCATGAGGCTGAAAAGTTTCTACGTTTGGAGGATGCTAGTGCGGAAAGAGAGGAAGAAGATGACGTTTACGTAATCAAGAGCGGAAACCCACCTGGAAAGGGTGCGGAGACTAGCAAAGGAAAAAGAAAGGCTGAGGATAATGATGACAGGACAAAGTGGCTACGAAGAGAACCACGCTTCACCACCTATTCAGAGCTGAATGAGAGTTTGGAACGGATTTATCAGGATACCAAGGGGCAGGTTCCGTATCGTAGACCAATACGAAGGGATCCAACCTCTGACGAAAGAAAATCAGATAAGTTTTGTGTATTTCATGAATTGAATGGTCATAACACTAATGATTGTAGGCATTTGAAGGACGAGGTAGAAGGGCATATCAGGAACGGTATGCTCCTTCAGTATGTGAGGAGGCGAACTCCAGCGGTGGAGCCAGAGCGACCGCCCTCTACGTTAGCTAGAGGTGACCCTGGATCAAGGCACCATTTGATTATCCATTGATTGCTTGATTAAAATAACGATGAACAGGTCGTAAGCTTCCAATAACGCAATTAAATCGTTTACACATGTACGAGATCGCGAACAATCTCCAGGCATGCTCTGAATGATCATTGACTGCTTCGGGGTGGGAACTTACACTTTGATATCCTTGCTTTGCTTTTGTTTCGATTTGAACATTTGAATTCTTCCTGTTTGGACATTTCTGCTGTAAGGTACTATTGCTTTAACATTTACAATTCTATGAAAAAATTATTTACTTGTATGCCCGTTGGATCGCGAACGGTCCACGAGCACCTATTGCATGGCAATGAACTGCCGAAGTCTTTGATTCGAAAAATTCCCCCAAACAATGACTCCAACACTGATAATATTAAGTCCCCCGGGCACACTCATTCGCCTCGAACGGCACCCGACTTCGAACAGTCACAATTCGCCTCGAACGGCACTCGACTTCGAACAGTCACAATTCGCCTCGAACGGCACCCGACTTCGAACAGTCACAACTCGCCTCGAACGGCACCCGACCGCGAACGGTCACAAACTCGCCTCGAACGGCACAACTCGCCTCGAACGGCACAACTCGCCTCGAATGGCACAACTCACCTTACCTTAAATGGCTCGATCGCGAACGGTCGTCATTTGAGGTCCGCCACCTGATCACTAACTGTTACGCCTTACCTCAAATGGCTTGATCGCGTACGGTCGTCATTTGAGGACCACCGCTTGACCGCGCACTGTCGCACTTTACCTCGAATGACTCGATCACGAATGATCGTCATTTGAAGTTAAGCGCTTGACCTTGAACGGTCCCCACTCAACCGCGCACTGTCGCACTTTACCTCGAATGACTCGATCCCGAACGGTCGTCATTTGAAGTAAAGCGCTTGACCTTGAACGGTCACATTTCACTGCAGATGACTCGATCCCGAACGATCGACACACGGATTTATGCGCATGACCGCGCACGGTCGCACTTCACCTCAAATGACTTGATCACGAACGATCGTCACTTGAAGTTAGGGGCTTGACCATGAACGGCCGCGCTTCATCCCAAATAGCTCGATCCCGAACGGTCGTCATTTGGGGCCATATAAAATATCAAGCTCTTTACAGGTTGTCAACAGGATACGAACATCCAGCTCATGGCATTACAAAACACGCCTTCCTACCGCAAGGCATATTTTGGGGGGCAAAGTGTTATCCCATTTTTTGGACAAAACTGGAATATCAATGTTGTGTGCATTTCCACCACGACCGGAACAGGAAGAAGCCAGCAAGCGTACATAAGTCAGGGGTTTCGCTCAAGGATCAAATATAAAAGTTCCATTCGGCATAGCCCATTCGACAATAAGAAGCAAGGCCTCACTCGGCACTCAGAGCACATAAGTTCATCCGGCGTTCCTAGTACAAGAGTTCATTCGGCTTTCCCAATCCATTCGGTAGTACCGATCCAAATCCAACCTTCCCCCCATATCACAGCCGAACCGGACCTCTCCACCTCCATGCCGAACCATGCATAGCCGAACCAAGCTCCACTTCCATGCTCCACCGAACCACATACCACCGAACCAAGTCACTTCGTCCATCACTGAACCATCCACAACCGGACCAAGCTCCAACTTCTCCAAGCTCCATGCCGAATGAAGCCTCGCCGAACCAGAACGCTACCAGATCAGATTACTTCAGCCCAAGCCCACCAGCAGCTATAAACATCCAAGACCCCTGCCCCCAGCCTCACTCTATAAATAGAGGGGCAGGGGTACAACAATGGCGGACAAGTTTGAGAGCTCAAGCCTGGAAGGAACTCTCAAACAACTTTAGATACTTGTAATCAAAGCTTTGTACTTGTAATCTAAAGAAAAAAGGAGAATAACATATAAAGTGGACGTAGGCACGTTCTGGCCGAACCACTATAAATCTGTGTGTCTTTTACAGTTTAGTCCCTGCTTTTTATATATTTGCATAAATCACCAAAGTGTTATCCCATTTTTTGGACAAAACTGGAATATCAATGTTGTGTGCGTTTCCACCATGACCGGAACAGGAAGAAGCCAGCAAGCGTACATAAGTCAGGGGTTTCGCTCAAGGATCAAATATAAAAGTTCCATTCGGCATAGCCCATTCGGCAATAAGAAGCAAGGCCTCACTCGGCACTCAGAGCACATAAGTTCATCCGGCGTTCCCAGTACAAGAGTTCATTCGGCTTTCCCAATCCATTCGGTAGTACCGATCCAAATCCAACCTTCCCCCCATATCACAGCCGAACAGGACCTCTCCACCTCCATGCCGAACCATGCATAGCCGAACCAAGCTCCACTTCCATGCTCCACCGAACCACATACCACCGAACCAAGTCACTTCGTCCATCACCGAACCATCCACAACCGGACCAAGCTCCAACTTCTCCAAGCTCCATGCCGAATGAAGCCTCGCCGAACCAGAATGCTACCAGATCAGATTGCTTCAGCCCAAGCCCACCAGCAGCTATAAACATCCAAGACCCCTGCCCCCAGCCTCACTCTATAAATAGAGGGGCAGGGGTACAACAATGGCGGACAAGTTTGAGAGCTCAAGCCTGGAAGGAACTCTCAAACAACTTTAGATACTTGTAATCAAAGCTTTGTACTTGTAATCTAAAGAAAAAAGGAGAATAACATATAAAGTGGACGTAGGCACGTTCTGGCCGAACCACTATAAATCTGTGTGTCTTTTATAGTTTAGTCCCTGCTTTTTATATATTTGCATAAATCACCCAAATCACTGAATACAACATAAAATCAACCAACTCATACGACTTTGGGTGTTTGCGGCCATTTTTTACGCAAACATTATTCATATTTAAAATGGTTTAAGATGATAATTTAAAAATTTAACAAGGGTAAGCACTTAAGTACTAAACCCGAGAAAATCTCAATTGCACTCGAGTATACACTCGAGTTACCACTCCATCTTCCACGAATCTCCCTCTTGCTTCCTCATATTTTCTTTGCTAAAGTTAGTTTTAAAACTTATAAACCTGGAAAATGAGTGATGCAGACAAAACAACCCGAGACAATCAAACCAGACACTTAAAACCTCACAGGCTCAACTCCACTTGCCTGTGCACCTGCACAGTCGCGATCAACGACGTCGATCATCACCGATGATCACCGCAAGTCACAAACCACCCTCGCATCCCACCACGATCATCCAAACCACCTAGTCACCTCGAAAACGAAATCGAGTCACCCATTCAAAACTAGAAACCACGAACTGGAAACACCCTCAACCCTGAAACCACCTCGTACCGCCGCTACACAGTAACAGAACCCCCGCGCCTTCGCCACGAGCTTCCCCTATCGACCACTCACCGCCATCGATCAACCCTATCAGGTCCGATGCGATATAGATTGCACCATTGCCTCGAGAATCGATCAGCAAAAACATAGGGATAAAACCCTAAATCGTTCTCGTCCCCAAAATCCTAACATTAGAATTTTTTTTCAGTATTTTTCCTAGATTCGAAAGTGATCAAACTAACTACTCAACAAATTTCAACAGTTAAAATTTGTTGAACTAACAGAGATTGGTAAAAGTGTATTTTTAGTTCATCCATAGTATGCTATTGATATACTCAATGAAAAGATTACAATTTTTGGTTTAAAAATCTTATTTTTCAGTAAGGATTCAAGATAGGTATTCGAATTTGCAAATCGTTAGGTTCGAATTTTATTAAATTTTGAAATTTTCTCTGTAGAACATGAGTTGTTCATCCTGTATATGTTTACTCTTCATGAAACTATTTTTATATTACAATTCATACTTAAACACATTTATTTTGTTTTGAAACTAAAGCCTAATATTGATTAGAAAAGAAGAATTTGAAATTTCTTTGTTGTTTTATACCCTGTAGTTTCAAAAACAGAAAGAAACTAACCTGCTCACATATTAACACATTCATATATATATATGCATGTAGTAATACCACAACAAGCATCATTATCACAGCAATTTTTTTTTAAGCAACCACATTAACCTACTTAAGATTTAAATTCAGATGTTTACTCACACAGACAAACTGGAACTATAACAGAGTAGCTTCTGTTGGAAATAACATACATACATCATACATCTATACACACAGCAGATTCACCCAATACAAAATTAGTTCAGCAACACTAGCATGCAACAAAATTTGGCTTTAAAGTAACAAAAGTGAGGTTACTCACAGATAAAAGAATTAAAGAATTCTAGTTTAAAAAGAAGATTTGCTCACCTGTAACTGCTGAAACAGAGGTAGCAAAAGCCTGGAAAAAGTTCCAAAATCTAGAATTAAATTTTCATTTTGATTTGGGCTTTGATATTATTGAACTTGTATTTGATTTACTGCTTCAGGCTTGAAACTTTCCTTTGATTTTGAAACTGAATTTGTTTTGCTTTTGTTATTGACTAATGTTTCTTATTTATTTATTTTTTTCTTTCTCTCTGGTATATTAGGTTGAGAGTTCGATGAATAAAACTGAGTTGTACAGGGCATATTAATTTATACAATAAGCATGGCTGATATCATCATGTTTGTACAGGGTATTAAAATAGGTTTGTAGGCTGAAGACGCTTTGATAGGCTAGAGGTATGTTAGAGGTGTCTTGCTTGTACTTTATATTTATTTGTTTTGCCTAGTTTGTTTGTATTTTTATTTTCCCTTTGTTTATGCTTGCCTACATCTTTAACTCGGCTGAAATGATGTAAATGTGTTGTGTTGAGAAGATTTTGTGGTGGATTGTTTATTTTATTTTTTTTGCCAAGTTGCTTTCAAACTTAATGTATATTATTGTTTTGAAATATTCCATACATATTTACTTGTTTTAAATTTTATACTGACTTTGTTTGCTTTGTTTCATTCTTTTGCAATACTTTTCTTTTCTCTCTAGTTTTTAACTTATGTACAATACACCTTTATACTTATACTTAAATATATTATATCTATGTATTCTAATATGTTTATTTTTCTATTTTACAATTTAAATTCTATTTTTAGTTTAATACTTATTTGCTAATGTATTTTATATCAATTTCCAATTAATTGCACATATTTTTATTCAAAAATAAATTTAGTTATCAATTAAAATATAGTCTAAATCTGAGATCGTTACAGACTTCCCCCTTAAAAGAATTTCGTCCTCGAAATTCCCAGGCATGAAAACAACAAAGATAGATAAATGGATTTTCATTTTCCACAACTTCCAAATACTATATATGGATTCCAAACTCAAATCGGAATACCTCAAAATATATACCAATTTGTCCCGCTTCGGACTTCGATCAACCCGAGAAATTTCAATAGAATTTCAAAAATTCAAATTTGGTTTTAAACGAAATTGTTTTATTGATACAATTCAAATTTAGCTTCATATTCTATTAAAAATTTTAACTCAATTTAAAATTTCCATTTTATTTTAAATTTTCAATCTCGACTTTCAAATTCATATCCGTTAAAGTTTAAATCGAAAAACTGATAAGAAATCGATGAACTATGAAGTAACGATTTTCTACAACGATTCGTAGGCCATCACCATTCCAAAACTTCTTTCTGGAGTTGTTACGAAGCAAATCAAAAGTGTTTGGAAACACGAAAGTTATTTCTACTGTTGCAGGGTATTGACCAATTATAGTCGTATTCCCCTGTCCCCTATCTCGTCCTCTTCTTGCACTCATACTCACTATCAGCGGATAGTAAGAAAATTTACTGAGGCTTTCAAATAGATATCTTAGGGATATACTCATTCTAGGGTATACTTCACCCTATCTCTAATGAGCTACTTAACGTGTTACACTCCTCAGCTAAAGTTTCAACCTTAGCTCTGATACCAAATGTAACGACTCGAATTTTTTGCGCTCGAAAATCGACATCCATACTTCAAATCGTATTCGAATGCCATAGATTCGACCGTTCAAATCCGATTCGTCGGAGCTTATAACAACATTAAGTAAATAACACAGCGGAATAAAAGAATAATACATTGATATACAGGTTTGATACAATATCTGATACAACAGATGATCCAATAGATATCAATATACATCAGAGATATGATACAATAAAATAGCAGCGGAAAAGAAAAATAGATAACATCTAGCAGCGGAACAATATAACTCTAAGATAGTCTTTAAGGAAGAACTCCCGCAGTAGCACGAACTCCCAATAACGATGCACAAAGATAAGCAAGTCTCGTCCACATCCAAAGACTGAACTAGCTCCAGATAACCTACTAAACTTGACTATCTGAAAAACCCAACTCTAGACTGCTCGTGTAGAAAATTTTGAGCATCCAGAGTTTAGGAAAGGAACAATAAACTCCGGATCAGTCATGGGACTGGTGTGAGTAACAAAGAGAAAACAGTTGTCTTTTAAACAATCAACTAGAGATTTTAAAGTCAATTCACAACGCTTTTAGAAATGAAACTACCATAAGGCCTCCCGCCACACACACAATGCAAACGCAGAATTGGAGGAGATTTCTTCTTTTGATAGTCAAACATGCTTGATACGCAATTTCCTTGATATTATTACTATAAGTGCAAAGTGCAGAAAACATTTCGAAAGTAGAATATAAATCTTAGCCAACATACGACGATTATCGTATGCCTACTATAGCTACCATCTAAACAGTAGGGCGCCACCATAAGTAAATGGCAGGTTCTACATCTAAAACCGTACAGGGTTTCGTATTGTTTCTTTGGATTTCCAACGAATGGTCAGGCCAAGGAACTTCCCATTGCCACATGAGAACGCCTCTGGAAGGACGTCCCCGAGAACCTAACCGGATCTCTGCCAACACAAGGCCGGGTTACCCCTAACTGGGTAACTACTGACACGAGTATTCCATCCCCCGGTCCTTTGGGACCTTTATCCGAGAGCTCTCTAACCAACATCACACCATAATAAATAAAGTGTTCAACATGAGTAAGTATCTGGGCTCCATACCATGATACCACCCTTTTCCAGAAGGAAATGCACATACCCTAAGGGGCGCTACCCCCAATAACCTTGCCGCATCTTTCCTGTTTCGACCATTCCGGGGTGTGAGGCTCGACGAAGGCTCGTCCACAAAGCCACGCTTTATACAAAAACTGTGCTTCGGGTCAACAAATGATCATAGAAATGATCACAAAGATAAGTGATCAAACAAATGATCATATCACAACTGATCAAACAATGATCATTTCACAGCAACACTCAACATGTCACATTACCAAATGGGGAATATATTGCTGATAACCATCAACTACATAACCTCTGAGCTCGTACGTCTCAAAGAAGGGTGTTAAGCTAAGAGAATAAATTCTCCGCCACCAACAGAAATGTATTTGAAAGAAATCTGCTTTATATCTCAAAGTGTAGTGTCAGACACACAATCCATACAAGTCTGTTCTGGGTTTGAACAGAACCGAAGGCACTTCCAAAGAAGTCCTTGAAATCCGGATATTCACTAATCACGTCCGGACTTCCCATCACATATGGAGTCTCTATACCGAGGATCAGTCGATGCAAAGACATTCGACGAGTTATTCGTTCGTTTTCGAAAATATCCAGTCTTCACCACCGGTCTTCAAATGCTATCCATAACGACATATCACATATTCGGAATGGGCTATATGACACAAAGGTCCTTCCCCGGCTAAACCAAATAGTGAGCGCACATTTACAAGAAGCATATGGATATTGGGGTATCAATTAAGTCACAACTTATTACCCAAAACTTTTCTTCAAATGGTTTAAACAAATTACCATTTCTAATCTTTTAAACAAAAAGATTCATTTCATAAAGTTCAATTCATAAATTTCCAAAACAATTTCATTTCGATAGGATTAACTCGTTAAATCTTTAAATCAAAGATTAACTTAAAAATTTAACAAGGGTAAGCACTTAAGTACTAAACCCAAGAAAATCTCAATTGCACTCGAGTATACACTCGAGTTACCACTCCATCTTCCACGAATCTCCCTCTTGCTTCCTCATATTTTCTTTGCTAAAGTTAGTTTTAAAACTTATAAACCTGGAAAATGAGTGATGCAGACAAAACAACCCGAGACAATCAAACCAGACATTTAAAACCTCACAGACTCAACTCCACTTGCCTGTGCACCTGCACAGTCGCGATCGACGACGTCGATCATCATCGATGATCACCGCAAGTCACAAACCACCCTCGCATCCCACCACGATCATCCAAACCACCTAGTCACCTCGAAAATGAAATCGAGTCACCCATTCAAAACTGGAAACCACGAACTGGAAACACCCTCAACCCTAAAACCACCTCGTACCGCCACTACACAGTAACAGAACCCCCGCGCCTTCGCCACGAGCTTCCCCTATCGACCACTCACCGCCACCGATCAACCCTATCAGGTCCGATGCGATATAGATTGCACCATTGCCTCGAGAATCGATCGGCAAAAACATAGGGATAAAACCCTAAATCGTTCTCGTCCCCAAAATCCTTACATTAGAATTTTTTTCAGTATTTTTCCTAGATTCGAAAGTGATCAAACTAACTCCTCAACAAATTTCAACAGTTAAAATTTGTTGAACTAACAGAGATTGGTAAAAGTGTATTTTTAGTTCATCCATAGTTTGCTATTGATATACTTAATGAAAAGATTACAATTTTTGGTTTAAAAATCTTATTTTTCAGTAAGGATTCAAGATAGGTATTCGAATTTGCAAATCGTTAGGTTCGAATTTTATTAAATTTTGAAATTTTCTCTGTAGAACTTGAGTTGTTCATCCTGTATATGTTTACTCTTCATGAAACTATTTTTATATTAAAATTCATACTTAAACACATTTATTTTGTTTTGAAACTAAAGCCTAATATTGATTAGAAAAGAAGAATTTGAAATTTCTTTGTTGTTTTATACCCTGTAGTTTCAAAAACAGAAAGAAACTAACCTGCTCACATAGTAACACATTCATATATATATGCATGCAGTAATACCACAACAAGCATCATTATAAAAACAAATTTTTTTAAGCAACCACATTAACCTACTTAAGATTTAAATTCATATGTTTACTCACACAGACAAACTGGAACTATAACAGAGTAGCTTCTGTTGGAAATAACATACATACATCATACATCTATACACACAGCAGATTCACCCAATACAAAATTAGTTCAGCAACACTAGCATGCAACAAAATTTGGCTTTAAAGTAACAAAAGTGAGGTTACTCACAGATAAAAGAATTAAAGAATTCTAGTTTAAAAAGAAGATTTGCTCACCTGTAACTGTTGAAACAGAGGTAGCAAAAGCCTGGAAAAAGTCCCAAAATCTAGAATTAAATTTTCATTTTGATTTGGGCTTTGATATTATTGAACTTGTATTAGATTTACTGCTTCAGGCTTGAAACTTTCCTTTGATATTGAAACTGAATTGGTTTTGCTTTTGTTATTGACTAATGTTTCTTATTTATTTATTTTTTTCTTTCTCTCTGGTATATTAGGTTGAGAGTTCGATGAATAAAACTGAGTTGTACAGGGCATATTAATTTATACAATAAGCATGGCTGATATCATCATGTTTGTACAGGGTATTAAAATAGGTTTGTAGGCTGAAGACGCTTTGATAGGCTAGAGGTATGTTAGAGGTGTCTTGCTTGTACTTTATATTTATTTGTTTTGCCTAGTTTGTTTGTATTTTTATTTTCCCTTTGTTTATGCTTGCCTACATCTTTAACTCGGCTGAAATGATGTAAATGTGTTGTGTTGAGAAGATTTTGTGGTGGATTGTTTTTTTTTTTTTTTTTGCCAAGTTGCTTTCAAACTTAATGTATATTATTGTTTTGAAATATTTCATACATATTTACTTGTTTTAAATTTTATACTGACTTTGTTTGCTTTGTTTCATTCTTTTGCAATACTTTTCTTTTCTCTCTAGTTTTTAACTTATGTACAATACACCTTTATACTTATACTTAAATATATTATATCTATGTATTCTAATATGTTTATTTTTCTATTTTACAATTTAAATTCTATTTTTAGTTTAATACTTATTTGCTAATGTATTTTATATCAATTTCCAATTAATTGCACATATTTTTATTCAAAAATATATTTAGTTATCAATTAAAATATAGTCTAAATCTGAGATCGTTACAGACTTCCCCCTTAAAAGAATTTCGTCCTCGAAATTCGCAGGCACGAAAACAACAAAGATAGATAAATGGATTTTCATTTTCCACAACTTCCAAATACTAGATATGGATTCCAAACTCAAATCGGAATACCGCAAAATATATACCAATTTGTCCCGCTTCGGACTTCGATCAACCCGAGAAATTTCAATAGAATTTCAAAAATTCAAATTTGGTTTTAAACGAAATCGTTTTATTGATACAATTCAAATTTAGCTTCATATTCTATTAACAAATTTAACTCAATTTAAAATTTCCATTTTATTTTAAATTTTCAATCTCGACTTTCAAATTCATATCCGTTAAAGTTTAAATCGAAAAACTGATAAGAAATCGATGAACTATGAAGTAACGATTTTCTACAACGATTCGTAGGCCATCACCATTCCAAAACTTCTTTCTGGAGTTGTTACGAAGCAAATCAAAAGTGTTTGGAAACACGAAAGTTATTTCTACTGTTGCAGGGTATTGACCAATTATAGTCGTATTCCCCTGTCCCCTATCTCGTCCTCTTCTTGCACTCATACTCACTATCAGCGGATAGTAAGAAAATTTACTGAGGCTTTCAAATAGATATCTTAGGGATATACTCATTCTAGGGTATACTTCACCCTATCTCTAATGAGCTACTTAACGTGTTACACTCCTCAGCTAAAGTTTCAACCTTAGCTCTGATACCAAATGTAACGACTCGAATTTTTCGCGCTCGAAAATCGACATCCATACTTCAAATCGTATTCGAATGCCATAGATTCGACCGTTCAAATCCGATTCGCCGGAGCTTATAACAACATTAAGTAAATAACACAGCGGAATAAAAGAATAATACATTGATATACAGGTTTGATACAATATCTGATACAACAGATGATCCAATAGATATCAATATACATCAGAGATATGATACAATAAAATAGCAGCGGAAAAGAAAAATAGATAACATCTAGCAGCGGAACAATATAACTCTAAGATAGTCTTTAAGGAAGAACTCCAGCAGTAGCACGAACTCCCAATAACGATGCACAAAGATAAGCAAGTCTCGTCCACATCCAAAGACTGAACTAGCTCCAGATAACCTACTAAACCTGACTATCTGAAAAACCCAACTCTAGACTGCTCATGTAGAAAATTTTGAGCATCTAGAGTTTAGGAAAGAAACAATAAACTCCTGATCAGTCATGGGACTGGTGTGAGTAACAAAGAGAAAACAGTTGTCTTTTAAACAATCAACTAGAGATTTTAAAGTCAATTCGCAATGCTTTTAGAAATGAAACTACCATAAGACCTCCCGCCACACACACAATGCAAACGCAGAATTGGAGGAGATTTCTTCTTATGATAGTCAAACATGCTTGATACGCAATTTCCTTGATATTATTACTATAAGTGCAAAGTGCAGAAAACATTTCGAAAGTAGAATATAAATCTTAGCCAACATACGACCATTATTGTAACGTTTCGGATTTTGCCCGCTCAAAAATCGACATCCATACTTCATATCGTATTCGAATGCCATAGATTCGACCGTTCAAATCCGATTCGCCGGAGCTTATAACAATCATTAAGTAAACAACACGGCGGAATAAAAGAATAATACATTGATATACAGCTTTGATACAATATCTGATACAACAGATGATCCAATAGATATCAATATACATCAGAGATATGATACAATAAAATAGCAGCGGAAAAGAAAAATAGATGACATCTAGCAGCGGAACGAATAACTCTAAGATAGTCTCCAAAAGAGAATTCCGAGAACTGCAACTCCAAGAACCAATCCGGCAATAGCTCGAACTCCCAATAACGATGCACCAAGTTAGGTAAGACTGGTGCGAACCAAGGGCTGAACTAACTCCAGATAACCTACTAATCTGACTATCTGAAAAACCCAACTCTAGACTGCTCGTGTAGAAAATAATGAGCATCCAGAGTTTAGGAAAGAAACAATAAACTCCGGATCAGTCGTGGGACTGGTGTGAGCAACAAAAACAGTTTATCTTTTAAAACATTCAACAAAAGATTTTCAAAGTCAATTCGCAATGCTTTTTTAAAAAATGAGACTACCATAAGACCTCCTGCCACACACACAATGCAACACAGACTTGGAGGAGATTTCTTCTTATGTTAGTCAAAGATGCTTGATACGCATTAAAAAGAAACATTTGATATTATTACTAGTGCATAGTGTAGAACAAATCATTTCGAAAGTAGAATATAAATCTTAGCCAGCATAGGTACCATTATATTATGCCTACTAATAGCTACCATATTAAATGGCAGGTTCTACAACTAAAACCGTACAAGTCTCGTATTGTTTCTTTGGATTTCCAACGAATGGTCAGGCCAAGGAACTTCCCATTGCCACATGAGAATGCCTCTGGAAGGACATTCCCGAGAACCAAACCGGATCTCTGCCAACACAAGGCCGGGTTACCCCTAACTGGGTAACTACTGACACGAGCATGCCATCCCCCGATCGTAAACGACCTTTCTCACGGGATCCCGGTAACCAACAACCACAAAGTAATAAATTCGCAGTAACCACATAGGTTAAATATCTGGGCTCCATACCATGATACCACCTCTATCCAGAAGGAAATGCACATACCCTAAAGAGAGCTACCCCTCATAACCTTGCCGCATCTTTCCTGTTTTGACCATTTCCGGGGTGTGAGGCTCGACGAAGTCTCGTCCACAAAAACACGCTTTATACAAAAGCTGTGCTTTGGGTCAACAAATGATCATAGAAATGATCACAAAGATAGACGATCAAACACATGATCCTATCATAAATAATCAGCACAATGATCATTTCACAGCAACACTCAGCATGTCACATTACCAAATTGGGAATATATCGCTGATAACCTTCAACTATATAACCATTGAGCTCGTACGTCTCAGAGAAGGGTGTTAAGCTAAGAGAATAAATTCTCCGCCACCAACAGAAATGTATTTGAAAGAAATCTGCTTTATATCTCAAATTGTAATGTCAGACATACAATCCATACAAGTCTGTTCTGGGTTTGAACAGAACCGAAGGCACTTACAAAGAAGTCCTTGCAATCCGGATATCCACAATCCCGATCGGATTTCCCATCACTTAGGGAGAACTCTATATCGGAGCAACTCGGTGCAGAGTCAATCGACAGGTCATCCTATCGCTCTCGCAAATACCCGGTCTTCAACACCGGTCTTCAAATGCTATCCATAACGTCGAATCACATATTCGGAATGGGTTATACGACACAAAGGTCCTTTCCCGGTTAAACCGAATAGTGAGCACGATATTTCAAAAACAAATGGATAATGGGATTTCAATTAAGTCACAACTTAATAATTCAAAACTTTCTTTCAAATGGTTTAATCCAATTACCATTTTAATCTTTAAACAAAAAGATTCATTTTCACAACCTTTAACGGTTCAAACAATTTTCACATTTTAATCTTTTAAACAAAAGATTCATTCACAGATTTTCCAAATCAATTTTCATTTCAATTTGATTAACTCGTTAAATCTTTAAATCAAAGATTTAACTTATAGCTTTCAAAACAATTTCATTTCGAATGGTTTAAATAAATCATCATTTTAAATCTGTTAAAAATAAACAGATTCAATTTATAGCTTTCAAGACAATTTTGTTCATAACTTGGAAAACTATTTTTCAATTCAATCCTGAAATTCCTTTAACTTAAACTAGAATTTCATTTCTAATATGAAAGCTTTTATCATTTGAAAACAAACAGTTTCATTTCAGAAAATCTGATTCATCCATACGAGTTGAAATCCTTGGGTTAAATTCAAATTCCAAAATTTTACTTTTAAAATGGTTTAAATTCATATAACTTGTACAGCATCTTAAATCCCTAATTTCGAATCATAGAATTCAATTTCAAACTTGAATTCAAATCAAATTATTTAAATTTCAAAACTTAATCAAGTTATTCGAAAATAAGTTTTATCTTTAAAATTCCATTTCAAAAGCTTTTCACTTTAAACCCAATCCATTTCCAAAATCATTTGAATTAAAATATTCAACTTTCAAACTATTTCAAAATCTGGGACTTAATTGATTTCCTCGTGAAATCCATATTTGTGCGTGTATGGTGTAGTCCAGGGGTTTAACACAATAGTGCCACATCATTTCAATCATCACAGATTCAAATACAACAATATATTCGATAAGCGATATAACTATAACGCTTATCTTTCATACACAGATTCGCAGATATATATATCACAAATAATAAACTATATCACAGATCACAACAAAAATCAGGATAATCATAAAGCATCATATATCAGGGATATCAACAATTCAACATCCAATAAAATCCAAACATCCATAAGTAGGATCAATTTAATCATCTGATAAATTTAAATCAGATTAAATTTCTATGAATAATTCTTTTCACATTTATTATCAAATAAATTTCAAGTAAATGATTCTCATTAACTATTCATAATTATTTAATTACTATTCTTAAGTAATTAAACTCAATTTAATTATTGTTAATTATCATTTAATTAACCTTTAAAATCATATATTTGATCACTGATTATTTAATTAATTAAGTTCTAAACTGTAACTTAATAAATCTTAATTACTTGATTTAATAACCTTAATCATTTGTTTAAAAGACAACTCTTTATTAAATTAATGAATCTTATTTACAAATTAATTTACCTTAATTAATTTAACTCAAATCTTAATTTCTTGATTAAATAAATTAATCAATTATTCACTTGAACTAATTTAATGAGTGCATATCATTTTATCTTCACTAATTCAAATTTAAAACATTTTCTAACTAATGTTTTAATTATCATCACAAAGCAAATTTAAACAATTTAAATATTAAAACTTCTTTGATTTTAGAACTAGGATTCAAATTATCTTTAATTCAGATTTAAATTTAACTTAAAAACTTATGTACAATTAAAACTTGATTTTCAAATTCAAACTATTTAAACATTTAAGGTTGTTAAAAACAATTCAAATTCTAAAACTTTATTTTCTTTTTAAACTCAGATTCAAACTATCTTTAATCAGATTTAAATTTAGATTTAAACTTGTTTTTAACTTTGCTTAATAATTTAAATTCAGTTTCAAAGTTTAGAGATAAATCAGGTTATTAAAACCTGCTACCCAGACATACCGAGCTACATCACTCCTGCTTCGAGTCCTTCCCCTCAAAATCTCGAGTAAATCACGAGATAACTCGAGTAATACCCGAGAGAAAAAAAAAACTCACGTACCCCTTGCAACTACCCAGGCAAAACAACTCCAGGTTCCAAAGCAACGTGCTCGTGCACGTGTACAGCTCCGGTACCCATCTCCAGCCATCGCCACTAGGTCGAGCAAGTCGTAGTCCATCCAAATACCAGTCTTCGATCGCCAGAACCATGTTACAACCTTGAAATCTAAAATCGACCAAAAATCCAAACCTGGAAACATGTTCAGGTTTCGATATCAACCCTGGCAATGCCACGTCCTCGCCGCCTCATCCACCGGAGTTCGTGCAACTTCGGCCACCGCCTCATCTACACCCCAGCTTCCTTCGCTCCAAACCCCGAAGCACTCGATCACTTCTTGGTGACGAACGAGACCAAATACCGCACCATGTTAAAACTAGGTTTAGAGAAAAAAACCCACGCCGCCGCCACCACAGTCGCTTCCATCACCTCAGGTTATTTTTCCCTGACCCACGCTAGCCTCCTCCAACTCCAGACAAAAATCCGACCCCTCCGATCAATGAGATCACCCGCGGCGACCCAAAATGTAAAATACAGTCAAACCCAAACTGCTCTCAACCCACACTTCTAAAAATTTTGATTTTTGTTTTAAAAATCTTGTTTAAGTAAATAGATTCAATTTACATACCTGGATTCTTAAATTAAGAAATTTGTTTTTGAACTTATTTAAAGTTGTACTCATCTTTCTTGATTTCCAGAGACAATTTCATGTTGTTTCAACTTTAATAAATTTTTAACACCTAGCTTAAAATCAAACAAACATAACTTGTTAAGATACTAAGTTCTAATTTCCAATGGATCAAGCAGAAAAGGTTTCTTTGAGTTAATCCTAAGCTTGAAATTGAAACAGAGGTGTTCTACAGGTCTTTAACAGCATGCATTCAATCATACAAATATCTCTTCCATCTATATACTCATATCAAACATAAATCAAGCAATCAGTAAAAAAAAAAAATACTTAAGCTTTTGAAAATGAAGTTACTCACCTTTCACATTTTCTTGCTTTTAAAAATGACAGAGTTTTTGGTAGTTTGAAAAGTTGAGGCTGTTGAACTTTTGCAAAGTTGCTAACTGGTTTCAGAGTTGATACTGGAAATCTTCTCTTCTTCCTTTAGATCTCTGGGTGTAATTGATTTAAGTTGTTTGTTTGTTTGAATCTTGTTTAAGTTTTGAGTGTCACTTGCTTTTGCTTTTTTTTTTCTTTTCTCAGTTTTGAAGAATGAAACTATAATGATACTTTGATGTGTATATGAAGTTAAAGTATACAGGGTATACAAATCTTGTATAGGGTGGTGATATACTGTTGTTTGATAAATAGCAAGGAACTGACTTTAGTTATGGGCTAGAGGTGTAAACATTAAATGCATGTGTACTTATTCCATGCTTGCTTTATGGACTATGCAGATCTTCATATACATATATAATTTGTTTCTTTCTTTTCTTCTTGCATACCCCTTTTTTTTTCTTCTGTTTTTTTATTTTTTTTATTTTTGTACTGAGATGATTTTGTTTGTACTTGTTTGCCTTTATTTTATGTACATATTTCTTTGTTTATTTTCTTGCTCCTTGCCTTGCATTTCTTGTCTTGGCTGAGATGATGTAATGGGTGCTGGCCTTTATTATACTTGAATATATTTGCTTTGCTATTGTTTCACTTTATCATATTTTTACTTTATTGGTTTGTACATACTTTTTGCCAGGTTGCTTTTAAAACTTGATGTATATTATTGCTTTGTAATATTTCATACATAGGTTTTCTTTGTACTGTTTTCCTTTGCAAGCACTCTCTTTACATGCTCTGGTTTATAAGCTTTCATACTTATATTTTTTTTTATTTTTCTTCTCTTTAGCAGGTACACTCATATGTATCTTGTTTTTATTACTTCTTACAGGCTATATATATATATATATATATAATTTTTTTTCTACTTGCCTACTTTCTTTTGTTTACACATATATTTATTTACCACTTTGTTTCATATTTAAGTGTCGTTTCTTTTCTTTTCTTATGACTTAATAACATAAATAAATTTCTATTTTATTATGTTTATTTCTTTTATTTTATCTGTGTTCATACTTATTGCTTTTACTTTATGTACATCTTATTGCCTACAAATATTTTATTACTTTGTATATTCTAGATAATGTGTTGTTTTAAATTTAGCAAATTCGTTTATTTTATTTTATAGACTTCATTTTGAATTTTAAAATCAATTTATCAATAAATTTCACAATTTTTATTCAAAAATTAATTTAATCATCAATTTAAATTAAATTAAAATCCGGGATCGTTACAGACTTCCCCCCTTAAAAGGATTTCGTCCTCGAAATTCGCAGGCACGAAAACAACACAAAGATAGACAGATTTAATCTCCTATAATTCCTCAAACTTAAGATATGAATTCCAAATTCAAGTCGGAATATCTCAAAATATATACCAATTTGTCCCACTTCGGACTTCGACCAACCCAAGAAATTAAAACAGAATTTCAAAATTTGGTTTTAAATGATATCATTTTATTGATAGAATTCAATTTAGCCTTATATTCTGTTAATCAATTTAACTCAATTTAAATTTCCAATTTATTCAAAATTTTCAATTTCAATTTTCAAATTCATATTCATTAAAGTTTAAAATAAAAAAAAAACTGATAAGAACCTGATGAAGATACGAAGTAAGAATTTCCAACAACAATTCGTAGGGCCATCATCACATCAAAACTTCTTCTGGAGCTATCACAAAGAAATCAAAAGAATTTAGAATCGAATTAAAGAAATTGATAAGAAAGTTATTTCCACTGTTGCAGGGTATTGACCATTTATAGTCGTATTCCCCTGTCCCCTATCTCGTTCTCTTCTTGCACTCATACTTCCTATCGGTGGATAGTAAGAGAATTCATTGAGGCATTCAAATGGATATCTTAGGGATACTCATTCTAGGGATACTTCACCCTATCTCTAATGAGCTACTTAATGTGTTATACTCCTGAGCTAAAGTTCAACCTTAGCTCTGATACCAAATGTAACGTTTCGGATTTTGCCCGCTCAAAAATCGACATCCATACTTCATATCGTATTCGAATGCCATAGATTCGACCGTTCAAATCCGATTCGCCGGAGCTTATAACAATCATTAAGTAAACAACACAGCGGAATAAAAGAATAATACATTGATATACAGCTTTGATACAATATCTGATACAACAGATGATCCAATAGATATCAATATACATCAGAGATATGATACAATAAAATGGCAGCGGAAAAGAAAAATAGATGACATCTAGCAGTGGAACAAATAACTCTAAGATAGTCTCCAAAAGAGAATTCCGAGAACTGCAACTCCAAGAACCAATCCGGCAATAGCTCGAACTCCCAATAACGATGCACCAAGCTAGGTAAGACTGGTGCGAACCAAGGGCTAACTAACTCCAGATAACCTACTAATCTGACTATCTGAAAAACCCAACTCTAGACTGCTCGTGTAGAAAATAATGAGCATCTAGAGTTTAGGAAAGAAACAATAAACTCCGGATCAGTCGTGGGACTGGTGTGAGCAACAAAAACAGTTTATCTTTTAAAACATTCAACAAAAGATTTTCAAAGTCAATTCGCAATGCTTTTTTAAAAAATGAGACTACCATAAGACCTCCTGCCACACACACAATGCAAACGCAGACTTGGAGGAGATTTCTTCTTATGTTAGTCAAAGATGCTTGATACGCATTAAAAAGAAACATTTGATATTATTACTAGTGCATAGTGTAGAACAAATCATTTCGAAAGTAGAATATAAATCTTAGCCAGCATATGTACCATTATATTATGCCTACTAATAGCTACCATATTAAATGGCAGGTTCTACAACTAAAACCGTACAAGTCTCGTATTGTTTCTTTGGATTTCCAACGAATGGTCAGGCCAAGGAACTTCTCATTGCCACATGAGAATGCCTCTGGAAGGACATTCTCGAGAACCAAACCGGATCTCTGCCAACACAAGGCCGGGTTACCCCTAACTGGGTAACTACTGACACGAGCATGCCATCCCCCGATCGTAAACGACCTTTCTCACAGGATCCCGATAACCAACAACCACAAAGTAATAAATTCGCAGTAACCACATAGGTTAAATATCTGGGCTCCATACCATGATACCACCTCTATCCAGAAGGAAATGCACATACCCTAAAGGGAGCTACCCCTCATAACCTTGCCGCATCTTTCCTGTTTTGACCATTTCCGGGGTGTGAGGCTCGACGAAGTCTCGTCCACAAAAACACGCTTTATACAAAAGCTGTGCTTTGGGTCAACAAATGATCATAGAAATGATCACAAAGATAGACGATCAAACAAATGATCCTATCATAAATAATCAGCACAATGATCATTTCACAGCAACACTCAGCATGTCACATTACCAAATTGGGAATATATCGCTGATAACCTTCAACTATATAACCATTGAGCTCGTACGTCTCAGAGAAGGGTGTTAAGCTAAGAGAATAAATTCTCCGCCACCAACAGAAATGTATTTGAAAGAAATCTGCTTTATATCTCAAATTGTAATGTCAGACATACAATCCATACAAGTCTGTTCTGGGTTTGAACAGAACCGAAGGCACTTACAAAGAAGTCCTTGCAATCCGGATATCCACAATCCCGATCGGATTTCCCATCACTTAGGGAGAACTCTATATCGGAGCAACTCGGTGCAGAGTCAATCGACAGGTCATCCTATCGCTCTCGCAAATACCCGGTCTTCAACACCGGTCTTCAAATGCTATCCATAACGTCGAATCACATATTCGGAATGGGTTATACGACACAAAGGTCCTTTCCCGGTTAAACCGAATAGTGAGCACGATATTTCAAAAACAAATGGATAATGGGATTTCAATTAAGTCACAACTTAATAATTCAAAACTTTCTTTCAAATGGTTTAATCCAATTACCATTTTAATCTTTAAACAAAAAGATTCATTTTCACAACCTTTAACGGTTCAAACAATTTTCACATTTTAATCTTTTAAACAAAAGATTCATTCACAGATTTTCCAAATCAATTTTCATTTCAATTTGATTAACTCGTTAAATCTTTAAATCAAAGATTTAACTTATAGCTTTCAAAACAATTTCATTTCGAATGGTTTAAATAAATCATCATTTTAAATCTGTTAAAAATAAACAGATTCAATTTATAGCTTTCAAGACAATTTTGTTCATAACTTGGAAAACTATTTTTCAATTCAATCCTGAAATTCCTTTAACTTAAACTAGAATTTCATTTCTAATATGAAAGCTTTTATCATTTGAAAACAAACAGTTTCATTTCAGAAAATCTGATTCATCCATACGAGTTGAAATCCTTGGGTTAAATTCAAATTCCAAAATTTTACTTTTAAAATGGTTTAAATTCATATAACTTGTATAGCATCTTAAATCCCTAATTTCGAATCATAGAATTCAATTTCAAACTTGAATTCAAATCAAATTATTTAAATTTCAAAACTTAATCAAGTTATTCGAAAATAAGTTTTATCTTTAAAATTCCATTTCAAAAGCTTTTCACTTTAAACCTAATCCATTTCCAAAATCATTTGAATTAAAATATTCAACTTTCAAACTATTTCAAAATCTGGGACTTAATCGATTTCCTCGTGAAATCCATATTTGTGCGTGTATGGTGTAGTCCAAATTACCAAATTAGGAATATATCGCTGATAACCATCAACATGTCACATTACCAAATTAGGAATATATCGCTGATAACCATCAACCACATAACCTCTAAGCTCGTACGTCTCAGAGAAGGGTGTTAAGCTAAGAGAATAAATTCTCCGCCACCAACAGAAATGTATTTGAAAGAAATCTGCTTTATATCTCAAAGTGTAGTGTCAGACACACAATCCATACAAGTCTGTTCTGGGTTTGAACAGAACCGAAGGCACTTCCAAAGAAGTCCTTGAAATCCGAATATTTACTAATCACGTCCGGACTTCCCATCACATATGGAGTCTCTATACCGAGGATCAGTCGATGCAAAGACATTCGACGAGTTATCCGTTCGTTTTCGAAAATATCTAGTCTTCACCACCGGTCTTCAAATGCTATCCATAACGACATATCACATATTCAGAATGGGCTATATGACACAAATGTCCTTCCCCGGCTGAACCAAATAGTGAGCGCACATTTACAAGAAGCATATGGATATTGGGTATCAATTAAGTCACAACTTATTACCCAAAACTTTTCTTCAAATGGTTTAAACAAATTACCATTTCTAATCTTTTAAACAAAAAGATTCATTTCATAAAGTTCAATTCATAAATTTCCAAAACAATTTCATTTCGATAGGATTAACTCGTTAAATCTTTAAATCAAAGATTTAACTTATAATTTCAAATCGTTTCCAAAACATGGAAGTCATTTTCATTTTCAAACTTGAAATTCTTTTTAACACAAATTGGACGTTCATTTCTTATGTGAAAGCTTTTACTATGTGAAAACAAACAATTTCCGTTTCAGAAAAATCCAATTATATTTATACGAGTTAAAATCCTTGAATTATATTCACATTCCTAAATCACTACTTTTAAAATAGTTTAACCCATATATAACTGGTATAACATCTTTAATCACTAGTTTCAAATCATAGTATTCAATTCCTAATTTTGAATTCAAATTTAAATCAAATTATTTAAATTTCAAAACTTAATCAAGTAAATTAAAAATAAATTTTAACTTGAAATTCCATTCCAAAAGCTTTACACTTTTATTCCGATTCCATTTCCAAAACATTTGAATTTAAAAATTCAAATTCAAAACTATTTCAAAAATCTGCGACTTAACTGATTTCCTCGTGAAATCCATAATTGTGTGTGTATGATGTAGTCCGGGGGTTTAACACAATAGTGCAACATCATTCAATCATCACAGATCAAATACAGAAATTTATTTGATAAGCGGTATAAACTATAACGCTTATATTTGATAAGCGGTATAAACCATAACGCTCATCTTTTATTCACAGAACACAGATATATATACCACAGATAATAATTACATTTATCTTAGATAAATAAATTACATTTCAGATCATAACACAAATCAAGACCTATCACAAAGCATCAATTCCAGGGGTATCAAACAATTCAACATCAGTAGAATTCAAACATCCATAAGTAAACTCAATTAATTTTCTGACTAATTTAAATCAAATGGTCATCAATCATAATTAATTAACTTTAATCGATTTCAAATTGTTTGATTAATGGTCCTTTAATCATTTACCAAATAAACCAACCTTTAATTATTGAATAATTGACCTTTAAATTATTCAATTATCCTTTTATTAATTTCCCTTAATTAATTCACTGACAATTAAATCGACCCTTAATTTAATTAACTACCATTTAATTAATTTTCTTAATTAATTACAATAAGTGATTAATTCCTTAATTACTTCCTAATAAGTAATTACATTTAAACTATTATAATGATTATTATTAAATTAATTAATCTAATTAAAAATCAATCACATTAATTTATTATAAAATAATCTAGTTAATGACCTTCATTAACATTTATTTGATTACTTTTCTAAATAATTAACTTACATTAACCGTTATTAATTATAAGTTTGATTAACCCTTAAAATTCATTAATTAATTAAAGTCTAATCTATGGTTCTCAATTTCATATTAATTTCTTAACTCAAAATTTACAAACATTAATTAAATTATTCATATTTAAAATGGTTTAAGATGATTAACTTAAAAATTTAACAAGGGTAAGGACTTAAGTACTAAACCCGAGAAAATCTCAATTGCACTCGAGTATACACTCGAGTTACCACTCCATCTTCCACGAATCTCCCTCTTGCTTCCTCATATTTTCTTTGCTAAAGTTAGTTTTAAAATTTATAAACCTAGAAAATGAGTGATGCAGACAAAACAACCCGAGACAATCAAACCAGACACTTAAAACCTCACAGGCTCAACTCCACTTGCCTGTGCACCTGCACAGTCGCGATCGACGACGTCGATCATCACCGATGATCACCGCAAGTCACAAACCACCCTCGCATCCCACCACGATCATCCAAACCACCTAGTCACCTCGAAAATGAAATCGAGTCACCCATTCAAAACTGGAAACCACGAACTGGAAACACCCTCAACCCTGAAACCACCTCGTACCGCCGCTACACAGTAACAGAACCCCCGCGCCTTCGCCACGAGCTTCCCCTATCGACCACTCACCGCCACCGATCAACCCTATCAGGTCCGATGCGATATAGATTGCACCATTGCCTCGAGAATCGATCGGCAAAAACATAGGGATAAAACCCTAAATCGTTCTCGTCCCCAAAATCCTTACATTAGAATTTTTTTTCAGTATTTTTCCTAGATTCGAAAGTGATCAAACTAACTCCTCAACAAATTTCAACAGTTAAAATTTGTTGAACTAACAGAGATTGGTAAAAGTGTATTTTTAGTTCATCCATAGTTTGCTATTGATATACTCAATGAAAAAATTAAAATTTTTGGTTTAAAAATCTTATTTTTCAGTAAGGATTCAAGATAGGTATTCGAATTTGCAAATCGTTAGGTTCGATTTTTATTAAATTTTGAAATTTTCTCTGTTGAACTTGAGTTGTTCATCCTGCATATGTTTACTCTTCATGAAACTATTTTTATATTACAATTCATACTTAAACAAGAATTTGAATTTTCTTTGTTGTTTTATACCCTGTAGTTTCAAAAACAGAAAGAAACTAACCTGCTCACATATTAACACATTCATATATGTATATGCATGCAGTAATACCACAACAAGCATCATTATCACAACAATTTTTTTTTTAAGCAACCACATTAACCTACTTAAGATTTAAATTCAGATGTTTACTCACACAGACAAACTGGAATTATAACAGAGTAGCTTCTATTGGAAATAACATACATACATCATACATCTATACACACAGAAGATTCACCCAATACAAAATTAGTTCAGCAACACTAGCATGCAACAAAATTTGGCTTTAAAGTAACAAAAGTGAGGTTACTCACAGATAAAAGAATTAAAGAAGTCTAGTTTAAAAAGAAGATTTGCTCACCTGTAACTGTTGAAACAAAGGTAGCAAAAGCTTGGAAAAAGTTCCAAAATCTGGAATTAAATTTTCATTTTGATCTGGGCTTTGATATTATTGAACTTGTATTTGATTTACTGCTTCAGGCTTGAAACTTTCCTTTGATATTGAAACTGAATTTGTTTTGCTTTTGTTATTGACTAATGTTTCTTATTTATTTATTTTTTTCTTTCTCTCTGGTATATTAGGTTGAGAGTTTGATGAATAAAACTGAGTTATACAGGGCATATTAATTTATACAATAAGCATGGCTGATATCATCATGTTTATACAGGGTATTAAAATAGGTTTGTAGGCTGAAGACGCTTTGATAGGCTAGAGGTATGTTAGAGGTGTCTTGTTTGTACTTTATATTTATTTGTTTTGCCTAGTTTGTTTGTATTTTTATTTTCCCTTTGTTTATGCTTGCCTACATCTTTTAGCTCGGCTGAAATGATGTAAATGTGTTGTGTTGAGAAGATTTTGTGGTGGATTGTTTATTTTATTTTTTTTGCCAAGTTTCTTTCAAACTTAATGTATATTATTGTTTTGAAATATTCCATACATATTTACTTGTTTTAAATTTTATACTGACTTTGTTTGCTTTGTTTCATTCTTTTGCAATACTTTTCTTTTCTCTCTAGTTTTTAACTTATGTACAATACACCTTTATACTTATACTTAAATATATTATATCTATGTATTCTAATATGTTTATTTTTCTATTTTACAATTTAAATTCTATTTTTAGTTTAATACTTATTTGCTAATGTATTTTATATCAATTTCCAATTAATTGCACATATTTTTATTCAAAAATAAATTTAGTTATCAATTAAAATATAGTCTAAATCCGAGATCGTTACACCATGGTAGAAGAAATGAGTAAATTTCAAAAAATTTCCATTACTGGAATTTTAATGTGCCTATGTAGTCTAAATCCATTTAGAACTTTTCTAAATTTTCTTTAAATAAAATCAATAATTTATTTAAATAGATAAATAAAGTTTTATTTTATTGTTATAATTTTAATTATAATGTAATATGTGTATCGTGTGTGTGTGTGTATATATATATGCATGCACGTGCAACATGGTGTATGTGATTTAATATGTCCGAGCATAGATGCTGAGATTTACATCGTAATGGACGTATTTGTCCCTATATATACATGTGTGTTGTTATATATATATATGAACATATAATATACACATATATATAGTTTTATATTATTGCAAATAGTGTTTGTAAATATAAGCATTTATATAAATATATTCTACATATGTATATATACATACATTATATTATAATATAATATAACTATATATTTATTTTAGAAAATAATGAAAGTCAAAATCAAATTTTAGATTTATATGTAGATCTATAAAATAAATATATAGCAACTTCAAATTCAAATTAATATACTAATTTTAAATAAATATAATATATAAAATAAATGCATATATTTAAGAAAAATTATTTAAAATAACGTAGGAAATACTCTGTATACGTATAAATATGTTTTCCTGTAAATTAATAATAAATGTATATATGTATCAACAAACATATTTCGACCATAAAAATTACTTTTTTGGTTTTAAATTATTTTAATTAAATTATTTTTTAAATTAATTAATTTCATATGGCATTAAAACAAAATTAAATATGTCTTTTTTCAAAAATAAGTTTCATTTGTACATAGTATATTAACATTTATGTACACATATTTTATGTAATTTATATATGTATACATATAAATTAGATGTAACATTTAAATTAAATAAAATGTTACATTATATTCAAATTTATAAGATATATAAACCTTTTTTTACTCTGTAAACATAGTTATATATATTCATAATGTATAAAACATACTTTACTAAATAATGTTTATATTTGTTGTAAATCTTTTTAATACTGAAAAAATAAAATTTTAACATGCCGTGAGCAATATGTATAAGAATACATATGTATTTTTTTAATTTACACACATACAATCATTTAAATGAAGACAACGCTAATATATATAGGTTCATTATAAAATATATATACTACGGTACTACCATAACATTTAGTAATAAATAAAAAATTATATATGAATATGTAAATGTAAATATAGGAAATTTATCTTGTATGTAGCCTAGATGAAACACCTTGAGATGTTGAATCGAAACTCCTTCAATCAGATTTTAAAATCCAGAAAAAGCTACCAATCTAAATGCAGCGTCCACCAGTCTTTAAATTTGATTTAATTTATGTATTTGGAAGCTTGAAAAATGAGGAGGAGAGAGGAAAGAGTGTTCGGTCAGAGTGGACGCTTCAATTTATCTTTTCTAGAATGGGATATAAAGTGTATAAATAGCTAGGGTTCAAAGAAGCAAAAAGAGGATCCAGATCCATATTTTATCTTACTCATTCCCATCTTTTGAATAATTATCCAATCCCATTCAACCCTCCATATAGCCAGCCATACCAGCCCTCATTTGGGCCTCATAACTGCTTTTATCTCGATTAAATATATGTGTTAAATCCAATTTAAATGCACATCTATATCGTATATCGATACGTGTGTTGATAACCATTATATGCACACTATTTAATATTGATCAACGTAAATATTTTTTTTTACAATTTATAAATATTAATTAATTAAATTAATTTATACCAATTATAATTTATTAAATCAGATGGTATCAGGAGCATTCAACATTTCGGTTGTGTGACTCTTAAGCGTAAATTTAGTCAGCGACTTCGAATATTAACATTCACATGTCGCTTAGCAGGTGATATGATATTATGGCCTAATAGCATGCTTACATAGATTTGGTAAAATTCGATTTGACTTTATTAAGGTTAGCCAGTTGTGATAATTATTTGCACCAATTCTCTTCAACAAAACTATACCACTTTGGCTTATGCAATTTGGTAACGGTCAAAAATCCAATTTCGTCCACATTTAACTGCACAGTCCAGAAATAAAGTCCTCGGTTCAATAATAATTATTATTAACCAAACTGCCCTGGCTAGAGGCTTTGACTTTGAGTTGACTTCAATTAACCATAATACTAATCTCATATAACTGAGAAGACGAATCCTCCCTTGAATAGTGTTTCACTTCCAATGCGTCCACTCGACCTGTAGTTGTTCGATGGACGCCTTACTATGATTTAACCATAACCAAAGTGGATCTTCCACATTAAAGATTAATAGTGTTCTCAAGTCGAGCGAACTGTATAATTTTTTCACATCAATATTTTCTGTTTGACCATAGTTATATCAACCAAACGAAAACTATTGAGTGAGTCACTCCATAGTTATCCAATAGATATCAATGCATAACACCTTTGTACCCCCAATAGCAATGAGTAATACACTGCCCAATATTTGAAAAGCATTATGTACTCTAATCTCAACAGATGCATTGATATCCAGGTTTGATACATCTTGACTAGGAATATTTAAAATGGTATTTTATTTTATAGTGATAGATCATTCATGGTTATAATGCATTGTAACTACTATTAAAAACATACAATTTATGGACTTTCTATTGAATATAATTTTAATTAAATTAATATATAACACATTATATCAAGTATATAATAGAAAGAATACAACTATTACTTCGAATAAGGTAAATTATCAAGTTATACATATGTAACAAATAGATAATTGCCCTTAGGCATGCCTCTAACTCTATTAATATTGCACTTGCACTTAGGGCCAATTATGGAATCTTGGCCCCATCCCTTCGATTAGTTTGATGAGAACTGATCGAGTTAGATCCCTTCACCCTTCATGAAGGGATCTGCTATGCTATTTAATTATCCACTCCGTCAATCAACTCCCTCTGATGCTGCTAAACTACCTTCGTCATATGGAACTATTTGGAGTATGTTTCTCAACCTCTAATGAGCTCTTACTATTACAGATTATCATATAACAATCATGTAGTATTCTTAATACCTTGATTTAACCCTAGCTCAGTTATAAATTTGTACATTTATATTTGCACATTGCTTTTATGCAGCACTATTCAAAATGATGTACTTAGCCTTTCGTTGAATCAACCACAACCATTCATTTGAAACATTTCCAACTTAAAGCTTCTTAATTATGATTTGAATATGAATTTAGTATTGACATATTGTATTCAGTATCACTCATGAACTTTAAGTTCATACATTACTTTATAAGGAGTTCGTTATTTATATAAACAATTTTATATTAATTCATGAATATCGAGAATACTCTGATTAGTTTAGCGATCTTAATTTGGATTTGATATTTGCTTCGTATATCAAATATGTAAGTGAATTGCTATATTACGGACAATGCAACATGTATGAAAATTCGTGTTGCTAAAGCATAAGGAATCCATTTTAAATGTTTCTTATTAAACATTTTAATAAGGTGTCTTTGCAAATCATTTTGGGACATTCCCAACACCATTTATACTTAATATAAATGATATATTTACGAACCCAATATCGGTTTTAGAAACTCAAACTATTACTGATTTTAACATGAATACATTATTAACAGTCGGTAGTGTATTATTTACTTATAGTCAAGGAATATCTACATATCTTTTAGTCATTCTTTCCTATGGACACACGCTTCCTCTGCATTTGACTGAAAATAAACTATTCGATATTTCTATCAATGTTTTTATTTAATTTTGATGCTTACAGAATGATGCTTTCACATCATTTTCTAGATCATATCCTAAAACCCACAAACTCAATATCGCTCTCACTAACTTCGAGACACATTGGTTGTTATGTGCAAGCAGACTACTATAAATCATTAAGTAACGAATGTACCAAACCAGAAAGTTATATTAAGTGATAATTTTATGAGTAAATCTAAATTAACTTGAGCATGTTGAATAACGAATCTATTATGGTAATTTCAATAGATGAAATTTATGATATTATTCTTATTGACGTTGCTCATTATACTCCAATTGCATTAGTATTGCTTTTGGAGACACATTTACGACCGATGAATCATATTGATGATGACCGCCCTACACCTTTGGTATCCAAGATACCTATATAATGTGATGCGTAGGTACCCGGCTGATTCAGTACAATAGCCAAGAATAAAATCCAAATACATAATCTATGGAACATCTCATAGCGCATATAAAAAAATAATATAATAAAATAGATGCACAACAGGCGAGATAGTGATATAATCAAATGAACCGTAAATAAGAATATCAGAGTGCAATAGGTTCATAGATTATACAAAACTAAAACAATGGAGTTTATACATCCTAAGTCTCCAAAAAACTCTATATCCGTCTCCTAAAATACAAGTACTGACACGGCTTCGTAGTACTAGATAGAAAAATATACATGATAATCAGCTCCAAAGTATAGATATATGAAAGCATAGCTTCCTACTCGTACATCATACACTTCATGTGTTGCCTAGATCTATTATCCCTAATCTTATCATTTAAGATTACTATAGATAATAAGAAGCAAAGCATAAAACCCTGGGTTAGACAACAGTCTGATGGGAGCGATGCATCGTCTCAAAATGCTATAAAAATTGTAATAATAAATAGGGGCCTATGTAGAACCATACATGACATGTCCCTACATCCAAGTAGTTAGCACATAAACATAACATATGCTAAACTACTATCACATGTGAAATATTGGCGGCATATAGGTATTGCATAACATATCAAGCACATAGCAAACATAACATCCATCACACAACATTGGGTCTTTCACTCAAGTGTTTTAGATGTATGATAAATCTTTCAGATGCTTAATTCATTGCTCGTGCAGATGGCTAAGGACTGGACACACGTAGACATTCATAATATGGGTTCACGAAGTCTACCCTAGGTACACGTAGGCTACCCAGTCCTAACAATGAGTATCATAACCACAGAATCATCTATCTACCCTTAAGCACACGTACCAATGGTAGAACTCTCTCATAGATGCTCAATCATGCCCATGCAGATGGCTAAGGACTGGACACACGCGGATGTCCAAATACATGGGTACACACAGACTACCTCGGGTACACCCAGACTACCTTGTCCTACTCACGAGCGTCACGATCCCATGTTCTACTCTACGAGCTAACATGCAGAACTCATCCTTTCGTTCCACAACCAGATGCCATAGTCACTCGCCTCATCTAGTCGTTGAAGTCATTATGCTTCATTTTACTTCATTGGTGCCATCCCAAAGTCATCTAGAGTCATCCTTGGGTCATCCATCCACACCCCAAACCAATACCCAAGACCACCAAACAACCCCAAGTCTTTCCCTGAAGCCAACACTCCAAAAGCCATATTCCATGTTCTTTTTGGCATCCCTTTGATTAGCTTGAAACCGTACTCCCACCAAACAGAAGCAACATTAAACAACATTTCCTGTTTGACTCCCCCCAACACTGAACTGACAACCACCGAACATGATTTCCTGTCCAGTACTTCACCAGCCGAGCCAAGTCCTACCAAACAAGATTTCCTATTCGGTTCTTCACTGACCGAAAAAAGTTCTTACCGAACATGATTTCTTGTTCAGTCCTTCACCATCCAAAGTAGTTTTTCTCCTTTCCGAAGCCAATCACCACACAATCTTATGTCGTATCAAGCTTCACCAAATCAAAACCTATAATTCCTTTAGCATATTGACATCATATTGATTTCATCGCTACACTCCACATTTCAACCTCATACATTGCCTATGCAAAATACGGCTCCAAATGCTCTAGAGTCTATCCGTCGAAGTCTGATACCATGGTTCCTACCTCTAGTTCGCTTCGATGAGCATTTTCAACCATACAAGCAGAGAAGCAAACACTATACATGCACTAAACAGCATTCAAACATGCAAATCACATAATCATAACAATTGTCATACATGGTGCCTCTAACATTGTAACATCTCATCTCAAGACCCACACCAACAAAGGATATAACTAAGTAATATCGTCTGCTAATGCAAAAATTAAGGTTAGTTAGGAGCGACCATCTGCAAACTTTGCTTTAAGCGAGTATTAGATACGTCAAAATATCAAACAGTTTTTTTTTCTATAAGGAATCAACGTATCCAATCCAGTCTTGAAATATACAACGACTTATACGATTTGATCAGAATAATAAATAATATTAGTACACTGTACACAAAACCTCAGAGTACATATTAGAATATATGGATCAAACAACATGAACATCGACTAAATACATATATGCTACGAGATGTCTAAAATAAAGGGAGATGTAGATACAATATGAAAGAATATACATAAACATACATGATACATAGACAAGTATGAAAAAAATGATACAACCGAAAGACGAATAAAAACAAGAGATGGCTTCAGGATGAGCTGCTAAAGGATCAACAGGAACCTGAAACAACTCAGACTAACCCGAGTATTATTAAAACTTAATAAACGGGCCAGCCTTGTACTAGATCAACTAGTTAAATGATGCAAAGAAAGATACAGTGTTAAACATGGATATGATGGCATATATGTATAAGGTTTTTGTGTCATAATCATAGTAACTTAGGTGGTAATGCCGTAATTCATGAAATCCCTAAAATAGAGAGAATAGCATCCCAAACTGAAATCATCAACCTAAAACCTCAAGCTCCCATAAGTGGGAGAATACATTCTCCATTCGAAATTACCAAATCCAAATATGGCCTATCACAGCAAAAACCATAGTATGGCAAAATCCCAAATTTGCAAGTCAAAGCTCAAAGTCAAAATCAACTAATATATTGGCACTGCCCAAAAAGCTAAGCATATGGCTTTACCTAATGATCGATCTTATCCCCAAAGATGAGCACAAGGCTATGCCTGAAGACCATAAAGATCGCCTCTCTAAAGAAGAGTAAGAAAGCTATGCTTGATGATCACAAAGGATCACCTTTCCCTAAAGATGAGTGCAGAGAATACATCTGATGACCATGAAATGTTGCCTTCCCAAAGACGAACCTAAAAGCTATGTTTGATGACCTCGAAAGACCACCTCTCCAAAGATGAGTACAAAGGCTACGCCTGATGACTTAGGAGGACCGCTCCCAAAAAGTGTCGCTTACTCTCAATTAATAATTAAAACAATTTCGCCTAAGTATCCCATTCCACCTGGCAAAACTAAAGTATTTACCAGTAGATAGTAAACTCCACTGAGACAAATGAAATGTAAATAAATAAATTGCAATTAACAATATTCATTTGGGTAAGTCTGGTAATTAACCATAAAAGTAAACGCCATTATTTCATACTGCTTGTTTTACTAATTTGTTTAATTAGATTTCTCCTCCAAACGAAATAATAATTTTGTTGTTAAAACTAAATTTAAGAAATATTATTTTCAAAGATTTGTTTGATATGAGAATATTGTGATTTTTAAAGCAATTCATCAAATGTACATATATTATAAGTATTGGTTTAAAAGCCCTAATTTGAAATAGGATTTGAAAAAAAATCATTTTGAAAATATAATTTAAATTAGGACTTTTCGAAAACCATTTTGTAAAAGCTTGTTGTAATTATATGAAGGCATATAAGACAAGGATTTCAACATCACAAAAAATCCCAAAGTAAATCTCAAAACAAGAGAATCGAAATATCAAAACTGGAAGCATTTAGAAGCGTCTAAATCCATCAAAATGACGCAACAAAACAAAGCAAAGAGTTCAATGAGTCATGGGCAAGAGAGGGATCAAAGGTACCTAGAATATTGTTCCCGGCCTTAAATTAGTTGACTGAACCTAATGGCTCAGTCGTTTGAATGCAACATGGAGCATATGCTCCAGGTACTATAGTCATTCAACTGAACCAATGTTTAGTTGACTAAATATGTTGTCCTGGAGTTGTATAGCTTTAGGTCGCATATTCAGCCAAGCCCTAGTGATTTTTTAGGCGACAAAACTCTGCTTCTGGCAACTATGTATAACCAAATGAAAGTTTGCTTGCATACAAACTAATAACATCATATTAAAGAAAATTGGAAGAAAACAAAGATAATTTCACTTATGGAAGTAAGCATTTCTATTGAATTAAGCAGTAGTTTCTCATTCTTTGCAAATTCAAGCTTAAAGCCATCAAAACCCGAGATTAGTAAGCATCGAACACCTAAAAATTGAAGCTAGTACAAGATGTCAAAAGTTCTTACATGACTTTTATAGCTGATCGGGGATGAATTGGAGCAAGTTTTTCCTTGATTTCAGCCATAATAATTCATGCAAAGGATATATTGAAAATAAAAGCTTGATCATAAAAATTGTTAAAATAAAATGGACCAGAAATGATTATAGGGTTGAGATCGTATTTCAAAAAGGATTTCTAACTTAATTTCAATAATTAACTACCAAATTTGTTGAGAAATTAGAAATTTAGGCCTACGGTTTCAAGAGGATGGAGAAGCAAGTTCTTTTCTTTTCCTAGAAAAGAATGAGAGGAAATGAACATACAGTTCATTTTCCTCAACTCTTACTTCTCTTCTAAATGGGCTGAGCACAAATTAATTTTATTTTAACTAATTAGGTCATAATTGTGAGTTTATGTGTATATTTACAAGCAATTTGACTTTATTCACTAAACTTACAAGTACAAATAAAACAATATCAATAGTTCTCTAAACACATAAATGAAATCATCTTATTATACCCATTTTTTTTAATTACAATGAATAGTCACTTATTTATTTATTCTAAAATCCCATATTTAATAGAAAATAGTTTTTTTCTTAATATATTTTCATTAATAAACAACAATTAAATTTTACTAAGAATTAAATTATTTTCGTAAAGTTTAAACAAATTTGCAATTGTAAAAGTTTCCACCCAACCAAATTAGAATACTATAAATTAAGCGACATAGAGGGATTCACATATTTTTATATACTTGTTTTATCTTCACATTTTCCCCATTTACCATATTCATATAATTTATCATAAACATTCCATTCCTTCTTTTTATTATTTCATACAGGAATCAAAGCACTAAATTTTTAATATTTCACTTATGAATGTCCAAGCATTGGTTCATTGAATATTCTTATTTAAATCTTCCATGGCAATAAAACTCCAAATCCACTTTGATTCCTAAATGAACAAATAAAAATTCCATATTACACTATTTAAAAATTATTATTTATGAATCAAATCATATTTAATTCTATTATAGGCATACTCTACCCGGGTTGATACAAATATAGCCTAACATATATCAAGGCAAGCATATTGCCAAAGACATTTTTAGAACACCAAAAATCCATTTATTCATATTTTTCTATAGGTTGGATTGTAAAACAGCATTAAAACTTAATTTTGACTTTAAAAATGGATCCAATACATGTTAATATATGTATAGTAAGGTGAGAGATAATAAATCACTCACTAAAACTACCAAAATCCAAGTTTTGCATGCAAATTTAGGAAAATCCTAAAATCAATAGGCAAGCCCCAAGATTTCTTCTCCTGAAGATTTTAGTGAATTCCCTTACTAATCTACTCTTACTCTATGATTTATAATTGATTTGGCTGATAAAAGAGGAGGTTTTGGGTAGAGAATGGCTTAATGGAGGCTTATATCTATTTTAGAAGAGGTAAAAGTGATTTGGGGATAATGGTGCAGCCAACTATTTTCTCCAAACCCGAATATTTTATTGGGCTTGCTTTCAAATTCACTGGTTACCCACTAAGCTACTTCAAAAACTATCAAACTTCAAACAACCATATTCCTAGCCAGAAAGTCTAAATCACTATTATGATCACTCTATGGAAAGGAAAACCATCGTATCTTTCTAATGGAAGTGGTCTCGGTTGCTAATTAAGCTACAATCAATAGTTTTAGCCCTTATAAGTTTTCAAGGGTAAAATCATTCAGAAAAATTATAAAGATAGGAAATGTCGCTAATAGGTATTCCTCGAAGTTATAGAATCATATGACCTCATACGAATTTAATAATAATATTTTATGATCCTTCGATACATAAAATACGGGTCACTACACTATCATCCCTTTAGGAATTCCATCTTCAAAATCCTCAATACAAACCAGGTAAAATCAAGCATATCTACTCTATATGCCTAATACCATGAGCATGTATACCAAATATCAAACATGCATAGAAAAGCAAGATACGCCTATCCTAGCATGCATGATACTAAACTATTCTATATGAGATCGAAAGTGAAAGTAAATGCGATAAATAGAAGTCTCACTGTTAACCCAAAAAATAAATCAACATCCAAGAGTAGAATGTGAAAGCACAAGCCCTATTAGAATAGGGCAAAGAAAATAGATAATATTAATAAAGTAAAAGAAATAAGAGAGAGACGTAGAGATTTTTATAGTAGTTCGGCTGTTAATTAAGCCTACATTCACTTTATAGTTGTTTGATCTTGCTTGCAGGAAATTAGAAAGTGTTTAAGAGAGAGAGAGAGAGTCACAAGTACAAGGGTTAGACAAGTTCTAAGTTCTAGAATTGCCTATAGTTCTGCCTTGGTGACTATGGTGCAGAGGAAAGAGTTGAAGAAGAGATAGAATACCTATGTAGACATAGTAGAATCCAACTCCTCTCCTTTTTTGATTACTGGTAAGGTTGTATTTATAGAAGCAAAGGAATAGTTGGGCCAATGACTTATCTCCAGCATCATTTTTAATAGGCACAAGATGGTACAAGATGTGACTCGATGACCCGAATCATCAATTAGACTCGGTACCAAGTTAAGACTTTAATTCAGGGCCAAGTCTAATACTTAGCCAAAATTTGACTACGTATTTTTGCTTTGAGCTCCTTTCTTTGTCTAGATGTCCTTCATGTAATTTGGTAGGTTATTGGTGAGTCTTGGTAATCATACTTCCATGATTCGAATTATCCTACCATTTAGACTGTCAAGTCTTTATTCTTTATGATTGGTTATGCAGAACTCTACGAAAGTTCATGAACGTAGGAAGTCTTGGGGACCACTCGCTAGAAATATGAGTATGCCAAGATATGGCTTTAAACTCACTATCGAGTCAAAGGGATGACCCGGGCTGAGTCAAGCACTTAGCATTTTTTGGGTTCTATGCTTTCTTGAGCTCTTCCCTTATTTCTTCTGAGTATCTTTGCCAAGTTTTAGGTTATTATGTTCTCGTTTGAGTCTTCTAAGTCCATTAAGTATAATAGGAAATACCATTCCATGACAACCTTAGAAGCATCCAACATCTCCATATGTCGAATGTATTTCATTAGATGAATCATCAGATTTGTCTTTCCATCATACATTTCTAGCGTCGAAAGATTGAAATTGGGAGGATTTCTCGCGTTCCAGATGTTAGAAGTGAACAGATTTCTATTCACATCCTTCAGACCATGATCCATGGGTCCTCCTCTCACTATTCTTTTTACTAATTCAGCAATTCAGTTTTCATCGTCTAATGACGGTCTATGTCACAGCGCGATATTTTTCCCTCTGTTCCTGTAGGAGAATTCCGGTACATAATCTAGCACGTACTCCACTGGCTACATTCTGATCCACTCCTCTGGTTTCATCCCGTCCTCTGTTCCTAAAGGTAAGCTCTAGCACATACACTTCCGATCTTTGCTTATGCATATTCTGATTTGTGCTCCTAAGTCTAGTGTTATCTATTCCCTACATTCTAGTAGTCACACCAACATTGCCTCCAAGTATAGTTCTCTGGGTACCGGGTTGATTTGTTCATAGAGACATTGTTCCTATCTACTCTGCTCCAACTCTTGATGCTCCCGCATTAGCTCATTCTCCTTGATTCTGAATTTCAGCAGCTCTGGTTGTTCCTTATTGTCCCATCCTTTGGAAGAATCATTCGAGCATTTCCTATTGACTAGTTATCACTCCATCCTACATCTCCTTCATCATTCTCTCCATCTCTTACTTGGTCACGTAGATGGATTAGTGAGAATTTGATGACATCTCCTGGCTGACCTCAAGCTCTGCTTGACTTGCTCTAGTTTTAAATGTAGTATTAGGCCTCTTCATCTTCTACAAATCCTTGATTCAAGCTTCAAGTTTTAGATCTAACTTTATTCTTAGTGAAAGCACCAAAATGTTAACCCTAGATCAACACCCAAGAGTAGAATATGAAAGCACCAGCCTTATTAGAATAGAGCAAAGATAACAACAATAAAGTAAAAGAAATAAGAGGGAGACACATAGATTTTTATAGTGGTTCGGCTGTAAGTTAGGCCTATATCCACTTTGTGGTTGTTTGATCTTGTTTATAAGAGATTGTAAAGTGTTTGAAAGAGAGAAAGGCACAAATATAAGGGTTAAACAAGTTCTAACTCCTAGAATTGCCTATAGTTGTTGCCTTCATGACTATGGTGTAGAGGAAAGAGTTGAATAAGAGATAGAGTTCCTGCATAACGATAGCAGAATCCAACTCCCCTCCTTTTATGGTTGCTGGTAAGGTTGTATCTATAAGGGTTGAAGAATGTTTGGGCTAATGGCTTATCTCCAATATCATCTTCTAGTGGGCCTAAGACAATATAAGAAGCGACTCGACAACCCAAATCATCAATTAGACTCGATACCAAGTTAAGCCTTTAACACAGGGTCGATTCTAATGCTTAGCCACAATTCAACTAGATCCTTTTTCTTTGTACTCATTGCTTCATCTAGTTGTCCTTCATGTAATTTGGTAGGTTATTCATGAGTTTTGTTAATCATTCTTCCATGACTTGGATTATTCTATCGTTTGGACCGTCAAGTCCTTATTCCTTATGATAATTCTCTAGAACTCTACGAAACTTCATGATCATGCAAAGGAAGACTTAGGGACCACTCTCCAGAATACAAGTATGCCAAGATGTGGCATTTGAACTCGATACCGAGTCAAGGGATTGACTCGGGCTGAGTTAAACACTTAGCATTTTCTGGATTCTATATATTTATTGAGCTCTTCCCTTTTTTCTTCTAAGTAACTTTGCCAAGTTTCAAGTCGTTCTATTTTCGTTTGAATCTTCTAAGTTTAGTTGAAATCTGCTTTACTAAAAATTAGATTAACACTTACCAAATAAAGAGCTCTGCATAAGCGGTCCTCATGCTCTCCTCTGCTTGGCATGTACAATTGCCCTCGCTCTCACTCCACCGAAGCTTCACCAGCTCTATCGTCTTCCTCCTGAGTTGCTTCATATCACGTCCGTTGATACAAATAGGCCTATGAGGTTACGACGCCTCTAGTTCAACTTTTATATCATCAAGATGATTCAGTTCAACAATCACATTGGAGATGTGTACATACTTCTGCAAGTGGAAAACATGGAACATGTTATGCACTTCCACCGTCTTCTGAGAAAAGTCAACCCAATATGCTGGATTCTCGATCCTCTCAAGTATCAGAAAAGGTCCAATGAATCTTGATGCCAACTTCCCCTTAGTACCAAATTGAACCACACTCTTCAGTAGAGAGATCTTGACAAACACCATATTGCCAACAGAGAAATCTAAGTCAGGTCTTCTTCTATCAGCGTAGCTCTTTTTATCTATCCCTAGTAGCTTTCATTCGCTGCCGAATGATTTGAGTCTTCTTTGAAGTCTCTCTACATATCTAGCCCAAGCATTATTTTCTCGCTCGCTTCCCACCAACATGAAGGAGAATTGCATGGTTGGCCATATGACGCCTCAAACGGTGCCCATACCGATACTGGACTGTTAACTGTTGTTGTATGCAAACTATACTAAGTGCAAATCATTGTCCCATGAGCCACTAAAATTAATAATGTAACTCCAAAAGAGATCCTCCAAGATACAATTCACCCTCTCAGTGTTCCCATCAGGTTGCAAGTGATAAGCCATACTAAGATGTAGCTCCATTCGTAATGCCTCTTGTAAGCTCTTCCAAAAACCGCCAGTAAAAAAATGTCTTTGCCATTCATAATGCTCTTCTACACACCATGAAATCGCACAACCCTATTCACATACAACTCGAACAATTTGGACGTCATCCTAGTAAACATGACGGGTATTAATCTAACACTCTTTGTTAATCTATCGACTAAGATCCTAATGTTATTGTACCCTCCTCTGGTCCTCGGCAATCCATCAACGAGGTCTATCAAAACTTGTTCCCATTTCCACTCGGGAATCTAGAGCAGTTGTAGCAAGCCATCGGCTTCTTCTGTTATACCTTATGTCGTGGTACATTTTATTACTATCGAGATGTATAGTCAATCTCAAATGATGGCACTCTCATAGCACCCCATCCCTTAACCCATCAACATTAGGAACAAACAATCTCTCATCTCCTCAAACTCTACTCCTTCCTCTATCTTCACCATGATCTTTGCTAGTCTAGCATCTTGCCTCTAACTATTACCGATCCACTCAATCAAAGTAGCTCTGATTGTTAAGCTAGCCAAATTTATGGATCTAGCTTACATTGAGGTCTAAATCGTAACCGACAATAAACTTTAACTGCTTCCACTCTAGGAACGTTGCTCCTAAGCTAGCATGTATCCTAATTAAAGCATCGATGACTTCATTTCCTTTACCCGGTGTATAGAAAATGTCAAAATCATAGGAGCCTAGGAACTGTAACCATTGTTGTTGATGAAGGTTAAGGTCCTTCTAGGAGAATAGATACTTCAACGACTTGAGGTCCATATACAACTCAAACTTCTCCCCAAGCAAATAGTGCCTCCATATCTTCGAAGCGAATATTATCATTACCAACTACAAATCATGAGTTGGGTACTTCTTCTCATGCAGTTTCAGCTGTCAACTAATGTAAGCAACAGTTTTTCCCCCCGCAACAACACTACACCTAATCTAGTACCATAAGTGTCTATGTATATTGTTAGCTCCTTACTCCTTCTCAGAATGGCTAACACTGGTGTGCTCTCACCTATAGACTCATGAATGCATTCTTGCACCTCTTTCCCAAATAAAAGTTTGATTCTTCTTTTTCTAGTTGGTTAACGACACTACCATAAAACATGTATAGTATCCTCATCGACAGTCTAAGGATATTCCTCATGTCTGCAGCGGTCTTTGATCAATCCCAGTCCTATACTTTTGCCACCTTCACAAGATCTTTAATAATACCCTATTCGAAAACAATGTCACTTAAAAATTGTACTTCCCTCCTCCAGAAGTGACACTTTGGAAATTTTTCTTTCAATCAGTGCTTCCTCAACACCTCGAGCATAGTCCTTAAATAATCCTTGCATTCTTTCTCCATCCTCGAATAAATAAGGATATCGTCCATGAACGTAAGTAACTTATTTAGCCGATCCCTGAAAACATGGTTCATAAGATCAACAAAGTATGTCATTGCATTAGTTAGCCCAAATGGCATAACCTACCACTCATGGAATCCATATGGCGTGTAGAATGCTGTTATCGGCACACTTTCCTTTACTACTCTCAGTTGATAGAACCCCATCGCAAGGACCAACTGAAAGAATACCTTCACGCCGTAGATTTGATCAAACAAATCATTGACACACGAGAGTGGATAATTGTTCTTCTTTGTTACCTTGTTCAACTCACGGTAATCTATACAAACCTCAGAGAGCCATCGGCCTTAGTGGAGAATACTACAAGTGCACCCCACTCAGATGTACTCCTATGACTGAACACTCACTTCAATAAGTCATTCACTTGTACCTCTAACTCCTTCCGCTCTCTTGGTGCCATATGCCTCAAGGGCATAACTATCGACATGGCATCCTTCATTAAGTCTATGTGGAACTCAATCTTTTGGTGTAATGGTAATCCGATCACCTCCTTGAACACATCTGGATACCCTCTCATAATAGGCACAAATGACAATTCATCGTGTGGAATTTCAAGAAAATATAGAAATCTAACCATAGCTCCATCCTCTAGCAGGCAGCCAATCTCTACTGTTTGTCCCTCCACAACCCCTGTCGTCACCAACAGCCTCTCGCAATCCACCATTGCCGCATACTTCCTCAGCCAGTCCATTTCTAGTATAATAAAAACCCCAAAAAACCCAAAACAAACATCCATGATTCGATAAGTCTAAGTCTCAAAAAATTAGGCAAAGGCTAGTCGACCCTCCAACATTGTTCGTGACAATCATAAGTCGGTAAACTATCTCAGGGTCCAATCCTAATCTATTTACCAAATAACTAAATATAAAGGAATATGAAGCCCTTGTATTGAATAAAACACATACACGTGTACTAGAAATAGAAAGCATACCCTATATAATGACACTCTTTCCCTTCTCCTTCGTCGATGGAGCACTCGATGAAGCTGGAATAGGATTTAAAGCGTCTCCTTATTCTTCAGTGACTCTGGGCAACCTTCTTCATATGCCCGAGCTTGTTTCAGCTAAAACATCCTTTTTCTCATTTTTGCAATGTTTGCTAAGATGACCCTTCTCTCCATAATTATTGTAAGAAGGCATCCACTTGCCCTTCATCTAGCCGCCCTCTGAAACTATTTCTTCTTCTTGTTGTTGTCCCACTTTCTCTTACCTCCCCCACTAGCTTATGGCCTTGGTTAATCCATAGAAGCAATAAACGACTTAGGCTTAGGATACAGACTCTCATGTCAAAGTGCCTTCTCTACCAGCTTCTCAAGGGTCTCATGAATATGTCCTACTAGCTTCTGTCTAAGATAATCATCCAAGCTTATAATAAACAACTCATTCTTCTTAAGCGGTGTGTCAATAAAAGACAGGTCATGCTTTGACAACATGTCGAACATAACCACGTACTCCGATATAGGCATATCCTCGTGTCTTAAGTCAGCAAACTGTCAAAAAAGAATCGACTTTTGAGCTGTTAGTGTATACTTCTCTTCAAATTTCTCCTTGAGCTGCTCCCAAGTAATCTGATCCTTAGGAGTAGTAATCTTGATGGTGTTCCACCACCCCATTGCTCTTCGCTGAAGACGTCTAAAGGCCAACATCCTCTTTATTGCATCTTCCAAGTCATATCCTCAAAGATGATTTTGTAGGTGTCTAATCAATCCTACACTTCGATGGTTGAATTTGTCATAAGAAAAGGTTGGCCTCCCAGAGTGGAGTTATCCTTACTCAGTTTGGCCAAGTTAGCCCTTTACGCTTTGAATCAACAGCCATAGTAGGAGAACCTTTGGTATTTTGAACCATGTTTCGCACCATCTCAGCGAACATGTTCTGCAAGTCGGAGTTAGCATCCCCCATCCACCCCTCCTTAACTACAGAAATGGAGTTTCTAGCAGCATTCCTCATTAGACGGCTCATTCTTACAAGACGCAATAAGACTGACCAGTCTCTTTGAAAGGAATAAGTGGTGTCCATAAATGCAATGCGATTTACACACACACAAACACACACACACATATGTATATAATACAGTTTTGGAAGCCAAATATAACAAGTACATTCTTTTGTATATCGCTCAGTCCATTTTAAGGCACAGCTCCTTCCTTATCTCTAATAAATCCAAGTATCAACTTAGGTCATTCTATGCAACCAAAGCTCTGATTCTAAATATGATGACCGCACTACACCTTTGGTACCCAAGACACTTGTATAATGCACTACGGTGGTACTCGTTCGATGCAGGATGATAGCTAAGGAGAAAATCCAAACACGAAACCTGAAGAATATCTCACAGCGAACGAACAAAAAAGAATATCACATAGCGAACGAACAAAATATAATATAATAACATAAATGTAAAATAGGAAAGATAGTGATATAATTAAATGAACCATAAATAAGAACAATAGAGTGCAAAAGGTTCACAGATTATACAAAACTGGAATAATAGAGTTTATACATCCCAAGTCTCTAAAATAAACTTTACAACTGTCTTAGAAAATACAAGTATAACATAGCTCCATAGTACTACATAGTTATAACTGATAGTTAGCTCCGAAGTATATATATAAAAGCGTTGGCTTCTAGTCATACTCTGTATAGCTCCATGTGCTCTCCAAACTTGTTATCCCTAATCTACTCATTTAAGAGTACCCGAGATAATAAGAAGCAAAGCATAAAACCTTAGGTCAGACAATAGTCTGGTGTGAGAGATACATCATCTTAGAATACTATAAAAACCATTACATAAATATGGGCCTAGGGTATGAAGAACCATATTTGACTGGTTCCTACATCCAAAGAGTTAGCACATAAATACAATATGATAAACTACTATCACATGTCAAATGTAGGAGGCATAGGGGTATCTGTGACGACCCGTAATTTTCAAGCATTTGTAGTCGGGATATTTAATTGATTTTAAATATTTAAGGTTAATTATTAACTTAAATCATGAATATCATAATTTATTTGACAATTAAATTGTTGAATTAAATAATTTGAAGTTGGGTAAGTTACTGAATCTGGAATTATAAGCCTATGAAAAATAATTTGAAGGCTTGTAGAATTTATATTAATAATACTGAAGAGAATAGAAGTGATTAAATAAAATTTAAAAATGGTTTGTTAAGTTTTAAAATTTATATCGTTTGAATTGAATTTAAAATAGCCTTCCGAGGCACCGTCTCGGAATTTGGCGAAACCTGTTTCATTTGATCCGTAATATTGTATTATTATCGGATTTCAATTTTCGGAGTGTTTGGGGTTGTTGTGTGAGCGTACGTTATATAAACGCGCTGAAATCTATATCGAATCAAATTTAATAACTAGGTACCTCAACGAGATATTTTTGAATATAAAAATATAAATTTTTATCAGCAGCCAACCTAACTCTGCAAAGCCGACATGATGAAACCATCGTACACGCGAATATCTCTTCATGTTCCCTCTATTCTCTCTGCAGGTTCGTGCTTTAGCGTCTTGTTCAAGCTTTTCAAAGAGAATTATAATTAAGGGCCGAATCTTTAGAATCCTTATTCTTAAATCAATCGAAGCTATAAAAAAAAGGGGGACAGGGGGGAACTCGCGTACTCGAATGCGAGGAAATCGAGTTACCATCATGGTCGCTCGCATACTCACCCCAACTTCCAGGTGAATCGATTCGACTCGGAGGAGTCGCGCGCGCGCAGTTACACTTACGAGGGAAATCACGAGTATGAGTCGTCTCATTGAGGTGCAACAGTGCCAACGTTCGAGTGGCTGAAGTCGCGTTGTCGTACTGGGTGGTTGAAATTGAGGGCATGGCCGGAGTTTGTTCGATTTGGGGATCGCGAACAGTGAGTCGAGCACGCGTGGGCTAGAGATTCGCGATTAGGGTTTGGAGCTGCTCGCGTAGGGCCGGCGTTCAAGGAGGATCAGAGGTGGTTTTTGTGGCGGAGTAGGGTCAGATTCGCGAACTGGAAGGTGAGTATTTGTTCCTTTCCATCTTTCGGTTAATTCAAAAGAAAAAAAAACCTATTTACGGAGAAGGAATTCTAGTATAGGAGATTTATGTACAAGTATAAATAAATATAACATGTATTTATAGTTTTGGTAACAGAGAAAAATAGAAAGAGTAACTCAACATTTGATGTTACAGTGAGGTAAAAGGGGAAATAATTTGTACAAAGGAAATTTAGTTTTTGTTTAAATTATTAATAAATTAAATCATTAGTATAAATTAAATCTTTAGTTCTAATTAAGTTTATTTAAAAAGTGATTAATTGGTTGGTTAATTCAAATAGTAATGAATCACGAATTGTTTATACAAGGTCTGAAAATCATGGGAGAAAATCAGGTCAGGTTGGATGGGATTACAAACAAGAAGGTGAGTTAATCTCACTTAGTTTAAAATTTAATTTAAAATGATTAAATTTAAACAATTGTTTGAATGGTTTAATGAATCGATGAGATATAGTATGATATTTTGGACTTGGTATATTATATTGTGCTGACGTTTGTGGATGCGGGGGAAATACAGGTTGGAGGGATCTAACTGGGCCCCTCATCATATATATATATTATTTATTTATTCGCTGTTATGCTTTGTGGATATTCTGTGATGAATTATATTGAAATATTGAATGCTATAGTTGCTTGGATATATTTTGGACTCTGAGTTGTAACAACCCGCATATTTATCGGTTGTATATTTAAATATTTATTTAAATATAGCGTCGTTAGTCGGATTTTGAGTCCGAAATATTACTTTTTGCAAACGGTCGAATTGAGACTCAAGACCACTTCCATTGAGTTCAAAATGTCGTTTGCGATCTTTTTGAGTATAATTTTTGATATGTTTGGAGTAAGTTGAATTTCGCTACTTTTTCTATTGGGTTTAGGGTCTGGGTTCAGCCTACTAGCTTAACTAATACCCTAACTCAGCCCTCTCCTCTCCATTCACTCATTCCCACTCCTTAAACTCAAGCTCCAACTGAAAATGGTGGAAAGGAAAGGGAATTAGAAACTCCAAGCCCTAGTTTCTTCTTTGCAAACTTGATTCTTGCTCCAATATCAAAGAGAAGACATAGGTAAGCTCTTCTTCATCTTCTCTATCTCTTTCTCTCTTCAATCTCAGAAATTCCTAAACCTAAACTTAGGAAATATTTGTTTGATCTTAGATTGAAGCTAGTAGAGTTGAAGTAGAGAGTGGTTGGCCTTGTTCCTTTGCATTTGAGCTTCTTCTTCTTGTTCTTGAGTTAAAAAGGTGAGTTTTGAACTCACATCTACTTCTCTTGATTTCATGGGTGTTGGGTATGAATTCCTAACAAGTATGCATGTGCCATTGCTTTGGATTTAGAAAGAATTTGCGTTTCATTGAAATAGGGCAGGAAGTGCAAAATCATCAGGTTCGGCCGACCGAGCCCTGTAGTCGGTCGACCGACCTGCTGCCCCGAGCCATATTTTGTTTCCTGCATCTGGCCGGCCGACTGAGCCCTGTAGTCCGGTCGACCGACCTGCTCTGTTCTGCCTGTTTTGCCTATTTTGCATATTTGATTGATTTTCCGTATTTTATCGATTCAAGTTGGTTTTTAGTGGTTGTTATTGCATCTTTGGCTTTGATAACTTATTTTTGACTTCATCCACGGGTTTTTATAAAATAATCTTTCTAACCATATTAAAAGCTAGTTTCTCCAATTTATAAATTCTATTTAAACACACGCACAATTTCGCACTTCGAGCGAAGTGGAAGGGTGATTAAATGGTTGGGCAAAACACGGACCATGAATCTGTGCGTTTATCCTTCTGATTAATCCCCGACCTATTCAATTGATCGTTTTGACCTTCGGGTTTGGTTTATCGATGATATGAGATAAACTTTGTACTGCTTTGAGTGTGAAAGTAACTGACGGATAGTAAACCGTTTAGTGCGAACGAGTGGTTATGGGACGCACGTTAACACTTTTCGGATTCCTTTTCGAGAGTTGTGACACATTCCGCCAGTTAGTGGTGTCCAGTACTGGGTCTCACCACTACGGCTTGTCGCCCTATAGTATCGCTTTCTATGTTGGTCGTTATGAGCCGCATGGGTGATATTGGGTTTGTTGCCTTTAATATCGCTTTTTGGAGTTGGTCCTTTGCCCTGACTCGAGAGATATTGGAGTGGTTTCTTCACCACCGCTCAAGAGATATTGGAGTGGTTTCTTCACCACCGCTCAAGAGATATCGGAGTGGTTTCTTCACCACCGCTCATGATGTTTCATTTATATGTATATTCCCTAGGTATTGCTTTTTTGTATTGATTCTTTGGAGCCACACGAAATATAGCGTTTACCTTGTGGAACTCGTATTTATCGGTATTTGTTGTTTGCCTTTATGGCTTGCTTTGGGATATTCTTATCCTTTGTTTCTATATGTTGCCGATGATATGAGGCTTGTTCTATATGATTCATCTTTCGTTAGATGATTGTGTTATCTCTTTTAGAGATATCTATTATGCTTTGTAACCTTGCAGGTTCATTATCGTTCAGTTTATCTAACTGATTTGTTTAGCTAGACTGACCCGTGTATTTTATACTCGGGTCAGACCGAGATGTTTCAGGTTAGGTGCTTTTGGACTTAGCCTCTTTTGCTTCCGCATGGATTATTCCGCTAGTTTCTTGTTCGTCATAGCTTTTGTGTAGTCCTCTTCTGTTGTAACTCTGATATGTATTATTGACTCGTCTGTATATTGTGGTTTGCTATACCACTTGACATGTATCATTTTGTATACTCTGCTATGTATCGGTATATGTGTATATGATGGTTTACTGTTCTGTGATGTAAATTGCATTTGAGTTGTTATATTCTGTTCTGATAGATCCTCTAGCCACCTATGGTTTTGTTTTAAGTATTCATTGGATACGTCGATCTGCTTGGTAAGGCAATTGTCGATGTATTCAATAGATAATTAAAGCAAGGCTATAGATGGTCGCTCCTAAACAGCCTTATTCTCCGTGTTAGCAGACGGTATTATCTATTAATACTCTTTGCTAGCGTGGGTATAGAGGTGGGGCGTCACAGCGTGGTATCAGAGCGAGGTTCAGAGCAAAATATGATAAACACAGAATAGATGCACATATTATGGTACATCAAAGTGTACAAGTGATACAAATCTTTGAATCATTGTGTCTCTTTATTCCATCAAGGTTAGATAGAGTTTGGGAATACGTCTAGGAATGCATTTTATTCCGTAGTATTCCATCTTGAATCATCTACCTTGTGAATAATCTTGTTCTTATCTTACCTTCAGCGTATGGCTGGAAGAGGCAGGGGACGACGTTCGGGTGTTGGGCAATCCAGTGGCTCACATCCGGATGGTGTTTATATGTCTGCCGATCAGTTTATGGAATTGTTTAGGAGCATTCAGCCTCCAGCTCCTACTCGGGTATCTCCACATCGCAAGTCTACCTTTGCACGCCTGTGCAGTGATTTTGTTCATCTTGGAGGAAAGCCGTTTAAGGGCTCCGAGTCTGTTCTTGAAGTCCAAGCTTGGGTTCGCACGTGCGAGCGTATCTTCTCTAGAATGGATATTTCTGACCATGATAGAGTTCTTGTAACTTCTAGCTTATTGCAAGAGCGTGCCCTTGGTTGGTACGAGCTTCTTGTAGCCGAAATTGATGAGTCTGCTCTTTCTTGGACTCGGTTTCGGGAACGATTCGAACTCAAGTTCGTTCCTGAATCTGAGAAAGCTTTGTTGGCCCGGCGCTTCCTTGAGTTGAAGCAAGGGAAATCTTCTGTTTCTGAGTATGTTGCATCATTCGAGGCTTTATCTAAGTATGGTCTCGAATTCATTATCACTTCTTATAAGAAGAATTTGAAGTTTGTCTCTGGTCTTAGGAAATATCTTAAGAAGTCTTTGTTGCTCCAGCTTAAGCTTTCTTTTGAGGAGTTGGTAGATTCTGCACTTCATCTTGAAACCGTCGAGAAGGAGTGTGATAGTGGTAATGAGGTTGAGGTTCGTAAGAACCCTAACAAAAAGCAGTCTCCCTTGGATGAGCGGGAATTTTTCCCTTCCAAGAAGAAAAAGCCCGTTGAATTTGATTCTCAGTCTCAGCCCGCTGGAACGCCTTCCATTCGGAAGTGTTTCAATTGTGGTTCTCCTGATCATATAATTCGAGCTTGTCCTAAGCCTCTCTTCTGCCGCTATTGCAAGAAGGAAGGTCATCGTAGTTCCACTTGTCCCATTGCTTCGAATAATTCACCATCTGGCAAGTTAAATATAACAGGTGCTTCTGGAGGCCCTTCTCGGGGATAAGGTATGTCTCCATCTATTTTGGAAAGGTTCTATTCGTTTTTTCTTCTTCTTTGTGATTTCGATTTCAATTTGATGGCATCATTTTATTCTCTAAGCCCTCATGACGAGGAGAGTGTTGATTCTCTCACTCTTGTAGTTTGAGAATTTTCTGGTATTTTTAGTCTTGTCTTAGGATTATCACCTAAGCAATTCTTTGAGTGGTATTACGGTCTTTTCAGCTCGACCTTGCCACCGGTTTTGATTTGGTTATGAGTTGCGGAGGTTAGCACTCCACTTACCGCATTCCGCACTCGTTGTGATTCTTATGAATGATTTATTATGTCATTCAGTTTGTCTAGCTCATTTCATCCATTTTATGAATCGAGTATTCTGCGAATATCTCGATGACTCCATTCTCATGTTTATTGATTTTGGGTGAAATTCGTAATCTTTGAAAATCTATTTATAAGTATAACTGGATTTTTGTTCTTAAAACAAATAAAGAGAATTTTTTTTTAAAAGTTTTAGAAATATGTTTATCATATAGAAGATTGTTTTGTGATTGTATTGCCCGTTAAGTGCTTTAAGAATTCTGGTCGATGTGCTTGATCAACGTTATCGATAGGAATCTCCTAAACGCTTTGATGAGACAATCAGACACAATGAATTGATCTGAAATAAGAAAATTTTCTAGAAAAATAATTACATGAAGATAATTGTGGTTTTGAAAGTTTTAGCTTTCGGGAAAGTTGATTATTTAAAAGAACTCTTTTCCGATACTCTCATACTTTCTATTCCCGAAAGGGGGATCGTGTTGCCAATGCAATTAGTTTTAAGAAATAAGTGATTGTTTCTTTGTTGATGTCCGTATGGAATGATCTTTTTACCAGGTTCATCGGACGTTTTGTTGTACTTCATTTTGTTGAGCCTTGGTTCATTTGACGTATTGTTTGTACCACGTCAGTGTTCTGAATTATTTTGAGCTTAGGAATCCATAGAATTCTCTGAGCAAGCAAGTTCAGGCATATCTTTTCGTGCACTTTATGGTGAACTTCTTATTCTGTTATTCTTATGTGTTGATATGTTTTTGGTTGTTACTCTTTATTTTCTTCTTAAGAATTGCGAGGACGCAATTTCTTTAAGGAGGGGAGTCTGTAACAACCCGCATATTTATCGGTTGTATATTTAAATATTTATTTAAATATAGCGTAGTCGGATTTTGAGTCCGAAATATTACTTTTTGCAAACGGTCGAATTGGGACTCAAGACCACTTCCATTGAGTTCAAAATGTCGTTTGAGATCTTTTTGAGTATAATCTTTGATATGTTTGGAGTAAGTTGAATTTCGCTACTTTTTCTATTGGGTTTAGGGTTTGGGTTCAGCCCACTAGCTTAACTAATACCCTAACTCAGCCCTCTCCTCTCCATTCACTCATTCCCACTCCTCAAACTCAAGCTCCAACTGAAAATGGTGGAAAGGAAAGGGAATTAGAAACTCCAAGCCCTAGTTTCTTCTTTGCAAACTTGATTCTTGCTCCAATATCAAAGAGAAGACATAGGTAAGCTCTTCTTCATCTTCTCTATCTCTTTCTCTCTTCAATCTCAGAAATTCCTAAACCTAAACTTAGGAAATATTTGTTTGATCTTAGATTGAAGCTAGTAGAGTTGAAGTAGAGAGTGGTTGGCCTTGTTCCTTTGCATTTGAGCTTCTTCTTCTTGTTCTTGAGTTAAAAAGGTGAGTTTTGAACTCACATCTACTTCTCTTGATTTCATGGGTGTTGGGTATGAATTCCTAACAAGTATGCATGTGCCATTGCTTTGGATTTAGAAAGAATTTGCATTTCATTGAAATAGGGCAGGAAGTGCAAAATCATCAGGTTCGGCCGACCGAGCCCTGTAGTCGGTCGACCGACCTGCTGCCCCGAGCCATATTTTGTTTCCTGCATCTGGCCGGCCGACCGAGCCCTGTAGTCCGGTCGACCGACCTGCTCTGTTCTGCCTGTTTTGCCTATTTTGCATATTTGATTGATTTTCCGTATTTTATCGATTCAAGTTGGTTTTTAGTGGTTGTTATTGCATCTTTGGCTTTGATAACTTATTTTTGACTTCATCCACGGGTTTTTATAAAATAATCTTTCTAACCATATTAAAAGCTAGTTTCTCCAATTTATAAATTCTATTTAAATACACGCACAATTTCGCACTTCGAGCGAAGTGGAAGGGTGATTAAATGGTTGGGCAAAACACGAACCATGAAGCTGTGCGCTTATCCTTCTGATTAATCCCCGACCTATTCAATTGATCGTTTTGACCTTCGGGTTTGGTTTATCGATGATATGAGATAAACTTTGTACTGCTTTGAGTGTGAAAGTAACTGACGGATAGTAAACCGTTTAGTGCGAACGAGTGGTTATGGGACGCACGTTAACACTTTTCGGATTCCTTTTCGAGAGTTGTGACACATTCCGCCAGTTAGTGGTGTCCAGTACTGGGTCTCACCACTACGGCTTGTCGCCCTATAGTATCGCTTTCTATGTTGGTCGTTATGAGCCGCATGGGTGATATTGGGTTTGTTGCCTTTAATATCGCTTTTAGAGTTGGTCCTTTGCCCTGACTCGAGAGATATTGGAGTGGTTTCTTCACCACCGCTCAAGAGATATCTTCACCACCGCTCAAGAGATATCGGAGTGGTTTCTTCACCACCGCTCATGATGTTTCATTTATATGTATATTCCCTAGGTATTGCTTTTCTGTATTGATTCTTTGGAGCCACACGAAATATAGCGTTTACCTTGTGGAACTCGTATTTATCGGTATTTGTTGTTTGCCTTTATGGCTTGCTTTGGGATATTCTTATCCTTTGTTTCTATATGTTGCCGATGATATGAGGCTTGTTCTATATGATTCATCTTTCGTTAGATGATTGTGTTATCTCTTTTACAGATATCTATTATGCTTTGTAACCTTGCAGGTTCATTATCGTTCAGTTTATCTAACTGATTTGTTTAGCTAAACTGACCCGTGTATTTTATACTCGGGTCAGACCGAGATGTTTCAGGTTAGGTGCTTTTGGACTTAGCCTCTTTTGCTTCCGCATGGACTATTCCGCTAGTTTCTTGTTCGTCATAGCTTTTGTGTAGTCCTCTTCTGTTGTAACTCTGATATGTATTATTGACTCGTCTGTATATTGTGGTTTGCTATACCACTTGACATGTATCATTTTGTATACTCTGCTATGTATCGGTATATGTGTATATGATGGTTTATTGTTCTGTGATGTAAATTGCATTTGACTTGTTATATTCTATTCTGATAGATCCTCTAGCCACCTATGGTTTTGTTTTAAGTATTCATTGGATATGTCGATCTGCTTGGTAAGGAAATTGTCGATGTATTCAATAGATAATTAAAGCAAGGCTATAGATGGTCGCTCCTAAACAGCCTTATTCTCCGTGTTAGCAGACGATATTATCTATTAATACTCTTTTCTAGCGTGGGTATAGAGGTGGGGCGTCACATGAGTTATCAAATTATATAGCATTGGATTTTTGGAAAGAAAAATAAATAAAAAGAGTAAACTTTTAAGAAAATAATTATAAAGAATGTGAGTAAACTAAAATGAATTGGATAAGAATATTAGTGTTTTCAAAACGCTAATTTATAAATTATGTGTGTAGAAAGAAATTTATGAATAAACAGAAAGTTAAGAAAAACTCAAACTTCAATGTTACTGTTTAAAAGAATAAAATAATTATTTTAAATTTAGGATTTAAATTATTTAAGAAAAATAAAGAAGGAATTGGGAATAACCTGAAATTTGTATATTTCAGCTGAAGGATTTAAAATCAAACTGAAAATAATAATAAAGTCCATAATTAATTGAATTTCGAAATGAACTGATAAGCAAAGAAATTTATTTCAAAGGAAATAAATTGGGAATCAATTTGGAAAATTGATTTAAGTGGTTGGAATTGAAATTCTCCCTGGATAACTAAGTACATCTTCAAGTAAATTTTTAAATATAAGTTAATAGTTTTAAAATTTGTTTTAAAAGGTATGTTTTGAAAATTTATTATTTGTAATATTTAAATTCAAAAGTAAGTATTTCCTCAAATCTATTACAGTAGTAACTATTTGAAAAAGTGACCTAGTATTTTGTTTTCAAAAGTGAAAATCTAGTTTTATATTCTATTAAGTAACTTTATTTTCAAATACTCATATAGTATGTATTTTACAAAATATTGAAGCAATTTAACTTAAATGTTTAAAAGTATATATTTTCAAAGTAAAGTGTTTTAAATTATTTTAAAAATCTAGTTTTGTGCTTGGTAATTTCAGAGGAAATATAAAATATTTGGGAAAGTTGATTCTGAGAAGAAAGATGGTTTGAAACTGTTTTCAAAGGATTGAAAATAGAAATATATCTTATGAAGATATTTTTGAGATTAATAAATAATTTGGAAAATTATTTATTGTTTGTTGGTTGTTTTGTGAATATAATTGATAGTTAAATCACCGACTATCAATATTGGACAAATACGTTGATCGTTTCGAAGAGACCGGGATCGAGATTTATTTCTCTAAAACCACTTCGATCCGGTTTGTACGATTCGTGTAAACGATTTTGGAATCGAAGATGGAGCAGTGAAGTGCAAGGGCTAGTCGCTGCTAATCCTGAGGATATTTCCAAAACGGATGTAGTAGGAATAGTGCCTTCGGTTCCGTTCGAACCCGGGACAGACTTGTATGGATGAATGCTTGCGAAACATCGTCAGGTGGACGATGGGCATTCTAAGGGATATGTTCTATAAAGGTAACGCTTAGCCTCAAGCCTCATCAAATGGGAATGACGGAAAATCAGGGGATATGCAGCAAGGTTAGGTGGGTCATGCCCAAGCAGGACAAGATATTTCCCCTGTCTAGATGTCCCTTATATATTACGGCTTAGTGGGTGGTTGGTCACGCCAACCACGAGGTTTATCTTGTTCGGGACTGCTAATTAAGGAATGGTTCCGGCCTTGTGTTGCAGGGGATGAAGGGAGTAATCCTCGGTACGGTAATCTAGGCCCCGTACTGTGACAGGTGGTACCCCAGTGCCTAGTCATTGTTGGAAATCCATTCTCCCTACGAGCCTTGTACGAGTTTTGTTTGTATTACCCACTTTTGTGGCTAGTAGCTGGAATTTAATGAATGTAACAATTTCGGCTATTTTATAAGTATTTGTATATAGACCCTATTATAATATCAGAGGATTTCTATAAAAATTATTTTAGCTATCGTAAGGTAAAAACCCGACATGTTTATTTGTGGCGTGGTCTTACGAGATGCTTTTGTTTTCAAAGGATATTTGAAACTTTAATAATCAATTGGGTGTGATTTTCTCATGCTGGTTATCCAGACTGACTCGGGTGTTATTTAACTGTAATGCTCGGGTCAGACCGAGTATTATAGGATACAGGATATGATACTATGGAGCTCAAGAGACGAGCTGGATGACGACACGTACTCTCGTACTTATTTATATATATTCCGCTGTGTTGAGTTGTTGAGTATCCATTGTATGTTATTGATGTGAGCTGTGATTGATGTATTCTGATGATGCAATGTATGTAAACAGATATATTTCATTTTGAGTAAAGATTATTTACCCTCTATTATATTTTATTCCGCTGCGATGGTTAGATTCTGATATTGATTTTGTTTTCTCTTCTTCTACCTCTTCTTCTTTAACCCAAATGGTTCGTATTTCTGTACAACTTGAGTTGATTGTTGTAGAATAATGTTGACTCAAGGGGTACAGATTTGCGGGTCGTTACACTTGGTATCAGAGCTTAGGTTGGAGATAACCTTGGCTCTGGTGGGAATTACTCATTTAAAATAGAGTCCATAGTACTCTAAAATGAGTTTGAGCGTATTAATAGATATGAGCGCGTACTTGTTAGTGATTATAAATTATTTTAATATTGTGTTGATTGGTTTATTGAGTGGCATATGAACCTTCGTCGGCCAGTCTCGACAACTGTATCGAAGGGGTTTCTAAACACTTGAATAGAGCAAGCGACACGATATTGTTTTAAATATGGGTAAATGAAATAATTTACCCAAAAACATATTTTGATATAAAGAATAGCTTTTAAAACTATTTAGCTCTTGTATGTTTTCTATGATGTTAATTGGATGTCAGAAATGATAATATTAAAGTATTATCATTGTTAAATGAAAATTTAACTAGAAACTGAAAAAAATAACCAAAGTTTGAAGGAAATAAATTCATAATGAAATGAAATGTATAAATATGAATTATAAATGTAATTATAAAATTGAAATGTAATCAAGTGAGAATTTGTATAAGCATAAACTTACAAAAGAAATATAGTTAAAACTTATTTAAGCAAGATTTGAAAATTTAAATCCCGGGGATTTGGAAGTATTTTTAAAGATAAATGATGGCATCATTGTTTGGAGGTATTTCTGAAGGAAATTTGTTTGAAATGGATTTTGAAAGTGATATAGCATTGAAATCACTTGGATGATTGGAAAATAATTCTGATGATGACGGCCGCATCATCAGTATTCATTTTCGAATTCCTAAGTGATGGATTGCTACCAAATTGACTTGTTCAGAAAGCTAGTTGTTTTTGAAAATTTCTAAGGAAATTTGCTGGGAATAAAACCAGGATTGGTTTAAATTTTGAGAAGTGTGATTTGAGATGTTGGAGATTTCAAAATGTTTTGAAACCAAAAGCCGGTATTTTAAAAATCCCGATAAGATGGGTTATAAGCTTATAAGTTAGGATATTCTTTTAAATCAGGAAGGATAAATAAGCTTTGAATGTTGGAATTTAAATTTAAAAGAAAAGTTAAAAATGGAATTAACTTGGATTTGGAAATAAAGATTTGATTGGATTGAGATTGATTGAATAAGTTGAAAATAATATCCAGTGTATTCGAATTAAGTTGAAATCGAATTGGATTAAATAATTCTGAGTTAAAATTAAACTGAATTGGAATAGGAATTCAATTAAGATATAGAATGGAATTAGATTCTTACCTGAATAAATGGAAATTAAATTGGGTAAGGATTGAATTGAAGTAAATAAGTTAGAATAACTTGTAAAGGAATAAAAATCCATAGAAATAAAATATGCTTGGACTATAAATAAATAGCAGGCTTGAGTTAAAAGTAATGGATGAATATATTCAAGCCTAGAATGAGTGTGATTGCATGACATATAAGTTGTAACTTATAAAATTTAAAATGGAATACAATGCCCAAAATCAATATTTTGATAAATTGAGAAATGAAATGAGGATCCAAACTTGAAGTATAAAATAAATATTGAACTTACGAAAATTAAATGGAGTGATATTTGGAATAAAACTTCAAGTGTTGGATTATGAATAAGGGGAGAACTAATTGGATAATAAATTAGTTAATGGAATCGAATGGTAAGTTTATGATGAGGTTGGAAATAAACTCAAGTTATAAATTAAAATTGATTCAAATTGTTGATGAAGTGAAAGTAATTGAGAATGAGGTTGAATTGTGAGTTAGTAAATTGGATGGTAAATTAAAAGTGAATAATAGAATCAGAAATTGAGTTATTAATTAAAATTAGACTTGAAGTGTAAACAAAGTAAATATAATTAGGGAAGTATAGAATAAGAATGAAATGGATTAAAATAGTAATGGGATGAATTGCAAATAAAAATCCGAATAAGTGGAAATAAATTGGAAATGGCCATGTAATAAATTGGATGAACTGAATCTGAAAGGTAAATTTGATAATAACCAATCAAATGAAATTGCAAATTTAAAATGAGATTGGATTGAAATAGAATCAAGTTAAATTAAAAAGAGAACTTGTTTGCAAAATGAGAATGAGCATAAGTTTAAAATTTGAATAAACCGAAGGAAATTGACTTAAGCTAAATGAATGAAGGAGAGTTGAATTGAATTCAACTTAAACAAAATTTAATAATATTGGATTAGTTTTAAATCAAGTGAAAATAAATTTTTAATCAAAATAAAATTCGGTGAGTTATGAATAATATTAATGGAATGAAATTCCAGAATAAATAATTGTAAACCATTTAAAATTATTAAGGGATTGAAATAACTTGAGACAATAAGGAAAATAGAATGTTTCGAGTTTATTAGAATGGTTTAAGTGAATGTGGATAAACTAATTATATTAAATAAATGATGGAATAAATAAGAATCAAATGAAATGTAAATGAATGGATTGTGGATGAAATTCAAATAGAGTGTGTCGAGCTAAATAAATGGTCGTGAATGAATTGAAATTAAAAGGAAATTTAATTGGCAATGAAGATGAACCAAAATTGTTAATGGTTTTGAATGAACTGGTTTGGATAATGCAGTGAGATGCAAAGTGAATGGATTCAAATCTGAAATGCAATGAAAATGAGAATATATGGATCGTGAATAAATTTAAAAACGGAAAAGAATTGAGTTAAAATCCCTTTAAAATGGTTATAAGCCATGAATGCTTATTTATTCACATAAATATCGTCAAATTGCGAAGAATAAATTATCATTGGATGTAAATGGAAGTAATTAAAATTCTATGAGTCGATAGAAGTAAAATAAATTGATTTGGAAGCAATTGAATTAACTATGAGTTCAGTTTGCTTAAAAATAAATTAAATGTAAGCAATTGAGTTTTAAACCATTCGAATTGATGAAGTTGTGTACGAATGGATTGGAAACCATTCAAATTGCATAAAAATGGTTTATGAATTAATTGAAAGCAGTTGAATCAGCATGGAAACTATATAAATTGCTTACGGAAAAATGTTTGGTGTGAATTGCTTTTAGAATTCATATGTTTTAACTATTATAAATAAGTGAAATGTAGTTAAACTGCATATATTTGGCACTTACATGTTTAAATTGAGTAAGTACAGGTATCTGGAAATCGTGTGGCTGGATTTGGTTGTGCTATTTGCTAATAATAATAAGCTGCTTGCTTAAAATGCTAAATAAGGTACGCCTACGCAATTAAAATAGGAAATATGAACTGTATTTGATTTTTCCGACCGGGTGGGTCGATGTATATATATTTATCTCTTTTGTCAAATTGCAAAAGCTCCTCCGTACAAAGGGGACTCTGCCAAAATTTTTCAGAAATTTTGGGAGTTAGAAATTTTTTTGAAAATTTTTGGAAAATTTTGTTACCGACATACAAATTCAAATTGGAAACTAAAATAAGTTAGTAAATGAAACTAATTTAAAGTGATGACATGAATTAGTAATAAATGACAAATAAAATTTATATATATAGAGTTAAAGATAAATTGAATTCATTTGCAAATGAAAGTATCAATTTGAATAGGATAGATATAAACTAAAATGGTAAGGTGAAAATAAATAAAGGAACATATAAAATGCTTATACTAAACTCAAGAAAGGTAAGGGTCAATTCTAAATTGGAAATTTAATATTGCACATAGATTCTAAATTGATATTTGGATAAATAGATATTGATATTGGTAAGGAAGTCAATAAAATGTTTTGAAGTGTTGTGATTGAATATTACTGCTTAGTCGGATATGCAGGTAATATAAAGTGAAAAGAGAATTGATTTTGATTTCAGAAGATAAATTTGAATTGCCCGACAAAAGGTATGTATTTAAATTTGGTATGAAATTTGATTGGAATTTGGATTGAGCCACTTGGCCTTTTGTTTTCTTTTGGATTTGGGAGGCCGTAGAGCCATTTTGTAGTTGTACCGAGCTAGCCGCGCAAAGGAGACGCTGACGAAATTTTTCGGAAATTTAGAGAGTTAGAAAAGTTTTGAGAAAATTTTGATAATTCAAAATTTGGTTTTAAATTGAAACTTGAATGGTTAAACAAATGGTATGGTTTGGAACTAGAGAAAGGTTTGGAAGTTAGTAAGAAAGATAATGAGTCTTTTATATAAAAGATAATTGATAAGATGTTGAATTGTTAGAAAACTGTTTGGTTTAGGGAAATAATAAACGGGTATTGAATCATTCTTCCTAACTAGTAATTTCGGGGACGAAATTCTTTTAAGGGGGGAGGAATGTGACGACCCGTAATTTTCAAGCATTTGTAGTCGGGATATTTAATTGATTTTAAATATTTAAGGTTAATTATTAACTTAAATCATGAATATCATAATTTATTTGACAATTAAATTGTTGAATTAAATAATTTGAAGTTGGGTAAGTTACTGAATCTGGAATTATAAGCCTATGAAAAATAATTTGAAGGCTTGTAGAATTTATATTGATAATACTGAAGAGAATAGAAGTGATTAAATCAAATTTAAAAATGGTTTGTTAAGTTTTAAAATTTATATCGTTCGAATTGAATTTAAAATAGCCTTCCGAGGCACCGTCTCGGAATTTAGCGAAACCTATTTCATTTGGTCCGTAATATTGTATTATTATCAGATTTCAATTTTCGGAGTGTTTGGGGTTGTTGTGTGAGCGTACGTTATATAAACGCGCTGAAATTTATATCGAATCAAATTTAATAACTAAGTACCTTAACGAGATATTTTTGAATATAAAAATATAAATTTTTATCAGCAGCCAACCTAACTCTGTAAAGCCGACATGATGAAACCATCGTACACGCGAATATCTCTTCATGTTCCCTCTATTCTCTCTGCAGGTTCGTGCTTTAGCGTCTTGTTCAAGCTTTTCAAAGAGAATTATAATTAAGGGCCGAATCTTTAGAATCCTTATTCTTAAATCAATCGAAGCTATAAAAAAAAGGGGGACAGGGGGGAACTCGCGTACTCGAATGCGAGGAAATCGAGTTACCATCATGGTCGCTCGCATACTCACCCCAACTTCCAGGTGAATCGATTCGACTCGGAGGAGTCGCGCGCGTGCAGTTACACTTACGAGGGAAATCACGAGTATGAGTCGTCTCATTGAGGTGCAACGGTGCCAACGTTCGAGTGGCTGAAGTCACGTTGTCGTGCTGGGTGGTTGAAATTGAGGGCATGGCCGGAGTTTGTTCGATTTGGGGATCGCGAACAGTGAGTCGAGCACGCGTGGGCTAGAGATTCGCGATTAGGGTTTGGAGCTGCTCGCGTAGGGCCAGCGTTCAAGGAGGATCGGAGGTGGTTTTTGTGGCGGAGTAGGGTCAGACTCGCGAACTGGAAGGTGAGTATTTGTTCCTTTCCATCTTTCGGTTAATTCAAAAGGAAAAAAAAACCTATTTACAGAGAAGGAATTCTAGTATAGGAGATTTATGTACAAGTATAAATAAATATAACATGTATTTATAGTTTAGGTAACAGAGAAAAATAGAAAGAGTAACTCAACATTTGACGTTACAGTGAGGTAAAAGGGGAAATAATTTGTACAACGGAAATTTAGTTTTTATTTAAATTATTAATAAATTAAATCATTAGTATAAATTAAATCTTTAGTTCTAATTAAGTTTATTTAAAAAGTGATTAATTGGTTGGTTAATTCAAATAGTAATGAATCACGAATTGTTTATACAAGGTTTGAAAATCATGGGAGAAAATCAGGTCAGGTTGGATGGGATTACAAACAAGAAGGTGAGTTAATCTCACTCAGTTTAAAATTTAATTTAAAATGATTAAATTTAAACAATTGTTTGAATGGTTTAATGAATCGATGAGATATAGTATGATATTTTGGACTTGGTATATTATATTGTGCTGACGTTTGTGGATGCAGGGAAAAAACAGGTTGGAGGGATCCAACTGGGTCCCTCATCATATATATATATATTGTTTATTTATTCGCTGTTATGCTTTGTGGATATTCTGTGATGAATTATATTGAAATATTGAATGCTATAGTTGCTTGGATATATTTTGGACTCTGAGTTATCAAATTATATAGCATTGGATTTTTGGAAAGAAAAAAAAATAAAAAGAGTAAATTTTTAAGAAAATAATTATAAAGAATGTGAGTAAACTAAACTGAATTGGATAAGAATATTAGTGTTTTCAAAACGCTAATTTATAAATTATGTGTGTGCAAAGAAATTTATGAATAAACAGAAAGTTAAGAAAAACTCAAACTTCAATGTTACTGTTTAAAAGAATAAAATAATTATTTTAAATTTAGGATTTAAATTATTTAAGAAAAATAAAGAAGGAATTGGGAATAACCTGAAATTTGTATATTTCAGCTGAAGGATTTAAAATCAAACTGAAAATAATAATAAAGTCCATAATTAATTGAATTTCGAAATGAACTTATAAGCAAAGAAATTTATTTCAAAGGAAATAAATTGGGAATCAATTTGGAAAATTGATTTAAGTGGTTGGAATTGAAATTCTCCCTGGATAACTAAGTACATCTTCAAGTAAATTTTTAAATATAAGTTAATAGTTTTAAAATTTGTTTTAAAAGGTATGTTTTGAAAATTTATTATTTCTAATATTTAAATTCAAAAGTAAGTATTTCCTCAAATCTATTATAGTAGTAACTATTTTAAAAAATGACCTAGTATTTTGTTTTCAAAAGTGAAAATCTAGTTTTATATTCTATTAAGTAACTTTATTTTCAAATACTCATATAGTATGTATTTTACAAAATATTGAAGCAATTTAACTTAAATGTTTAAAAGTATATATTTTCAAAGTAAAGTGTTTTAAATTATTTTAAAAATCTAGTTTTGTGCTTGGTAATTTCAGAGGAAATATAAAATATTTGGGAAAGTTGATTCTGAGAAGAAAGATGGTTTGAAACTGTTTTCAAAGGATTGAAAATAGAAATATATCTTATGAAGATATTTTTGAGATTAATAAATAATTTGGAAAATTATTTATTGTTTGTTGGTTGTTTTGTGAATATAATTGATAGTTAAATCACCGACTATCAATATTGGACAAATACGTTGATCGTTTCGAAGAGACTGGGATCGAGATTTATTTCTCGAAAACCACTTCGATCCGGTTTGTACGATTCGTGTAAACGATTTTGGAATCGAAGATGGAGCAGTGAAGTGCAAGGGCTAGTCGCTGCTAATCCTGAGGATATTTCCAAAACGGATGTAGTAGGAATAGTGCCTTCGGTTCCGTTCGAACCCGGGACGGACTTGTATGGATGAATGCTTGCGAAACATCGTCAGGTGGACGATGGGCATTCTAAGGGATATGTTCTATAAAGGTAACGCTTAGCCTCAAGCTTCATCAAATGGGAATGACTGAAAATCAAGGGATATGCAGCAAGGTTAGGTGGGTCATGCCCAAGCAGGACAAGATATTTCCCCTGTCTAGATGTCCCTTATATATTACGACTTAGTGGGTGGTTGGTCGTGCTAACCACGGGGTCTATCTTGTTCGGGACTGTTCAGTAAGGAATGGTTCCGGCCTTGTGTTGCAGGGGATGAAGGGAGTAATCCTCGGTACGGTAATCTAGGCCCCGTACTATGACAGGTTGTACCCCAGTGCCTAGTCATTGTTGGAAATCCATTCTCCCTACGAGCCTTGTACGAGTTTTGTTTGTATTACCCACTTTTGTGGCTAGTAGCTGGAATTTAATGAATGTAACAATTTCGGCTATTTTATAAGTATTTGTATATAGACCCTATTATAATATCAGTGGATTTCTATAAAAATTGTTTTAGCTATCGTAAGGTAAAAACCCGACATGTTTATTTGTGGCGTGGTCTTACGAGATGCTTTTGTTTTCAAAGGATTTTTGAAACTTTAATAATCAATTGGGTGTGATTTTCTCACGCTGGTAATCCAGACTGACTCGAGTGTTATTTAACTGTAATGCTCGGGTCAGACCGAGTATTATAGGATACAGGATATGATACTATGGAGCTTAGGAGACGAGCTGGATGACGACACGTACTCTCGTACTTATTTATATATATTCCGCTATGTTGAGTTGTTGAGTATCCATTGTATGTTATTGATGTGAGCTGTGATTGATGTACTCTGATGATGTAATGTATGTAAACAGATATATTTGATTTTGAGTAAAGATTATTTACCCTCTATTATATTTTATTCCGCTGCGATGGTTAGATTCTGATATTGATTTTGTTTTCTCTTCTTCTACCTCTTCTTCTTTAACCCAAATGGTTCGTATTTCTGTACAACTTGAGTTGATTGTTGTAGAATAATGTTGACTCAAGGGGTACAGATTTGCGGGTCGTTACAGTATCACACAGTATATAAAGTAGGCAACAAACATAGTGTCCATCACACACACTTGCAATCTCACTGAAGTGCTTCTAATTTACGATAACTCTTTCAAATGCTCAACTCATTCCCCACGCCGCAGATGGTTAAGGACACACAGATGTCTAAAATAGATACACACAAACTACCTTAGGTACACACAGGCTACCTTGTCTTAATAATGAGTATCATAACCACAGAGTCATCCATCTATCCCTTAGAACAAGCGTTGATAGAAGAATTCCCTCACAGATGCCCAACTCATGCCTACTCAGATGGCTAAGGACTAGACATGCACAGACATCCAAACACATGGGAACACAAAGTCTACCCTAGGTACATGTAGACTACTCTGTCATACTCACGAGCATCACAACCTCATGTTCTACTCTAGAGGTAACATGTAGAACTCATCATTTCAGTCCACCACCAAATGGGATAGTAACTCACCACATTTAGTCGTCGAAGTCATCTTACTTCGTTGGTTGCCATTCCAAAGTCATTTGGAGTCAACCTTGGATCCTCCATCCTTACCCCACACTAACCCCCAAGACCACAAAGCAACCCCAAGTCTTGCCCTTAAGTTAACACTCTAAAAGCCTACTAAATGTTCTGTTTGGCCTAAAATCATGCTCCCACTGAACAGAAGCAACACTGAACAACATATATAGTTCAGCTCCTCCTAACATCGAACCAATAATTGTCGGATAGGATTTTCTTGTTCGGTCCTTTATCAGTTGAACTAAGTTCCAAAAAGGATTTCTTGTTCCACTAACTGAACCATGTTCTTACCATACAAAATTTCTTGTTCGGTCCTTCACCAACTGAACTAGCTCAATTTCAAACCAAATTTTCTCCTTCCTGAAGCCAATCGTCAGACCACCCTATGGTGGACCAAACTTCAGTAAATCAAAATCTGAAGCTTGCTCAACACAACATCATGATGATTCCATTGCCACACTCTACATTTCAACCTTCATAAATCGCTTATGCAACGATACGACACCAAACTCTCTAGAGTCGATCCATTGAAGTCTGATTCCGCAGTTCCTACCTCTAGTTCACTTCTCTGAGAGCCTTCAACTATGCCAGCATACAAACACCATACATGTACGAAATAACATTCAAACATGCAAATTGAAAAATCAATCATAGCGACCATTATAGACTATGTTTACAACATAGCATAACATATAGTAAGGCTAATATATAGCCAAATAACAAATTTAGAACGCCAAAAATCCATTTATTCACGTTTTTACTACATGTGGGGTTTTAAAATAGCATTAAAACTTAATTTTGACTTTAAAAATGGATGCAAAACATGTTAAACCAATAAATACATACGTAGCAAGGTGAGAGATGATAATCACTCACCAAAACCACTACAATCCATGTTTTTCACATAAATAGAGGGAAAATTCAAAAATCAATAACTAAATCCCAAGATTTCTTCTCCAAAAATGTGGATATGAAAATCTCTAATGAATCCTCTTACTAATCTACCTTTAGTTTATGATCTAAACTTGACTTGGAGGTGAAAAGAGAAGCCTTTAGGAGGAGAATGAGTTAATAGAGCCTTAGATCTATTTAGGAAGAGGTAAAATAGATTTAGGAACGGTGGTTCAACCAAATAGTCTTCAAACCCAAAATGGGCTAATGAGCTTGCCTCAAAAATTCACTAATTATATGCTAAGCTACTCCAAAAATTATCAAACTTCAAATAGTGATATCATCTAGTTAGAAGATCCAAATTGCTATTATGATCACTCTATGGAAAGGAAAACCATTCCAATGGAAATCGTCTTAGACGCTGATTAGACTTCTATCAAAAGTTATAACCATTACAGGTTTTAAGGGGTAGAATCATCTGGAAAAATTACAAATATAAGAAATATCACTAATAGGTATTTCTTAAAGTTATTGAGTCACAAGGTCTCATATGAGTTTGAAAATATTATTTTACGCTTCCCCGTTACTTAAAACACGGGTCGTTAAACTATTCCTCAAGTAAAGTCCAAGATCATATTTTGATAATATACTTGGAATCCACTTCGGATTTGCGCATCGTACCGTATCATGGATTCAATGCTCTTAATGGTTTAGTTGACACTTGAGGATTACCTATTCTCGATATTGGTAAGAAACTCATAGTCTCTTTTAAATATGAGATTACTTATTAAACACTCTAATGCGATGTGTACGGCTAGATTATGTTAATTTCATTTCATCTCATGCAATTAGTTTTATCTTTAGATCATATCCAAGTCCATTTTGCTGCTAATAATTTCCCCATGAAATTCCATTGCTGTGAAGTTTATATTTTTAAAACAAAAGTTTTTTCTCTATGCAGCGGAATACGTATTCATAAACACTTTATGAATTGCCTTATATATAAAAAATGATTATTTAATTTATGATACTTATGTTTAAAACATAAGTTAGTCATCCAATGGTGATTGTTAGAAATTTTTTTTTGGCGATTCACAAGATTCCTCACGTATAATCATTACGTTTAGTCTTTCAACTCATATAACTTGCCAACTCCATATCCTATGTATATTGGGATTTTTTTAAACCCTTACTTTGTATGAACTTGTAAACTATTATTTGGATGCAACTAGTTTTAACCTTATATACTACTCTTAAATATATGACCTTATAGAAAGAAGTTAAACCATATTCGCTCACCGTTAATCATACTTTGTTCAACAAAGTTCGATTACTCCTTATCGATATATTATTATGTATCATATGGTGGAGTGACCATTGAGATAGAAACTTTATTTATTCTTATTTTCATTTAAAACACTTTCCAATTACTCACCAATTTAATCAAATCTAACATTCTTATTTTCGACTTCATGTTATTTTATTTACTTTCGTTTAATATTTTATAAACTCATCATTAACATACCACATGTGTATCATATACACATGTTCATGTTATGATAATTCATTAGTGAATACAACAAAGTATGTGGAACCATTTTGGAATTAACAGGCATTCAATTGCATACATCTATATGTATCAATATGTAGAGTTCATTAACTCTTATGATGTTCCCACGGAATGGATGCTTTGCACTTAATTGTTCGAGATATAATTTACTAGTACCAAATGACTCATTATCATATAATAAAAATTATTTCTCAAAATTTATGGATTAGTCCACAATTGCAAATAAATTTAGGCACTTCTGTATTTTCCAATACATCACAAATACTAATACTACGATTTTATTTCATAAGGAATATTTATAATATTCGTATGAAATAAAACTACGTCTATTTTTCAATTAATAATGAAAATAATAATTATTTCATTAACAATGTTTGGTACATTTTGCGAAAACAATTTTTATAACTTGATGCGACCATATTGACATGCTCCCACCATTTCTTCCATTACAACAATAGCATATGAAATATGAAGCTCCATTCAACCACTTAATATAGGCTGTTTATTCTATTTACTGTAACTAATTTACAATTAAAAATTTGCGGATCACGTGTCTTAAACTTAAAGAATAAATATCATAGAAAACAATTTTTTATTTGAAAATGCTTTTCAAAATTACAATAATACTTCTTATTCCAATGTTAAATATCTATTATTATTCCAATGTAATTTCTCAGTTCTTGTTTTTGATGTTTCTTTATGAAGCAGAAATGGCCATTCACTATTTTCGTCCCAACCGTGCCTTAAGTTACGTCCACTCTTATACATTCGATTTCCTTTTAAACAGTCAATAGTTCAAAGGAAATCCTTATTATAATATCATAATGAAATCTTTACAAAAGTGCATTTGATCATCCTTAACTTCTAAGGATATCCAATAAATTGCACTTTGTGTAAACTGATCAAACTGACATTTCAAAATTTGAATTCTTAGATCTATCATGTATCCTTTAGTTCATTGTTATATTTAACACAACAAGATCATTATTGTATTCAATCATATTGAATAACACTATGGTTTATTTGCTTATTTCAAATGAAATTATTTCATCGAAGTATTGTACATTGAGAATTTGTGACATAACATTTATATATGTTATATATGAATTAAATATTCATATTCTTGTATTGCATTTAGAGTTCAAAACTTATTGAAGATAATACATAGTCTTGGGAAAGTAAACTTGTAAGTGACAAAGTTACGAACATATTTAGTTGTTGTATAATTAGGTGCTTACATAGGTCCACATGCAAAAATTAATTGGTAAGTAGATTTTATATTTCTATGTGTCAATAATAACTGTAACATCCCGCCTTTTCGTACGCTTCAAATCAACACACATGCCGATTCAAACCATACGGAAGGGCGGATTGTTATGGGGTAAATAAGAAAAACAGAGAAGAAATAAAATAAAACAGAATCTCACAGCGGAAGGATAAAATATAATAATCAATATATAGTTCATAAAACTGTTTACAAAACATTTGCTTCTTCTTTATACAATAAATATCAGAGTTCACATACTAATAAATATCAATGCAGCGGAATTAAATGGTGTAGTGGAATAATATAGAAGATAATAGTAATACAAATCTTCGTCTTCGTCCTCCAGAGCAAAATCTTCAAATCCTGAATGCTCGGACTGAGCCGAGCGAATTTGAAAAGACAAAACACTCGAGTCAGAATTAAATGATCTTATGTGAGTTAAATTAAAAGAAATAAATATGAGTGCAGTAACTCAAGATATGCTTGGGATTTACATCTCCTAAGGATCCGTTAAACTATTTACTATGTAGTATATTGTGCTATTATAATAATGTCTAATTGTAAAATAAACTTACCTTTTTCTTAGCATTAAGGGGTTACCCATATAGCCCTTAACACATAATAGTCCAGTAGTCTATCCAGTATCAGCGCATCTCCAGATCGGGAGACTACCCTAAATACTCCACAGGCTACGGGAGAAAACCAAACTCGTACAAGGCGCGATAGGGTAGGTGACACGGCACAACTAGGCAATGCCAGGGTAGATATACCAATTATGCTTCCGGGTCGGTGGTAATGCGTAGCACGCAGCTACCGCCCACCTCAGACAAACTCCCTAAATCAAAGAAATCAAAAGTGAAGGTGGCCACCGAATCAATCCAAAGTCAGAGTATAGTATCGAAGGGAAGTGTCTAATCAAAGGTGCTACCTTATTAACCCGTCGATCGCTCCTGTTTTAGCTACCTTATGCCAACTCACGGGAGTTGGGTCCATGTATTTACCTCAGAGGAAACGCCACCACCATCCTACTTCATTCTGGAATCTCCACTGCGTACACGGTTGTTAAAGTGGGTTTCGGAGTTGGCAGAGAGTATGACAACTTCCGATCTCGGTCTCTTCAACAACCAAACGTTATTATAACACCGCGGTCTTTAAAAAATAGTTTATACTTTAAAACCAGAATCTAATTATCCATTTCAAACCCATAAATATGATATCATTTCCATTTCCAAAATAACTCATTTTTGGTTTTATTTTATAAAAACCCAAATCAATAATATCATTTTTATTTCAAATATATTTCTTTTCCAAAATCATACTGCTTTAAAATTTATAATATTTGGAGACCAAACATTTGAATTATAACTTCCAAAACATAATACTTCGAAATTCATAGTTTTAAAACCATAACCTCTAAAACTTGAATGGTTTGGATATTCAACAGTATGTAAAATAGTTTATTTTAAATTACTTTATAAAGTAAGTAATTTCCATGCCTTTCCCATTTATTCACTTTAAATTAAGTCTAAACCCATAAATCTAGATTCTCTTTCAGTTTCAATAAAACACTTCGATTCCAATATATTTCAAACTTTGAGTATTTAATAATTTCAAAACTAAGGTTGGAAATTTTCTATTCAACCATTCATTATTCTATATTTTAGTCTAAAATATTTACATAATAAATCCATAATCATTTTAAATAAAACTCAAATTACTAACAACTAAATATTTCCTTCAATTTATTTATACTAGAAATATTCATTTGATTTATCTTGAACAAAAATCCAGTTATAAATATCATACCTTTAAATTTCCAATCTTAATAAGTTTACATCAACTTATGGAGTTAAATTTTAAAATAAGCTCAATTCCAAATAAATTTCCGATTTATCTTCCAATCTTAATTGATTTGAATCCTTTAATACTCTATATATATACAATATCTTAAACCTATACTAAATCATATAATATAAATTATCAAACTCCATTATTCAACTTATTCATTTTTATTTAACAGATTTATACATAGCTTAAATTCAAAAATTTAACTATATATGTATATATAAAATAATATTTATAAAATATCAAAATTTAATATTTATTAAACCATATCCTATCCAAACCAAAGAAGTCATTTTCAAAATAATTATATACATAGACCGACAGTGTCTGTATAAAATTTTCTATCCTATGGTTAAGTGATACGGATATTTATCATTTCAATCCGTAATTTGAAATAAAAATTACGGTTATATATCATTTCAAGCTGTAATCCCGAAAGAAATGAAATGCATAACAACTTATAGTTAATATAAATAAACATCCATTCATCCATCAAAATCATACATCCATTTATCACAATCATCATCCAAATTCAAACAATATATCAATATATAACAGGTGATAAATAACTGGTGTCAACTATCAATTTATATTCAAAAACAAACTATAATTGTTTAACTGGTAGTTTATAGCAATAAAAATAAATATAAATTTAACTGGCAGTAAATATGCAATAAATAATAAATAGCAATTTAATTAAATAAATGCAATTAACTGAGATGATGATTAAAAATAGGCCAAACAAACATAAATAAATTTCAAATAACATCATATATCAATTTAACAAACATAAGAAATTTTAGAAGTTGTGAGTGGGTTAAAACACTCACCTTTTGAATTTAAATTGAATCTAAATTCAATTTAAATCCAAAAATTTGACAGTCTCCAAATCCGTCCAAACCAGCGTCAACTAATCCGGAATTCCAATACGAACCTAGCAGAGAAAACCGCGCGTGAATTGGATATTGTATGTGAACGTTATTGATGTTATAACATTAGAAATTAAAATATAAATAAACAACAAATTTATAAAATACGAGCCAATAGAAACATGCCATGCAACACTGCAGAAACCCTATCTCTACTGTAACATCGCGTGCGAAATCATGTTCCAGCCGCCACTAAAAACGACGCGTCTATCCCTATTAGCCGCGCCTACAACCAGTTTTCCCCCGATCCACGTGCGCCGATGTCCTCCTCACCCCGAGCTGCTCCAACCACCATGCTCTCGACACCTCCGCCTTCCCCTGGCGAACCTCACCGCCGCCACGTTTTCGAAGCAACCACGACCAAATTTGTCAACTTCGACCCCCATGAACCGCATGGATTAGCTCAGCGCATCGATCTCTACAAGCCCATACAACCTGATCGAACCTAGGACGAAGATCCATCGTCAAATCCAATACCCACATACGAACAGTCGAAACTAAACGTCCAATTTCTGGTCAAACCACAACCCGAATCAAAAAATGAATTACGCCATTGAATTTTGCTCGTCGAGAGCATCAACATATATTTTTTTGAATTTTTTCTGAGGACTTTGAATTTTTGACTTTTGATTTTGAATTGTAATTGGATGTAGGGTTTGCATCCATTGAGGAAGAGGAGGAGCTGATGAAATTTACACGTAGAAAAATGAGAATAGGCGGAGGCTAGGGTTTATTAGGGTATTTATAGATAAAGTTGAAAAATAGATGGATCGGGTTGATAGATATACGTGCTGCCGCTAACGTGTCCCAAAAAGCCCGTTCTGACCCCGAAACGAAATTGGGTAAACTCATATATCAAAATAGGTGTTTTAAAATAATTTAAACGCGATGGAAAAATTTTCACGTCCAAATTCCATCGTATGAAGAAGTTATGCTGAAATTAATATTTTCAAATTGATTTCAATTTCGATTTCAAGGCGTTTCGCCTTCTTACGATCAAACGACAAGTCCAATCGCTACGAAGCTTGAAATCCTACAATAATTCACCGTTACAGATCCGATGAAACTTGTTTCATCGAAATCCGAGTCAGTGGCCAAAATGGCTATTTTTATATTAATTAAATAAATTAATTAAATCAAATTTCGCGTTAAAATTTTGAAATTTGCAATGTTTATCATTTTATAATTTTTAAACATTTAAAATGATTTAACAATTTTTAAAAGACAATCTATTTAAAGATTAATCAATATAAATCTTCAATTTCATAAAATTCAACATTATAGATAAATTTCCAAAATTTCCTTTAAATTGAATTAATTCATAATTATTCCATTCATAAATTTCAAATAGAAGGGTTTACCATTGGATTTAAAATTATTACAGAAATATTTCCTAATTTCAACTTAATTTTTAAATTCAACGTAATAATTAAATATTTGATTTCATTCATTGGCAATAAATCCAACTATTATAAATTAAATAAATTAACTCACTATTAAAGATTTAAATTCTATAATTCATAAATTTCATCATCTTGATTTACTTATTAATTTATAATTCTTTAAGCCAATTCCAATCTCAATTTAAAGTAACTTAATTTACCCATTATAGAATTTATTTCAATTTCTCAAAATAACCCCTTTATTATAAATTGAATCCCATTTACTTTAATAAGTTTCCAATTAAACGGACTAGATTCAATTTCAACCTTTAACTTACACTTAAGTTTAGGTTATAGTCAATTTATAACGTATTACTTTTTTAGTTATAAATTTACATAATTCTCGTATTAATTTCTCAATTAATCATAATTATTAATGTAACGCTTATAATTAATACCGACATTGTAATTACTCAACATTTAAATGAACATTATTACAAATAAATTCATTGACCAATTAATTAGGAAATTTATAATAGTTGTTATCCTACCTTTAAATTTATTTCCTAATAACGTACTACCTAATCTCCTTTAATTGCAAATTTGAATTCCAACCTTTATTTAACATACTAAATATAATAAATAACATATATAGATTGTTACCAATTTCCCTTTTCTTTCATTTCTATGTTTATTACTTGACGACACCGGTTAATATTCTATATATACGCCAATTTAATAGTCAAACATGCATTTTAGATTATTTTCTATAATTGGAAATTTTTGCAAGTTCATAAAATTAAATTTCGCATTGTTTCTATTAAATTCTCATTCACACTTCTCACATTAATGTAACTTTTATTTATTTTATTAACATTTATTTCAAATTCAAATTCCATCTACTGATTTAGCAGGTAATTTATAATATAGGCTTACCAGCCAAATATTTCACCAATTGTCATACTCTGAATGGGGTTAGCATAAATTTCAAAATTTATCTAATTTTTACACTGAGATAACATTTAAGTGCCTTAAATGAAATTAAATTCTGAATTTATTTAATGCAATAAATTTTGACCTTTACCAATTTAATACATTCATTAATTTTTACCTATTTTATATTTTATAACTAAGTGCAACATTTGTACACTATTTCATTTAATTGCAACTTCATTTTACATTGTAAACTTTTATTTACAATTGCTACCTAAAATTTCTAACATTACATTTCATTGTAAATAAAATTTATATTTCATACCAAATTAAATTACAAAGTTCCAAATTAAATTAACTAATTATTTATTGAAAATTTCTGGGTCGTTACAATAATTCAATTCATTTATATATTTTAATTGATAAACATTTGATTAATTTTATTAATTGCATTAATTTATCGATGTAGATTATTTTAACTTTACATATAGCAAATGCTCTTATAATATTAGAAAGATTAATTATCACCATTTCGTTTTTCTAATAAGGCTTAGATTAGTCCTTTATATTTCTCCAAACCTTAGGACTACATATAAGTCTCTCGACTTCGCTGTTGGGTGTTAGGTGTAACGACTCGGAATTTCACTACTTTGATTTGTGAATATTTAATTAATTTTAAATATTCAAATAAATGGTTTTATAATGAAAATAAAACTCTTTTTAATAACAAATAATAATGGTGAAATAATTTCTAAATTTTTTTACAAAAATATATAGTTTGATGAAAAACAGAATATGTGACCAGAAACTGTTTTTTGAATTTTCAACATTTCATCGTGTAAAAGTTGTTTGAAATGTTATGCACACTTTTTCTTGCTTCGAGCTTAGATGCTTCAAAATTTTATTTTTTGCAAGAGTGTTTTTGAACCTATATTTTGATGTTCGAAAATATCCCTCACTGTTTTAGCCATAACTTCCTCAATTTTTTTTTTTGAGTAACTCTTTTTTAAATGATAGAGGAAAGAATAATCTAAAACTTTCCTTTTAACCACTTTTCCAAAATTCGAGAGGAAAATGTCCAAAAGTCGAGTGCAAAATGACCCATTTTCAAGAAGAATTTGTGGTTTTTCAAGATTTCCAAGCGCTAAAGTATTTCAAGTTTTCGAAACCTTTGGTGAGTAAACTGCTTAACTTTTTAGGAAGAATTTGCTTATATATATATATATATGTGTGTGTGTGTTAGTTATGTGGTTATATATATATATAAATAAATAATTGTTTGGTTTGAATTGTGATATTGTTTAGATATGTTGGTTATAAAATGGTTGTGATTGTTGGTTATGTTTGGTGATGATATGATTTGGTATAGTTAAACTTGGATATGTCGTATTTGTTAATCTTTTCCTGAAGCTAAAGCAAGTAAGCTTGTAAACTAGTTAGTAAAGTGAAATTATGGGTATCCATAGCGAAAGTCGCTATGGATACAGTTCGCTTAAAATTTGGGTTTTCGCAAAGTTTGGTTTTTATACTTCAAATATTTTTGTGAATATTTTATAAACTAAATAATAATGTTTTTAAAAGTTAATTAAAGATTTAATAATTAATTGTTAATTAATTAGGATTTAGTAATTGACAATAATTAAATGTTAAAAAGATTTATTAACTTTACTTAAATAAATATTAATTCTTAATTAATTATCCTTTGAAGTTAAGATTTATTTTAATTAATTGTTAATTAAGTATGGGTTAAGTAAATTATTTATATTTAATTTATCATTAATTAAATATAGGGTTAATTACTAATCAAGGGTTTAATTATTTGATTAAAGATTTAATTTATAATAAATTATTTATAAAAGGTTTAATTTATTATTTAAATTTAATTAAATATTATTTAATTGAGATTAATTAACATTTAATTATTATTGAAGGTTTAATTTGGGCTTAATTAATAGTTAATTATTATTTAACTATTTAATTAATTATGATTTAAATAACGATTTAACTTATAATTAATTATTCTTTTAAAAAGGTTTTTTTCCTTTGGTTTTCAAAAGTAAAATTGTTTAAGGTGCTTCTTTTCAAAGATGGATTTGAATACAATTAATTCAAATGTCGGTACCGTTAAGAGACCGTATAAATATGATTGAGTTATAATATAGATTATTCGTTCGTTTGTTTGTATGGACATGTGTTAGCAGAATAAATCCTCGTTCTGCTATAAATTGATTGAATTGCCTGGACATCTTTTTAGCAGGATAAAGCACCATCCTGCTATTATGTTATTTAAAAATTTATATGCTAGTTAGTTCATATTGACATGTTATTCCCTAATTTAGATATGAGTTGTATTTATATAGATGTTGACCTATGTAAATAATTGTTGAGTGAATTGAAATTGAATGGTGACTTAAATTAGTATTTTAGTAACATTGGGATTGCTAAGCCTCTTTTTGAATTACTAAAGTATGTTTTTGAATTAACTTTAATTCTTAAATCGATTTGAGTTTAAAGGTTATAAATGGTTTTCAATTTTTTCATTATTTTATAAAATTATTTTAAAATAATATCTTATTTTAAAAAGGGGTTTATTGAATAAAAGGTTTTACCTAATGTGATTTACAAATGATATCTTGAAAATGATAATATATAAAGGAGATTCTATATAGGAATTATGAAGGAAGATTTTTAAATATTTGTAAAAATAGAAAGAGATTATATAAATCATTTTAGATATATTTGAAAGACGTTTTAAATCAAGTTTGAAAAATTGTAAAGAGGTTTGAAATATGAAGTGAGCTTATAAACGAATTTTTGTACGGAACAAGTGAATGGGTTTTATAAAATAAATCGCTTTTATAGTAAGTGATGTTTTGAAAGAGAATGGTTTGGCCATTTAATATGGAATGTGAGAAGAGTGAATTTTCCTAATGTTTTTCGTAAATGTTTATATTGTTTTCCAGGTAAAAGGGATGTAAGTGGTTTGGGAAAAGTGTTTTAGAAAAGATCCTTCGATAAAGTTTTATAAAGTGATTTTATTAATTAAAGATTAATTGATAAAGTCTTAGAGGATCCCATATGGAATTTAATCAATGTTTGATTGTCTATTTATTTGATATTTAAATAATCGAATATCAAAATTGGACCAAAAAATAACTTTGGAAATATCTAAGAGAAGCATGGAAATTATACGGTATAACTACCATCTGTGTTGCTATACTGTACATATAAATTTCGTTTCGTTCTTCTAGGATAAATGTTAAGGAAACTCGTCCACTAACGGTTAGGATGTGAACTCCGCTCTTATCTTTTATCTTCTTATTTCCTGAAGAACTATGGTCAAGTTTACCAAAAATTATCGAAAGTTGTTTTGAAGAGACTGAGATCAGATCTGTTATCCAAAAACCACTTTGCTCTAACTCAAGCATTTCTAACTAAACACATCTTGAAGAATAAGGAATCGAAGATGGAGCATTAAAGTGCAAGGGCTGCTTGCTACTTGTCCTGAGGGTGATTCCAAAATGGATGTTGTAGAAGTAGTATTTTCAGTTAGTCCTTATCGGGGATAACTTGTATGAATGACTGTTGTTACTGCATTACTGCCTGGAGTGCGGTGTTAGCATTCCATGTGGAATTGCTATTCAGAAAGGTAAACGTAGCCTCAAGCCTCATCCATTGGGAAATGACTAAAATAAGGCTTGCGGCAGGGCTTAGCGGGCCCTTCCATTAGGTATGTCATCATCATTCTTGATTATCCTATTTTTATGGATTTGGTTAGGCATGAGAGATCTTGATTAAGGTTGGAAGACTGGGATGATGACATATTTAGTACTACTGGTTAAGTGGTACGCCGGCTCTGTGTGGTAAGGTACAAGATATTCTTGTCAGACCTTGATGCATTGTTCTAGAGATGTACCCATTTGAGGTTGTTCCTTACCTCGTCATAGTATGGAATCCATTCTCTAATACATGCCTTTATGGTTTTGTTTGTAAAGTTTAGTATGTTGGAATTTAATTCATGCAACAATTTCGGCTAAGATTAATAAGTATTTGTACTTTAGACATTACTATAGTATCGTTGGAGTTTGTTTAGAAATGTTTTGGTTATCATAAGGTAAAACCTGTCCTTATTTATATGCGGTGTGGTTTTACGAGATACCTTTGATTTTTAAAAGGTTTTGAAATGTAATAATCAAGCTATTTGATTTTACTCACATCAGACTCTTGTTTGACCTAGAGTTTTATTTTCTTTCCCTAAAGCTCTTGGGTGCTCAAATTTTTTATGAGCAGCCAAGTGTTCAGGTTTTTCAATGGACGCATTTTGGAGGAGCTCGGAGCGGGAGGCTTCATCCGTAGCTAGTTATTATCTTGTTTCCGCTGTATACTATATACTTTACATTTGATGTGTAACTACATGCTGTTATGACTATCCTAGGTTAGAAATTGTATTAGTGTAACTCTAATGTATCATTTTTGAAATGACTTTGTATAGAATTATGTCGATTAATATATTTTATTCCATTGTGCTATGAGATGTTTGCTTTTGGTTTCTTCTATCTTCTTTCTTTCCCCTTACGAATAGTGTTTCTGGCACTTGAATGTTAGGCATGTGATACAGTGGACATATTATTGTCGATTTTCGGTGATCGAAAATCTGGTTGATTACAGTTGGTATCAGAGATGAAGGTTAAGCGGGAACCTTGGCTTTGGTGGGGTTAACTAATTAGAGATAGGGTTCATAGTACTCCAGGATGAGTTTGAGTGTATATTATATGAGAGAATGTATTAGTTAGTGATATAAAAATGTTTTATATTGTGTTATTTGGTCGGTTGAGTGGTATATGAATTTTGGTTGATGCGTTTAGCCAACACTATCGATAGGGATTCCTAAATACTTGAGCTAGATCAACAGAAATAGCATTGTTTTGAAATTAGGGTAAACGAAATAATTTTACCCAGGATATATTTTTTATATAAAGAATGATTTTCAAAAATTGTACAGTATAGTATTTTTGAGATGTTGTTGTTGGAAGATAATTATATTTTATTATTATCATATAGGTTTTGGTTATTCATGCTCCTTCAGTTTGAGCATTGACTGTTGTGTAAATGTTTAGGTACATTCCTTTAAATGAGATGTGTCTTTTTAATTAAATAGAATTTAGCTTGAAAACTTGAGAACCTAAATCCCGATGCTTTGGAAAATTATTTTTCAATATTTTGAGAAATAATAATAGTATTTGAAAGCAATTTTTCTTAAATTATGAAATTTAAGAATGGAATTTAAGTAAGAAGTGTTTTCTTTAGATTTGTTAGGAGGAATGAGTTGTGATTGTTTTGTGATGATCGGAATAATCTTCTAAATGACGATCGAATGTTTTCCTAGGCGAACTTTGTCGTGCATTAGTAAATTATTCCCTTTATCATTTTAAAATCGAAACGAATTCAACCCAAGCGAATCCAAAGTAAATTAGTGATAAATGTCTTGTTGGGAAATGTAAATTTTTGTTTCACAAATAGGATTTTTAGTTAATTTTTTTTTAAGTTAACTAGTTCGAGTGTCTCGAGAATAACTTAAAATTCAGGGAAGTGATGTGTTTCGATGGTAAACACTTCTCTTGAGTATTACCCTTCTTGGTAAGGGAATGCATGATACTATTTGGTAGTACCCAGTTCCATAGTATTCTTTTCGAGTTACCGGGGCTATATTTATATATTTGTATAACTTAAAATATAGGGTATCGTATCATTTCAAAAAGATTTCGAAATAAAAGCCAGGTATTTGGATCTTGAGTTTTCTTAGGGAGACAAATTCAAAATGGAATAGTGGGATCAAATAGAGGTATATACTCTTAGGCTATAATGGAGTATTATCCAAGTTGAAACTAAGAGTTATATATGAAATGTTTCCATAAATGATTTAGTGAAATAGAATTGGTATTAGGGAGAACCAATATAGTAGGTTTGTAGGGTGGACGTAGATCAATTCTGCTTTTCATAGAATTTTGGTCTAAGATTCGAATATACGACTTTAAAGTATTTCCACCATTCCGAATAAGAATTTATTACTCGATTTTTGACAGTGAGCATTTGATGAGGATTTTTGGTTTGGGTCCAAAGTTTATATCGTATTTACAACTATGTAAGGAGAACAGAGGTTCCAAATCAAGGAGCCTGATCGGAGTCCGCACTAGAGAATCGTGTAAGCGATACTAGTTATGAAGTGAAGTTATGTATTCGAGTTGTGATAGAGTCAGATTTTGCATGATAATGATCTACGTACATCATATGGAATGATCTAGAGTGTTAAGTATTTCTAAATAGGTTATGAGGTGTAATTTCGGGGATGAAATTCTTTAAGGGTGAAGAATGTTACGACCCGGAATTTCACTGCTTTGATTTGCGAATATTAAGTTAATTTTAAATATTCAAATAAATGGTTTTATAATGAAAATAAAAATCTTTTTAATAATAAATAACAATGGTGAAATAGTTTTTAAAATTTGTTTACAAAAATATAGTCTGATGGAAAACAGAAAATGTGACCGGAAACTATTGTCCGAATTTTCGACGTTTCATCATGTAAAAGTTGTTTGAAATATTGTGCACACTTTCTTACACACACACATATACATATATATGAATGCATAGACTAATTATATAATATGGTTTAATATAGTATAATTAGTGTCAATTAATTTAATTAAGTTGAGATAATCATAATGTGACACTTTGGCAACCAAATAAAAAAATAAAGAGAAAATAGTCCCAACAGGGGAGACACGATTAGACTTAATGGCAACTAAAGGATATTTTCCTGTTTTTCATGATAAATTAGAAACTAAGAAAGGGGGAGACAAGGAGACATGGCATAGTGATGTGGCGCAAAGTTATGGAGGGCATGGTACAAGGGTAGTTAGGTAATTCGACTTGTCCACATAATATATATACTCATTTTCTCATTTTATTTTCATTTCTATTTATTTTTAAGCTCTCTTATTCTTCATTTTAGACTTTAATGGCCTTTAATGGCTTTCTTAGAATTCTAAAGTTTTATATTTTCAGGTTCAAACTTTTTATAACATTTTAAACTTAGTCTCAAAACTCCTTTTCCATTCAAATTCCTCTATTTTACCTGAAATGGTTTTGGATAGAACTTCTTACAAAATTCTCCAAAACTAGATTTTTTTCCAACCAATGTATATTTCTAATAGCTACAACATTATAGTTTATAACTTTTCTAGTTTCAGTCTTAGATTCTCTAAAATTTCATTTTTTGCAAGAGTGTTTTTAAACCTAGATTTTGATGTTCGAAAATACCCCTCAATGTTATGGCCACAACTTCCTCAAAAATTAAATTTTTTGAGTAACTATTTATTAAATGATACATGAAAGAATAAACTAAAACTTTTTTTTTGACCTCTTTGCCAAAATCCATGAGGAAAGGGTCCAAAAGTTGTGTGCAAAATGACCCATTTTCGAGAAGAATTTGCAGTTTTCCAAGCTTTCCGAGCGCTAAAGTATTTGAAGCTTCAAAAACTTTGGTGAGTAAACTTCTTAAATTTTTGGGAAGAATTTACTTATATATATGTGTGTGTTGGTTATGTGGTTATATATATATATATATATATATATATATATATATCTGTGTGTGTGTTTGTGTGTATATAATTGTTTGGTTTGAATTGTGATATTGTTTAGATATGTTGGTTATAAAAATGTTTGTGATTGTTGGTTATGTTAGGTGATGATATGATTTGGTATAGTTGACTTGGTTATGTCGTATGTGTTAATCTTATCTTGAAGCTAAAGCAAGTTAGCATGTAAACTAGTTAGTAAAGTGAAATCACGGGTATTTATAGTGATTGTCGTTGTGGATGTAGTTCGCTTAAAATTTCGATTTTTGAAAAGTTTGGTTTTTATACTTCAAATTGTTTTGTGAATATTTTATAAACTAAATAAAATTGTTTTTAAAAGTTAACTAATAATTTATAATTAATTTTTAATTAATTAGGTTTTAGTAATTGATAATTAATTAAATGTTAACAAGGTTTACTAAATTTTATTAAATAAAGATTAGTTCTTAATTAATTATATTTTAAAGTTAAGATTTATTTTAATTAATTATTAATTAATTTAATTAAGTATGGGTTAATTAAATTATTCATATTTAATTTATCATTAATTAAATATAGGATTAATAATTAATCAAAGGTTTAATTATTTGATCAAAGATTTAATTCATAATAAATTATTTATAAAAGGTTTAATTTTTTATTTAAATTAAATTAAATATTAATTAATTAATTAATTGAAATTAATTAAAATTTAATTATCAATAAAGGTTAATTAATTATGTAATGATTAATAAAGGATTAATTTAGGTTTAATTAATAGTTAATTATTGTTTAACTATTTAATTAAATTAAGTTAAGATTCAATTAAAATTAATTATGATTTAATTAATGATCCAACTTATAATTAATTATTTTTTAAATAGGTTTTTTCCCTTTGGTTTCCAAAAATAAAATTGTTTAAAGGTACTTCTTTTCAAAGATCGATTTGAATATAAGTGATTCAAGTGCTGATACAGTTAAGAGACCATATAACTGTGATTGAGTTATATATAGTTTGTTTGTTTGTTTATTTATGTGGATATGTGTTAGCAGAATAAATTCTAGTTCTGCTATAAATTGACTGAATTGTTTGGACATCTTTTTAGCATGATAAATCACCATCCTGGGATTACGTTATTTGAATATGTATATGCTAGTTAGTTCATATTGACATGTTATTCCCTGATTTGGATATGAGTTGTATTTACATATATGTTGACCTATGTAAATAACAATTAAGTGAATTGAAATTGAAATTGAATGGTAACTTAAATTAGTACCATTGGGATTGCTAAGCTTCTTTTCGAATTACTAAAGTATGTTTTTGATTTAACTTTTATTCTTGAATCGATTTGGGTTTAAAGGTTATAAATGGTTAGCAAATTTTATTATTATTTTATAAAAGTTATTTTTAGACAATATCTTGTTTTTAAAAAGGGTTTTATTAAATAAAAGGTTTTACTTAAAGTGATTTATAAACGATATCTTGAAAATGATATTATATAAAGGAGATTCTATATAGGAATTATGAAGGAAGAATTTTAAATAATTGTAAAAATAGAAAGAGATTTTATAAATCATTTTAGACATTTTTAAAGACGTTTTAAATCAAGTTTGAAAAATTGTAAAGAGGTTTGAAATATGAAGTGAACTTATAAACGAACTTTTGTAAGGAACAAGTGAATCAGTTTTATAAAACCAATCACTTTTATAGTTAGTGAAGTTTTGAAAGAGAATGGTTTGACCATTTATTACGGAATATGAGAAGAGAGAATTTTCTATATTGTTTTCCAAGTAAAAGGGATGTAAGTGTTTGGGAAAAGTGTTTTAAAAAAGATCCTTTGATAAAGTTTTATAAAGTGATTTTATTAATTAAAGATTAATTAATAAAGGCTTAAAGGATCCCATGTGGAATTTAATCAATGTTTGATTGTCTATTTATTTGATACTTAAATAATCGACCTTAAAATTGGACCAAAATGTAACTTTGGAAATATTGGAGAAACATGGAAATTATACGGTACAATTACCGTCTGTGGTGCTATATTATACGTATAAATTCATTTCGTTCTTCTAGGATAAATGTTAAGGAAACCCGTCCACTAACGTTTAGGATGTGAACTCCACTCTTATCTTTTAACTTCTTATTTGCTGAAGAACTGGGGTCAAGTTTACCAAAAATTATCGAAATTTGTTTCGAAGAGACTGGGATCGGTTCTGTTATCCGAAAACCACTTTGATCTAACTTAAGCATTTCGAACTGAAGACATCTTGAAGAATGTGGAATCAAAGATGGAGCATTGAAGTGCAAGGGATGCTTGCTACTAATCCTAAGGGTGATTCCAAATGGATGTAGTAGAAGTAGTGCCTTCGATTTGTTCTTATCTTGGGCAACTTGTATGGATGAATGTTGGCACTACATTACTACCTAGAGGGCAATGCTAGCATTCCAAGTGAGATTGCTATTCTGAAAGGTAAACTTAACCTCAAGCCTCATCAACCGAGAAATGACTAAAAGAGGGCATGCAGTAGGGCTAAGTGGGTCGCTCCCATTAGGGTATGTCATCATCTTTCTAGATTACCCTATTTTTATGGATTTGGTTGTGCATGAGAGATCTTGATTAGGGTTGGAAGACCGGGATGATGACATATTTGGTACTACTAGTCAAGTGGTAGGCCGGTTCTGTGTGGTTGGGTACAAGATGTTTTTGTCAGACCTAAATGCACTGTTCTAGAGATGTACCCATTGGAGGTAGTTCCTTGCCTAGTCATAATATGGAATCCATTCCCTAATACGTGCCTTTACGGTTTTAATTGTAAAGTCTAGTATGCTAGAATTTAATTATGTAACAATTTCAGCTAAGATTAATAAATATTTGTACTTTAGACATTATAATATCACTAGATTTTGTATAAAAGTGTTTTGGTTATTATAAGGTAAAAACCCGTCCGTGTTTATATGCGGCGTGGTCTTACGAGATACCATTAATTTTTAAAAGGTTTTCAAATGTAATAATCAAATTGTTAGAGTTTACTCATACTAGACCATATCTGATCTGGAGTTTTATTTTCCTTCCCTAAAACTCTTAGATGCTCAAATTTTTACGAGTAGCCAAGTAGTTCAGATTTTTCCACGGATGCATTTTGGAGGAGCTCAGAGCAGAAGACTTCATTGATAGCTAGTTATTATCTTGTTTCTGTTGTATATTATATACTTTATCTGATGTATAAGGACAGGTTGTTAAAACTGTCCTAGGTTAGAAATTGCATTAGTGTAACTCTGATGTACCATTTTTGAAATGACCATGTAAAGAATTATGTTGATTAATATATTTTATTCCTTTGCACTATGAGATTAATGTTTGCTTTTAGTTTCTTCTACCTTCTACCTTTCTTTCTTTCCCCTAACGAACAGTGTTTCCGGCACTTGAATATTAGTGTTGATTTTCGAGGGTCAAAAACCCGGTTCGTTACATTAGGACTTGTCTGTCTTGAGTTTGCTTAATAAGTCCCAACAAACAGTGGATAACTCCTCATCGCTTGTATCGTATACAACTCCTAACCATGGTTCCTTTTCCTAATCTCATTTCGACCATGATTTTGCTTAACAAATCGAAAGAAATTATTCACTCGTACTACCACTTCGCGATGACCTAGCTATAGGATATGTCCCTTGAGTTTGCTCCGCAAATAATATAGTTATCTTATTTCTTCTAATTAATATATTAATAATACTACACACAACATCTCTATCTTGAGTTTGCTCAATAACCGTAGAGTTTGAAAGTAAATTATTACTATATAAATGGTGGTAGAGGACAACACTTGTATTAAAGACTCATAATCTTCATTATATATTTGATTGAGTGATATCGACTTATGGAATAATGTATATTTTATGAAACACTACTGTGACTTAAATGTCAAACATATAAGAAATCATGGTATATATTTCTACATATGTATTTATTCTTTAAGTTAATTCAGGTTTCTTTAGTGTTTCACCTTTAGTTTATGCAATTGTATTATATACGTTTTATTATTATAACTGTTATACTTTATTTTAACTTATATAATATTTTATGTATAACATTATATTAATTAAATCTTATTTAATTACTAATACTTTAATTAATTATTATATTATCCAATTATAACTTATTATATTGAATAAATTTACTATTACCTTTATAGTACTACACATATATCTTATATATATGCATGTATCTTAATTTATTAATTAACTTTTAATCAATTTACTTAGTTAAACAATTTTAATTACATTTTATTAATTTCGAAAATTCTCTTAGACACACATATATGCTCATATTGTCTTAAACAATTCAAGACAGCATAATATGTATCATTATATATATTACACACGTGTGTGTATATTTAATTAATTAGCTTATTTAATTAATTCATTTATTTTACTAATCTTATTAATAAATTATATTTTATAAATTAATTTTATAACATTTTCAAACATTTTGAAAAATCGTATTATAACTTTTATAATACTATTTTATTTTAAATTTAACTTTTAAATTTAAAACTTTTATTTAAATTTTCAAAACGATTTGAAAATCTATATTATAACGTTTATAATATTTTTTCTATTTTAAATTGAACTTTTATTTTAATTTTAATTTTTTTTGAAATCAGCCCAAGGGCTAATTCAAATTGGACCTTTTCTATTAAGGGCAATCTTTGGGCTAAAATAATTGTTTGGGTTAGACCAATAACTAATTAGGGCAAGATACTTGATTGCACAATAATCTATCCTAGGCATTATATTACTTAGACACCCTACTAACTTGGTTGTGAACTTAATTAGTTAAGCATAATATGACTATTTTGGCCCCACAGGCTATTTGGCTCTGATGCCATTGTTGGAACTGAGCCAGCCTATAATGGGAGAAATGGTTAAATTTCAAAAAATTCCATTGTTAGATCTTTAATGGGTTGATGTAATCTAAATTCATTTAGAACTTCCAAATATTCTTTCAAATAAAATCAATATTTTATTTAAATTGATAAATAAGTTTTTTATTATTATAATTATAATTATAATGTAATATGAGTATCATATACACATATGTGCGTATGTGCACGTGCAACATGAATGGTGTACATGGTCTAATATATTCGTGTATAGATGTTGAGATTTACATTGCTATTGACATATTAGCGCATTTATATACAGGTGTATCAAATATATATACATACATACACACACACACATGTATATATATATATGTATATATATATCTCTATGTGTGTGTGTTCGTGTATGCGTGCATGTCATGTGTATATATATTATTGCACAATAGTGTTTGTAAATATAAGCATTTATATAAATAATTTCACACACACACACACACACACACATATATATATATATATGTATGTATATATGTATGTATGTATGTATATATACACTATATTGGATATAGCATAACTATACATTTATTATAGATAACAATGAAAATCAAAATCAAATTCAAAATTTAGATTTAGATCTAGATTTATAAAATAAATATTTAGTAATTTCAACATACAATAATAAACGAATAATTATATGTTAATATGTAATAGTAAATATAGAAAATTTGCCTTAGACCTCTATACCAACTTAATAAAGGGTATTACTGGGTAATACTCTTTGTTAATATGGAGAATATGGTTGGTTAGAAGCGGCCAACCATGAATATTACTCTGGGCGAGTATCGACATATAAAATTGGGTAATAATTTTTTTTCTTACCCGAGGTGATTTGATGTGTATGATCCAGATTACAAAATAATACCATGATGGCTTAATAGAATTAGAACAATAGAATCACAGAGCACAACGGTAAAATATACATATATCAAATAAGAATAAAAGAGATCATACACACATATGCATTGAGTGGACTACAAAACGGGCATATAAGATCCACATGACCAAATACAATACAAATCAACCAAATAATATATACAATATCAGTCTCTATCGCGTCAAAATGTGTACATAAACTAGTGGTTTTGTTAAAATGATATAACTAATATGTATGTGTATGTGACTGCCTTCAACCTAACTAACTCGAGAAATCAACAGATCCTGAAATAACTCGGTTTGATCCAGTATTATGTAAAATAATAAAAGAGGCAATTTTGTTCTTATTTTAAATCAGTGAGATCGTAATAAGCATAATATGTGAATTATAAGCAACATGATCTAGTTCAATAACTTGCATTAATTCAAACAAAATGAAATGAAATCCCTTAAGGGAAAAAAATCATAATCCGAAAATAAGCCATAAATGAATCCCATTGCTTTATCAAGTTTAAAGAAATCACCATATTGAAACTCAAAATCTTGCCTTTCATAGAAGAACACAAAAATATGGTCAATCCTACGATATAGATCAAATCGTAAAGATGTAAAATGTACAAAACAAAAAAGATGCTGATCTATATAAGATGAGCACGAAGGCTGCACCATCCACATAAGAGGAGCACAAAGGCTGCACAATCCACATAAGATGAGCATGAAGGCTGCACCATCCACATAGGATGTGTTGATATGCAAAGATTTTGATCAATGACAATGTGCCTCAACAAAAAAGGAAGAGATATGTGCAAAGCTAAAGGAAGATTGATGAAGACCAAACAAACATAAGTATGATTTTTTATATAGGTCTTAGTCTAGATTTATTGTTAAAATCTATCCTCAAGAGGCTTGCACGAACACTAGAAAACATTTTGTAAAACTTCATTTTTATTTAAGCTTTCACTGTGCATATTTTATAAGTTCAGTCGACTGAACAGGAATATCCAGTCGATTGAAGCTGGTACTAATATATAAATATACATAGTTTCAGTCGACTGAATTTCCTGCACAGTCGACTGAATTTGTTCCTGAAAATTTTACTTCATATTTTCAGTTGACTGAATTCTCTGTTCAGTCGACTGAATTTGAATCTGCGAATTTTTTATGAATGGACACCTTCTTCCTCCCAAGAGTTGCAACCATTCACCAATGGAAATGGAAGCATCTCTTGTTTGCAATCTTTGACAACAAATGCACCTCTTCTACAAGTATATATACACGATTCTAACATCATTCTAGTTACCGTATTCTCTTGCTTTAATCTTACTATTTTCTTGATCATATTCTCTAAATATTCTAAAAGCAATCACCAATCTATTGCTTGAATCACTGTTTTGTTTATAACATTCTTTTGATTCATAGCAATTCACATTTCCTAAATCTTCACAAACACATTTCATACTCTCGAGGATAAGATTTTTGGAATATTGTACTACATTAGACTCATTAGTGTTGATAAGAACACAACAAGTTGAATATTGTTTTTTAGTATTTGAGTTGAAGTCCTCTTCGGTAGTTGAGGCAAGAAATCCCTTTCGGTTGTTCGGGTAAGTTGTGAACCTATTCCTCCGGGTGAAGTGAGGGTGTTAGTTAGTGAAATTCCTATGTGAAGCTTAGGGACTGGACGTAGGACTAGAGGTCCGAACCAGTATAAAGTCTTGGTGTCTACTTTACTTATTATCGTTATTTATCTATATCATTCCGCTATTCCATATTACGCGATCCTACCGCATAATCCCCTCTTACAATTGGTATCAAAGCAAAGCCATCCTATAACCATAACACCGTTATTAGACATATTGATAGTATGGAAAATAACGCAAGTACAAGCACAACATCTGCCTATAGTTCTACATTTGTGGAAGGACAATCTACCCAAAGACCCCCCTATTCAATGGACTAAACTACAACTATTGGGCTACAAGGATGAGGATTTATATGCAAGCAAAAAGTTTCGAAGCCTGGAATGCTACTCAAGAAGAGTTTGTTTTACCCACAACCGATTATCCTACATGGACACAAACTCAAAAGAATGAAGCTAGTGCAAATGCCAAAGCTATGAATATGCTATTTTGCGCCCTGGATAGAAATGAATTCAACCGTGTTAGCATATGTACTACTGCATATTAGATATGGGAAACACTTAAAGTCATACATGAAGGCACAAACAAGGTTAAACAAACAAAGATATCCATGCTAAAGAATCAATTCCAAAACTTTAGAATGCGACAAAATGAATCCATCAATGACATGCACTCAAGATTTCAAGACATTCATCATGCTCTAATCGGACTAGGAGAAAGATACACGGACTTTGACATTGTGTCTAAAGTTCTAAATTCACTCACTGATGAATGGGAGAGAAAAGTACTAGCAATCGAGGGGGCAAATGATCTATCTACAATGAAACCAGAAGAATTGATTGGAAATCTTATGTCGTATGAAGTAAATATGCAAGCTAAGAAAGATCAAGCTCAAGAAAGAAAGAATGTTGCTTTTCATGCGAAAAAGGAAGAATCAGAGTCTGAAGATGAGGATCTAGCATTTATAGCCAAAAATTTCAAGAAATTCTTAAAGTATAGAAAAGGAAACAAAAACGGATTCAAAAAGAATATCTTGAACAAACCTTCATCCTCAAATATTCAATGCTTCAATTGTCACAAGAAAGGACACATGCAAAAAGATTGTCAAGAACAAATGAAGGAAAATCAGAAAAGCTTCAACAACAAAAACAAGAAGGATAAATTCAAAAAGAAGGCATTTTCTGTAACATGGGACCATTCAGATTCATCTTCATCTAAAAATGATAGTGATAGCGACAATGAACAGGAAAATGTATGTTTCATGGCTCAAGATTCTAAGGAAAGTAATTTAACTTTTGATGATTTAATTGAAGTAAACACTGAACAGTGAATTCAGTCGACTGAACGCCAATTCCCAGGCAACTTTCCCCTTTTAACCACCAATTTTTACCCTATCTATTCACTTTTTACTTCCTAAAAAACTTTCTTCCCCAATTATTTTCGAAACCCTAGCCCCCAAATTCCTCAAAATCCATTCAAATCTCACTCAAATGGCACCATAGAGATTAAGAGCTTCCTCTTCTTCATCCTCTGAGCCAATTGATGCTCAAATAGCACAATGGCTTTACGATGGAACCGCTGTCACTAGATGGAATAAGATGAAGAATTCCCGAATTTTCGAGCATTCCTTCATTGATTTCCAAAGCTTTCAAACCTACAACATCCAAGAGTTAACCGATCAAGCAGGTTTAACTTCTCTTTTGGATTTGAAAAGAAATGACCTTGCCATAAATCATGTAATTGTCAAATTATTTTATGCTAACCTTAATCTTGGACACCAAACTCCAAGAAATCCAAACAATAGTGTTTGGAGTATGGTATGTGGAAAGAAAGTTTGGTTTTCCTTGGATAGAATAGCACACATTCTTGAATCAGCAAATGTCGGGAGAAAGCTAGCGGAGATAGAATTCAATCCACATATTCGCGATAATATAAACCATCGATTTATGGATGATAATATCAAATTTAGATATTTTAAGTCCATATCTCTTCGACCTATGGCAAGAATCCTTCACAAAGCCCTAATGAGAACAATTACTCCACGCACGGGCTCGTACGAAATTGTCTACCCAAATAACTATCGAGCTCTATATGCTATTTTTGGCAATATACAAGTCAATTGGGTACAACTTATTCTTGATGAGTTTCTCACTTTTAATAATGGTAAAATGCACACTATCTATTTTGGAGAATACATCATGCGACTTCTCCTCAATGTCGATACGCCATTACCTGAGTCAGAGAATACAATGGTCCATCAAATTAACCATCGGACCATAAGCCCAATGCAACTCCCATCTCGACCTCATCGCATAATATCACTCGCCGAATGGGAAGCAAGGCATCAAGAACAACAACAACAACATCAACATCAACAACCTCCTAAACCTCACCAAGAAGAACATTTCGAACAAGATGATGAAATTCGTCTTGTTGACCCAAGCTTTACTACCAACCAATCTTTGGGGATATTGTCAAGAAATCAAAAAATTCATGACACTCGTCTTAAAAAGGTAGATCACAAGCTTGACAAAATCAAAGGCTTCTTCAACAAGCAATGGGATGCAATCTCGTGCTCAAGCACCACTACTGCTTCAACATCTCGCGGCAAACGTCCGACACCTACGTTTACGTGGACGACATCCGAAGAGCACACAAGTAGCAGCGCAAGAGGAGCTAGTTGTGGCCAAGGAGGAAGAGCGTATAGACCACCAACAGGAGGACCCGTCATACGTGAACCAACAGAAGGAAGATAAGGTTCATATGACTGGGATAAAGATGAGTAATTTTAGTATGGTGTGTTGTTTATTTGTAACTTTCTAATGGCTTGTATAAATAGCCATTTTGTTCTTGATCGTCGCAACATTTGTAACTTTTAGTTCTTTTTCTTAAGCCATGGTTATGCAAATTTTCTATTCTCTATGCTTCAGTGATTGTTTTGATAGAATATTTCTACTGTTATCTTCCTTTTTGTCGATGACAAAGGGGGAAAAAATCTATGGTACTAACTTTGTTTTGTAGGAAAGATAGTGCATACATTCAGGGGGAGAAAATAAGTAAATACGTCTCTAGAATAAATCAGTATTGTCATCAATCAAAAAGGGTGAGAATGTTGATATGCGAAGATTTTGATCAATGACAATGTGTTTTAACAAAAATGGAAGAGATATGTGCAAAGCTAAAGGAAGATCGATGAAGACCAAACAAACATAAGTATGATTTTTTATATATGTCTTAGTTTAGATTTATTGTTAAAATCTATACTCAAGAGGCTTGCGCGAACACTAGAAAACATTTTATAAAACTTCATTTTTATTTAAGCTTTCACTGTGCATATTTTATAAGTTCAATCGACTGCACAGTTTCGAGTCAACTGAATTTCCTGCACAGTCGACTGAATTTGTTCCTGAAAATTTTACTTCATATTTTCAATTGACTGAATTCTCTGTTCAGTCGACTGAATTTGAACCTGCGAATTTTTTATGAATGGACACCTTCTTCCTCCCAAGAGTTGCAACCATTCACCAATGGAAATGGAAGCATATCTTGTTTGCAACCTTTGACAACAAATGCACCTCTTCTACAAGTATATATACATGATTCTAACATCATTCAAATTACCGAATTCTCTTGCTTTAATCTTACTATTTTCTTGATCATATTCTCTAAATATTCTAAAAGCAATCACCAATCTATTGCTTGAATCACTGTTTTGTTTATAACATTCTTTTGATTCATAGCAATTCACATTTCCTAAATCTTCACAAACACATTTCATACTCTCGAGGATAAGATTATAGGAATATTGTACTACATTAGACAAATTAGTATTGATAAGAATACAACAAGTCGAATATTGTTTTTTAGTATTTGAGTTGAAGTCCTCTTCGGTAGTTGAGACAAGAAATCCCGTTTGGTTGTTTGGGTAAGTTGTAAACCTATTCCTCCGGGTGAAGTGAGGGCGTTAGTTAGTGAAATTCCTAAGTGAAGCTTAGGGACTGGACGTAGGACTAGAGGTCCGAACCAGTATAAAGTTTTGGTGTCTACTTTACTTATTATCGTTATTTATCTATATCATTCCGCTATTCCATATTACACGATCCTACCGCATAATCCCCTCTTACAGGATGAGCACAAAGGTTAAGCGTTCTATCTAAGACGAGCGCGAAGGCTATGCCATACACATAAGGCTAATTCGAAGGCTACGCCATCCATATAAGACGAACCCGAAGTTTATGCCATCCACATAAGATGAACCCGAACGTTACACTGCTAGAAAAGTGTAATGTCAATTAATAACCGATTAAGTTTCCTTAAATGTCCCATACCACCTAGCAAACCCTAAATATTTACTAAAAGATTGTAAATCGTACTTTGTGTGTAAGTAGGTGTTCAATCGAACAAGTCTGAGGATTAACTGATGAAGTAAATACAAACATTCCATACCGCTTGTTTTATTAAATCATTTAATTCAATTTCTCATTCCAGTAAGGTCATTAGTTCGTATAGGAAAAATACTTTATTTTGAAAAAAAATTGAAATTTTATTTTTCAAAAAGCTAGTAATCATATAGTAGAAAATATGGTTTTTATGTGTGTATATATATAATTTAAAATCTTGCTTCATAAACGATTTGAAAACTATAAATTTTATATATACTTACTTTTCCAAAGATCCTTTCTTCTAGAAACTATATATATGTATATGTATATATATGTATATATATGTATATATATGTATATATTTATATGTGTGTGTGTATATATATAGAATTATCTTTTTCAATAACTTGTTTTCAAAATATTCCATTGTAAAAAAACACTTGAAATTAGTGCATGAGAACTATGTGTATGTATATGTACCATAGGGGAAAACCTTTGAGGAACTAAAAGAAAAAAGAAAGCAATTAAAAACTCGAAATAAGCAATGAAATGTCATCATAACAAAGCTCAAATAGCAGTAAAAAAAGCACATAAAGCAACAAGAAAAAATGCAAAATGAGCAATATAAGGGAGGAGAAGAAGTTGCCAGGAACACGTGCCCAGGTGTGACTCCCCACCTCTATACCCATGCTAGCCAAGGACACTACGGGGTAATGCCGTCAACTTGCGCAGAGAATAAGGCTGTTGAGGAGCGACCATCTGTATAATTACTTTGTGCGAGTACCAATATGCCAGATAAAAATACAACTTTTCATCACAAGAGGAAATCCGACATACCGATGCAAACTCAAGGCTACTACATAGTGGCTATAATATCTTCGAAAACAAATATAGAAATAAGTATAACATAAATCAGTCACAGAAGATCATATCTCAAAGGCGGAAACAGATATGAATATTACACATAAAAGTGTATATCAGAGTAGTGGTCAAACAAGATCCACTATATCACAAAAGAATAGTTACAAGAGCTACACAAAAGAATAAGTATACATCATGGAGTCTATATCTCAAATGTATACAACAAAATAAACTACTAATCAAGTAGTTAGCCAAAAGTCAGAATAATAGTCCCAGATGAGGAGTCAAGCAGAAACACCTGTAACATCCCGATCTGACCCGAGTATTATTTAATAAGAAATAATAAACGGATCAGTCTAACTATAAATATCAGATGAAATGATATAGAATAAGAGATATGACAAAAACGTATAATAACCAAAATGCCATACTGTGATAATCATGTAATCGAAAATCAACAAGAGATTAATCAATATCACAAGAATCTTCTCAAAGATAAAAAGGATTATCATACTCTTTATTTCATTTACCAAACCATAAATATTGACAATATATCAATGCCAATCACAAAAATTAATGACACACAAATTCACCAATGTACAAATAGTGATAGAACTTTTCAATGAAACCACAAAAATTGGTGAAACACAAATTCTAGAAATCGTCAATAGAAATCCAGAAATCACAAAAGGGGGGAGGCCTATCACAAAACGGGAGCATGAAAACTCAACAACACGTGTATCACAAAATGGAACGCTATTCCATGGTTGCTAACCATTAATTTCGAGCCGAAGCTCTACAAAATGGTCCGAAGACCATGGGTCGCTACCCCACCAAATTGAGCCGAAGCTCCACAGAAACGGGGTTTAGTCTCCCTCGCAGACAAAGAGACATCACACATTGCTAGTCTAAATCACAAAAATGATCATCATCGATCATCAAGAAGTGTCATTTACACTAAGCTAGTAAATATACGAGCTTAGCTTCATGTCCCATAACCACTAGCTTAACTTAAATATTTACGAACAAATTGTAGATTTCTACTCGAAAATTGTCACAAGAGATTTAATCGAATAAGTCCAAGAATTAACCGACGAAGTAAACGCAAGCGTTTCATACCACTTGTTTTACTAAGTCGTTTAATTTGATTTCTCTTACGAGTGAGGTAAAGGTTTGTATATACTAGTAGGTTGGAAAACGGTTATATAAACGACTTTGATATTGAAAATAGAGTTTGAATAATCTTTGATGAAGAGTTTGAATATTTACTATTAGTATATAAATCTTTGTATTTTAAAGTGACAAACCATAAAAATGATTGTAGAAACAATCAACCATAAAAATCCACATACGAAGACGTGAATCAAATCCAAAGAAACCGATAAAGAATCCATCGAAATGGATATTCAAAAATCCCTAAAAAGGAGTCATCAAAGTCGTAATAAATGATAACAACAAATAGGATCATCACGAATCGATTCAAATTGGAAATTCAATCCCAAAAGGCAAAGTGGGCTGAAACAGCAAATTCAGTTGACTAAACAGAGAATTCAGTTGACTAAACAACAAATTCAGTTGACTGAATAGAGAATTCAGTTGACTAAACAGCAAATTCAGTTGAATGAACAGAGATTTTCCGTTGACTGAATTCTGCCTGGAAACTTTCTGTTTCCAGGTTCAGTCGACTGAACAGAGAATTCAGTCGACTGAATCATGCCTGGAAACTTTCGGGTTCCAGATTCAGTCGACTAAACAGAGATTTAAGTCGACTAAATCATACCTGGTCTGTTTTTCAGCCTATCCAAATGAAGAGCAAACTCTTCCAAAATGCAACCGGACGAACATTGGCTCTAAAGGGTTTATGCCAATCGACAACCCGACCGTATATGCTCTCGATGCATCACCAAAACATGATCAAAACATCAAAGTTAGGATTTTAAAGATTTGAACCCAAAACACAAAAATTGGAATATTCACCAATTCAACCCAAACCAAAAGCAAATGCACATGAATAAGTGTTGGGAATTCATACCCAACAACCAAAGATAATTATAGTCATAGATGTGAGATAAAAATCTCACCTTTAAACCCAAAACAAATGAAGAAGATGCTATAGAGCAATGGCAAGAACAATTACTCTTCAATTCCAACACAAAGAGCTTGAATCTAAGCTTAAAATAGAAACATTTGCTAAATTAGGTTTAGGAATTTCTGAAATTGGTAAGAGAATGAGTCGGAGAAGAAGAAGATGAGGCTTACCAAAGCTTCTTCTATAAATTTGGGGCTAGAACTTGATTTGCAAAAGAAAACTAGGGCTTGGAGTTTTAGTTTTCCATTCCTCTCTCCATCGTTGTTAAAGCTTGAGTATTAGGAATTAGAAATGAAGTAATGAAGAGGGGTGAAGCTTGGGTCTAATGGGCTGAAACAAACCAAAGCCCTAAGTGAAAAAGTGGCAAAATTCCACTAACTCCAAACATATCAAAGTTTATACTTAAAAAGATCGCAAACATCATTTTAAACTCAATGGGAGTGGTCTCGAGTCTTGATTTGACTGTTTGCAAAAAGTAGTTTTCTCGGACAAAAATCCGACTAACGATGAAATATTTAAATAAAATATTTAAATACTCAATCGTAAAAAATGCGGGTTGTTACAGACTCCCCTCCTTAAAGAAATTACGTCCTCGTAATATTTAAGAAGAAAATATATAGTAACAACCACGGAAGCCTATTCAACACAAAAGAAATTTGAAATAAAAAGTTCACCTCAAAGAGCACGAGAAAGTAAGTCCGGATGTGTTTGCTCGATGAATTCTCTAGATTCCCACGAGCAATCCTTAGGATTTGAGGACCATTGAACTTTCACAAGCGGAACATCTTTATTTCGAAGGCGTTTGACCTCCAAAGCAATAATACGAATAGGATGTTGCTCATAAGTTAAATTAGGAGAAACTTCAATTTCTTTCCCAACACCGGGCTCAAGAATAGAATCGGAATCTCGAAGGCATTTCCGTAATTGAGAAACGTGAAACACGTCATGAATAGCAGAAAATTGAGCCGGTAATGAGAGGCGATAAGCCACGGAACCAATGCGTTTGGTGATGGGAAATGGACCAATATATCGAGGTGCTAACTTTCCCAATCGACTGAAACGCACAACACCTTTCATAGGTGAAACACGAACAAACACCAAATCTCCCCCAGAAAATTCTAACCTCCTTCTTCGGTTATCGGCATAGGATTTTTGTCTACTCTGGGCTTCCTTCATCCTATGACGAATAAGGTCAATCTTTTCTGTGGAATCAGGAACAAAGTCTGGACCTAAAACCAGCCTCTCACCGGCCTCAAGTCAACAAGAAGGAGAACGACATAGCCTTCCATAGAGTGCCTCAAAAGGTGCCATTCCAATACTAGATTGGAAGCTATTATTATAGAAAAACTCAACGAGAGCAATATGATCTTCCCAACTTCCACCAAAATCAAGAACACATGCACGAAGAAGATCTTCAAGAGTTTGATTCACACGCTCAGTTTGTTCATCGGACTGAGGATGATAAGCGGTGCTAAAATTAAGCTTCGTTCCCAAAGCTTTTTGAAGACTCTTCCAAAATCCACTAGTAAACAATAGATCACAATCACTAACAATAGAAGTAGGAACTCCATGTAATTTAAAAATTTATTTGATAAAGAATTTGGCCAAAAGAGGGACGGTTCGATTAGACCGAACGGGAATAAAATGGGCAGATTTAGTAAGTCTATCAACTATCACCCATAAGCTATCATGACCCGAATGAGAACGGGGAAGGCCATCAATAAAATCCATGGAAATTGGATCCCACTTCCAAATTGGAATGTCTAAAGGTTGCAATAACCCACCGGGCCTTTGATGCTCGGCCTTAATAAGTTGGCAAGTCATGCAATGCTTAACGAAGTTAGCGATATCAAATTTCATTCCCTCGCAATAATAAAGTCGCTTCATATCCGCGTACATTTTACTACTGCCGGGATGAATGGTAAATTTAGAACGATGGGAATCTTCTAAAACGTCTTTGCGAAGATCACTAACATTTGGCACGATAAGTCTACCAAATTTTCGAATGCCGCCACGAGAATCGATATTCAAGTCTTTCAAAACTTCAATATCAAGTTTATCCCTCAATCTTTGGCCAAGAAGTGCCAATTCGGGATCTAGCCTTCGAGATTCAAGAATGCGGTCTAAAAGAGAAGGATGAGCCTCAAGGCTACATGAAACAAGAGATGAACATAAATCAGAAACACGATCTCGAATCTCACAAGTGGATAAAATCTCGAGATCATTCCATTCGGATATCATCATAGAAACAACCGCTTGTTGCTTACGGCTAAGTGCATCGACAACGCAATTTCCCTTTCCGGGAGTGTAAAGAATATCAAGATCATATGATGCAAGGAACTCGAGCCAACGTTGTTGACGCAAATTAAGTTCCTTTTGAGCAAATAAATACTTCAAAGATTTATGATCGGTGTAAAGAATAAATTTTTCTCCCAAAAGATAATGACGCCAAATACGAAGGGCGAGAACAATAGCCGCGAGCTCTAAATCATGAGTGGCATATCTAGTCTCGGCTGGCTTCAATTGCCTAGAAGCATAAGCAATAACACGTTCTCTTTGCATAAGAAAGGAACCCAAACCAACGCGACTAGCATCGGTATAAACAATAAAATCTTGGTTCTCTTCGGGAATCACAAGAATAGGAGCATCGGAAAGGAGTTCTTTTAATTTCTGAAAAGAAGCTTCACATTTGTCGGACCAAATGTATTTAACACCTTTCTTTGTTAAGCTAGTAAGAGGCATGACAATTTTAGAAAATTATTTGATAAAACGACGGTAATAACCCGCTAATCCAAGAAAACTACGAATTTTCGTCACACTCTCCGGTCTCTTTCAATTTTGAATCGCTTCAATCTTTGAAGGATCTACTGGTATTCCGGATTCGAAAATAATATGACCGAGAAACTTCACACGAGATTGCCAAAAATGGCATTTAGTAAATTTTTCTTTTAATTGATTACTCCTAAGAGTTTCCAACACAATCCAAAGATGCTTTTCATGTTCCTCCTCGGTTTTTGAATACACAAGAATATCATCAATGAAGATGAGAACAAATCGTTTGAGGAAATCTCTGAAAACTTGATTCATAAGGTCAACGAAATAAGCCGGAGCATTTGTTAAACGAAATGGCATAACAAGCCATTCATAAGATCCATAACGAGTACGGAACGATGTCAAAGGAATGCTATCCTCTGCAATACAAAGCTGATGAAAACCGGTAGCTAAGTCCAATTGTGAAAAGACTCTAGCACCACTAAGTTGTCAAATAAATCATCAATCCGAGGTAAAGGATATTTATTCTTGATAGAAAGATCATTAAGCTTGCGGTAGTCAACGCAAAGCCTAAGTGTACCATCGGATTTCTTCACAAAAATAGCCGGAGCTCCCCAAGGAGAGGAACTAGAATAAATAAATTGCTTCGTCTCCAATTCATTTTCTTTATTGGACATACGATAAGGAGGACGAGTGATAGGTAGAGCTTCAGGGATTAGATTGATTCTGAACTCAATTGCTCGCTTAGGTGATAATCCTAAAACGGGCTCAATATGTCGGAAAATTCACGAACAACATGAATAAGAGAAATGACATCCTCCTCATCATCATTATCGTCATCATGAGGATTTAAAGAATATAAAGATGAAGCCAAGCTGGAATCCGAATCTTTAAGCGGCTTAACAGATTGTGGATGTCGAAGGTAAATAGTCCGCACAGGACATAGGATATGAGTCTTATAACGGTTAAGCCAATCCATTCCCAAAATCATTCCAAAGCCTAAGTAGCGCATAACATGCAAATCGGCTCGGAAAGAAAAATCACACAAAATAATCTTGACATCTTTACAAAGCAAACTAATTGTTGCGGATCCACCAACTGGATTCGCAATTCTCAAAGAAGTCATTAAAGCGACAACACTCAAAGACAAAGTATCAACAAGTTCTTTTGATATAAAAGAATGGGACGCACCCGTATCAAAAAGAACTCGAATAAGATGATCACGAAATAAAATAATGCCATCAAGGATAGAACGAGAAATACCTTGACCACGAGAAGTGTTACTAGGAGTTTGCGCCACATTAAGCTTTCCCTCCTTCCAACCTTGAAGTTTGGGACATGCAGATAAATAATGGTCTGGGCTTTTGCAATAGCGACAAGCGCGGGGTTTTGAACACTTATTCGCATAATGGTCCTTAGAACCACAATTGTAGCATTGCCCACTACTAGAGGTAGAAGTCTTTGCCACCGAAGTTGCTTGCTTCCCTTTCTTATTGGGATAAGGACCTTTGAACTTATTAGGCCTTTTCTTGTTGTTGAAGTTTGGTTTGGCACCCATAACTTCAACATCACTTTCTTTATCTGCCTCTTCAAGTCAAAGAGCGATATCAACAAGTTGATCAAAAGAAACTTCTAATTTTAGAAGTAATGGCTTCTTGAGATTTTTGTTCAAGCCATAGACAAATCTTTGGTTCTTCTTCAGTGGGGTGTTTATATATTCGACCCCGTATTTAGAAAGTGACTCGAATGATGCGACATAGTCTGCCATAGAGGATTCACCTTGAACAAGGTCTATGAAATGACGAGCCAATGTCACCTTCTCAGCTTCTGGCACAAATTTTAACTCGAATCGTTCCCGGAATTTCTCCCAAGTAAGATCCGCTTCATTTATTTCAGAAATAAGAAGCTCGTACCAGTCTAATGCTCTTTCTTAGAGCATACTAGAGGCCACCTGAACACGGTGAAGATCAATAAGATTCATGCGTGAAAAGATTCGATCGCATGTTCTTAGCCAAGCCTGGACTTCAATAATGGTTTCAGAACCTTTAAATGGCTTCCCACCCAAGTTGGTATAATCGTTGCACAAGCGTGCAAATCCAGACTTAGGGTGAGTAGGTTCCGGATTAGAACCGGCTGCTTGAGCATTCTTTACTAGATCAAGAAGCTGCCTGGCAGACATAAAAACTCCATCCTGGGGAGTAGCACTAGATTGACCGGCGCTGGGACGGCCAGGTCTAACCATTTCTCTTCCTTAAGAAAGAAGAAGGAAGAAGAAAAAGGTTATTCACAAATTGAATATCAAACGTTAATGATTGTTAAAACAAGAAATCATAAAAGAAAATAGGATAGAACGGTACGAAGACACGAATTAAATCCTAAGGCGCGACTCCTAAGATGGACTTAGGACGATGATCCTTGTTAAATTATTCTACATTGTTCCGATGGCTCTGATACCAAGCTGTGACGCCCCACCTCTATACCCATGCTAGCTAAGGATACTACGGGGTGATGTCGTTAACTAGCATGGAGAATAAGGCTGTTGAGGAGCGACCATCTGTATAATTACTTTGTGCGAGTACCGATATGCCAAATAAAAATACAACTTTTCATCACAAGAGGAAATCCGACATACCGATGCAAAATCAAGGCTACTACACAGTGGCTATAATATCTTCGGAAATAAATATAGAAATAAGTATAACATAAATCAGTCACAGAAGATCATATCTCAAAGGCGGAAACAGATAAGAATATTACACATAAAAGTGTATATCAGAGTAGTGGTCAAACAAGATCCACTATATCACAAAAGAATAGTTACAAGAGCTACACAAAAGAATACATATACATAATGGAGTCTATATCTCAAATGTATACAACAAAATAAACTACTAATCTAAGTAGTTAGCCAAATAATCCCAGATGAGGAGTCAAGCAGAAACACCTGTAACATCCCGGTCAGACCCGAGTATTATTTAATAAGAAAATAATAAACGGACCAGTCTAACTATAAATATCAGATGAAATGATATAGAATAAGAGATATGACAAAAACGTATAATAACCAAAATGCCATACTGTGATAAGCATGTAATTGAAAATCAACAAGAGATTAATCAATATCACAAGAATCTTCTCAAAGATAAAAAGGATTATCATACTCTTTATTTCATTTATTAAACCATAAATATTGACAAATATATCAATGCTAATCACAAAAGTTAATGACACACAAATTCATCAATTCACAAATATTGATAGAACTTAACAATGAAACCACAAATTGGTGAAACACAAATTTTAGAAATCGTCAATAGAAATCCAGAGATCACAAAAAGGAGGGAGGCCTGTCACAAAACGGGAGCATGAAAACTCACCAACACGTGTATCACAAAATGGAACGCTATTCCATAGTTGCTAACCATTAATTTTGAGTCGAAGCTCCACAAAACGGTCCGAAGACCATGGGTCGTTACCCCACCAAATTGAGCCGAAGCTCCACAGAAACGGGATTTAGTCTCCCTCACAGACAAAGAGACATCGCACATTGCTTGTCTAAATCACAAAAATGATCATCATCGATCATAAGTAAGTGTCAATTACACTAAGCTAGTAAATATATGAGCTTAGCTTCATGTCCCATAACCACTAGCTTAACCTAAATATTTACGAACAAATTGTAGATTTCCACTCGAAAATTATCACAAGAGATTCAATCGAACAAGTCCAAGAATTAACCGACGAAGTAAACGCAAGCGTTTCATACCACTTGTTTTACTAAGTCATTTAATTAGATTTCTCATACGAGTGAGGTAAAGGTTTGTATATACTAGTAGGTTGGAAAACGGTTTTATAAATGAGTTTGATATTGAAAATAGAGTTTAAATAATCTTTGATGAAGAGTTTGAATATTTACTATTAGTATATAAATCTTTGTATTTTAAAGTGACAAACCATAAAAATGATTGTAGAAACAATCAACCATAAAAATCCACATACGAAGACGTGAATCAAATCCAAAGAAACCAATAAAGAATCCATCGAAATGGATATTCAAAAATCCCTAAAAAGGAGTCATCAAAGTCGTAATAAATGATAACAACAAATAGGATCATCACGAATCGATTCAAATTGGAAATTCAATCCCAAAAGGCAAAGTGAGCTGAAACAACAAATTCAGTTGACTAAAAAGAGAATTCAGTTGACAAAACAGCAAATTCAGTTGACTGAACAGAGAATTCAGTTGACTAAACAACAAATTTAGTTGACTGAACAGAGATTTTTAGTTGACTGAATTCTGCATGGAAACTTTCTGTTTGCAGGTTCAATCGACTGAATAGAGAATTCAGTCGACTGAATCATACCTGGAAACTTTCAGGTTCCAGATTCAGTCGACTAAACAGAGATTTAAGTCGACTAAATCATACCTGGGCTGTTTTTCAACCTATCCAAATGAAGAGCAAACTCTTCCAAAATGCAACCGGACGAACATTGGCTCTAAAGGGTTTATGCCAATCGGCAACCCGACCGTATATGCTCTCGATGCATCACCAAAACATGATCAAAACATCAAAGTTAGGATTTTAAAGATTTGAACCCAAAACACTAAAAATTGGAATATTCACCAATTCAACCCAAACCAAAAGCAAATGCACATGAATAAGTTTTGGGAATTCATAACCAACAACCAAAGATAATTATAGTCTAGATGTGAGATAAAAATCTCACCTTTAAACCCAAAACAAATGAAGAAGAAGCTATAGAGCAATGTCAAAAACAATCACTCTTCAATTCCAACCCAAAGAGCTTGAATCTAAGCTTAAATGAGAAACATTTCCTAAATTAGGTTTAGGAATTTCTGAAATTGATAAGAGAATGAGTTGGAGAAGAAGAAGATGAGGCTTACCAAAGCTTCTTCTATAAATTTGGAGCTAGAACTTGATTTGCAAAAGAAAACTAGGGCTTGGAGTTTTAATTTCCCATTCCTCTCTCCATCGTTGTTAAAGCTTGAGTATTAGGAATTAGAAATGAAGTAATGAAGAGGAATGGTGTGAAGCTTAGGTCTAATGGGCTGAAACAAAACCAAAGCCCTAAGTGAAAAAGTGGCAAAATTCCACTAACTCCAAACATATCAAAGTTTATACTTAAAATGATCGCATACGTCATTTTGAACTCAATGGGAGTGGTCTCGAGTCCTGATTTGACTGTTTGAAAAAAGTAGCTTTTTCGGACAAAAATCCGACTAACGATGAAATATTTAAATAAAATATTTAAATACTCAATCGTAAAATATGCGGGTTGTTACACCAGGCTTGCAACAAAAATTACAATTTTGACCCTTTATATCTTAAAATTTTTTAAAACACAAAACATGAAAGTTGTAGATAAAAATCTTAGTTTCGATAGCATAAAAGATTATTAAATTTGGACTTACGGTTCAAACGTTATAGTCAAAATAAATTTAGGTTTGAATTACTTTATCTCGTCTTTCATTCTCAGGGCTGCGACTCAAAATGCAGTTTTGACCATTTAGACCTCAAAATTTCAAAATTCAAAACATGAAATTTGTAGATATAAGTATAGGATTTTTAGCAAGAAAATCACTTCAAATTTGGACTTATGGTTCAAAAGTTATAGTTAAAATATGTTTTTGATTTCAAATTACTTAATCTTGTCTTTCATTCTTAGGGCAGTGGCTCTTAAATGTAGTTTCGACCATTTAAACCTCAAAATTTTGCAAAACTGAAAATATAAAAGTTGTGGATAAAGTCTAGGCTTTCCAACAGATCAAAAATTATCAAATTCCAACAAGAAATGAAAACGATAAAGCCAAATTACTAATAGTGTCCAGATTGTTTAGGAGTTTCAGTTTATCTTCTTTCAGCTGCTATATTTGAAATTAATAGCCTATAGGTTCCTTTAATTATAATCTAGAATTAGGTAGACTAATTAGATTTTAATTTAGGGTTTTGGAAAAGTGGGAGAAGAAGGAGAATTACAATATTTTGTTTTTGAAAATCATGGAGAGAAATAATGAACATTCCATTCGCTCCTTTCCAGCCACTTTCTCTTTTCCTTAATTATCTTTTGGGCCAAGATTTACATATGCCTATTTTGTAATGAAAATAAAATCTCTTTTATTATATTTCAAGGTAATGGCATATGTCTATTAAATTCCTAGTTAACAATGAAATAATTTCTTTACCTTTATAAATTTCAACAATTGTTCTTAACAAAGTAATTGCAAATTTATTCACCTTATTTAGTTTGCAATAAATAGTCTCAAGGTATCTATTTAAATTTTAACAAGGAAATTTACTTTATTAATTACAATAAATGAATTTTATTACCAAATTTAATTTAATAAAGTCTAAAATTTTCTTATTTGCAATTATTGGACTATAAATAAAATTAGCTATCAATCAAAGTTATAATATGAACGTTTCATAAATTATTGTTTTAATTTATTTTTCTTGAAAACTTTTATTGTTTATTCTAAATTACAAGAATAAAACTTCTAATCCCTTTATTTTAAAATGTTAGTAAAATTCCATTTCTTATTTAAATTTCAATTTAATTCGTTAATTATTTTACTCAAGTTATTCCAATATCATGGTTGTTACACATATAATAATAAATGAATAATTATATGTGAGTATATAATAGTAAATATAGAAAATTTAACTTGTCTATAGCTCAGAAGAAACAACTTGAGATTTTGAATCAAAACTCCTTGAATTTGACTCCAAAATCCAAAAAGAGCTACAAATCTAAATGTAGCATCCACTGATCTTCAAATTTGATTTAATTTGTATATTTGAAAGATTGAAAATAGGAGGAGAGAGGAAAGGGTCGTCGACCTAATCCGAGGAGAGTGAAGGCTTCAACATATCTTTTCTAGAATGGGATGTATGGTGTATAAGTAACTAGGATTCAAAGGGGAGGGGTCTAGGTCTACACTTTTCTCTTATCTATTCCCATATTTTGAATCATTATTCAACCGCATTCAAGCCTCCATATAGTTGGCCATACCCTCCCTCATTTGGGCCTCTTGACTGCTTTAAGCCCGATAAAACAAATGTGCAACCAAATGCAATTTAAATGCGCATCGATATTGTATGTTGGTATATGTGTTTATAACAATTATATATACACCATTTAATGTTGATCAAAACATATTAAATAAATTTTTATAACTAATATTTCATAAATATTAATTAATTTAATTAATTTATAACAATTATAATTAATGAAATCAGGCGGTAGTATGAGTATTCAACATTTCAATTATGTGACTCTTAGGTGTAAATTTGATTAGCTATTACTATCGAACAATTCAGATATTAATGTTCACATGCCACTTAGTAAGTTATGTGACATTATGGCTAAATTTATCGCGTATATGGATTCGATAGAATCCAATTTTACTTTATTAAGCGTTATCCGGCTGTGATAATTATTTACGACTATTCTCTTCGTCGAAACTATATACTTTGGACTTATGCAATTTGGTAACGGTTAAAATTACAATATCATCTACATTCAACTCTATACTTCAACCGTAAAGTCCTTGGTTCAATAATAACAATTATTATTAACCAACTACTTTGGCCAAAGACTTCGACTTTTAGTTGACTTTAGTTTACTGTGATACTAACCTCATATATCCGAGAAGATGAATCCTCCCTTGAATAGTGTTTCACTTCCAATACTTCTATTCGACCCAACTATGGTCATTTAGTGGATGCCATTCCATGATTTAACTATAGTCAAAGCAAAGTTTCCACTATATCAAAAAGAACCTCAGCAACTACAAGGGTAGTGTGTAGAACAAGAGCGAGATTACTTGTCTCGACTACAAAAAAATTGCATACTAGTCTTCCACAAACAAGGAGGAGTCGCCAGCATCAGAAGATGAAACAGACTAATAATATGAAAATACCGAGAAGCGCAAGTCCCAATACGTAATCCAAAGACCACTTCCATATAGAAATTTTTTTATCCCATGTACCGTCAGCTAGAAAAAACCTATTACTTATACCAGGGTCTCCACAATTAGAAGGAGAAAGGTCATTCCCATAACATAGTATAATAGATGCATAATTTTACCTTCATTACCACTTACATATTTGTAGAAACTACCAATTTTCGGATCTAATCTATTTAAGACCATTTATAGACCTATAGTAGCACATAAGGATTTCAATTTATAACATTTGTAGGCATAAATTTTGATTAAGGATGCGTTACAAATGCCATAAAAAGCCCAACCTCAAGATATAAATAATGCAAGGAGGAAATGTGTCAACTGTAGAAAATGTCACAGAAGGATTGGCTTTCTTAATCTTAGGGCCCTATTTCCAAATGGGATGACGTGGAAGTGGGATGTTGACAAGATTGGGTAGCGAAGCATCAACAACATAAGGAGAAAAATATAGATAACATACTAGCTTGATTTCTTAGTGTCAAGTCCTACAAATATCAAGAGACCGGTTGTAATAGTCATCAACAACGACAATATGACTCAGTAGCCTATGCTCTAAGCTTTGTGGTTAGTGGATTATTTGGAAAATTTCAAATAAAGCTTTGCATACAAAAGTCACCTTATTGCTACAGTAATTACACTAAATCACAAAAGTTTTGCTACAAGATTAGCCAACCAATTTAGCCCTAGCATGTGATGTAGTACAGATGGGATATATGAGAAATATGCTCAAACATAAACAGATAAAACCTATTTTCAAGCGTTGTAATAACCCTAATTTTGAATAACATTATTCAAAAGATTTAATTATATAATTAAATAGAATACTGTGTTGATTAGAGTGGTAAAGGAATTGAGATTTAAAAATAAGTAAGGTCGTGTCATAACCAAATAAATCTATTATGACGACCCGGAATTTTCGAGCATTTAAAATATGAATATTTAATTGATTTCAAATATTTAAAAGTTTAATTTTTAACTTGAATTACGAATATCACAATTTATTTGATAATTGAATTATTAAATTAAATAAGTGAAGTTGGGTAAATTGTTGTATCTGGAGTTTTAAGCCTATTAAAAATAATTTGAAGGCTTGAAAAAATTATATTGATAGTACTGAGGATAATAGAAGTTGTAAAATTAAATTTAACACTGATTTGTTCAATTTTGAATTTATATCCTTTTAAATTGAATTTAAAAATAGTCTTTCGGGGCACAGTCTCGGAATTCGATGAATCCAGTTCCATTGGGTCCATAATATTGAATTATTATCGGATTTCAAATTTCATAACTTTTGGAGTTGTTGCGTGAGCGTACGATGTATAAACGCGTTGATATTGCATTGAGTGCTGTAGCTAGCATCACGTATAAGGGTTTAAAAACTAGTGTTACCTTCTCCAACACGCTTCTTCGTTTAATAAAAAAAAGGAGATATTTTCTTCGTTCAGAAAACAGTCGCGTAATCTCCTTTCCTTCGTTCAGAAATAATAGACGATCCCTAAACTAAACAAACAAAAATGGCCGAAGCCTTAATCTTCAAATCGAAAATCCCCAGAAAAAAATAAAAAAAATAAAAAGGGAACGAAGCTTTCCAGTTCGAAGCCATTCTTCCCTTTCTGTTTTTAAGCGAAATCCACATTTCAAAATCGGAGCCAAGGAAAATTGAATCAACTCGAAATTAAAGGGGGAAATGGGAAATTCAAAATCAAATTTTGAAACTCGAAAAAAAAGAGGAAGAATAGCATCGTGCAGTCGAATCATTTGTGGCTGCTTAGGCATCGCGCGTGAGGAGGGAGGGCCGTTGTTGTAGCTCCGATGGGATGTTGTTGGGTGAGGAAGACGCGACTTTGACTTGAAGGAAAGGCATTATGTATGAGAGCGACGTCGATGCGAGGGGAGTGGATGCACTGGTGAGGCACGATGGTGCCCCAACGAGGCAGATACGAGTTCTTGCAGTCACGATTTTTGGGTGGTCAGAGCGTGTTCGGTGTTGTTCTCGGAGCAGGCAGAGGGAAGTTCGAGCAATCTGGGGAAGAAGCCTTTTGAGCAGAGTTAGTTTTGGGTATGAATTTTATAAGTTTAAATTTATATATTTTCACCTACTGTTTTAAAAATAATTTATTTGCAGTGAGGCCAGGTTTTAATTTATAAAGGTAAAACAGAATAATAATATTGGTAATAATAATGGTAGTATAAAATTTACATAAAGATTGGATTTAAATCTATACAGGTTATTTATATACGTATGTGTGTTTTCAAAAATAAAATAAAATATATAATAGTAATAATAATAATGATAATAACCGTAAGTATGCACATGCACATTTTAAACTTACCGGTTGAATTTAAATTAATGTATTAAAGTGGTTTGCTTGTTTAGTTTGCTCATTTAAATTTTTAGTTACTTAAAGTAATTTATAAAAAGAATTGGGTTAAATTTACATTATTTGCATAGAAGAAAATTTTTTAGTTTGAAATTTAATTAATTATTCAAGTTGTTCGAATATTAATAAAATCATCCAATATTTATTCAAGGTAAAATCGTGAAGAAAACAAGGCGTGATGGTAATGGATTACAAACAAAATCAAAGGTGAGTTAATCTCACTCAGTTGAATTTAAATTTAAATTTAAATGATTAAATTTAAATAATTGTTTGAATGGTTGAATTGATTGATGTGATATAGTATGATATTTTGGAATTGGCATATTATATTGTGCTAACGTCTGTGGATGCAGGGAAAACAGGTTGGAGGGATCCAACTGGATCCCTCAACATTTGTTCAAATTATTTAATACCCTCTGTTGTGATTATTTTAAATTCTATGATGAATATTATTGATAATTGGAATATTGGATGTTATGGTTTACCTGAATATATTCCGGTGCACTAAGTTATCAAGATATATAGAACTGGATTTTGGAAAATAAAGAAATGAATTTGAAAGTAAAATAATTATAGAAAATTTGAATAAATTTGGGAATGAATTGGAAAGAAAATAAAGTGACCTTAAAATTCTAATAAATGAATTCTGAGAATGGAAAGGAAATTTTGAATAAAAAGGAAGTTAATGAATTTTAAACCTCAATGTTATTGTTTAAAAGAACAAAACATTTAATTTAAATTTAAGATTTAAATTATTGAAAAGAATAAAGAAGAAATTGGAAAAGCTGAAATTTGTATATTTCAACTAAAATATTTAAAATCAAACGGAAATAATAATAACAAAGTCCATAATTAATGAATTTTGAAATGAACTGATAAGTAAAGAAATTTATTTCAAATGGAATAAATTGAGAATCAATTTGGAAAATTGATTTAAGTGATTGAAATTAGAAATTCTCCCTGAATAACCCAGTACGTTTTTAAAGTAAATTTTTAATTATAAATTAAAGGTTTTAAAGTTGTTTTTAAAAAGTAAGTTTTGGAAAATTTATCATTTCTAAATATTTAAATTCTCAAGTAAGTATTTTCTCTTAATCTATTATAGTAGTAATCATTTAAAGAGTGACTTAGTATTTTGTTTTTAAAAAGTGAAAGTCTAGTTTCATATTTTATTAAGTAACCTTATTTTCAAATATCCATATAGTATGTATTTTAATAAATTATTGAAGTAGTTTCTAAAATATATGTTTTAAAGTATATTTCAAAGTAAAGTGTTTTAAATTATTTTAAAATTTTAGTTTTGTGCTTGGTGATTTAAGTGGAGGTAGAAAATATTTGGGAAAGTTTATTCTGAAAAGGAAAGATGGGTTGAAACTGTTTTCAAAGGGTTGAAAATAGAAATATATCTTGTGAAGATATTTTTGAGGTTAATAAATAATTTGGGAAATTATTTATTTTTGGATAGTTGTTTGTGAATATTAATTGATAGTTAAATAACCGACTATCAATATTGGACAAGAATGCGTTGATCGTTTCGAAGAGACCGGGATCGAGATTTATTTCTCGAAAACCACTTCGATCCGGTATGTACGTTTCGTGGGAAACGAGTTTGGATTCGAAGATGGAGCAGTGAAGTGCAAGGGCTAGTCGCTACTAATCTTGACGATATTTCCAAAATGGGAGTAGTAGGAATAGTTCCTTCGGTTCCGTTCGAACCCGAAACGGACTTGTATGGATGAATGCTTTCGGAACATCATCAGGTGGACGATGGGCATACTAAGGGATATGTTCTAAAAGGTAACGCTTAGCCTCAAGCCTCATCAACTGGGAATGACTGAAAATCAGGGGTTATGCAACAAGGCAGGTGGATAGCACCCAAGCCGGGTGAGGTCATCCCTGTCTAGATGTCCCTTTTTATTTTGGCTTAGTGGGCGGTTGCTGATCCAAACCGCGGGGTGATCTCACTCGGGGATTATCCAGTAAGGGGTAGCCCCGGTCTTGTGTTGCAGGGGATCGGGCGTACTCCTCGGTACTGTGATCTAGGCCACGTACTGTGACAGGTGGTACCCCAGTGCCTAGTCATTAGTTGGAAATCCATTTTCCCTATGAGCTTTGTACGAGTTTTGTTTGTATTACCCACTCTGTGGCTAGTAGCTGGAATTTAATCATGTAACAATTTCGGCTATTTTATAAGTATTTTTATATAGACACTATTATAATATCAGAGGATTTCTATAAAAAGTGTTTTAGCTATTGTAAGGTAAAAACCCGACATGTTTATTTGTGGCGTGGTCTTACGAGATGCTTTTGTATTCAAAGGATTTTTGAAACTTTAATAATCAAATGAGTGTTATTTTCTCACGCTGGTATTCCAGACTGACTCGGGTGTTATTTAACTGTAATGCTTGGGTCAGACCGAGTATTATAGGATATGGGATATGATGCTGTGGAGCTCAAGAGACGAGCTGGATGGCAAGACGTATCTCCCATACTTATTTATATATATTCCGCTGTGCTATGTATTCCGTTGTGGAACATGTTGTGATTACAGTCCTGAGTTGTGATGTTGATTTGTTGTACTCTGATGAATGTAATGTATAAACAAGTATATTTTTCTATTGAGTAAAGATCTGTATTTATATATTACAGTTTATTCTGCTGCGTTGTGAGATTCTGTTGTTGTTTGTTTTCTCTTCTTCTACCTCCTTCTTCTTAAACCCTAATGGTTTGTATTTCTGTACAACTTGAGTTGATTTAGGTAGGATAGTGTTAATTCAAGGGGTATGGATTTGCGGGTTGTTACATCTATAAGCTTGTTTTATGACTTAAACATATAGAGGAATAGGAAAAAGGGTAATATAGGGACAAATAAGACTACATAGCCCCTTAACCCTTATTCCTTCTCATTCACATTTTCATAAATCAAAAACGTTAAGAGCAAGCTCAGATATTAAACCTAAGGAAAAGAAAGCACAAAATCAAGTAGGGTTTCAAGAGTTAGCTCAGAAGATTTAAAAGCAAGATTCAAATCTCAATCCATTTTCAAACCAAGGTGAAAAATGATCTATACCATCTTATATTGTTTTATTTTGATTGATTTAAATTTGAATTTAAAACTGAATGTTTGAAAGATGATGATATGCTATGATTAATGTTTGCCATGTTTTTATTTAAATGATGAATTATGAGAATTTTACATAGAAAATTAACAATTTTTTAATAGTAAAATCATAGTAAATGATTTCCAAATATTATGATTTGCGACTATACTTTTCAAAACCTTATTGTGGAGACATGTTTTTAATTTGAGAATTTTCCAAAGTGATAGGAATTTATTATGAATTTTCCTAGGTTAAATAAGCCTAAATTTGGGTTTACTTTAATAATGGTAATTAAATATAGGTTTTGGACCCGAATATTATATATGTCAAAAGAAATATAATGAGAATTTTTAGGATTTTTCGCATATAATGTTGAATTATGAAGAATTATTTATGCTAGAATATACATACAAAAGTTTAATTAATCATGGTTTGATAATTAATTATTTGAAATAATGTTTTAGACCTTGAAAATACGGTGTCGAAGTTTTTCAATATAGAAAATTGGTAAAGTTTTGCTAGGCAATAAACTTTTGATAGATTATATAGGTTTGGTGAAAAGAAACAACCGTTTATAGTAATATTTCAGCTTTTAAGTTATTTACTATTCTGTCATGTCAAGATCAGCCATATGGAGCCACATCCCATTACATTTCATTATCATCAAGCCAGAACAAAGTAATGCATTTGATGTCAATGATCTTGGCATGAAATGGATTAGTTTTGAACCTTGTCGAGGATAAAGTAAAAAAGATAGAGAGATGGTCTTCGATATGGGCATGTCGAGGCACATGCATGCCGGATTTTTACTAGAAAGCACGATTTCACATACACTTCTTAATGCTTTTTCCTCATCGACCTAGATGGTCATTGAGCCTACTCCATGCTGCATTCAACTTGTCATCGAGCCTACCATTTTGCTGCATTTTATTAGTATCGAGCTTTGACATGCCGCTTTTCAATAGTCATCCAGTTTACCCTATGCCGCTTTCAATATTATTATCAAGCTTTGACAAAGCCTTTAACTAGTCTTTAAGTTTTTAAATAGGTGGATAGCCTATGTATCATGAGTATTGACGACTTCATTATCATCGAGGCTCATGATGCTGCATGTTTAGTCTTCGTGTTTGAGAGCATAAAGCCTTATGCTTTTACATCAACATAAGATGATGTCGATGTTAATAAAACTAAGATGTCTTGAACATAATAAACCTTATATCATTTTCAATTATGTATATGGCAATATAAAAAGGGTGTTACAAAATGAAATCAAACTTTGGTAATATGAAAAGATGATTTCCTTGTTAATTTTTGAGTTAAGGGTATTAACCATATTTCACTAGGAAAATAATAATAAGGACTTAAACTATGGATATTTACATTATTGTGTGCATTTTATCAGTCATTATAAATGATGTTGTTATCACATTCACTTCATTGTTGACCTATAAAATTCATTTTAGTGTATTAAGGGCAGAATAACCAGATAGGTTGACCAAATAGTGAATATGAACTTACTCAACTCCTGTATGAGTAGAATTGCATGTAGCATGTCAGGTAGACTAGAATATAGGATGCCCATAACTGATCAAAAGATTATTGAGTTAGACAGGTTCTTAGTTAGCCCATGAAAACTATGTTATGAGATATGTTATTGGCAAGGGCCAATAGATTCTTAGTAATCCCATGGAAACTATGTCCAGAATATGTTATTGATAGAGTTCAATTGGTTCATAGTTAGCCTACGAAAACTATGATTTAAGAAAATTTATTAGGGAATCTAATATGTTCATTGCGTTCCTATGAGTACCATGATTGGATAAAGTTATTGGAAGAAACCAATAGTTTCTTAGCTATCCTCTAAAAATTATGAAATTGGATAGATAAGATTAGAACTGGTTAATAGTCAGCCCATAAAAACTAATATGTTAATAGTAACCTTTGAAGCAACAAACTGAGATAGATAGCCAGATAAATTCGGATGGGAAATCTAGGGCATATTGCAGTTTTGAATATCATCATATTATGTTATGTTTTAACCAATATGGATGCGGGAGCATAGTATATGATTATTATAATTATGTTTAGAATACTATTGAGGGGAAAACCTGTTCCGCTTAGTAGTGTGGTCTCACTAAATATTTAATTAGTTAGAGATGGTAGGTTATTATCCACATTAGACTTTTTGTCTGAACCGAAGATGTTGTCTTTCCTCTTAAACTCTCAGGTACTAATTTGAGTAGATCGAAAGTAATGGCTTTTTAGGTTCTTTTCAGACAAATAAGCTTCAAGAGAAGTGCAGGGGTAATCTAGCTAGTAGGAGCTATATATCTATTTTCCGCTGTTTTCTGATTCTATTTTTATGTTGTAATGGCAAGTTGTATTAAATGCCATATATTTTACTTTGATTATCCAAAGGAGCATTTTTATGTGTTGCTCTTGAAATATGTTCTAATAATTATATTTTCTCTAAATGTCATTTATTTATGGGATTCTGTAATGAATCTAAAATGTTATGAAATGAAATTTGAATTGTGTTTGAAAATTTTCATATTCATGTGTTTTTGCTATTATCAATGTATCTAACTAACCGCATTTTATCACCGAAAATTGATAATTATGAATGAATGCAGCATCCGTAACACTTAATTTCAAGCCTTAAAATGGGAATATTACAGTTTGGGTATCAGAGTATAGGTTATGAAACTTAAAAGAAATTTAAAGCTAAAAGATTTTGAAAGCATGATCCAATAATTTAGATAATAAGATCGGGTTTGGGATAATGCTACAATAACGTATTGTATTTTTTTATATATGAGTATGTATTCCCCTCTCTCTTAGACCATTCTTCTGTATCTTACTAAGGCATATATGCATATTTATGAGGAAGTAAGTTTTTAAAGCAGGAAATGGATGAGTGAATCTAGGTGGAGGAAGCATAACAACTAACGGAAATGCTCGGCCCAATACTATGGGAAACCAAGGTCGATATGCAAATGCTAATCAAAAAGGAAATGTCAAGTAGGTGCTGAAATCCTACCAGTAGATATTAGAATGATGTATCAGATATTTGTCAATCTGATGCAAGCCGAAGAAGCTATAGGAGTAGTTGGAGGAAATGCTTTGAATGTAGGAGGAGCAAATCCTGTAGCACCTGTTGGCAATAATTATGCCAAGGTGAGTAGGAATTATACTAGTTATGGAGGAAAGTATTTTCTTAAAACAGATGATGCTGTAGAGCTGGATACTTGGATTTTGCATTGTGAGTGAATTTTATTGATCTTGGTTTGGATAATAAGCTAAAAAGGAAACTTGTTTCGAGCTAGTTGCAGGAAGCAGCATTGTTCTACTGGAATGGAGTCACCGTGGGTGTGCCAGAGGAAGTGTTAACTTGGGCAGATTTTAGAAGGGGATTCGAGGAGAGATTTTTGTTCGAAGTCGCTGAATCTGCTTTGATCTGAAAATCTTTGAATTTGGAGCAGGGGGAGATGTCGATGTTGGAGTATTCTGCAAAGTTCGATAAGCTATTTGGATATGGATATGCCACTATTGGCACCGTCATTAAGCAGAATGAAAAGTTTATATGGGGATCACATGAAGAGATTGCATGAGCGACCAAGCAATATATCCAAGACTCGAGCAGCGTTGCAGTGGAGATGGAAATACGGAATGAAGTGATGCTTTCTACTTTTGGAAAAGAGAAGCAGGGTGAAACTCAATATTCTTAAGGTAAGAAGAGAACGTTCTTTAAGAAGAAAGGAGCTCAGAAAGGAGGAGCTGCCAAGTAAAGAAAGACATATCTGGTTTGTTGCAAGTGTGATAAGAAGGGACATTTTTCTCATGAGTGTCGGTTTGGTAAAGGGAAGAAAGTTGTTGATAAGAAAGGAGAGAAATGCTTCACCTGTGACTAAATGGGGCACTATAAGAATCAATGTCCTAAACTAGTCATATCGGACAAGCAAAAAGTTTTTTCTTTGGAAACTTCATCCTCTAGACCAACAATGGTTGAGAAGGGAAAATCAATGATGTAAGGTATGCTTTTGATCCATTATATACCAATTAGGATATTATTTGTTACCGGTGCATCACATTCATTTATATCTCAGTGTTTGGTAGGTAAATTATGCTTAGAACCTTCATACCTAGTTACTTCCTTAAGCATCACGATTCCAATAGGAGCGTATGCAACTCTAGAAATGAGATGTGACCAGCTATAACTTGATTTCCCAGGTAATAAGTTTGCATGCAGTTTGTATGTCTTTGATTTCATAGGCTTGGGGATCATATTGGGTATGGATTGGTTATATAGATATGATGCTAGGATATTTGCCAAGATATAGAAATATCATTAAGACAGCCTAGTAGAAGTGCCTGAATAGTATGCTCAATCTAGAATTCAAGTCTAGGAATTTATGCTTTGCTGAATGCTATGAAAGCAGAAGAAGAGTTGAATCGGGTTTTGGTAGCTAAAGAATTTGCAGAAGTTTTTGAACTAGTAATAGGACTACCGATGAAATGATCTATCGAGTTTTGAATAGATCATGTGCCAGGAGCAGAACCCATAAGTTGACCGTCTAGTCGAATGACACCTACCGAGATGAAGGAATTAAAGGTTCAACTAGTGGACTTAGAAGGAAAGAGTTTTATTAGGCCTAGCATTTGCCTTGAGGAGTGGCAACGGTGTTCGTGAAGAAAACCAGATGGGTCATCAAGGTTGTGTATCGAATGCCGTAAGTTAAGTGATAAGACGATTAAGAATTTATATCCTTTGCCGAGAATCGATGATTTATTCGATCAACTCAGTGGAGCTAGAGTGTTTTTCTAAGTGGATTTGGCTATAGGGTTCCACCACCTAAGAGTAGTGGAGGACAATATTCCGTTGACGGCCTTTTGAATGACATATGGTTCATATGAGTGGTTAATGATGCCATTCAGACTAACAATGTGCCATCCTTCTTCATAAACTAAATTAACCGGATTTTCATAGAGCACTTGGATAGTTCGTATTGGTGTTCATAGACGATATTTTGATATATTCTAAGGATGAAAGAGAGCATGAGATTCATCTTAGAACGATGTTAGAGACATTGAGACAGCATCAGCTAAAAGTGAAGTTTTCAAAGTGCCATTTATGGAAGAAAGAAGTAAAGTTTCTTGGCTATGTAGTCTCAGGAGAAGGGTATCTATTGATCCAACTAAGATTGAAGCGATTAATAGTTGGAAGAGACCCGTAACAATAACCGAGATAAGAGGTTTTCTTGACTGGCTGGATATTATTGGATATTTATAAGGGACTTTTCGCAGATAGCAGCACCCCTGACCAAGCTAACCAGAAAGGACGTTAAATTTATTTGGTCCGATAGATGCGAGGAAACATTCCTTAGGTTGAAGTATTCATTGACCAATGCACCTATATTAGTTGTGCTAGATAGTAATCAAGGGTTAGTAGTGTATACAGATGCATGTAGGACTTGATTAGGAGCTATGTTGATGTAGAAGGGTAAAGTAATTGCCTGTGCTTCTTGATAGCTCAGATTGCATGAAGTAAGATATCCGACTCATGATTTAGAGTTAGCAATGGCGATCTTTGCATTGAAAGTGTGGAGACATTATCTTTTAGGAGAAAAATTTGAGTTACATGGGTAATTAGTCTTTAAGGTATTTATTCTCTCAAAAGGAGTTGAGTATGAGACACCGAAGGTGGTTGGAGTTTTTAGCAGCTTATGATTTTGGTATAAAATATACATCGAGAAAAGAAAATAAGGTAGCCGGTTCTCTTTTCAGAAAATATCAAAATGCGATGTTAGATATGTTGGCTGAATGGAAGGATCTTGAGGCATTGACGGCGTATAGTGTGCAATTAAGGTCGGCTGCTAGTTCTAGTCAGAGTACTGCTATGCTACCCCTTTGGAAGTTTGACCGGTTTTGATCGAAAGGATTGCTTCTAAACAAAGTGATGATCCATTGTTGGCTAAGAAGATTAAAATACTTGAGATTAATGATTTGCGATATTTTAGCCTTGACTGGAAGGGATAATTGAGAAAGAAGGGATGGTTGTGTGTTTTGAATATTGGAGACCTAAAAGTAAGCTCTTAGGTAGTGTTATCAATCAAAGTTTATGATTCACCTTGGAGGAACCAAGATGTATCAGGATATGAAGAGAAGTTTCTTCTAAGAAGGTATGAAGAAAGATGTTGGCTTATTGGTAAAGCAATGTTTAAATTGCCAACAAGTAAAAGCCAAGTGGGTTGCTTCAGCCTTTAGATATACCAGTTTGGAAATGTGATTCGATATCCATGGACTTTATTGATAGGTTACCAAGGTCGAATAAGGGAAATGAAAGTATATGAGTCGTAGTGGGCAGATTGACTAATAGTGCACATTTCATCCCAGTTAAGTCAACCAGGACGACACTTGTTTTGGCTTAGTTATTTATAAAGACATTGTTAGACTACATGAGATTCCTAGTAGTATAGTCAGTGATAAAGATACATTGTTTAACAGTGAATTCTTCAAGAGTACACGAAGTTAGAGGTACCAAGATTAAGATGAGTACCGCTTATCACCCTAAGGAAGATGGGCAGATGGAGAGAGACAATAAGGTATTGTTGAGAGCTTGTGCACAAATTTTTTTGGTGGATCATGGGAAGACCACCTCCACTTGGTTGAGTTTTCCTATAATAACAATTATCAAACTAGTATAGGTATGGCACCTTTGGAAGTTTTGTATGAAAGGCCATACAAGTCACCAGCATGTTGGTTGGAAATTGGAGACAGGTTAGTCTAGATACAGATCTGGTGAGAGAAGCAACAAAGAAAATCAAGTTAATCCAAGTAGGATGAGAGAAGCTCGATCTAGACAAAAAAGTTATATGGACAAAAGGCATAAAGATCTAGAGTTCTCTGGTGGAAACATAGTCTTCATTAAGATGTCACCAATGAAAGGTATGGTGAGATTCTGTAAGACAAGAAAGTTAGCACTATTATATGTTGGACCATTCCCAGTTATAGAGAGGATCGAAAATCTCACGTATTGAGTAAAGATACCGAGTAGGTTGGCAAGAGTCCATACCATTTTTCATGTTTCTCATCTTCGAAAGTATGTGCATGATCCATGGACTACTATCGCTCCGACTACGTGGGAAGATTTAGTAGTAGAACTAGATTTGTCTTTTGTTAGGCAACTAGTTTGGGTTGTAGCGAGAGATGAGAAGAAGTTAAGAAACAAGATAGTTAAGTTGGTGAAAGTTCAGTGGAGCGACAACGAAAAAGACTATACTTGGAAAATAAAGGATATGATTAGAGATATTATCCTAATTTGTAATGAGGGTATGTTCTATATTTGACATGTAGATTGTTCGCTAGTCAGATAGTCTAGTATTGTTATTAGGTAATGTTACAGATGTCTGAATGGTTGATATGCTTAGTATTTAGTCCTTACTGAATTTCAAGGAAAATTCTTTAAGGAGAGAAGCCTATAACACTCCTAATTGTATATTACATTATTAAGGAGATTTAATTAGGCAAATTAAATAGAAAGTGATAAGGGAATGGAGATTTGAAAAAAAGTAAGGTCGTGCCTTAACCAAATAAATCTGTGAGCTTGTTTTATGACTTAAACATATGGTTAAATAGAAAAAGGGTAATATAGGAATAAACAAGACCACATAACCCTGAACCCTTATTTCTTCTCATTCACGTTTTCATAAATAAAAAATCCAAAGAGCAAGGTCGGCCATTAATTCTTAGGAGAAAAAAACATGAAATCACTTAGAGTTTCAAGAGTTAGCTAAGAAGATTTTAAAACAAGATTCAAATCTCAATCCATTATCAAATCAAGGTTGAATTATGATCTATGCCATCTCATATTGTTTTATTTTGATTGATTTGAAATCGGGTTTAAGATTAAAACCAAATGTACAAATGATGACTATATGGCATAATTAATGTTTTCCATGTTTTTATTTAAATGATGAATTATGAGAATTTTACATAGCAAATTAACATGGTTTTAAGAGTAAAATGGTGTAAATGATTTCCAAATGCAATTATTTCGACTATGTTTTTTAGAACCTTATTTTGGAGATGGATTTTTATTTTGAGAACTTTCCAAAGTGATTGGAATTTATTATGAATTTCTTAAGGCTAAACATGGCTAAATTCGGGTTTAATTTATGAATGGTAATTAAATGTGGGTTTTAGACCTAAATATTATATATGTTAAAAGAAATATAATTTTGGAATCAACGAGAATTTTTTGGATTTTCCCATGTAAATTTGAATTGTAAGAATTATTTATGCTAGAATATGCATACAAAAGTTATATTAATTATTGTTAGTAATTATTATTTAAAACAATGTTTTAGATCTTAGAAATAGGGTGCGACGTTTTTGAGTAAAGAAAATTGATAAAGTTTTCCTAGCCAATAAGATTTTGAAAAATTATAGATGTTTGGTGAAAAGAAACAACCTTTTATAACAATATTGCAGTCTTTAAGTTATTTACTGCTCTACCATGTCGATGTCGGCCATATCGAGCACTTCTTACCATATTTCGCTGTCATCGACCCGGAACAAAGCAATGCATATGAAGTTAAGGAGTTGGCATAAAATGGGTTAGTTTTGAACCTCGTTGAGATAACAGTAACAAAGATAGGGAGATGGTCTTCGATATGGGCATGTCGAGGTGCATGCATGCCACATTTTTATAAAGAAGAATGGTACTGCACACTTATTAATGCTTTTGCCTCGCCCACCTAGATGATCATCGAGCCTATACAATGCCGCATTCAACTTGTCATCGAGCCTACCTTTTGCCAGTTTTTATTGTCATTGAGCTTTGGCATGCCACTTTTAAATAATCATCAAGTTTACCCTATGCCGCTTTTAATATTGTTGTCGAGCTTTGTCAAAACATTAAACCAGTCTTCGAAATCTTAAATAGGTGGTTAGCCCATATATCATGAGTATCGACGACTTCATTATCATCGAAGTGCATGATGCCTTATGTTTAATCATCAAGTTTTATAAGGTGGAAAGCCATATTTTTTCCATCAACATAAGATGATTTCGAAGTTGATCAAACTATGATATTTCAAAAGCAATAAACCTTATATCACATTCAATCATGTACATGACAATATAAAAAGGGTTTTATAAAATGTCATTAAACTTTGAGAATATGAAAAGATGATTTCCTTGTTAATTTTTGGGGTTAAGGGTATTAATCATATTTCATAAATAAAATGATTACAAGGAATTAAACTATGGATATTTATATTATTTTGTGCATTTGATCGGTCATTATAAATTCTATTGTTATTATATTCACTTCATTGCTTACCCTTAACTGCATTTTGGGGTATTAAGGGCAGAATAACCAGCTAGGTTGATCTAATAGTGAATATTAACTTACATAACTCCTATTTGAGTAGAATTGCATCTAGGAGGTCAAGTAGACCAAAATATAGGAAACCCAGAACTGATCAAGCGATTATTGTGTTTGATAGGTTTTTAGTTAGCCCATAAAAACTATGTTGTAAGATATGTTATTGGCAGGGGTCATTAGGTTCTTAGTGATCCCATGAAAACTATGTCTAGAATATTTTATTGATAGACATCAATAGGTTCATAGTTAGCCCACAAAAACTATGATTTAAGAAAAGTTATCGGGGAATCCCATTGGTTCGTAGTGTTCAATGAAAATTACGAATGGATAAAGTTGTTAGTAGACACCAGTAGGTTCTTAGTGATCCCATGAAGACTATGAAATTGGACGGATAGCCCGTAACATTAGAGCAGGTTCTTAGTCAATCCATAAAAACTAATAGGTTAATAGTAACCTTAGAAACTATAAAATGAGATAGATAGTCGGATAAATTGGGATAGAAAACCCAGGGTATATTGTAGTTTTGAATAACATCATATTATGTTATATTTTAACTATTGCAGATGCAGATGTATAGTATATGGTTATTATAATTATGTTTATGATGCTAGTGAGGGGAAAAATCATTCCATTACCGGCGCGGTCTCACTAGATATCTAATTGGTTCGAGATGGTAGGTTATTATTCACATTAGACCTTTTGCCTGACCCGAAGTTTTTGTCTTTCACCTTAAACTCTCGGTTACCTATTTGAGTAGATCGAGCGTAATGCCTTTTTAGGTTCTCTTTAGACGAATAAGCTTCTAGGGACGTGCATGAGATATTCTATCTAGTAGGATCTATATATCTATTTTTCGTTGTGCTTTGATTCTACTTTTGTGTTGTAATGGAAATTTTTATTGCATACTAGATATTTAACTTTGATTATCCAAGGGGGCATCTTCATATGCCGCTCTTGAAATATGTTGTAATAATTATATCTTCTCTAAACGTGGTTTGCGTATGTATTATGTACTGAACCTGAAATGCTATCATGTAATGAAATGTATAATTTGTTTTTATATTGTGTTCAAAAATTTTCATATTCATGTGATTCTACTATTATCTATGTATCCGACATAGCCGCATTTTATCATTGAAAATTAATAACTATGGATGATTGCAGCATCTGTAACACTCAGTTTGGACCTCAAAATGAGGAATTTTACAGTTTTAGCATCAGTGTATAGGTTTATGTAAAACTTAAAAGAAAATTAAAGCTAAAATATTTTGAAAACATAAATCAAAGAATCAGAGAATAAGACTGACAATAATAATGTTCTTGTATTTTGTTATATGTGAGTATGTAATCCCCTCTCTTAGACTATTCTACTATATCTTATTAAGGCTTGTATGCTAATTTATCAGAAAGAAAGTTATGGAAGTAGGAAACGGAAGATCGAATCTAGGTGGAGAAAGCACCACAAATAACGAAAATGCTCGACCCAATACCAGGAGAAACCAGGGTTGATAGGAAAATTCTAATCAAAACGCAAATGCAAACGTAGGTGTTGGAACCCCACTAGTGGATATGGGAATGATGTATCGATTCTTTCTTAATCTGATGCAAGTTGGAGTAGTTGGAGGAAATGCTGTGAATGCAGAAGGAGTAAATCCCATTGCGCAGTTAGCAATAATTATGCCAAGCCAAGCAAGGATTACACCGGTCTTGGAGAAAAGCCTTTTCTTGGAGCATAGAATGCTATCGAGGTGGAAAATTGGCTTTTGCACATTTGCATTGTAAGCGAATTTTTACTGATTTTGGTTTTGATGATGAGTAGAAAAATAGACTAGCTTCGAGGCAGTTACAGGGTGCATCAATTTTCTGGTGGAATAGAGTCACCGTGGGTGTGGTAGAGGATGAGTTAACTTGGGTAGATTTTTAAAGCAGATTTGAGGAGAGATTTTTGTCCGAGCTAGCTAAGTCCGCTTTGCTAAGAAAATTTATAGATTTGGAGCAGGGGAGATGTCAATGTTAAACTATTCTGCAAAGTTTGAAGAGCTACCTAGATATGGATATGCCATTATTGACACCATCATTAAGAGGAATGAAAAGTTTATTCGAGGATTGAAGGCAGAGATTACCAGGGTGATCATGTCTCATCTCCAAGATCCGAACACAATTGTGGTGGATATGGAAATCTGGAATGAAGAGATGCTTTCTACTTTTGGAAAAGAGAAGCACAGTGAAACTCATGATTCCCAAGATAAGAAGAGAAAGTTCTTTAAGAAGAAAAGTGGTCGGAAAGGAGGAGATACCGACAAAAGGGAAGAATGATTTGGTTTGCTATAAGTGTGATAAGAAGGGACATTTTTCTCATGAGTGTGGGTTGGAAAAGGGAAGAAAGTTGATGATAAAAAAGGAGTGAAATGCTTCAAATGTGACCAGATAGGGAACTACAAGAATCAGTGTCCAAAACCAGTCAGAGTAGACAAGGGAAATATTTTTGCTTTGCGACCATCATCCTCTAGATCAACAACAATTGAGAAGGGAGAATATGTGATGGAATCTACACTTTTGATCCATAATATACCATTTAGGATACTATTTGATACCGGTATACTGCATTCATTTATATCCCGGTATTTGATCGATAAATTATGCTTAGTACCTTCATACCTAGTTTCTTCCTTAAGGGTTGTGTTATCTGGGTTGAAAACCCAGAAGAATCCAAAGGAAGTCAGGTCAAAGGAAGTCAGAACATCTACATCGAGTCAGAACAAATCGAGAATAACCAAAAGGATTAGAACAGCAAGCCAAGAAGAAGCTAGAAGAAAGCAAAAAATGTTATGGACATGGATTGTCAGTGATCCATGGCGTTTTCTCGCTAGGTCATCTATCTTCCTGCATCATGATGCAGATGATGAAGACCAAAAAAGAACGGGGAATGCATGAAGGCAATGGATCGCTTTCGAGTCTAATCTATGGATCTCTAGCGACCCATAGTGCGATCTGTAGAGTTAGCTCGATTCCCGACATGATTTCCAATGCGCCTTCATATGGTCGTGTGGAAAAAATTTGGCAAACGGGCTTGGCCTAGTAGCTCTCCACTCTATAAATACAATCCAACATGCATCATAAACTGGATCTTCCGGATAGGCTGCTGAAACTCTACAGAAACTATTCTCCACTCTTCCTCTCCCACACAATAGTCATCAAAAGGGTTCACTGAGATTCTCCAATGAACTCTAACACCGGTGACTTGATCAAACCTATAAGATCTAACCAAATTGTAATCAGATTCAACTTATAAAAGTAATCGGTCAATAATAAAACTATAAAGTGGACATAGGATCTACTAACAGTCGAACCACTATAAAAATCCTCGTCTTCTTTCTATTTCTGCTCTTTTTTACATTTATTATCTATATTATTGCTCTGTAAGAACAGGGCTAGTGTTTTCACACTCCAAACAGGGTGTTGATCCATTTTTGGCTTATCATTTTGGTGCTTTCACTAAAACCCAACTCAGGCTTAGATGTAGCTATCTACTTTTGATCAGATAAGTTTAGAAGTTAAATCCTCAATCCCTACAATAATGAACATTGAAAAAAAATGCAAACTATCACTATTGGATACACAAATGTATCAGGAAAAAGCAACCAGAAGTAGTGGGTAGAGCTCCAAGAATCATAACGAAAAAAATGTTAACACTCCACCTAATGCAAAAGCGCTTGCGAAAAACCCGAACTTAGGTGTAAAAACCACGTGGAGAGATATAACGATGGCTTTCTCTAGCTCTAAAGATGACAAGCAATTTGAGGAAGAAAAATTGAATGAAATTGCTATCGTGCAAGATGGTAGAAGAAGCTCTAAAACCTAAACCGCAGCACAGTGCCAAACAATGGATAGAGAACTGCTACTTACATGGTACTTCCATAGGCAGGAGAACCAAGAAGATATAACACATATCAGGATAGTTTACAAGGCCAAGCTTTCATGGTATATTGTGACCACTCCTAACTGACCGACCTCCAATCCCATAATGGTGCTCCCATCGTCGAATAATGAACCATTGAAAATCATCAAAAATCGTCAAAATGGTCATTAAAAAACTCACTTTGGGGTTGACCTGAAGTCGATCTCGGGTAATTGCTTATTCGACTCAAAGCAGATTTTGGAAATCTTGACTCAAAGTCAAACTTGGGTAATCATCCATTTGACTCGAAGCAAACCTAGGAAATTCTGGCCCAAAATCACACTCGGGTAAAACCAAGGTTTTCTCCAAGCAAACATGGAAATGACTTCAAGCATCGTTTGTCACTAACCCAGCACTTCAAATTCTGTGACTCCAAGCGAACCATGTGCTGACTCCAAGTAAATGGAAAATTTTCTCGGGTCAGACTCTGTAACGACCCAAAATTTCTATTAATTAAAATTTGTATATTTAATTGATTTCAAATATTAATAAGTGAGATTTATAAGTCGAATAAATTTTATTTCGAATAATTGGATTAAATTGGATAATTTAATCGATAATTTAATAATTGAAATTACAGAAATAATTGAAAATTGGGTTAAATATGATTGAAATTGATTTGTAAAATTTTATTTAATCATATTGAAGTTAGAATGATGTTATAGAACTTTTAAAATCGAATTAAAAGTTAATTTGTGAAAATTGAATATTTTAGTATTTAATTGACGAGTTAAAATAGCCACTTTTTAACCAGTCTCGGATTTCGACAAAACCAGTTTCATCGGATCCGTAATGTTATATTATTGAATGGTTTCAAATTTCAAGTCAATCGGATTTACCGTTTGTCCAGGGCAAGCTAAGACGCCTAGAAATTTGATTTACCGATTTAATTTTAAATTGATTGTTTATTGCCATAACTCGCACAGATGATCGAATTAGCTCCCGAAACAAGTTCCATTATGTTCGGAATGCGGGGTAAACCTTAGGAATGCCAACCGGCACGCTTCGTTTGGAGTTCGGAAAATCCGGGATGAATAGTGTTCGTCGTTTTTTCTATATAAGCCCCTCAACTTTCTCATTTGCAAAATAAATAAATAAACTAGGGTTTTAAACAGAGCCGTCGGCCTCAAATTTCCAATGGCTGAAATCTTCCTATCTTCATCCCTTAATTTCTTCAAATCCATCATTCTATTCAAGATTTTTTCAACTAGAAGATTGTAGAGAGGAATGAGATCTATAACTTCAACGGTTACGATCAATTTCTGTTGAGTGGATTGATAGCAAAGAGGGGCGAAACATGGTCGGCTTGCACACATTTTTCTCGTGCCTGGGGAGGCCGAGCTCGCTAAGGTTGCAGCCGATGGTAGAGGGTGGCGAGCGCTGTTGAGTGGAAGTCGCTGATCGGCTTGAAATTGATCGAGGAAGGCTCGAAAATTGCTTGATGGTGGCGGCCGTGTTGGGTTATTGCGTATGAATAAACGTGAGGGGAGAAGAAGGGATAGCCGGCCATGATCTGCAGGAAGAAAACGTGCGGCCCAGAATGTCTAGGGTTAGAAATTAAAATAGAAATTGTAAATTAAATTATATATTAATTTGTTCAAACTTTAAAATTGTGTATCTTTGTCATATGAGGTCGAAAACGCACGGAACAAGTTGCGTTGGGTTCGTATGGACGAGCACTACTTTATGGAATTGGATTGGAGTCGTTTGGAGCTAGCGAAAATTTCGGGTAAAATTAAACGTCCGTTTAATTTTATTCGAAATAAAAGCTGAAAACGAAATTGAAACCAAGGTGAGAACTTCTCACTCAATCGAATCGTTTTCGATTTTAATTTTAAATATTTAGATTTGAAATGCTTGATTGTATGTTTGAATGATGATTGTTATCAATTGATTGTTAAAATGGACATTATACGCCGTTAGTAAGCGGAGGTTATTTATTAAAAACATATACCGTGAATATTTCACAGTACAGTGAAATTGGTATTATTTATGTACTTGGAGTTGACTTCCCGCATTATATAGCGGATGAGACCCTATTGCGCCGCCTATTAAGAGGATAATATTTTTATAAATCCCATATACCGCAATATTCCGCTTTGAACGGAATTGGAATTGTGCTAACATCTTTGGATGCAGGGAAACAGGTTGGAGGGATCCAACTGGATTCCTCACCAGTATTTAATTTATTTCATATATTGTGATATTTGATTGATTATCATATTGATATATGATGTTTGGATGTCATTGATTGACTATTTGGTGTGTTGCATCACCGGATCCATTTTTGGAGTTTTAAAAATATTAAAATAACGATTTTGGAATCTTAAAAGGATTTTTAAAGTGATTTTTGAAAGTATACGTTATAGAATATTTTTGGAATTGATTCATTTTAAATAAATAAACGTTATAATTTTAATGTTATAAAAATTATGATTTTTAAGAAATATAGTTAAAAGTTGATTTTTGAAAATATGGGGTTAATGATTTTACAAAATAGTTTAAATCGGGATTTTTGAATTTATTGTAAAAAGTTTAAATATAGGATTTATAAAATTTGATTATTTTATAAATCAAAATGATGAAATAATAAAGGAGTTTAAAGACGTTTTTAAAATAATAATATACATTGATTTATATATAAGATTTATAAATTGATATTTATAAATTAAAATATTTGAATTATGAAAACGAGTTTTTTTTATAAATGTTAGAATGAAGTGTAAATCAATTTCATAAATGAATGAAATTTATAGAATTATAAACGGTGAAGTTATAAATGGAATTTTATAAGCAGTAGATTTATAAAATTTGTAAAGTTATTAAAAGAATAGTTTTGGGTAAATAAACGAGTCTTATAAGTTATAAGATTTATAATTTGGGGAGTTTAAAAAGAACGATTTTGTAAACAAATAAATTATAAGTATTTAACTTATAATATGAACTTTTGGTACATAATTGACTTATAAATTGAAATAGGTTAATAAAGGAGATTTATAAAAGGAAGTGGTTATAAAATAAATAGAAATGGAATTTATAAACATTGTTTTATAAATCCGCAAACGACTTATTTCGATAAGCAAATTGTTATAACTTATTAATGGAGTTATATTCACGTTTTAGACAGTGAATAATCCTTTAAAATAAAATGTATAGAAATGATGAAATTGGTTAACGAAGTATATTCATGTTTTTGGATAGTGAATAATATGTTAAAGAAAATGTTTTGGATGTGATGTTTTAAATGGAATTAAAACGATCTAACGATGTTTTTAAAATGTGTTAAGATTCGAAACCATAGATTTCAACATTCATTGTTGAAATAGACGTTTTCGAGAAATAGAAGGAAATGGTGGACTATAACACTGTTGTTATAGTAAATGATTTCCGAAAGGAAATGTTTTGTATAGTATTGGGATTTATATATCTATTTTAATTTCGAATCCCCATGCTAGTGATTTTGGGTTGTCGTAACGATGTTTTACGCAACATTCGTTTAGGCCCAATAAATATGTTAAAGAGAATGATTTCCTTAAAGAATGAAATATATACTTATTTTCGATTTAAGTATATTGAATATTTTCCAAATGTTGAAAATAAATAGATTTGTGAATTACTTATTAATAAATAAGTATGGAAATATTTTTTCAATATGAAATGAAACGTTTTGAGAATTTAACTTTTGGAAGATAAATTGAAAATGAATAATTGAAATCGTATATTCGTAGGTATTCTGAAATATAAATTCACTATGGTATTTGTAAAAGAAAGGGGAATTTGTTTAAAAATAAACGTTGATTTATTTTTGAAGTGTGGGAATTAATTTACGGATTTGGAACGTAAATATAAAGTAAATCGTTAAGAATTTATTTAATTGGTTTAAATGAACCATGTTGAAATGAAAGTATTTCCGCGTAAAGAAAATGTTTGAAATTTGTTTTCAAAAGTGGTAAAGATGAAAAGTGATTTGAAAATTGTTTTCAAATGGTTGAAGTGTGGAAAATATATATCTTGTAAAGATATTTTTGGAAAATAAATAATTTGGAAAATTATTTGGAATCCGGTGATGTTGTGCATATCCATTGATAGTTCAATAACCGACTATCAATATTTACCTTTGAATGGGTATTTGTTGTGATTTGTTTGAATTTGAACGCCACACTTATTTTTGAATGAGCGCTCACTTTTCGGGTTAGCCAGGAAAGGACGTTGGGGTCGTATAACCCATTTCGAATATGTGATACGTCGTTATGAATTGCATTTGAAGACCGGTGTTGAAGACCGGATATTTTTGAAAACAGAAGGATTACCGTCGAATGTTTCTGCACCGAATGGCCCCGGTGTAGAGATTCCATATGTGATGGGAAGTCCGGACGTGATTAGTGAATATCCGGATTGCAAGGACTCCTTTGTAAGTGCCTTCGGTTCTGTTCGATCCCGGAACAAACTTATATGGATGGTATGTCTGAGATTACAAATTGAGATATAAAGCTGATTTCTTTTAAATACATATCTGTTGGTGGCGGAGAATTTATTCTCTTAGCATTAACACCCTTCTCTGAGACGTACGAGCTCGGAGGTTATGTAGTTGAAGGTTATTAGTAATATACTCCCAATTTGGTAGTGTGATATGCTAAGTGTTGTTGAGAATTTGTTGAATCAAAGCACAACTTTTGTATAAAGTGTAGCTTTGTGGACGAGACTTCGTCGGACCTCACACCCCGGAAATGGTCAAAACAGGAAGGATGCAGCAAGTTTATTAAGGGATAGCGCCCCTTTAGTGTATGTCATTCCTTCTGGATAGAGGTGGTATCATGGTATGGAGCCCAGATGCTTAACCTATGTTGTTGCTGCAAATTTATTGCTTTGTGGTTGTTGGAAATCGAGGATCCTCGGATATAGATCGATTATGATCGGGGGATGGCATATTCGTGTCAGTAGTTACCCAGTTAGGGGTGACCCGGCCTTTTGTTGGCAGAGATCCGGTTTGATTCTCGAGACGTCATTCCAGAGGCGTTTCCATGTGGCAATGGGAAGTTCCATGGCCTGACCACTTGTTGGAAATCCAAAGAAACAATACGATCTTGTACGGTTTTAGTTGTAGAACCTATCATTCACTTATGGTGGCTCCCCACTGTTTGGATGGTAGCTATAGTAGGCATAAGTGCAGAATGCCTATGCTGGCTAAGATTTATATCTTTATTTTCGAAATGATTTTTTCTATACTATGCACTACTAATAATATCAAATGTTTCTTTTTAATGCGTATTAAGCATCTTTGACCATCATAAGGAGAAATCTCCTCCGATTCTGCGTTTGCATTGTGTGTGTGTGCGGGTGGCCTTATGGTAGTCTCATTTTTTAAAAGCATTGCGAATTGACTTTAAAAATATTCCTCTATTTTGTTTTTGAAGATAAAATAAACTGTTTTAGTTCTCACACCAGTCACATGACTGACTCGGAGTTTATTGTTTTCCTTCCTAAACTCTGGGTGCCCACCAATTTCCACACGGGCAGTCAAGAGTCACGTTTATCAGGATATTCTGGAATTCAGGAGTTGCTGGAGGCGAGCTGGATGGCATGGCGTATTACTAGTATATAGTATTTCTTTTCCGCTGTTTGTTGTTGTTTAATAGTTGTACACTCTGATGATGTAATGTAATGAAATGTAATGTAATAACTGATATAGTTCTTTTTTTAAAGATTATTTATTCATCTATTATATGTTGTCCGCTGCGATTGTGAGATTTTGATATTGTTCCATTGTTTTCTTTCTGTTCTGTTCTATCTTTTCTCTCTTCTTCTATCTTTTTCTTCTTTTTAAACCCTAAGAATTCGTATTTACGTTCATCTTGAGTTAATCAATGGAGGTTAGTGTCTATTCAAGGAGTACGGATTTGCGGGTCTTTACATCTGGTATCAGAGCATATGGTTAAGCGACAACCATGGCTCTGTTAGGTATTACTCATTAGAGATAGAGTCAGTAGTACTCTAGAATGAGTTGAGTGTAATAATAGCTATGAGCGCGTATTTCTTAGTGAATATGAAATTGTTTTGTATTGTGTTGACTTATCGGTTGATTGTTTATAGATTCCAGTCGATGTAGTCTAGCTAACTATCGTAAATAGGGGTTTCTAAACTCTTAAACAAGATAAACCGACACGATATTGTTTTAAATTGGGTAAATGAAATAATTTTACCTTGATTATTTTTTATATATAAAGGAATAATTTTTCAAAATTATTAAAGTGTATGTAAGTTGATTGTTTGGTTGATTAAAAAAATGTGAGAATATATATATATATATAAGTAAATTTAAAAGATGTTTGAATAATCTAAATAAAAGAATAATTGTATAAGTAAAAAGAATTATAAGAATTGAATTATAATTAAAGTGATTTACAATTGTGAAATAATCTTATATATATAGGAAGTGAAACTATATGAATATATTTATGAATATGAGTTGTAAATAAAATGAGTTTGAATAAGTGATGAAATTTGACTTTGGTAAAGGTTAAATAAATTTTACTTTAGAATTGGAATCTAGATTGATTTATAAGTGGGAATTTAAGTATAGTAAAGCCAAATAATGTTTAAATGGAATATAACTTAAGAGATGTTGAATGAAGTTGATTTTGGTATCAAAGTAAATTAATAAAGTTAAGTGATAAATGTGAACTTGAGTTATGTAATGAAATTCAACTCTAGTAATTGAATTGAACGAATGAATTGAATGTAAATCAATTAAATGTAAATAATTGATATGGAATAATGAATGTAGGTGTCAATTCATTAAAATCTAATGTTATTGAAAAAAAAGTTGAATAATTGAATGAAAGTCTATTTAATTAAACCAATTGAAAGCAAAGGTTTTAAACCAAATTGAATGAATATAAGCAAAGGAATTTGGTTGTAATTAATATACATTGGTTGATATATGATTGTTAGTTGATTGTGTATAATTCATTAAGTATTAATGAAATTGATTTAATGAAATTGAAAGCTAAAGTAATTGAAATCCAATTGGAAGTTAAGTGAATCTCAAATAGAATTGAATTTGATTTGGAAGTGAACCAACTTGAATATGAATTAGTGAATATAAACTAATTGAAAATGAATGTTAGTAAAAACATCCACGGTTAATGAATCAAATATGATTAAATTGAAAACCCATTTCATTGAATATTAATGAGAATATGAATGAATATTTATTGGTTATGGATGTTAGTTGAATGCTAGTTGGATGGTAGTTGGTTGATGGTTGAATATATTGCTTTTACTGCATTTGCTATGTTGGCATATATAGTTATTATGTTTCTATATGTTGTATATCGATACTATTGTCTATATACATGTTTCTCATTGTTTGTTGAGTGTTTAGTAGGTGCGGATCGCATTTGCTTCGCATTTGGAGCTCGCTTTTGCGCTATATTAGCCGTATATGCTCGCTAATAAAATATAAGTTACATATCTCGGATTAAATATCGTACTTTTATACTTTTTTCCCTGCGGGATGCCTCATCACTTGATGAGATGTATATTTGTGATATATATACTGTCATTTTTTTTTCGGATCGAGCCGCGCAAAGGAGACTATGGCGAATTTTTCCGAAAGTTTAAGGCGTTCGAAAAATTTGGGAATTTTTGAAATTTTTTGAAAACTATAATTTTGATTTGGAATTGAAAGTTAAACAATAGTAGATGCTTTTGAAAAGAAAACTAAGTTTGGATTTGAAAACTTACTAAAGTTATTATAAGAAGTTTAACTATGGATTTTTGGAAAGTTAAACACTTAAGAGATTTGTAAAAATCTAAATTGAACGGTTTGTTTTGGGAAAATTAATGGATTCTGTAACTTTTTCTTACTTCGTAATTTCGAGGACGAAATTCTTTTAAGGGGGAAGTTTGTAACAACCCAGAATTTCTATTAATTAAATTTTTTATATTTAATTGATTTTAAATATTAATAAGTGAGATTTATAAGTCGAATAAATTTTATTTCGAATAATTGGATTAAATTGGATAATTTAATCGATAATTTAATATTTGAAATTACAGAAATAATTGAAAATTGGGTTAAATATGATTGAAATTGATTTGTAAAATTTTATTTAATCATATTGAAGTTAGAATGATGTTATAGAACTTTTAAAATCGAATTAAAAGTTAATTTGTAAAAATTGAATATTTTAACATTTAATTGACGAGTTAAAATAGCCATTTTTCAAACAGACTCGGATTTCGACGAGACTAGTTTCATCGGATCCGTAATGTTATATTATTGTATGGTTTCAAATTTCAAGTCAATCGGATTTACCATTTGTCCGGGGCAAGCTAAAACGCCTAGAAATTTGATTTACTGATTTAATTTTAAATTGATCGTTTATTGCCATAACTCGCACAGATGATCGAATTAGCTCCCAAATCATGTTCCATTGTGTTCGGAACGCGGGGTAAACCTTAGGAAAGCCAACCGGCACGCTTCATTTGGAGTTCGGAAAATCCGGGATGAATAGTGTTCGTCGTTTTTTCTATATAAGCCCCTCAACTTTCTCATTTGCAAAATAAATAAATAAAAACTAGGGTTTTAAACAGAGTCGTCGGCCTCAAATTTCCAATGGCCGAAATCTTCCTATCTTCATCCCTTAATTTCTTCAAATCCATCATTCTATTCAAGATTTTTTCAACTAGAAGATTGTAGAGGGGAATGAGATCTATAACTTCAACGGTTATGATCAATTTCTGTTGAGTGGATTGATAGCAAAGAGGGCCGAATCATGGTCGGTTCGCACACGTTTTTATCATGCCTGGGGAGGCCGAGCTCGCTAAGATTGCAGCCGATGGTAGAGGGTGGCGAGCGCTGTTGAGTGGAAGTCGCTGATCGGCTTGAAATTGATCGAGGAAGGCTCGAAAATTGCTTGATGGTGGCGGCCATGTTGGGTTATTGCGTACGAATAAACGCGAGGGGAGAAGAAGGGATGGACGACCGCGATCTGCAGGAAGAAAATGTGCGGCCCAGATTGTCTGGGGTTAGAAATTAAAATAGAAATTGTAAATTAAATTATATATTAATTTGTTCAAACTTTAAAATTGTGTATCTTTGTCATACGAGGTCGAAAACACACGAAACAAGTTGCATTGGGTTCGTATGGACGAGCACTACTGTAACATCCCTTATTTTCGCACACTTCAAATTGACATACATGTCGATTCAAACCATATGGAAGGGCGGATCGTTATGGGGTAAATAAGAAAAACAGAGAAGAAATAAAACAAAACAGAATTTCACAGCGGAAGGATAAAATATAATAATAAAATATACAGTTTATAAAACTGTTTACAAACATTTGATTCTTCTTTATACAATTAAATATCAGAGTTCACATACCAAAAATATCAATGCAGCGGATTACAGTGTAGTGGAATAAAATAGATAATAGTAATACAAATCTTCGTCTTCGTCCTCGAGAGCTAAATCTCCAAATCCTGAAACGCTCGGACTGACCCGAGCGAATTGAAAAGACAAAACACTCGAGTCAGAACTAAAAGATCTTATGTATGTTAAATCAACAGGGATAAATATGAGTGCAGTAACTTAAAAGATGCTCGGGATTCACATCTCTTAAGGATTCGTTAAACTATTTACTATGTAGTATACTTCGATATTATAATAGTGTCTAATTGTAAAATAAACTTACTTTTAAATAGCGTTAAGGCTTTACATTTTCCACCTTAACACAGTTATATATTCCCATAGTCTATACAGTACCGTAATCTCCCCCGTACTAGGCGTCGTCAGAGGGCACTCCATAGGTATGGTACAAAACCAAAATCGTATAAGACGCGCTAGGGTAGCTGACACGGCACAAGTAGGCAATGCCAGGGTAGATATACCAATTACGCATCCGGGCTGATGGTAACGCATAGCCGCAGCTACCGCCCACCTCGAACAAACACCCCCAAAATCAAAGAAATCAATAGTGGCCACCGAATCAATCCAAAGTCAGAGTATAGTATCGACGGAGTGCGTTTGATCAGAGGAATGACCTCATTGGCCTGAGAATCGCTCCTGTTTTAGCCACCTTATGCCAACTCATGGGAATTGGGTCCACGTATTTACCTTATAGGAAACGCCATCACCAATCTACTTCATTCTGGAATCTCCACCACGTCCACGGTTGTTAAAGTGGTTTTCGGAGTTGGCAGAGAGTATGACAACTTCTGATCCCGGTCTCTTCAACAACCAAACGTTATTATAACACCGCGGTTATTTCAAAATAATTTAAACTTTAAAACCAGAATAAAATATCCATTTTAAACCCAAATAAATACGATATCGTTTATATTTTTAAACCCCAAATCAATACGATATCATTAAGACCCTGTGACAGCCCGCAAATCCGTACCCCTTTAATCAACACTATTCTATACAAATTGACTCAAGTGGCACAGAAATACGAACCATTAGGGTTAAAGAAGAAGAGATAGAAGAAGAAGAAACTAAACAATATCATAATCTCACAGTCGCAGCGAAATAAAATATAATAGTGAATATAGATCTTTACACAAAATGAAAACTGTATCACTTTTATACATCGTATCATCAGAGTGTCTCATACATCAACAATCACAAATCAGACATACCATGCAATCATAGCAGCGGATATATATAGATACAAATAATACGTCTCGGACTCCAGCTCCTCTCCTGCTCCATAGAAACCTGTCCTGAATATATAATACTCGGTCTGACCCGAGCATTATAATGAAATAACACCCGAGTCAGTCTGGAATACCAGCTGATAATAATGCATCCAAATTGATTATTAAAGTTTCAAAAATCCTTTGAAAACAAAAGCATCTCGTAAGACCACGCCACAAATAAACATGTCGGGTTTTTACCTTACGATAGCTAAACACTTTTTATAGAAATCCTCTGATATTATAATAGGGTCTATCTACAAATACTTATAAAATAGCTGAAATTGTTACATGATTAAATTCCAGCTACTAGCCACAAAAGTGGGTAATACAAACAAAACTCGTAAAAGGCTCGTAGGGAGAATGGATTTCCAACAATGACTAGGCACTGGGGTACCACCTGTCACAGTATGGGGCCTAGATCACCGTACCGAGGACTACTCCCTTCATCCCCTGCAACACAAGGCCGGAACCATTCCTTACTGAACAGTCCCGAACAAGATAAACCCCGTGGTTGGCGCGACCAACCACCCACTAAGCCGAAATAAAAAGGAACATCTAGACAGGGGAAATATCTTGTCCTGCTTGGGCATGACCCACCTAACCTTGCTGCATATCCCCTGATTTTCAGTCATTCCCGGTTGATGAGGCTTGAGGCTAAGCGTTACCTTTAGAACGTTTTTACTTAGAATGCCCATCGTCCACCTGACGATGTTTCGCAAACATTCATCCATACAAGTCCGTCCCAGGTTCGAACGGAACCGAAGGCACTACTCCTACTACATCCATTTTGGAAATATCCTCAGGATTAGTAGCGACTAGCCCTTGCACTTCACTGCTCCATCTTCAACTCCAAACACGTTTTTTGCACAAAAACGTACAAACCGGATCGAAGTGGTTTTCGAGAAATAAATCTCGATCCCGGTCTCTTCGAAACGATCAACGCATTTGTCCAATATTGATAGTCGGTGATTTAACTATCAATTTATATTCATAAACATCCATAAGCATCCATCACACAATAAATAATTCCCACATTATTTATTTATCTCAAATATCTTTAAAAGATATATTTGATCTCAATTTTTCAAAGCTCATTTGAAAACAATTTCCCAAAGTTCTTCCTTTACAAGGTAAATCCTTTACCATATATTCCCATTGGAAATAACCAAGTTCAAAACATTTTAGGTTTAAAACAGTTAAAATATTTTATACTGAAATATACTTTAAAATAGGTAAATTTACTACTAGTTATTTACTCGAAATATAATTTCAAAATATTTAAAATAAAACCATTTATTAGGATATAAACTTTGATTTTAAATAAGGTTTTAGTTCAAATTAACTTATAAGTAAAGTTTTAAAAAGGTAAATACTAATTTCAATAACTTAGGTCAAAACTAGTATTTTAAACAAATCCATTTGTAAAAATAATTACTAAGGTATTTATAAAATTTACTATTACTAATTATTAATAATTACTTTAAAATAATAATTTCCAAACACACTTTTAAACAAGTTTGAATTTTTAAAACTTTCTTTTTATAAAATCTATTTAAACTCGAACTTGGTTTTTCCCAGGGAAGCTCATTCCCACTCAAAAATCCCAAAAATCCTTCTTATAAATTCTGTCAATTTATTTAGATTCAGGTTTAAGTTTAATAACATAAATTTACTTTCACATTTATCAACTGATAACGTTTCTCTTTGTTTATCATTCCAGATTTACCAAATTTCAATTTTCATTCCAAATAGATTTCAAATATTAATTCCTTTAAATTCATTATTTAACAATATATTTTATTTCTCTAAAATTCAATTTATCCATATATAATTAATTATGGAATTATAATTTATCCAGCAATATTTCTATACACTTTTATTTCAGTTTTCCATCCAACAGATTCTAATTTTTTATATTCTTTTAAATTCCTTATTTATTAATTTCTTTATTTCTTTTGAAAATCCAATTTAATTTCTTTATAATTCAACTCCAAATTTCTTTATAATTAACATTCTGGGTTTGTAATTTATACCACAATATCACAGAAAAATTTAATTCCACGTTTATCAAATCACAATATATAAACAGGCATCATCATCAATTATAAAGATAATTACTGCATGGTGAGGAATCCAGTTGGATCTCTCCAACCTGTTTTCCCTGCATCCACAAATATTAGCACACCACATATATAAATATCAATCCAGGTCGATATAAATAAACAATTCAATCAATCACACAATTATGTAAATATTAACTACTTAAATCAGCTAACATTCCAGATGTGAGTGAGAATAACTCACCTTGAATTTCGGTGAGCGTTCGAAATTCAAATTAAACCGAACAACGTTCGATTTAACTCAAATTTCTACTTGCCCAGAATGACTCCGGATCTGCACCATCGCGTAGTTCGCGTCTCTGCGATTCCAATGCCGTGAATTTCGTCGAATTCTGATATAGTATGAATTAGTTATTAATTTTTAAAGTTTGAATTTGAATTCAAAACAAATTCCCCTTTTTTATAATTTAATTTTCATCTTTACCATCACAGAGAAATCAAGGCCAGCCATACGAAATCGAGGCCGCTCCTTTCTCCTTCCTCTCGCGCATGATACCCAGGTCGGCAACGAAACCCAACAACGCAGATTAGGGTTTCACTTCGAGGCCACTTCAACTCACCATCGTTCGATCAGGAATCACCACTTTGAAGCTCACCACGTCCTCTAAGCTCGACCCTAACCTCGGCGAACTCGGCTTTCCCAGTACGCCAAAAATCATGCACGAAATACACTCGAACGTGGCTTCCACACATCTCCAAATGACAACGAAAACCCATCTCCACCGTTGGATGCTTAGATCCCGAGGCTCTCTTCACTTTTCCAGTTGAAATTTTTTGAAAATAATTAGTGGATTAGGAGATCTAGGAGGAAGAATGATATTCGTTTTCGGTCATTAGTTGAAAACGAGGCGGCGTTCTGGGAATATCACTAGGGTTTGCAAATGTTTTAGGTTATATAATATTATTTAATAATATTTTATTCAACAAAATTCTCAACTTAACCTCAAATGCAAACGATCTCCAAACTACGCGTTTCGACAGGCGATCCTAGGGTTTTTCCGCGTTTCGGACACAATGGAACAAGTTTCGTAAGCTAATTCGATCGTATAAGCGAGTTACGGAACTAAACGATCAATTTTAATTTAAACCGATTAAAACGATTTCGATGCGTTTTAAGCTACCGGAGTCAAACGACAACTCCGATTGCTACGAAAATTGAAATTCGATAATAACTAACTATTACGGATCCGATGGAACTGGTTTGTCGAATTCCGAGACTGTGCCTCGGAAGGCTATTTTAACTCGTCTATTAAATCAAGCGATTTTCAAGATTGTCGAAAACGCTTAAAAATTTACTTTTAAAATTTTTACTAACTTAACAATAAATCATATAAAATTTATAAACACCACAAAAATCGTTCTAGCTCATTCCGGACCAAAATCTGATTAATTGCATTTTAATAGTATTAAATTCATTTTTAAATTAATATAAAATCACAAATATTAATTTATCAACTTTAAAATTCATCTAAAATTCTCACCGCACTATTTACACTCAAATAACTCAACATAATTTCTAAAACCATTTTTATCACTATTTACATCCAGATTTATTTTTATTTCAATTTCGAATATTTAAATTATTATTTTCCCATTATTCAAATGCAACTGGAATTGCTATAATTAAAAATTATAACTTATTCCATTGATTGAACCCGAACCCATTCATTTCAAAATCAATTAAGAATCCACATTAAACATTTAAAACAAATTAAATGTTCAAATTCAATAGCTTAAAAATACGGGATGTTACAGACCCAAAATCATATAATGTCATTTTATTTTCCAATATATATTCTTTTCCAAAATCATAGGGTTTTCAAATTAAAATATTTATAAATCAAAACTCTTGAACATAATATTTTCAAATCATACTACCTTGAAAATCATAACTTCGAAACAAATTTCCATCTCTCAAATGGTTAAATATTAAATTACTTTATAAAACACAATAGCTTCTTTAGATTTCACAAATTAATTTTCAAATATCGATTTAAACTTCCAAATACCGTTTCAATTCTTATGTTTCAAAGCTTTAAATGTTTCACCATTTGAAAACAAACTCAATTGACAATCCCACATATATTAAATTCAATTGCTTATTATTTAGACTTGAAATATTTACTTAATGAATTCAATATAATTTAAGAAAAACCTTTAACTTCACATAACTGGAAAATCTTTCAATTTATTTTATATTCATTTAAATCAACTTGATATTCATTTAGATCACTCTACACAAACATCAACTTATAAAATCTTATCCTTTAAAAATTCTAACTTTTTATTTAATTCCAATTTAACTTAATATTCATCTTCCAACCTTATTCTCATTTAAGTCAATGAAACTCCAGAAATTAAATTTTAAATAAATGCTTAATCTTATTTGATCTTAAAATCAAACTTTATTTTAAACTTCAAATCAAATTTATACAAAGCTTAAAAACCGAAAATTACTATATATATAGTAACCTTTATGAATAACCAAATCAATATCCCATAAACCATACATATATATAACTTTACAAAACCATAGAAAATTATTTCAAATATATATATATATATATATATATATATATATATATCGCGGTGCCTGTATAAAATTTTCTACCCTATGGTCAAGTGATACAGATGTTTATCATTTCAATCCGCAATTTAAAATTAAAATGCGGTTGTATATCATTTCAAACCGCAATCCCGAATGAAAAGAAATGCATGATAACTTGCAGATTATATAAGATAGAACGCATCATCCATTCACCCAATATTAACCATCAACCAATTTAATTCAACATCATCAATTTAACAACATCAATATATATAGCATATGAAATATAACAGGAAATAAATGACAGTTATTAACTAACAGTTTATATTCGACGATAAATCTTATTAACTGTTTAACTATCAGTTTATATGCCAATAAATAAATTCTAACTGTCAATTTATATGCAATAATAAAATTAATTAACAGTTAAAATAAATAAATGCGATTTAACTGAAATAATGAATAAAACATGTCAAACAGTCATAAATAAATTTCTACTCATATCTAAAGTCAATTTAACAGACATAGGAAATTTTAGAAATTGTGAGTGGGTTAAAACACTCACCTTTTGAATTTAAATCGAATTTAAATCCGATTTAAACCCAAAATTTTGACTGTCTCAGAATTTGTCCAAACCAGCGTCAACAGATCCAGAATTTTATTATGATCCTAACAAAAAAAATCTCGCGTGAAAACGAGGTCGTATGAGAAAGTTATAGCGATTAAACGATTTGAATTTCAAAAATTAAATTAAAACAAAACAAACTCACCCAAAAAAATAAGCCACGTCAGCAACCCTCTCTCACCCTCATACCTGCACGCGATCGAACAGCACAGGGAACTTCACAAAACCGAAACCCAACAACAACTGTTGACCCCATCTTTGACCACCCTGCACCGCACCATCACGCCACCGAGTGCCTCGCCACCGCCCCCTAGGTTCGCGTGCCTCTGCCGACCCACCTCTAGGTGCCGCGCGTCTCATCTGAGCGCCGCCGTCGCCAAGTGATAAAAACCCTAATCGAATTTTAGCGCCAGATCCAACCGTCGATATCACAAACGAACCATACCGATCGACTTCCCTTGGTGCTTTTCTACAATACCCAGAAGGGGTTTCTCGATCAAACTCCGTTTGATTCCGGCACAATGAACGACCGAAAACAATTTGAAGTTTTCTGGACAAAAAATAGCTCCAATCTAAAAATGAATAGTACCAGCAGATTATGCTCTTCGAGAACTATGACATATAATTTTTTTGAATTTTTCTGGAGACTTTGAATTTTTGACTTTTGATTTGGATTGTTTGAAGTTGAACATGGATTAGGGTTTCTAGCTATTGGAAGAAGAGAAGGAACTGATGAAATGAACGCACAAACAAATGAGAATAGATGGGCTAGGGTTTATAACTGGGTTTATATAGGTAGGTTAGAAATTTGAATAGATGGATCGGATAAACAAACGTGCTAGCGCTAACGCGGCCCAAAAAGCCCGTTTCGACTCCGTAACAAAATTGGGTCAACCCATATATCAAAATAGGTATTTTAAAACATTTTGAACGCGATGGAAAAAGTTTCACGTCCAAATTCGATCGTATGAAGAAGTTATGCTCAATTCAATATTTTCAAATTGATTTCAAATTGATTTCAATTAAATCGATTTCAAGGCGTTTCGCGTTCGTACGATCAAACGACAAGTCCGATCGCTACGAAACTTGAAACCCTACAATAATTCACTGTTACGGATCCGATGAAACTAGTTTCATCGAAATTCGAGTCCGTGACAAAAATGGCTATTTTTATATTAATTAAATGAATTTAAAATAAATAAATTAAACAAATTTTATATTTAGATTCTAGAATTTGACCATTTTATCACTCTTAAAATTTCTTAATCATTTACAAAATTTCAAACAAGTTTAGATGTCAAATTAAAGAAGGTAAATTTATAAATTTCAATATAAATCCTTAATTTCATTAAATTCACAAATCATAAATTAACTTTCTAATAATTTATATTAAATCAAAGAAATCAATGGTTATTCCATTCATATATTTCAAACAGATGGGTTTAATATTAGATTCAAAAATTATTATCCTAATATTCGTCGATTACACTTAAATCCCTATTAACGTAATATTTAGATGTTAAATTTTCATTTATTTTGATTAAACCTATTTTCATACATTAATTCAATATACTGACAAACTTACTTTTACACCCTTTCATTTACCCAAATGTCTTTTTATAAATAAACTTAACAATAGATTCATACTCTACTACATAAATGCATACCCTTTTATCTAAATTAAAATCTTCGTAACTTCAAACATTTAATCCATTTAATTCCAATTACTCCTTTCATTAAATTTTGGATTCAAATCAATTTATAAAGCTTTACCTCCATTATTTATATACACTAACCATCATTTAATGAAGAATTTATTTACTTTATTTCCCATTATTACCTAAATTTATTTATCGTAACATTTAATTTATAATTATTGCAATGATTTACGATTTAATTGAAGGAACAAAGTATATAACTCATAATAGTTGTGGTAAAACTCTTAATCCTACATTTATAAGTGTATCCTTATCCGTTATATCTATTAATTAAATAAATTCCATTTTTAAGTCCTTTTAAATTTATTACTAAATATCCATTTACCTTTCCCATCAAATTTGAATTCCATCAAATTAATATAACAAATCAGATTTCCATTCACACTTTATTATAAACCTAAAATTTGCAATGCATTATCTTGTATTGATTTTATACAATTACCATTAACTTTACATTCCATTACATTTCAATATATATTTATTCATCAATCAATTCGATATTTATTCATCTTTCCTTCTATTTGATAAATAACCTAGAATGCATTTACATACCTTCATTTCTTTCCATTCATTTATGGGTATTGCATTGAAATTAAATTTATTATCTAATACCAACATTATTACCATTATTTTCAATTGGATTCCCAATTTTATTCAATACCCTGAATAAATAACATATATATTAATCAAATCCTTACATTTGTTTATCATAACATTAAATGATCTTAATGAATTGGAATTTCATTCAAGTCGTAAATTATTAACTTGCATTAACATGATTGCTTAGTTTATTCCAATTACCTTTTACACTCTTTTATTGCATTAAATCAATTTAATATTTTCATTAATTCCTTATATTAAATTTAATATCCAGGTAAGAATCCTTTTTCTACTTAATTCATTTGGATTTTATTCCAATTTCTATAAATAGGTCTTAAGTCACCATTTACATAATTCAATTTAGCGTTTATTTCAATATTTGTTTATAATCTAAAGTTTCTACTAAATTAAATTACAAAACTTATAAATTTTAACAAATTTTAATCCACTAAATTTACGGGTCGTTACACTCTCCCCCACTCAAAACTTTTCGTCCCCGAAAAGGAAAAGAAGGGAAAAGAAGAATTAAATAACACTACATCTTATTCAAAATATTGAACTTATAACCAATAATTTGCTAAATTTATTTCCTTAAATAAAATATACTCGTTTTATAATCATTATATCTTTTTACACTTAAGTTACTAAAGTTTGGTAAACATTTCAAAATATTATAAGTCCAAATTTTACGGAAAATTTTGGCAGAGTCTCCTTTGTGCGGAGAGGCTCGAGAGAAAATATAATATAAATATAACAATACACGCAAATATTTTCCAAAATAATATATATCCCTACACGGGAAAATATATAAAATAGCGCTATAAACCGTAATCCGAAATCGTACCTATTTGTCGGGCAATTTACACTTATTCTATGGAACCAAAAGCAGTAGCAATTGCTTCCATAACATGCATTACTTATCAGATCCAAAGGGTTACTATTTATATAAAGTGAAATATTTAAGTGGTTTCAATCACTAACAACAAATGAATACACCAACCAACAATTTCAACAAACACAAAGCAACCATACAATCAAACAACAAATAGTTGTTCGGGTTCAAAACTTGAAATTGTACGGAATGAAAAATAACTATCAAGTGCATCATTTACTCAACAGTCTTAGATAGAAAAAAACAGATTATTTATTCATTCCACAACTTCAAATTTCCTTACCTGACCAACCATAAATCAAATAATAACAATCCAAACCAACAAATCAATTAACTCAATATAAATTCATACATTAGTTGTTTGATCTTTTCATTCATATAACAGTTTATCTTTTATTTTCATTTATTTCTTTAAATTTTATTTAGAAATAACTTCAACCCTATTTCTTAAATTTACAATTTCTCTTATATTATATTACCTTCATTTATTTTTATTTACTACTTACTATTATTTATTTCCATTAACCCAGGTCATGCTAGTTTTCCCTCCTTTTCCACTATGATTATTCATTCATTTATTATTGCATGACCTCATTTATTTACACTTTAATTACTTAAGTTTATAATCATCAATTTGTCCTACTTACCTTTAATTATATTTACTTGGTAAAATTTCAATTATAACTTGAGTTTATAACATTAAATTCTCATTTATAATAGCAAATTCATTGAATACTTCATTACCGACTTTTACTTGTACAAATTTCTATTACATCTCTTATTAAACATTTCAACTTTTAATATTTGGTAAGTTATATATATGCTTTTAAAGAATGTAATTGAAAGTTATACAAGTTTTCTCATTTCTTTTAATTAATTCATTATTCAATAAATTTTTACTTTTTCCCTATAAGCTACAATTTCAACGTACTTTTATTTCCTTTAGAACTTGGCATTAAATCTCTTTCCTAAATTTAGAGGTTTCAATTTTTTATTGATTACTTACCTTTCATTTCATTACAATAATTGAAACAATTAATAACGGAAATTTAAGAGTTAAATACCGAGTTAAATTTCAAATTATTTTAAAATAATAGATAAATATATTCTTATAACTTATATACCTCTAATTATATTTAAAACAATTCAAAATATGTATATTTTTCAAAAACGAATCTGCAGTAAAACTACTACAGTAGCCTTCACCCTTCGAAACTCGAAAATGAAAGTTGATGATGCGGCCGCCATCACCGAAATTTTTTCCAGCGACAGAGAGGAAAGTACAAAACTTATTTTCTCCAAAATCTTCTTTAAAGCATTTTTTTTCCGAATTATATTAAATATTTATCAGAAAATACTTATGACCACATTATTATATTCCAAAATTTATTTGAAAGAAAATTTCAAAACCCCGGATCTTGAGTTCTAAATTTCCAAATTTCATTTATTTTAAATTTTCAATCTTATTTCTATTATTTACACTTTAGTACCTAACAACCAATCTATTACAGCCAAATATAGATATTATTTTATAGAAAATATAATAGGTAAAATTATTTCATTCACCTATATTAAAATAAATATTATGTCGGTCTGTCCTATTAAGTGTTTAGAAATCCCTATTGACGTCATAGCGTCCAATGCATCAACCAGAATTTATAAATACAAAACAGAACAGGTTAACACAATACTAAAACCTTTTTTTTAAAACAATAACAAATACGCTCTCTCATATATATACTCTCAGCGACTCCCACAGGGTATTACTACCCTATTAATAAAGAGTGAGATACCACAAAGCTAAGGTTTATCGCTAAACCAAAGCTCTGATACCAGATGTAACATCCCGTCTTTTCGCACACTTCAAATCGACACACATGTCGATTCAAACCATGCGGAAGGGCGGATTGTTATGGGGTAAATGAGAAAAACACAGAAGAAATAAAACAAAATAGAATCTCACAGCGGAAGGATAAAATATAATAATAAAATATACAGTTTATAAAACTGTTTACAAACATTTGATTCTTCTTTGTACAATTAAATATCAGAGTTCACATACCAAAAATATCAATGCAGCGGAATACAGTGTAGTGGAATAAAATAGATAATAGTAATACAAATCTTCGTCTTCGTCCTCCAGAGCTAAATCTCCAAATCCTGAAACGCTCGGACCGACCCGAGCAAATTGAAAAGACAAAACACTCGAGTCAGAACTAAAAGATCTTATGTAAGTTAAATCAACAGGGATAAATATGAGTGCAGTAACTAAAAAGATGCTCGGGATTCACATCTCTTAAGGATCCGTTAAACTATTTACTATGTAGTATACTTCGCTATTATAATAGTGTCTAATTGTAAAATAAACTTACTTTTAAATAGCGTCAAGGCTTTACATTTTCCACCTTAACACAGTTATATATTCCCATAGTTTATACAGTACCGTAATCTCCCCCGTACTGGGCGTCGTCATAGGGCACTCCATAGGTATGGTACAAAACCAAAATCGTATAAGGCGCGCTAGGGTAGGTGACACGACACAACTAGGCAATGCCAGGGTAGATATACCAATTACGCATTCGGGCTGATGGTAACGCATAGCCGCAGCTACCGCCCACCTCGAACAAACACCCTCAAAATCAAAGAAATCAATAGTGCCCACCGAATCAGTCCAAAGTCAGAGTATAGTATCGAAGGAGTGCGTTTGATCAGAGGAATGACCTCATTGGCCTGAGAATCGCTCCTGTTTTAGCCACCTTATGCCAACTCACGGGAGTTGGGTCCACGTATTTACCTTATAGGAAACGCCATCACCAACCTACTTCATTCTGGAATCTCCATCGCGTCCACGGTTGTTAAAGTGGTTTTCGGAGTTGGCAGAGAGTATGACAACTTCTCCCGGTCTCTTCAACAACCAAACGTTATTATAAAACCACGGTTATTTTAAAATAATTTAAACTTTAAAACCAGAATAAAATATCCATTTTAAACCCATATAAATACAATATCATTTATATTTTTAAACCCCAAATCAATACGATATCATTTAGACCCAAAATCATAAAATGTCATTTTATTTTCCAATATATATTCTTTTCCAAAATCATAGGGTTTTTAAATTAAAATATTTAAAAATCAAAACTCTTGAATATAATATTTTCAAATCATACTACCTTGAAAATTATAACTTCGAAACAAGTTTCCATCTCTCAAATGGTTAAATATTAAATTACTTTATAAAACACAATAGCTTCTTTAGATTTCACAAATCAATTTTCAAATATCGATTTAAACTTCCAAATACCATTTCAATTCTTATGTTTCAAAGCTTTAAATGTTTCACCATTTGAAAACAAACTCATTTGACAATCCCACATATATTAAATTCAATTGATTATTATTTAGACTTGAAATATTTACTTAATGAATTCAATATAATTTAAGAAAAACCTTTAACTTCACATAATTGGAAAATCTTTCAATTTATTTTATATTCATTTAAATCAACCTGATATTCATTTAGATCACTCTACACAAACATCAACTTATAAAATCCTATACTTTGAAAATTCTAACTTTTTATTTCATTCCAATTTAACTTAATATTCATCTTCCAACCTTATTCTCATTTAAGTCAATGAAACTCCAGAAATTAAATTTTAAATAAATTCTTAATCTTATTTGATCTTAAAATCAAACTTTATTTTAAACTTCAAATCAAATTTATACAAAGCTTAAAAACCGGAAATTACTATATATATAGTAACCTTTATCAATAACCAAATCAATATCCCATAAACCATATATATATAACTTTACAAAACCATAGAAAATCATTTCAAAATATTTATATATATATATATATATCACGATGCCTGTATAAAATTTTCTACCCTATGGTCAAGTGATACGGATGTTTATCATTTCAATCCGCAATTGAAAATTAAAATGCGGTTGTATATCATTTCAAACCGTAATCCCGAATGAAAAGAAATGCATGATAACTATATAAACTGATAGTTAAACAGTTAATAAAATTTATTGTTGAATATAAACTGTTAGTTAATAACTGTCATTTATTTCCTATTATATTTCATATGCTATATATATTGATGTTGTTTAAATTGATGATGATTGAATTAAATTGGTTGATGATTGAAATTGGATGAATGGATGATGCGTTCTATCTTATATAATCTGCAAGTTATCATGCATTTCTTTTCATTCGGGATTGCGGTTTGAAATGATATACAACCGCATTTTAATTTTAAATTGCGGATTGAAATGATAAACATGCGTATCACTTGACCATAGGGTAGAAAATTTTATACAGGCACCGCGATATATATATATATATATATATATATATATATATATAAATATTTTGAAATGATTTTCTATGGTTTTGTAAAGTTATATATATATGGTTTATGGGATATTGATTTGGTTATTGATAAAGGTTACTATATATATAGTAATTCCCGGTTTTTAAGCTTTGTATAAATTTGATTTGAAGTTTAAAATAAAGTTTGATTTTAAGATCAAATAACATTAAGCATTTATTTAAAATTTAATTTCTGGAATTTCATTGACTTAAATGAGAATAAGGTTGGAAGATGAATATTAAGTTAAATTGGAATTAAATAAAAAGTTGGAATTTTTAAAGGATAAGATTTTATAAGTTGATGTTTGTGTAGAGTGATCTAAATGAATAACAGGTTGATTTAAATGAATATAAAATAAATTGAAAGATTTTCCAGTTATGTGAAGTTAAAGGTTTTTCTTAATTTATATTGAATTCATTAAGTAAATATTTCAAGTCTAAATAATAAGCAATTGAATTTAATATATGTGGGATTGTCAAATGAGTTTGTTTTGAAATGGTGAAACATTTAAAGCTTTGAAACATAAGAATTGAAATGGTATTTGGAAGTTTAAATCGATATTTGAAAATTGATTTGTGAAAACTAAAGAAGCTATTGTGTTTTATAAAGTAATTTAATATTTAACCATTTGAGAGATGGAAATTTGTTTCGAAGTTATGATTTTCAAGGTAGTATGATTTGAAAATATTATGTTCAAGAGTTTTGGTTTTTAAATATTTTAATTTGAAAACCCTATGATTTTGCAAAAGAATATATATTGGAAAATAAAATGACTTTATATGATTTTGGGTCTTAATGATATCGTATTGATTTGGGGTTTAAAAATATAAATGATATCGTATTTATTTGGGTTTAAAATGGATATTTTATTCTGGTTTTAAAGTTTAAATTATTTTAAAATAATCGCGGTGTTATAATAACGTTTGGTTGTTGAAGAGACCGGGATCAGAAGTTGTCATACTCTCTGCCAACTCCGAAAACCACTTTAACAACCGTGGACGCGGTGGAGATTCCAGAATGAAGTAGATTGGTGATGGAGTTTCCTATAAGGTAAATACGTGGACCCAACTCCCGTGAGTTGGCATAAGGTGGCTAAAACAGGAGCGATTCTCGGGCCAATGAGGTCATTCCTCTGATCGAACGCACTCCTTCGATACTATACTCTGACTTTGGATTGATTCGGTGGCCACTATTGATTTCTTTGATTTTGGGGGTGTTTGTTCGAGGTGGGCGGTAGCTGCGGCTATGCGTTACCATCAGCCCGGATGCGTAATTGGTATATCTACCCTGGCATTGCCTAGTTGTGCCGTGTTAGCTACCCTAGCGCGTCTTATACGATTTTGGTTTTGTACCATACCTTTGGAGTGCCCTCTAACTGTCAATTTATATGCAATAATAAAATTAATTAACAGTTAAAATAAATAAATGCGATTTGACTGAAATAATGAATAAAATATGTCAAACAGTCATAAATAAATTTCTACTCATATCTAAAGTCAATTTAACAGACATAGGAAATTTTAGAAATTGTGAGTGGGTTAAAACACTCACCTTTTGAATTAAAATCGAATTTAAATCTGATTTATACCCAAAATTTTGACGGTCTCAGAATTCGTCCAAACTAGCGTCAACAGATCCAGAATTTTATTACAATCCTAACAAAAAAAATCTCGCGTGAAAACGAGGTCGTATGAGAAAGTTATAGCGACAAAACGATTTGAATTTCAAAAATTAAATTAAAACAAAACAAACTCACAAAAAAAAAAAATCCACGTCAGCAACCCTCTCTCACCCTCATACCTGCACGCGACCGAACAACACAGGGAACTTCATGAAACCGAAAACCAACAACAACCGTTGACCCCATCTTTGACCACCCTGCATGGCACCACCACGCCGCCGAGTTCCTCGCCACCGCCCCCCCCAAAGGTTCGCGCGCCTCTGCCGACCCTTCTCTAGGTGCCGCGCGTCTCATCTTAACGCCGCCGCCGCCAATGATAAAAACCCTAATTGAATTTTAGCGCCAGATCCAACTGTCGATATCACAAACGAACCATACTGATCGACTTCCCTTGGTGCTTTCTACGATACCCAGAAGGGGTTTCTCGATCAGACTCCATTTGATTCCGGCACAATGAACAACCGAAAACAATTTGAAGTTTTCTGGACGAAAAATAGCTCCAATCGAAAAACAAACAGTACCAGAAGATTATTCTCTTCGAGAACTATGACATATAATTTTTGTGAATTTTTCTGGAGACTTTGAATTTTTGACTTTTGATTTGGATTGTTTGAAGTTGAACATGGATCTAGGGTTTCTAGCCATTGGAAGAAGAGAAGGAACTGATGAAATGAACGCACAAACAAATGAGAATAGATGGGCTAGGGTTTATAACTGGGTTTATATAGGTAGGTTAGAAATTTGAATAGATGGATCGGATAAACAAACGTGCTAGCGCTAATGCGGCCCAAAAAGCCCGTTTCGACTCCGAAACAAAATTGGGTCAAACCATATAACAAAATAGGTATTTAAAACATTCTGAACGTGATGGAAAAAGTTTCACGTCCAAATTCGATCGTATGAAGAAGTTATATGCTCAATTCAATATTTCTAAATTGATTTCAAATTGATTTCAATTAAATCAATTTCAAGGCGTTTCGCGTTTGTACGATCAAACGACAAGTCCGATCGCTACGAAACTTGAAACCCTACAATAATTCACTATTACGGATCCGATGAAACTAGTTTCGTCAAAATCCGAGTCCGTGACAAAAATGGCTATTTTTATATTAATTAAATGAATTTAAAATAAATAAATTAAACAAATTTTATATTTAGATTCTAGAATTTGACCCATTTTATCACTTTTAAAATTTCTTAATCATTTGCAAAATTTCAAACAAGTTTAGATGCCAAATTAAAGAAGGTAAATTTATAAATTTCAATATAAATCCTTAATTTCATTAAGTTCACAAATCATAAATTAACTTTCTAATAATTTATATTAAATCAAAGAAATCAATGGTTATTCCATTCATATATTTCAAACAGATGGGTTTAATATTAGATTCAAAAATTATTATCCTAATATTCGTCGATTACACTTAAATCCCTATTAACGTAATATTTAGATGTTAAATTTTCATTTATTTCGATTAAACCTATTTTCATACATTAATTCAATATACTGACAAACTTACTTTTACACCCTTTCATTTACCCAAATGCCTTTTTATAAATAAACTTAACAATAGATTCATACTCTATTACATAAATGCATACCCTTTTATCTAAATTAAAATCTTCGTAACTTCAAACATTTAATCCATTTAATTCCAATTACTCCTTTCATTAAATTTTGGATTCAAATCAATTTATAAAGCTTTACCTCCATTCTTTATATACACTAACCATCATTTAATGAAGAATTTATTTACGTTATTTCCCATTATTACCTAATTTTATTTATCGTAACATTTAATTTATAATTATTGCAATGATTTACGATCTAATTGAAGGAACTAAGTATATAACTCATAATAGTTGTGGTAAAACTCTTAATCCTACATTTATAAGTGTATCCTTGTCCGTTATATCTATTAATTAAATAAATTCCATTTTTAAGTCCTTTTAAATTTATTACTAAATATCCATTTACCTTTCCCATCAAATTTGAATTCCATCAAATTAATATAACCAATCAGATTTCCATTCACACTTTATTATAAACCTAAAATTTGCAATTCATTATCTTGTATTGATTTTATACAATTACCATTAACTTTACATTCCTTACAATTCAATATATATTTATTTATCAATCAATTCGATATTTATTCATCTTTCCTTCTATTTGATAAATAACCTAGAATGCATTTACATACCTTCATTTCTTTCCATTCATTTATGGGTATTGCATTGAAATTAAATTTATTATCTAATACCAACATTATTACCATTAATTTCAATTGGATTCCCAATTTTATTCAATACCCTGAATAAATAACATATATATTAATCAAATCCTTACATTTGTTTTTCTCATATTCCATTTAAAATCAAATCATAATATTAAATGATCTTATTGAATTGGAATTTCATTCAAGTCGTAAATTATTGACTTGTATTAACATGATTGCTTAGTTTATTCCAATTACCTTTTATACTCTTTTATTGCATTAAATCAATTTAATATTTTCATTAATTCCTCATATTAAATTTTATATCCAGGTAAGAATCCTTTTTCTACTTAATTCATTTGGATTTTATTCCAATTTCTATAAATAGGTCTTAAGTCACCATTTACATAATTCAATTTAGCGTTTATTTCAATATTTGTTTATAATCTAAAGTTTCTACTAAATTAAATTACAAAACTTATAAATTTTAACAAATTTTAATCCACTAAATTTACGGGTCGTTACAACTACGCTATGGAATTGGATTGGAGTCGTTTGGAGCTAGCGAAAATTTCGGGTAAAATTAAACGTCCGTTTAATTTTATTCGAAATAAAAGCTGAAAACGAAATTGAAACCAAGGTGAGAACTTCTCACTCAATCGAATCGTTTTCGATTTTAATTTTAAATATTTAGATTTGAAATGCTTGATTGTATGTTTGAATGATGATTGTTATCAATTGATTGTTAAAATGGACATTATACGCCGTTAGTAAGCGGAGGTTATTTATTAAAAACATATACCGCGAATATTTCACAGTATAGTGAAATTGGTATTATTTATGTACTTGGAGTTGACTTCCCGCATTATATAGCGGATGAGACCCTATTGCGCCGCCTATTACGCTATTACGCGGATAATATTTTTATAAATCCCATATACCGCGATATTCCGCTTTGAACGGAATTGGTATTGTGCTAACATCTTTGGATGCAGGGAAACAGGTTGGAGGGATCCAACTGGATTCCTCACCAGTATTTAATTTATTTCATATATTGTGATATTTGATTGATTATCATATCGATATATGATGTTTGGATGTCATTGATTGACTATTTGGTGTGTTGCATCATCGGATCCATTTTTGGAGTTTTAAAAATATTAAAATAACGATTTTGGAATCTTAAAAGGATTTTTAAAGTGATTTTTGAAAGTATACGTTATAGAATATTTTTCGAATTGATTCATTTTAAATAAATAAACGTTATAATTTTAATGTTTTAAAAATTATGATTTTTGAGAAATATAGTTAAAAGTTGATTTTTGAAAATACGGGGTTAATGATTTTATAAAATAGTTTAAATCCGGATTTTTGAATTTATTGTAAAAAGTTTAAACATAGAATTTATAAAATTTGATTATTTTATAAATCAAAATGATGAAATAATAAAGGAGTTTAAAGACGGTTTTAAAATAATAATATAAATTGATTTATATAGAAGATTTATAAATTGATATTTATAAATTAAAATATTTGAATTATAAAAACGAGTTTTTTTTATAAATGTTAGAATGAAGTGTAAATGAATTTCATAAATGAATGAAATTTATAGAATTATAAACGGTGAAGTTATAAATGGAATTTTATAAGTAGTAGATTTATAAAATTTGTAAAGTTGTTAAAAGAATAGTTTTGGGTAAATAAATGAGTCTTATAAGTTATAAGATTTATAATTCGGGGAGTTTAAAAAGAACGATTTTGTAAACAAATAAATTATAAGTATTTAACTTATAATATGAACTTTTGGTATATAATTGACTTATAAATTGAAATAGGTTAATAAAGGAGATTTATAAAAGGAAGTGGTTATAAAATAAATAGAAATAGAATTTATAAACATTGTTTTATAAATCCGCAAACGACTTATTTTGATAAGCAAATTGTTATAACTTATTAATGGAGTTATATTCACGTTTTAGACAGTGAATAATTCTTTAAAATAAAATGTATAGAAATGATGAAATTGGTTAACGAAGTATATTCACGTTTTTGGATAGTGAATAATATGTTAAAGTAAATGTTTTGGATGTGATGTTTTAAATGGAATTAAAACGATCTAACGATGTTTTTAAAATGTGTTAAGATTCGAAAACCATAGATTTCAACATTCATTGTTGAAATAGACGTTTTCGAGAAATAGAAGGAAATGGTGGACTATAACACTGTTGTTATAGTAAATGATTTCCGAAAGGAAATGTTTTGTATAGTATTGGGATTTATATATCTATTATAATTTCGAATCCCTATGCTAGTGATTTTGGGTTGTCGTAACGATGTTTTACGCAACATTCGTTTAGGCCCAATAAATATGTTTAAGAGAATGATTTCCTTAAAGAATGAAATATATACTTAATTTCGATTTAAGCATATTGAATATTTTCCAAACGTTGAAAATAAATAGATTTGTGAATTACATATTAATAAATAAGTATGGAAATGTTTTTCCAATGTGAAATGAAACGTTTTGAGAATTTAACTTTTTGAAGATAAACTGAAAATGAATAATTGAAATCGTATATTCATAGGTATTTTGAAATATAAATTCACTATGGAATTTATAAAAGAAAGGGGAATTTGTTTAAAAATAAACGTTGATTTATTTTTGAAGTGTGGGAATTAATTTACGGATTTGGAACGTAAATATAAAGTAAATCGTTAAGGATTTATTTAATTGGTTTAAATGAACCATGTTGAAATGAAAGTATTTCCGCGTAAAGAAAATGTTTGAAATTTGTTTTCAAAAGTGGTAAAGATGAAAAGTGATTTGAAAATTGTTTTCAAATGGTTGAAGTGTGGAAAATATATATCTTGTAAAGATATTTTTGGAAAATAAATAATTTGGAAAATTATTTGGAATCCGGTGATGTTGTGCATATCCATTGATAGTTCAATAATCGACTATCAATATTTACCTTTGAATGGGTATTTGTTGTGATTTGTTTGAATTTGAACGCCACACTTATTTTTGAATAAGCGCTCACTATTCGGGTTAGCCGGGAAAGGACCTTGGGGTTGTATAACCCATTCCGAATATGTGATACGTCGTTATGAATTGCATTTGAAGACCGGTGTTGAAGACCGGATATTTTTGAAAACGGAAGGATTACCGTCGAATGTTTCTGCACCGAATGGCCCCAGTATAAAGATTCCATATGTGATGGGAAGTCCGGACGTGATTAGTGAATATCCGGATTGCAAGGACTTCTTTGTAAGTGCCTTCGGCTCTGTTCGATCCCAGAACAGACTTGTATGGATGGTATGTCTGACATTACAAATTGAGATATAAACCTGATTTCTTTCAAATACATATCTGTTGGTGGCGCAGAATTTATTCTCTTAGCATTAACACCCTTCTCTGAGACGTACGAGCTCAGAGGTTATGTAGTTGAAGGTTATTAGTAATATACTCCCAATTTGGTAGTGTGATATGCTAAGTGTTGTTGAGCATTTGTTGAATCAAAGCACAACTTTTGTATAAAGCGTAGCTTTGTGGACGAGACTTCGTCGGACCTCACGCCCCGGAAATGGTCAAAACAGGAAGGATGCGGCAAGGTTATTAGGTGGTAGCGCCCCTTTAGTGTATGTCATTCCTTCTGGATAGAGGTGGTATCATGGTATGGAGCCCAGATACTTAACCTATGTTGTTGCTGCAAATTTATTGCTTTGTGGTTGTTGGAAATCGAGGATCCTCTGATATAGATCGGTTACGATCGGGGGATGACATATTCGTGTCAGTAGTTACCCAGTTAGGGGTAACCCGGCCTTGTGTTGGCAAAGATCCGGTTTGGTTCTCGGGACGTCATTCCCGAGGCATTTCCATGTGGCAATGGGAAGTTCCATGGCCTGACCATTTGTTGGAAATCCAAAGAAACAATACGATCTTGTACGGTTTTAGTTGTAGAACCTATCATTCACTTATGGTAGATCCCCACTGTTTGGATGGTAGCTATAGTAGGCATAAGTGCGGAATGCCTATGCTGGCTAAGATTTATATCTTTATTTTCGAAATGATTTTTTCTACACTATGCACTAGTAATAATATCAAATGTTTCTTTTTAGTACGTATCAAGCATCTTTGACTATCATAAGGAGAAATCTCTTCCGATTCTGCGTTTGCATTGTGTGTGCGTGCGGGAGGCCTTATGGTAGTCTCATTTTTTAAAAGCATTGTGAATTGACTTTAAAAATATTCCTCTATTTTGTTTTTGAAGATAAAATAAATTGTTTTAACTCTCATACCAGTCACATGACTGACTCGGAGTTTATTGTTTTCCTTCCTAAACTCTGGGTGCCCACCAATTTCCACACGGGCAGTCAAGAGTCAGGTTTATCAGGATATTCTAGAATTCAGGAGTTGCTGGAGGCAAGCTGGATGGCATGGCGTATTACTACTATATAGTATTTCTTTTTCGCTATTTGTTGTTAATTGATAGTTGTACACTCTAATGATGTAATGAAATGAAATGTAATGTAATGTAATAACTGATATAGTTCTTTGTTTAAAGATTATTCATTTATCTATTATATGTTGTCCACTGCGATTGTGAGATTCTGATATTGTTCTGTTGTTTTCTTTCCATTCTGTTCTATCTTTTCTCTCTTCTTCTATCTTTTTCTTCTTTTTAAACCCTAAGAATTCGTATTTCCGTTCATCTTGAGTTAATTAATGGAGATTAGTGTCTATCCAAGGAGTACGGATTTGCGTGTCTTTACAGACTCCAAGTAAAATACGAGCAATCGATCAACGCCAATCCATCTTCTTTTGCCCGCAACTCGAATGTGCATACTCCGAATACCTTGAAATTTGGGATGCAACTTTATATGGCCTTCTTTGTCACCCCAGAACTATGTCACCTAGTTTGAAATTTTTTGGGATTGCCACTGATCCATGACCCCATCATAAGTGATTTGTCATTCAATCGGCTTTTCCAATCATTCAGGCATAGACAATCATGCATATATTTTTCTCAAGCATTACAAATAGCCGTAACTCGAAAATGGTGCGATCTGACAGCAATTAGAGCATCTTCGTCAATCGAAACACATTCACCGAAGCCGTTCAACATGCAGAATATCCAAAGAAATTGATCATGCCAACTATACCTTTTATACAATTGTACAACTGATTCCAAATTTCTTCTTTACATGTATGACTAGCATATGGACAAAGTGAGGGTGACAGATGGCTCTTAGGAATCATTAAAGGATGAACAACCTGCTATCTTGGAAGAATTCTATGGAAAGGCAAACTGGTTCTAAAGATTAACAGTAGTGCAATTAAAAGAAGGCAAACCTGACAGTTTACCAAAGAACATACTAACTGGTGAAGGAGCGACAGGTCCTCAGGGACCTCCTGCCCAAGCAAGGCTATTAAGACGTAGTAGAAAAGCACTCCAGCTAACTGACAAAATCAGACGAAATGATGATTATCAAATAACACTCTAGCTAGCTAGAAACTAAGGAATGGGACAACAACCTAAAGCGATGCCTTCTTATCCATTCTTCTCTACTTTCCTTTTCCAAATGAGCCGTATTAGGACACTAGGAGCATTGCAGATAGCATGGCGAAAGAAATGCTTCTATGCTCTCGAAAAGTCATGTTGATCCCCCTTTTGAGAACCGACGTTGCTTTGGTGGCATCGAGAAGTCCTGTCCAAAGATCGTCGAACAAATAGATCTAAAACGTTAGCCTACAAGAACCGATAAAATTGTGTTCCCTTGATTTGAATCCAAAAAATTCCTCTTGAAGTCTATGAATTATTGTTTTAGGACCGCCGGGCCATCGGACAAATGAAACAAAAACCCCTCTCAGAATCAATAAATTATTATTTCAAGGCTGCCTGGTCACCGGACGTCTGACCAAAAAAAAAACTCGTAGTGAACGTGAAGGTTATTCACGAACCAAAGCACCATGAAGGTAAACAGGAAGATCAAAGTCATCTGATCCAAAAAAACCCTTAGCGGACATGAGGTCTTTCACGAAGTAAATCATCATGAAAGTAAACCAGTAGATCAACGGTCATCTGATTCAAAAAACCCTTCGTAGACATGGTCTTTCACAAGTTAAAGCATCGTGAAGGTGAACCAGTAGATCAGCGGTTATCTAATCCAAAAAACCCTTCGCGAATGTGAAGGTCTTTCATGAACTAAAGCATCATGAAGGTGAATCGGTAGATTAATGGTCATCGGGTCCAAAAAACCCTTCGCGAATGTGAAGGTCTTTCATGAACTAAAACGTCGTGAAGGTGAATCGGTAGATCAATAGTTGTCTGATCCAAAAAACCCTTCGCGAATGTGAAGGTCTTTCATGAATCAAAGCATTGTGAAGGTAAACTAGTAGATCGGCGGTCTTCTGATCCAAAAAATATTCGAAAACGCGAAGGTCTTTCATGAACCAAAGCATCGTGAAGGTAAACAGGTAGATCAGCAATCATCTGATCTAAAAAAGCCTTCGTGAATTGTAGGTCTTTCACAAACTAAAGCATCATGAAGGTGCATCGATAGATCATTGAAATTTATGTATGACTGATATCCATGAATGGGAACTGTAAGATCCACAGTCATTTGATCAAGAGCCCCTTAAAGTCAACGAAGTCATGCTCGGGGGCCACAAATTGAAAATCATATCAATCACTCTGCATAGTTAACTTAATCACTTCCAATGACCGATAAAACAAACAGTACTGAGCTCTAAAGCCTCAAAGTCACTCAAAGGAACTTAGACAAAACTGACCAACCTTGTGGTTAATCAGAGGCTGACTTCAATTAAGCCAAGACTAGGACTCAAGAGAATCACGCCCACTAGACTGGGTACAACCAAATGAGTTGTGGGGAGACCCAGGATACAGTTCAAGCATGCCAACAGCCCTACGGCATGGGGGCAACGCACACACTTGAGTAGCCATAAGAAAGGCAAAGACTAATCATACCACGGTTCTGTTATTCCCAATCAAAAAATCTAATATTCTTACAACTGCAGACTTAATGACCTAGCTAATACAATAAATGAAATACTAACGTAATACTTACCCACATCTTTCCACCTATTACTTTACCGCTCTGGTGACCAATCCCTCTTCCTCTTAGACCATATGATAGATAAGGACCAAATTCTTTAAAGGTAGTTTGGACCAAGAGATAAGAGTCATGCCCTAAACTCCCATAACCTCTTTCTTCAACCATATTCATGCGGTCATCTATAGATCTCTCCACCATGGTAGCCTGAACAATTTGGACGTGTACATCTTTTACAAACATGGAAGGATCATCCAAGCCATGGTTACTTGAACCAAAAACTGTTTAGCTTCTTGAACCAATAAAACCGTGTTCATGTAACTAACCGACCGAGTCAATGGGGTCAAATTGGCTCGAAAATCATTGTTTAGCTACTTGGACCGGTCAAACTGCGCCCGAGTATGCTCCATCAACTCACCGAGTCGAAGAAAGCGAATCGACTCAAACGTCAACTTCTTACGTTGCCCAAGATTGGCAATGTCGAGAAGTTCGAAACCATTCCGAATCAATGGCACATTGATTCCATAAGACACGCATTTCGTAAGCTGCGCACTCCAAAAGCCATGCATTCCATATGTCATGCACACTCATAAGCCATGCCACCCATAAGCCACGCACTGCCGGAAGCCACGCGTCTCGTAAGCCGCACACTCTCATAAACCATACATCTCATAAGCTGTGCAAATACTACTCAATGTAGCTTCGGCATCATTACCGGACCGTCAAAATTCTCTAAGTACCAATATTGTCTTGAAAGCACCAGGAAACTTGTTTATTTTAGGATTAACAAGAACCAATCCCTACCACCCAAAAGGACTGACATTACTCTGGCAATGCCACAAAATTTCCAAACTAAGATTTCAACAAAGAATTCTAATCTTTGACCAAAATATCTAAAGTTAAGACATTTAAATCACAAGCTCCTAAATTAGGAGTTGCGACACATCTTTGATGGGGGCACCCATAGAACTACCCAGAACAAGCCTCGCATCAAGTGTTCGGATTAATCAGCCCCGTGGACCGACGACACATAACACACTAACACTTGGTCGGGACAAAAAATCATTCCCTGGTTCTATTACGCTGAACATAGAATTTCGGCAATCACAACAAAATTAAGTAGTATAGTACGCTTGACAAATGTGGAATTAAAAACGAAACTGTTCCAACCTACTAGACATCGATATTGCCTCAACAACATAAAGAACTCTAGACTGTCATATCAACAAGAAAATCGAACTCCTTAAAATTCACCATCGCTTGGAAATAGGCGATGAAAGGAGGGACTTACCATCGACTAAAGATAGATAATGATGGAAGACGTTTCCCGAATCAAGTCATCAACCCAGCAGCTTCCAAAGTCAGAAGCAGGTGCTCAAGTGAGGTTTCAAACCCTAACTTGCGAAAAAACCAGCTATTATCTGAAGGCAAACGACGACAGGGAGAGAATGCTAAAAATTGAGCAGCTAAACCATTGATTCTCGAAGATTTGAAACAATAAATAAGGTTGGTATCCGCAATAATGCTATTATTCTAGCATAATGCATATGGTCTGAAACAAGCAGGGTTAAGTGTCACAAATTCAAGCCAAACACTATTGAACTCTACCGGTCCATGATCAGTATAGGAATGAACACGGTCGTACCAGGGGCAATTTGATGACTTGCTCCACAATTTCAGATTTTCTATAAGAACCTAGAGTTTGACACCTAGAAGTGAAGGGTTCTACTCAGAAATGAAGGGTTCTGTAGATATTCATCGGACCATAATAAAACTAGTTTGAGGAAGTTCAATTTTTCGTGAATAAGAATAACTATGGAATTGGTTAAGCAATAGCCTTGCATCTCCAAGGGCAATACATAACGGTTATAAACAAAGATAGGCAGCAAAAACACTTGGGTCTCTCACCCTTTCAGAACATGGCATCTCCTGCATTTAAGCAACGTTGAGAAAACAACCACATTAGGTTAAAAGGATTCTATTCAACTCCTTAGGATCGAATAAATGATTCAATACTCACCAACGTAACTTTGACACTAACCAAAGACAGGCAGCACTAAGAGAGTAATTCTGCAATCCAATCATCGAAGTACTAGTTATCGAAGGCTAAAATTAGTACCCAACTGGATTAAAGCACCACCAAGTCGATAGGGAAAATCGATCGAACCTTCTAACTGACGGTGTTGCCTCGACAACGCCCAGGCCTTCTTTTATCTTTTAAGTACTGGTGCTGCCCTGGCATTGTCGAGAAAATTTTCTATTTCCTACTTACCAATATTGCCATGAAATGCTTGGAAACTTTCTATTTCATAAGTACCAATGTTGCTCTGGCAACACCGGGAAACATTCTGCTCACTAAGTATCGGTATTTCCTCGGTAATGCCAGGAAAACTTTCATTTATAGGGTTGATGAGAAATACTCATCGTAGTGAACCATCAATGCACCAGCTTCCGAAGATAGAAGTTAGTCCTCAACTGAGTTTCTACCTTCTCTTCAGAAAGCTACTATTGCCCAATGACAGGCAATGACTGGAAGACATATCCTTTCATAGGTCATATGGATGGTTCGATCTTTCATCACAAGAATTGGCCACTGCATAGGAATAAAGCAGCGTCGAAAGGAAACTCAGGATTGAATTGCCCGTTGTACTAATTTCTAAGGATGAAAGTTGATGCACAACCAAATATCCTAAATTCAACTCAGAAAGAATTTAGACACAACCAAAAGATAGATAACCTCGAGGAAATGTTGCTTGAAACCAAGCAGCTCGGTTATCAATTCCCGAAGATAGGAATTGCCGTATGAATAGAACTTCTGTGATGACAACAATCAAGCAAAGCATGCATAACTAAGGACGTGTAGGGATGATCACGGAAGGTCGAAACTAAAACCATCGGACTTCCACAATACTAGAATAGGATTGAGAGCTAGACTAGAGGCAATCGAATCATGTGTCCCAAACCTTTGTATCTCTCACAATCACTCGAATACAGGCGTTCGAAATAGCTAGTCCCTCGAGTAGGGATAGACGCATAAATACTTGATCAAAATAAATGTTGCAAAGTCCAAACATGAATAACCATGAGGTTGGCTAGATAATGGTTATGTATTGCGAAATAGAGCATTCTAGCAACAAAATCGCCAACATAGGAAATGAAGAATTTAACAATCAGAAATCAACCATCGCTCATAGTCTGGCGATGATGAGAAGGATTGATGACCTACTTATGGCCTAATTGGGTCATTTGGTTCCAACTTTTAGGAATATGCCATTACCCGAAGTTTGGTGATGCTAGGAAGAAACCCACGAAATAAAACTATTGATACATCGGCTTTCGAAAACAAAATTAAGAGTTTTATTGAATCTTCAGCCCTATCTTTTGGCATCTCATGCTATTTGAAGATTCACAACATCAAGGAAAAATCCACAGAGTTGAGTCATCCGTGCATGAGTTTTCGGAGATAGAAACAGATACATAATTAAGGTCTCAGCACTGGACTGGGAGGAATTTAATTACTATCAGGAAATAGACATTATAGAAAAAGTCGAAGCTTAGAATCAAGCAGCAAAGTCCTAGAGATGGGAGTTACCGTGTCAATCAAACTGAGTTAATGGAACATATTTCCCAGGAGGCCTAGTCTCCCAAAAACATAAGGACTTAGTATTTGGAGAAATTAGCCATATGGATTAGGGCTGATGCACCAATACTTTGTTGAAGCCTAAATTTCAAAGGACCCAGCTTCTGGAGGAGTGGAAGTACCTTCACCAGACTAAAGATTGGATGACCAAAAAATCATTTTCAACAATAAAACTTGGAATTCAACCTTGTTAAATGTATTTTACCTTAAATAATATCCATGTGCATGCAATGCTCGAAATCCAAGGGAAGTCGGCGTAAGTTGGCCAGTCCGGTTCCGAGCGTTAACTGAGGGAGATGCAGTTTGCTATCTACATAAGAAGAGTCCAGTATCTTGAATGCTGCAAACAAACAGTCTAGTGTATAGCTTGCTTACATTTGAAAAACAATCCATATCGTCCATTGAAATCATCTCTTCCATAGTTACCCATTATCGATCTACGATCGTTAATGGAGCCGCTGCCCGAACCAACGTAAGAAGCATTCATTTCTAAGATCATTGGAATACAGAAATAGGAAGGGTAATACGAATGAATCATCCATTGTATCCGATTTTGGAATAAATCATCATGTTGGAATTCAAAAACATTAACAGGAACTTAACAAAATTCTCGAGAAGAAAAAGCTAAAGATAAAGAGCGAAACTTTACTCCAGAATGGCGTACAATTATTCGAGACAAAACATCGCTTCATCGCCGGTGGAATCAAAACTACATAGGACAACTCCAAACCTATATCATGCACCCACTTACCGACCTAAACCCTTGCGTAAACCACATAGCAATGATTTCATCATCAATACTAGAAATTGAAATTCAGATTAGAATGAAAAAACGAACGACTTTCAAAAGTCAATCAATTGTGTATAACATCTTGAGGTGGACTCTAAAGATTCACATCGAAAATTCAACCATCAAAGCCAAATTAGCGTGGTAACCTCTATACGATCAACTAATTTTACAAAATGAAAACTCAAAAGAAGTTACTTCCAGAGCATGTCTTATTTCAACGAATTCAAACTCTGAGTGGCAAATGATCCAGGTTTTCAACCCAGCAGAATCCAAAGGAAGCCAGGTCAAAGGAAGTCATGACATCTACATCGAGTTACAACAAATCGAGAATCAACCAAACAGACTAGAACAACAAGCCAAGTAGAAGCTAGAAGAAAGCAGAAAAACATTAAGGATATGGATCGCCAGCGATCTATAGCATTTTCTCACGAGTCCATCTATCTTCCTACATCATGATCCAGAAGACAAAGATCAAAAAAATTGGCTAGGTATATGGATCGCTAGTGATCCATACATTTTATTAGTTCACTACTACAACAAAGCACGGGAATGCACGAAGGCACTGGATCGCTTTCGAGTCTAATCTATGGATCACTAGCGATCTATAGATTTAGCTCGATTCCTGACACAATTTCCGATACGCCTTTATGTCGGTGTAAACATTTTGGCAAACGGGCTTGGCCTAGTAGCTCTACAACCTCTATAAATACAATCCAACTTGCAATATAAAGTAGATATTCCGGATGGCCTGCTGAAACTCTATAGAAACTATTCTTCAGTCTTCCTCTCCCACACAATAGTCATCTAAATGGTTCACTTGATTCTCCAATAAACTCTAACATCGATGATTGTATCTAACTTACATGATCTAACAAAATTGTAATTAGATTCAACTTATAACAGCAATCAATCAATCAATAATAAAACTATAAATTGTACGTAGGCATCACCAACAGCCGAACAACTATAAAAATCCTCTTGTCTGCTCTTCTTTTGTTTATTCTCTATATTGTTGCTCTATAAGAACATAGCTGTTGCTTTCGCAATCCAATCAGGGTGTTATCCATTTTTTGGGTTAAAAGGTTGTGAATCGAATAGGAGCGTATGTAACTTTGGAGATGAGATGTGACCAGTTAGAACTTGATTTGTTAGATCATAAGTTTGCATGTAGTTTGTGTATCTTTGATTTCGTAGGCTTCGGGATCATATTGGTTATGGATTCCTAATATAGATATGATGCTAGGATATTTTGCCTCGATAGTGAAATATGATTGAGAAATCCTAGTAATAGTGACCAAATTGTATACTCAATATAGAATTCAAGCTCAAGAATTTGTGCTTTGCTTAATGCTATGAAAGCGGAAGAAGAGTTGAATCGAGTTTTGGTAGGAAGAGAATTTGCAAATGTTTTTAAACTAGGTAGAGGACTACCACCAAAATGAGTTATCGAGTTTTGAATAGATCTTGTGCCAGGAGCAGAATCCATAAGTAGACCACCTAGCAGGATATAGCTTATGGACTTAGAAGGAAAGAGTTTTATTAGACTAAGCAGTTCACCTTAGGGAGCGGCCGCCGAAGGAACTAGATGGGTCGTTATGGTTGTGTATCGACTACCATAAGTTGAATGAGAAGACGATTAAGAGTAGATATCCTTCATCGAGAATCAAACATTTATTCGATCAGTTGAGTGGAGCTAGAATGTTTTCTCAATTGGATTTGGCTACAAGGTTCCATCAGCTAAGAGTGGCGAAGGAAAGTACGTCATTGACGACATTTCGAATGAGATATGATTTGTAAGAGTGTTTAGTGATACCATTTAGACTAACTAATGCGCTAGCTTTCTTCGTAGGTTTAATGAACTAGATGTTCGAAGAGCACTTGATCAGGTTTGTATTGGTGTTTATAGCCGACATTTTGTTACATTCCAAAAATGAAAGAGAGCATGAGATTCATCTTAGAATGGTGTTAGAGACATTGAGACAACATCAGTTGAAAGCGTACTTTTTGAAGTGTCATTTCTGGAAGAATGAATTAAAGTTTCTTGGCCATGTAGTCTTAGGAGAAGGGTTATCACTTGATCCGGCTAAGATTGAAGCGGCTAATAGTGGAAGAGACTCGAGGTAGTGACCGAGATAAGATGTTTTCCTGGATTGGTTGGATATTACCGGAGATTTATTTGGGATTTTTCACGGATAGTAGCACCCCTGACTAAACATAAAGGACGTTAAGTTTGCTTGGTCTAACAGATGCGAGAAAACATTCCTTAAGTTAAAGCATTTATTGACTAGTGTGCCCATACCGGTTATGCCAGAAGGTAATCTAGGGTTAGTAGCGTATACAGAAGCATGTGAGACTAGATTAGGAGCTGTGTTGATGTAGAAGGATAAGGTAAATTGCCTATGCTTCTCGATAGCTCATGCCGCATGAAGTAAGACATCTGACTCATTATTTAGAGTTGGCAGTGGTGATCTTCGTATTGAAAGTGTAGATACATTACCTTTTGAGAGAAATATTTGAGTTGTACAAGGATTATAAGTCTTTAAGGTATTTGTTCTCTCAAAAGGAGTTGAGTATAAGACAACAGAGGTGGCTGGAGTTTTCAGTAGCGTATAATTTCGGTATATGATGTACACCAGGAAAAGGAAATAAGGTAGCCGATGCTCTAAGCAAAAAATCTCATAATGTAGTGTTAACTATGTTGGTGGAATGGAAAGATTTAGTGGCATTAACTACCTGTAGTGTGCAGTTAAGACCGACTGTTAGTTCTAGCCATAGTACCGCCATGCTTTCCTATTTGGAAGTTCGACTAGTTTTGCATGAAAGGTTTGCTTCTAAATAAAGAGGTGATCCATTATTGGTCGAGAAGATTAGAAGATTTGAGATTGGAAGTGAGATTGATGATTTGATAGATTATAGCCTTGACAACATGGGATGGTTGAGAAAGAAGTGACGGTTGTATGTTTCGAATGTTGGAGACCTAAGGAAACAAGTTCTTATGGAATGCCATCAATCAAAATTTACGATTCACCCTAGAGGAACAAAGATGTATCAGGATATGAAGAGAAGTTCCTTCTAGGAAGGTGTGAAGATAGATGTTGGCTCATGGGTAAAGAAATGTTTAAATTGCCAGCAGGTAAAAGCCGAACATCAGAAGCCAAGTGGGTTGCTTCAGCCTTTAGATTTACTTGTTTGGAAATGGGATCCGATATCATGGAATTTATTGATGGGTTGCCAAGGTCGAATCAGGAAAATGAACGTATATGGGTCGTAGTTGACATATTGATAAAGCCTGCCTATTTCACCCCAGTTAAGTCAAATAGGGCGTCATCTGTTTTGGCTAAGTTATTTATGAAGAACATAGTTAGACTGCATGATATTTTGAGTAGTATAGTCAGTGATGGAGATACATTGTTTACTAGTGAACTTTGGAAAAGTCTATAGGAAGTTTGAGTCACGAAGCTTAAGATGAGTATGCCTTATCGCCCTAAGCCAAATAGGAAGACGAAGAGAGTCAATAAGGTTCTTGAGGATTTTCTGAGAGATTGCGCACTATATTTAGATAGACCATGAGAAGACCACCTATACTTGGTTGAGTTTTCCCATAATAATAGTTGTCAAACTAGTATAGGAATGTCACCTTTCGAAGTTTTATATGGAAGGCTATGCCAGTCACTAGCATATTGAGTTGAAATTGGAGACAGGTTAGTTTTAGGTCCATATATGGTGAGAGAACCAACCAAGAAAATTGAGTTAATCCGAGGTAGGATGAGAGAAACTCAGTCTAGAAAGAAAAACTACGTGGACAGAAAACGTAAAAATCTAGAGTTCTCAGTTGGAGACAGAGTCTTCATTAAGGTATCACCAATGAAAGGTGCTGTAAGATTCCGTAAGACAAGAAAGTTAGCACCTAGATATGTTGGACTATTCCCATTTATAAAGAAGATCGAAAACGCTCGCGTTTTGAGTTAAGTTACTGAATAGTTTGGCAGGAGTCCATAACTTTTTTCATGTTTCTCATCTTTAGAAGTTTATGCACAATCCAGAGGCTACTATCACTTCGACTGCATTGGAAAATTTAGTAATAGAACCAGAACTTACTGTTTTTTAAGGTAGCTAGTTTGGGTTGTAGTGAGAGATGAGAAGAATTTAAGGAACAAGGTAGTTAAGTTGGTGAAAGTTCAGTGGAGCGATGACGAGAAAGAATATACTTGGGAGATAGAGGACGGGATTAAAGACACTTATTCTAATCTGCTGTGAGGGTATGTTCTATATTTGATATATAGATTATTTGCTAGTCAGATAGGCTAATATTGTTATTAGGTAATGTTATAGATATCTGCATGGTTATATACTTAGCATTTAGTCCTTACTGAATTTTGAGGACGAAATTCTTTAAGGAAGGAGGCCTTTAACACTCCTAATTTTAAATAACATTATTCATGAGATTTAACTAAATAAATAAAACAGGAAAATAGGCACAAGGAAAAGTTACAAAAAAATTTAGTCTCAGGGACAGTAAATTTGTTTTTTTAGTCTGAAGGACACTTTATAGTGTAAACAGAAAATGATAGCTACATCTATCATTCTGTGATTTACACTACAGTGTCGTTCAGACTAAAAAACAAACTTGCTGTCCTGAGACTAAATTTATTTGCAACTTCTTCCCTGTACCTAAAAACCCCTAATAAAATATAATAGTGTAATTATTTGAGCAATAAGAGAATTGAGATTTGAAAAAAGTAAGGTCATGCATTAACCAAATAAAGACTTAAGAATATAATCGAATAGGAAAAGGGTAATATGGGAATAAATAAGATTACACAACCCGTAAACCCTTACTCCTTCTTATTCATGCTTTCATCAATCAAAAATCAAGAAGGCAAGGTCAGCCATTAACCCTAAGGAAAAGTGAGCATGAAATCAAGTAGGGTTTAATTAAGAAGATATAAAAGCAAGATTCAAATCTCAATCCATTATCAAACCAAGCTAAAAATTGATCTATACCATCTCATATTGTTTTATTTTGATTGATTTAAATTCAGGTTTAAGATTAAAACCGAATGTATGAATGATGACGATACGCCATGATTTATGTTTGCTATGTTTTTATTTAAATGATGAATTATGAGAATTTCACATAGCAAATTAACATGGTTTTAAGAGTAAAATCATAGTAAATGATTTCCAAATGCTGTGATTTTCGACTATATTGTTTAAAACCTAATTTTGGAGTTGACTTTTTAATTTGAGAATTTTCCAAATTGATAGGAATTTATCATGAATTTTCTAAGGCTGGATAAGCCTAAACTCAGGTTTAATTTTATACTGGTAATTAAATGTGAGTTTTGGACCCGAATATTATATATCTCAAAAGAAATATAATTTTGGAACCAATGAGAATTTTTGGGATTTTTCCTATGTAATGTTGAATTATGGAGAATTATTTATGCTAGAATATGCATATAAAGGTTTACTTAATTATGTTAGTAACTAATTATTTGAAATAATGTTTTGGACCTTTAGGGTGCGCAATTTTTCAGTACAAAAAATTAATAAAATTTTGCTAGCCAATAAAATTTTGACAGATAATATAGGGTTAGTGAAAAGAAACAACTTTTTATAGTAATATTTTAGTTTTTAAGTTACTTATCGTTCTACCTTGTCGACATCGGCCATATCGAGCCACATCTTATCATATTTCATAATCATTGATGCAGAACAAAGAAATGCATATGATATCAACGAATTTGGCATGATGGATTAGTGTTGAACCTCGTTGAGATTATAGTAATAATGATAGAGAGATGGTCTTCGATATGGGAATGCTGAGGCACATGCATGCCGCATTTTTACCAAGAAGCATGATGTCGCATACACTTCTTAATGCTTTTGCCTCGCCGACCCAGATGGTCATCAAGCTTATACCATGCCGCATTCAACTAGACATCAAGCCTACCCTTATCGCCGCTTTTTATTATCATCGAGCTTTGACATGCCGCATTTAAATAATCATCGAGTTTACCCTATGCTGCTTTCAATATTATTATCTTGCTTTGTCATAGCTTTTAACCAGTCTTCGAGTTTTTAAATAGGTGGATAGCCTATGTATGATGAGTATCGATGAATTCATTGTCATCGCTCATGATGTCACGTGTTTAGTCTTCGAGTTTAGGAGGCGGAAAGCTTTATGCTTTTGCATCAACATAAGATGATGTCGACATTGATCAAATAAAGATGTCTTGAAAGCAATAAACCTCATATCATTTTCAATCATGGACACGACAATATAAAAAGGGTTTTTTAAAATGGCATTAGACTTTGAGAATATGAAAAGATGTTTTCCTTTTTAGTTTTTGGGTTAAGAGTATTAACCATATTTCATTAAGAAAGTGATATCAAGGAATTAAACTATGGATGTTTATATTATTGTGTGCATTTGATCAGTCATTATAAATCCTATTGTTATCATGTTCACTTCATTATTGATCCATAACTGCATTTTAGAGTATTAAGGGTGGAATAACCAGTTATGTTGATCCAGTAGTGAGTATAAACTTAACTCCTGTACGAGTAGAATTGCATGCGGGAGGTCAGGTAGACCAGAATATAGGATGCTCAGAACTGATCAAAAGGTTATTGAGTTAGCTGGGTTCTTAGTTAGCCCATGAAAACTATGTTATGAGATATATTATTAGCAGGGGCCAACAGGTTCTTAATGATCACATGAAATCTATGTTCAAAATATATTATTGATAGAGATCAATAGGTTCATAGCTAACCCATGAAAACTATGCTTTAAGAAAAGTTATTGGAGAATCCAATAGGATTATAGTCATCTCTTGAAAATTATGATTGGATAAAGTTATTGATAGAAACAAGTAGGTTCTTAATGATCACATAAAGATTATGAAATTGAAAAAATAGTCTTAAAATCGGAATAGGTTATTAGTCAGCCCATAAAAACTAATAGGTTAATAGTAACCTTAGAAACTTTAGTATGAGACAAATAGTCGGATAAATTAGGATGTGAATTCCAAGGCAAATTGTAGTTTTGAATATCATTGTATTATGTTATGTTTTAACCATCGTGGATGTAGGTGCACGGTATATGGTTATCATAATTTCGTTTGGGATACTAGTGAGGAAAAACCCGTTCTGCATAGCGGCATAGTCTCACTAGATATCCAATTGGTTCGAGATGGTAGCTTATTATTCACAGCAGACTTTTTGTCGGACCTAAAGTTTTTGTCTTTCCCCTTAATCTCTTGGGTATTTATTTGAGTGGATCGGGCGTAAAGGCTTTCCATGTTCTCTTTAGACGAATAAGCTTACAAAGACATGCAGGTGGTAATCTAGCTAGTAAGAGCTATATGTATATTTTCTGTTGTGCTTTGATTCTACTTTTGTCTTGTAATGACAAGTTGTATTAAATGCCAGATATTCGACTCTGATCATCTAAGGGGCATGTTCATATTTCACTCTTGAAATATGTTGTAATAATTATATTTTCTCTGAATGTGGCTTACGAATATGGTTATATAATGAATCTGAAATGCTATCATGAAATGAATTGTGAAATTTGTTTTTAAATTTTGTTTGGAATCTCTCATACTCAGGTGTTTTTGGTTTATAATGTATCTAACAGCATCTGTAACACTTAGTTTTGGGCCTCAAAATGGGGGGTGTTACAAGCATTGTCAACCGATGGGCTCTATGTAGTAATGATAAAAGGCATGTCATCAATGAAAGAAGGCTACACTTTTAAAATGTTGTAACGACCCGTGATTTTGACACTATTATTTTGATAATTCTCTAACTTAGTTATTGATAATACAAGTTTTTATCATTTAAAACAAATAATATATTCTGGCTATTTACTGATTATATATATATATATATATATATATATATATATATATATATATATAGAGAGGGAAACTATGGTTTGGAAATTTTAAAAAATAAACCTCTCAAGAATATTTAAAATAAAAACTCTAACTTTATAATACTACATATAATTATGTATAGGAATATAATTAGATGTATATACTTAAACTTTGATATAAAAATTTAAAATAAAATATATGTATAAAAATAGGAATAAATTTACGTAAGTGGCTAAAAGTTGTTTATATGTAACATAAGTAAATATTTATACAAACGACAATGATAGATATATATGAATATATATGTATGTATGTATGTATGTATGTATGTATGTATGTATGTATGTATAAGGCAAACAAGACAAAATATTTGTATACATATGTATGTAGTATATATGTACAAAACAGTGAAGATATGCTTGCAAACAAAAGGGAAACACAACATTTAATGCACATTCCCTCAAGCACATAAAATATCAAATCCCATTTCAAATAAATCACACCTTTTTCAAATAATCAAATCAGGTCAAAGGAATCTCTGATCAAAGAAAAGAGAAAATAAAAATAAAAATAAAAATAAAGTGAAAAAGAAATGTACTGTGTACAAAAGGATGCAGCATTTCTTCTCTTATATATACCTCTACCCTGTTTTCTTTAGTTCATTCATTCGAACTAGCTAAGTTAAACAGAAAAAACATACTGCCATTTCACAAACTTAAGAAGGATCGAAATAATAGTGTCAAAATCCTGGGTCGTTACATTTTTATTTTATTTGATCAGAGATTCCTTTGACCTGATTTGATTATTTGAAAAAGATGTGATTTATTTGAAATGAGATTTGATATTTTATGTGCATGAGGGAATGTGTATTAAATGTTGTGTTCCCTTTTTTGTTTACAAGCATATCTTCATTCTTATGTATATACATATTACGTACATATCTATACAAATATTTTGTCTCGTTTGCCCTATACATACATATACATATACATATATATATATATATATATTCATATATATATATATCATTGTCATTTGTATAAGTTTTTACTTATGTTACATATAAACGACTATTAGCCATTTATGTAAATTTATTCCTATTTTTATACAAATGTTTTTATTTTAAATTTTTATATCAAGGCTTAAGCATATACGTCTAATTGTATTCCTATATATAATTATATCTAGTCTTATAAAGGTAGCGTTTTTATTTTAAATACTCTTGAGAGGTTTATTTTTTAAATTTCCAAACCATGGTTTCCCCATATATATATATATATATATATAATCAGTAAATAACCAGAATATATTATTTGTTTTAAATGGTAAAAGCTTGTATTATCAATAATTAAGTCAGAGAATTGTCAAAATAATAGTGTCAAAATCACCAGGATTTTACATTCGTAACGGCCGGGGATTTTGACTCTCGAAAATCCTCGGCCGTTATATTTGGTATCAGATCACTTAAATAGAACAATTCGACAGAATATAGTTTTGAAGCGGGTAAATGAAATAATTTACCCAAAAATATTTTTTGATACAAAAGAAACATTTTATGAAATTATTATATATAATATAAGTTTTAGATGATAATGTTATAACCTACAAGTGTGGTAGGCTATCGATGTGTGAAATATGGGAAATTAACTTAAAGGACAAAAATTTCTATATTTTTTGCCTCAAGAACACGACCTCAATATTTTTACCACAAGGGCAAACATTCTTCTAAAAATTATTCACAAGGACAAACATTTTTCAAAATTATTCATAAGGACAACAAAATTGATACCTGGCTAAAAAATGATACCTAAAAACTGCTATCGATAACTACAAACTGATACCTAAAAACTGCTATCAATAACTAAAAACTGATACCTACAGAAAGTTGTCCTTAAGGATAAAATATTGAAGGTCTGTCCTTGAGGCTAAAAAGCTGTGAAATTTTGTCCTTGACAAAAATTTCCCGTGTGAAATATTTTGTTGAAATATGATCCAATATAAAATCACAGTAAAAATGAGAGTAAAAGAAGGAGAAAGAAAGAAAATAAAAAGTAAGGAAAATAATAAAGAAAAGAAGAAAGGTAATGAAATACACACACACACACACACATTTATATGATAGCTTATATTTCCTTTAACTAAAAATCTAATTTTCATTTTAAATCCATAAGTTAAAGTTCTATGATATTTTACAATCTAAAGGAAATTATTATTATTATTATTTAACTTAAACTTATGAATAATTAATGGAATAAGCTGACCATTAGAAATAAATACCTCTTGCCTCGCATTGACGATCTTTTCGACCAACTTCATGGGGCGACTGTGTTCTTCCAAATGGATTTAGCTTCGGGATTTCACCAGCTAAGGGTTGCTGAAGACAGTATACTCTTGACCGCATTCAAAGGACCCGAATGTTTCTATGAGTGGCTGGTTATGCCTTTCGAGCTAACCAACGCTTCGGTTTATTTTGTGGATCTGATGAACCGTGTCTTTCGAGATGTGCTGAACAAGTTTATGCTTGTGTTCATCGATGACATTCTTATCTACTCCAAACCAGAGGAGGAGCACAGGCGTTATCTGGAAATAGTATTGGATACCTTGAGGAGGCATGTCCTAAAAGTAAAGTTTTCAAAGTGCCATTTTCGAAAATCAGAAGTAAAATTTTTAGGATATTGTGAGAAATGCGGATTACGGATTTTAAGGCTAGAATTAACACTACAGGGGGGTGAATAGTGTTAATAAAGAATTACTAAATCTTTTCGATTTATGTTAATCTAGACACCGATGTATGCAATATACAGACACATATATGATCACAAAAACAGACACAGATGCAGAAATAAAATAAAAGAAGTAAAGGAAAGAACACAACGAATTTTATACTGGTTCGGAGTTACCCTACATCCAGTCCCGCAACACAAGTACGGATTTCCTTTCAAAAGAAATTGTACAATTACACCCTCAGTTTCAAGGCTACGAGGTACACCCTCCAGAATTTCGATCCTCTGGGTAGAGACACTTGATTTCTGGGCCGCAAGTTCACCCAATTGATTTACCAAGGCTACAATCATGCCTTTTCTCTTTTTATTGATTTTTAAGGCTACAATCACACCTTTTCTCGCTTAATAGATTACAAAAAGCATATAACTCTGAATAGCACTGAGAATCTTGTAGAGAGAGTGATAGAGAATCAAACTAGTAGTAATCGAGTTCGATTCAATGTTGGTTTCGGCAGAGTAATGATAAGAATATGTATTAAGAAAAGTGGAAGAAGAAGAGGAGTGAAAAACCAGAAAATCTGATATAAAATTCGTTGAAACTAACCCCTATTTATAGAAGAACAACAGCCATGTCCATTCGTGAAGAGTTATGGCGAATAGACACTTCTTTTGAAAGTTAAATTTTGAACTCAACTGACACCATGTCGACATGGGGACATAGGCATGTCGACATCCCAAAGCATTTTTTGACGTTTTGATTTTCTTTGAAAATAACCTTTATCTTATATTAAAACTAATTTAAACTTTATAAATATAATTGAATATAGTTAAAATTTATAAGTAAATATAGAGAATAATATATATAGAATAACTCTAATTTTATATTTTAAATCTAAGTATAAATATTTAAAAGTCAAATATATTATATTAAAAGATAGTTTAAAATCAGGAGTAATTTGACTTTGAAATTAAAGATAATTTTGAGGCTAAAATTATTTAAAATCAGGATAGAGGGTTTTGAATCTTTTAAAAGGAAAGTTTTGAAATCTTTTTGAAAAAAGGATATAATTTTAAAAAATCATTTTGAATAAAAAGTTAGCGGATACAAAACAATGTTCCACTAGATTTTTTGTAGGTTCCATCCTACTTAGGGTTCCATCCCTTTAACAGGCTCGGAGTGGATTCCATTCCACGAATAAATTGGATTTTAAGATGCCAGTGCTTTTCTATGAGTTTTAACAAAATTCCTAATAAAAAATACTTAACCTTGAAATCTTGAACTCTTGATAATCTTGATATCTTGAACCTCTATACTCTACAGAATTCTTTCTTGGTACCGGCATGGTTAAATCCTGCATATACATATATATCTAAACTTATAATGTCAGTATTTATATTTTATAATCTATTCTAAGGTTGTTGTTATCAAAACCATTATCTCATGGACTAACAGATATATCGTATCGGGAGATGGTATGTCTATGGATCCGGTCAAGGTGGAAGCTGTTCATGAGTGGAAGGAACCGCAGACTCCTATGGAAGTTCACAGTTTTCTTGGCTTGGCGGGTTACTATAGGAAATTCATCCGGGATTACTCTAAGATTTCCTCCCATTTGACCAAACTGATTAGGAAGGGAGTGAAATTTAAATGGAATCCAGATTGCGAAGAAGCATTTCAGGAACTAAAGGCGAGATTGACCAAGACACCTATTTTGGTTGTTCCAGATGGGAACTGTAAATTCACGGTGTATACTGTAGGATCTAGATTAACCCTAGAGGGGGGGGGGGGTGAATAGGGTTATAGCAAATTTTTTCGAATTAAACACAGAGATATAATTGCAGAAATAAATATGCTGAAAAGTAAATCACACACAAAATTTACCCAGCTTCGGCAACCCCTGCCTACTGCTGCATTCACAGATTTCTATTAGAATTAAACAGTATCACGCTTACAAACACTCTACTAGACTCGCAGACATTTGCTCCACGCTCACAAACACTCTACTAGACTCGCACACCCTGCTCGCAAACATTTGCTCCACGCTCACAAACACTCTGCTAGACTCGCACACCCTGCTCCGCCTATAGAGTTTCGCTTACTCGCAAACTTTGCCTCCCGCCTATAGAGCTTCGCTTACTCGCAAACTCTGCTCCCGCCTACAATAGAATTTTGCAAACTCGCACACCCTGCTCACTGAACTAATTCTAACTAGACAATCTGACACTACCTAAACCCTAGGTGGTGATTTACAAAGTTTTGATTCGAAAAATAAAAACGATAATTAAAAGACAATAGAAAATAACCCTTAACCCTAGTTAACAAAATAATAAAGCCTAATTTAAAAATAAACCCTCTTTTATAATGCCGGCCCCTTTATCTTTAGCCCATTTGACTTTGCTCCGTTCCTTTTTGCTGTTGCTTGTGAAATTATGGCCGATCCTCTTTCGTTCCTTTTTGCGAATTAGGGTTTCTGCAAATTGCCTTTACTCCTTGCGATTTAAACTAGGGTTGTGCAAAATTAAAGGCGCCGACTTCGTTGATCGTTCAGATGGTTGTTGTCGTGATTGCTTTGACGATCCTATATTTCTTCGATTTGCTTACGGCTTCTTCAATTTTGGATCGAGTTCGTTCTGTTTTTCGGTATGTATTTTTCTCTTTTTGCTTTGCTGTTCGATGCTTGAACTCGATAATTTTTTTTGCCGACGATGATTAGGGCATTTATATAGGTTGAATTCCTATATTTGCGTTCGTATAAATTTGATTGAATTTGTCAAATTCTTTATCTCGGCCACTTGATGATGCTTGAATGATTGAGATCGATTCTGACTTTTTCAATTTCGTATTTTGATGCTTGGTTGACACGGCTTCGATTTTGATTTCGTGATCAATTTTGCTTGGCTACCACGGTGAACACTTGTTTGACTTTGACAATACTGATTTCGTGAGTTTTCACTTTGTTGACTTGTTCATCATTGAATTTGCGATTCACTGTCACTTCGGCCTTGATACTGAGTGTTTACTTCGGCCATTTGATTTTCTAAACTTCTGGATATTGTGGGATGCCATCTCCATTTGGTTGTTGCAGTATTCATTGTTGTTGTGTTCCTCACTGATGCATTGTTGTAACTCCATCTTGACTTAGGCTTTTCACTGTAACAGATGCTACACTTGTTCATGTATATATTGCTTTGTTTCACTGGTGGCCTATGTGCTTGCTTCACTGTTCTTTGCATTTGTTCATATGAGTCTGCTCACTGTTGTTTGTACCTGTACATATGTGTATACTGAGTTTGCATTTGATTTTGTAGTTTGGTGTCATGTTTGCTTTGAGTCTGCAACTTGGAGTCTGCAACTAGTAGCTGGACTGGATTATGTTTTGATTCAAAGACTTCTGTTCACCTGCAAGTATTGTTGATTCATAGTGATATTCGTTCATTTGTGTTTCACTGGTAGTATCTGTTGTATCACTTGGTCATGGAGCTGCTGTACTACTTTGGTTCATTTTCATGTTTGTTGCAGTCCATATTCTTTTGTGTCTATTGTTTGCATTGTTGCAGTTGGTCAATTTTTTTCATCTGTATATTGCTGTAATCTTCATTTCCTTGTATTGTCATCACTGTGTACTGATGGTCTTGAGCATTTGCACATTTGTTCACAACTGCTTCGAGTCATTCTCTTTTATGTTCACTGGCCTGTACATTTGAGTTGCAGTGTTGGTCTGGCTTGCTTGAGTTTCACTGTGATAAGTCGTGCATGTGTGTTGCAGTTGTTTGTATGCACTTCATCACTTCAGCATTGCATTGTTTTCACCTCTGACCTGTTGGTTCATTGTGATGTTCATTTGCATTGTTGCCTTGTTGACTGTGTTGTTGCATTGTATTCTGGTCAGTGGTGCTTTGAGTCTGCACTGCTTGTTGATGTTGCTTGTGGCACTTGTACAGTGTTGTACTTGTTGTCTTTGATCTGAGCATATTTATATTGAACTACCTCCTGTACTTGTATTCTGGTTCTTCATCTAGCCTTTTGGTCTGACTATTGCATTTGTATACTTGGTCGAGTCCATTTGCATTCTGCAGGCTTGTACTGGAACTGTTTGTAGTCAATTGCTTTGTCTATTTGCCTTGAGTTGAACCTATCTTGGGTTTGACCTTGTTTTTGATTTCTGTGCTTTTGTTTGATTTTTTTTGCACACAAGTTGGCGAGGCAGTGCACACGTATACGAATGTACACGTGTGTACTGCAGCCACTCATAGTTACCTGTCCCTGATAAAAATACTGATATGCACAGATATTGCACAGTCAAAAATGATGACGAACAACCCAAATAACTGAGGCAAACAATGTTTTCAAAATCATCGTTTCTTTCAAATTTCAAAAATATTTCTCTTTCAATTTTACTGCGTTTGAAAATATTTTTGCAGATTACTCAGATGCTGGATTCAAACTGGATTATAGTTGAAGACAAAAAATATGAGTGTGAGTGATATGTAGTAAGGTTGTGATGTAAATGTGAAATGTCATGTATAGTAGTCAAAATTGTATATGTATAGTGAGAGCTTGAAATTGTACTATTTAAAATTGTAATAAATATTTGTTTGAATAAAAATTTCTGTTTGAATTCAAAATCTGTTTAACTTGTTCTATTTGAATTCAAATTCGAATTCTGTGTAATTTAATTTTATTCAACAAATATTTATTTAAACTATGAAAAACAAAATAGTACATTACCAAATACATTTATATGAATGTATATATGTTTATTATCATCAAACAAAAATCATATAGCGCAAAGCACATATTCAACAATCTCCCCCTTTTGATGATAACAAACATATATTTAAGATTTTGAATATATTAAATGTATTTGATAATTTCATTTGCTCCCCCTATTTGAATGCTTCCTTTTTATGTGATACTCCCCCTACATATATGCATACAAATAAAAATATGTAAATGAGCCTATATGCAAATTGAAAGTTATTTGACCTTTGCTTGATTCTATTTGACAAAATCTTAACTTTTCTCTCCCCCTTTTGTTATCAGCAAAAGAATAACAGTGTTATAAAAATAGGGATGAAGTGATAGTCATGAATCAAACATTTAACTCAATTAAATATAAATATCAAATCTCAATAAAACTCAAACAAAAATCATAATTACCCTTGTCAAGCGCATATTCCACTTTCAGAAGTGATGGAGATAGAATCATCAAAAATTCATATAGATATGTCTATTTGTGGTATATTTATTTCTGGAAATTTGAATATCTACTAACCATGCATAACCGTTAGGACTTTTAAATGAGATTAGTAGTATTCCAATTTAATTTTAAAAAAAATGAAATCAAGTATCTTCTAACCACGCATGACCGTGAGGACTTTTAAATGGGATTAGAATGAACTTGTCTATTAAATCAATTATTTTTAATATGCGTTCCATACATGCATAACCGTGAGGACTTTTAAATGAGCATGGAAGCACATAATCAAAAAATCCAAGTAATTCACCCATGCATAACCGTGAGGACTTTTAAATGAGAGTGAATACTTTGGATATTTATTTTTATTGCTAAATATAATAAGTTGAAGCACAAATAATTTCCTTCACAGATTTAAAGATATTGAAGAACGAATGATTTCCTTTGTAAACTACCACAAATTTACATACTATGTGTAATTTTGATGAGTGATGGTCGATAGAAAGATGATAGAAATAGAAATGATCATGGAATTTTTACCCAACAAAAAGTTTTTATAACTCTTGTTATGAAATTCTAAAGAAATTTCCTAATTGTATTTTCTCGAGTTTTAATATATGATAAATATCAACACTCATCACTTTTTCAATCACTATTCATCTTTTCGATAATCATTAGGGAGTTAGATTAGTCAAAAAATTTGTCATTTAGAATCAAATTCAAAAATAAAATTTTAAAAAAAATGATCAGTCAATCTCTATAATTCCCAAATCTAATCGTAATTTGGAAAATCTGTCTTCGGGGAGAGGTTTTGTGAAAATATCAGCAAGTTGAGTTTTAGTTGAAATATATTCAATGCAAATGTCTTCTTTAGCAATGTGATCTCTAAGAAAGTGGTGTCTCACATCAATGTGTTTTGTGCGAGAATGATGAACAGGATTATTTGACAAATCTATAGCACTCCTACTATCACATTTTAATGGGACTTGTTTATAGACTAAGCCAAAATCAGAAAGAGTTTGCATCATCCATAGAATTTGAGCACAACAACTTCCCAAAGCAATATATTCTGCTTCAGTGGTGGATAATGCAACACAATTCTGTTTCCGACTTGACCATGAGACTAATGAATGTCCTAGCATGAAACATGTCCCACTAGTGCTTTTTCTGTCAACTAATGAACCAGCATAATCAGCATCGGAATAACCTACTAAATCAAAATTTTCACAAGAAGGGTACCATAGTCCAAATTTGTGTGTGTGTGAAAGATATCTCAAAATTCGTTTAGTAGCTTTTAAATGAGATTCTTTGGGATTAGCTTGAAAACGTGCACACAAACACACAGCAAACATAATATCAGGTCTAGAAGCAGTAAGATAGGGAAGTGAACCGATTATCCCTCGATATTTCTTTTGATCAATTGCAATTCCTTTCTCATCTTTGTCCAACTTTGTTGATGGACTCATAGGAGTTCTCAATGGTTTGGAATTTTCGATTCCAAATTTCTTCAATAGCTCCAACACATATTTGGATTGTGAAATGAAAATACCATCACTGCTTTGCTTAATTTGAAATCCAAGAAAGTATTTCAATTCGCCAACCAAACTCATCTCAAATTTAGCCTGCATGACTTGTTCAAAATTCTCACACAAGAGCTCATTAGTAGCACCATAAATAATATCATCCACATAAATCTGAACAATCAAAAAATCACTTTCTTTATGTAATAGAAACAGTGTCGTGTCAGCACTACCCTTTTTAAAACCATTTTCCAAAAGATATGTACAGAGGCAGTCATACCAAGCTCTTGGAGCTTGCTTAAGACCATATAATGCTTTTTCTAGCTTATACACATGATTTGGAAATTCATGATTTTCAAAACCGGGTGGTTGTTCAACAAAAACTTCTTCTTTTAAATCGCCATTCAAAAAGGCACTTTTTACATCCATTTGTTTAAGTTTGAAACCCTTGTAACATGCAAAACTTAGCAAGATTCTAATGGCTTCTAACCTAGCAACTGGAGCAAATGTTTCATCAAAGTCTATGCCTTCTATTTGGTTATAACCTTTTGCAACCAACCTAGCCTTGTTTCTAATTACATTTCCTGATTCATCAAGTTTATTTTTAAACACCCATTTAGTCCCTACAATTGGATAGTCATTAGGCCTAGGAACTAATTTCCAAACTTTGTTTCTCTCAAATTGATTAAGTTCATCTTGCATTGCTAAAATCCAATTTTCATCATTAAGAGCCATTTCAACAGAATCAGGTTCAATCTCAGAAATAAAACCACTATGACAACAAAACGCACACAAATTTTTATTAAATGAAGAACGAGTACGTATACCTTCCGTAGGATCACCAATAATTAATTCAGGAGGATGATTAGGTTTGAACCTTAATTTATCAGCATCAACAGTCCTTCTTTCAGTTTTCTCACTAAATGTCCCTTCTTCAGTGCCTTCAGGATCTACCCCATCGTCAACCATCTTTTCAGTCGTTCTATATTGGTCAGATTCATCAAATTTCACATTGATTGATTCAACAATTGTTTTTGTTCGTTTGTTGTATATTCTGTAAGCCTTGCTCCTTGTTGAGTATCCCATGAAAATTCCCTCATCAGCCTTAGATTCAAATTTTCCAAGTTGATCACCTGTGTTAAGAATAAAACAAGGACATCCAAATACACGAAAATAAGAAATGTTAGGTTTTCTTTCATGCCACAATTCATAAGATGTTTTGCCAAGTATTGGTCTAACCATTACTCTATTCATGACATAGCATGACGTATTTACTGCCTCTGCCCAAAAGGTTAGAGGTAGATTATACTCACTCAACATGGACCTTGCCAATTCTTGCAATGTACGATTTTTTCTTTCAACCACCCCATTTTGTTGAGGTGTTCGTGGAGCAGAAAATTCATGTTTTAAACCATTTTCTTCACAAAAACTTTCGAATTCCAAATTTTCAAATTCGCCTCCATGATCACTTCTCAAGTTTTTAATTGAAACTCCTTTTTCATTTTGAACAAGTTTTGCAAATTTTGAAAAATATTCAAAAGATTCAGACTTTTTGGCTAAGAAATAAACCCATGTAAATCTAGAGTAATCATCAACTAATACATAACAATAACGTTTTCCATTTAAGCTTGCAATTTCATTTGGTCCAAATAAATCCATGTGAATTAATTCAAGAACCCTTGATGTGCTAACAATGTTTTTAGGACGAAATGATGATCGACTAAGCTTGCCCAAGGAACATGCTTTACACACTTTGTTATTTTTAAATTTCTGATGTGGTAACCCCCTGACTAATTCTTTTGTTTCAAGTTTTTCTAAGAGGCTCATGCTAGCATGACCAAGTCTTCTATGCCATAAAAATGCTTCTTCATCTGTGACTACCAAACATCTAGACAGATTTAGATTATCAAATGAAAGTGAGTAAACATTTCCTTTTCTTTTGCCCATAAAAACAATGTTATTAGAATCTTTATCAATGATTTTGCAAGTATCACTATCGAAGACAACATTCATACCTTTGTCACATAGTTGGCTAATAGAAATGAGATTGTGATGCAAATTCTCAACATATAAAACATTAGTTAAAGAAAAATTACCGTTACCTACTTCACCTTTACCAATGATCTTACACTTACTGTTGTCTCCCATGATCACATTTCCGCCTTTAAAATTCTCTAGACTAAGGAACTTCGATTTGTCACCTGTCATATGTCTAGAACAACCTGAATCTAGAAACCATTCTTGTTGCTCCTTAGCCCGCCAACAAATCTCACTAGTTTCCTCTGAGCTGGCTTCTGAATCTGATTTTGCCATCAAACATATATTAGCTTCCTCTCCTTCTTCACCATCCCAAGTTGCTGCAAAGACTTTGTATACAAAAGTTAAAAAACGTTTAAACATATCTCTAGAGTTAAAGTAAAAAATATACCGGGCTCTGATACCACTTGTAGGATCTAGATTAACCCTAGAGGGGGGGTGAATAGGGTTATAGCAAATTTTTTCGAATTAAACACAGAGATATAATTGCAGAAATAAATATGCTAAAAAGTAAATCACACACAAAATTTACCCAGCTTCGGCAACCCCTGCCTACTGCTGCATTCACAGATTTCTATTAGAATTAAACAGTATCACACTTACAAACACTCTACTAGACTCGCAGACATTTGCTCCACGCTCACAAACACTCTACTAGACTCGCACACCCTGCTCGCAAACATTTGCTCCACGCTCACAAACACTCTGCTAGACTCGCACACCCTGCTCCGCCTATAGAGTTTCGCTTACTCGCAAACTTTGCCTCCCGCCTATAGAGCTTCGCTTACTCGCAAACTCTGCTCCCGCCTACAATAGAATTTTGCAAACTCGCACACCCTGCTCACTGAACTAATTCTAACTAGACAATCTGACACTACCTAAACCCTAGGTGGTGATTTACAAAGTTTTGATTCGAAAAATAAAAACGATAATTAAAAGACAATAGAAAATAACCCTTAACCCTAGTTAACAAAATAATAAAGCCTAATTTAAAAATAAACCCTCTTTTATAATGCCGGCCCCTTTATCTTTAGCCCATTTGACTTTGCTCCGTTCCTTTTTGCTGTTGCTTGTGAAATTATGGCCGATCCTCTTTCGTTCCTTTTTGCGAATTAGGGTTTCTGCAAATTGCCTTTACTCCTTGCGATTTAAACTAGGGTTGTGCAAAATTAAAGGCGCCGACTTCGTTGATCGTTCAGATGGTTGTTGTCGTGATTGCTTTGACGATCCTATATTTCTTCGATTTGCTTACGGCTTCTTCAATTTTGGATCGAGTTCGTTCTGTTTTTCGGTATGTATTTTTCTCTTTTTGCTTTGCTGTTCGATGCTTGAACTCGATAATTTTTTTTGCCGACGATGATTAGGGCATTTATATAGGTTGAATTCCTATATTTGCGTTCGTATAAATTTGATTGAATTTGTCAAATTCTTTATCTCGGCCACTTGATGATGCTTGAATGATTGAGATCGATTCTGACTTTTTCAATTTCGTATTTTGATGCTTGGTTGACACGGCTTCGATTTTGATTTCGTGATCAATTTTGCTTGGCTACCACGGTGAACACTTGTTTGACTTTGACAATACTGATTTCGTGAGTTTTCACTTTGTTGACTTGTTCATCATTGAATTTGCGATTCACTGTCACTTCGGCCTTGATACTGAGTGTTTACTTCGGCCATTTGATTTTCTAAACTTCTGGATATTGTGGGATGCCATCTCCATTTGGTTGTTGCAGTATTCATTGTTGTTGTGTTCCTCACTGATGCATTGTTGTAACTCCATCTTGACTTAGGCTTTTCACTGTAACAGATGCTACACTTGTTCATGTATATATTGCTTTGTTTCACTGGTGGCCTATGTGCTTGCTTCACTGTTCTTTGCATTTGTTCATATGAGTCTGCTCACTGTTGTTTGTACCTGTACATATGTGTATACTGAGTTTGCATTTGATTTTGTAGTTTGGTGTCATGTTTGCTTTGAGTCTGCAACTTGGAGTCTGCAACTAGTAGCTGGACTTGATTATGTTTTGATTCAAAGACTTCTGTTCACCTGCATGTATTGTTGATTCATAGTGATATTCGTTCATTTGTGTTTCACTGGTAGGATCTGTTGTATCACTTGGTCATGGAGCTGCTGTACTACTTTGGTTCATTTTCATGTTTGTTGCAGTCCATATTCTTTTATGTCTATTGTTTGCATTGTTGCAGTTGGTCAATTTTTTTCATCTGTATATTGCTGTAATCTTCATTTCCTTGTATTGTCATCACTGTGTACTGATGGTCTTGAGCATTTGCACATTTGTTCACAACTGCTTCGAGTCATTCTCTTTTATGTTCACTGGCCTGTACATTTGAGTTGCAGTGTTGGTCTGGCTTGCTTGAGTTTCACTGTGATAAGTCGTGCATGTGTGTTGCAGTTGTTTGTATGCACTTCATCACTTCAGCATTGCATTGTTTTCACCTCTGACCTGTTGGTTCATTGTGATGTTCATTTGCATTGTTGCCTTGTTGACTGTGTTGTTGCATTGTATTCTGGTCAGTGGTGCTTTGAGTCTGCACTGCTTGTTGATGTTGCTTGTGGCACTTGTACAGTGTTGTACTTGTTGTCTTTGATCTGAGCATATTTATATTGAACTACCTCCTGTACTTGTATTCTGGTTCTTCATGTAGCCTTTTGGTCTGACTGTTGCATTTGTATACTTGGTCGAGTCCATTTGCATTCTGCAGGCTTGTACTGGAACTGTTTGTAGTCAATTGCTTTGTCTATTTGCCTTGAGTTAAACCTATCTTGGGTTTGACCTTGTTTTTGATTTCTATGCTTTTGTTTGATTTTTTTTGCACACAAGTTGGCGAGGCAGTGCACACGTATACGAATGTACACGTGTGTACTGCAGCCACTCATAGTTACCTGTCCCTGATAAAAATACTGATATGCACAGATATTGCACAGTCAAAAATGATGACGAACAACCCAAATAACTGAGGCAAACAATGTTTTCAAAATCATCGTTTCTTTAAAATTTCAAAAATATTTCTCTTTCAATTTTACTGCGTTTGAAAATATTTTTGCAGATTACTCAGATGCTAGATTCAAACTGGATTATAGTTGAAGACAAAAAATATGAGTGTGAGTGATATGTAGTAAGGTTGTGATGTAAATGTGAAATGTCATGTATAGTAGTCAAAATTGTATATGTATAGTGAGAGCTTGAAATTGTACTATTTAAAATTGTAATAAATATTTGTTTGAATAAAAATTTCTGTTTGAATTCAAAATCTGTTTAACTTGTTCTGTTTGAATCCAAATTCGAATTCTGTGTAATTTAATTTTATTCAACAAATATTTATTTAAACTATGAAAAACAAAATAGTACATTACCAAATACATTTATATGAATGTATATATGTTTATTATCATCAAACAAAAATCATATAGCGCAAAGCACATATTCAACATATACCGATGCTTGTGGAGTAGGATCAGGAGCTGTTTTGATGCAGCGTTGAAGAGTGATTGCATACGCGAGCAGGCAGTTAAAGCGTCATGACAAGAACTACGCTACGCATGACTTAGAGTTTCTAGCTATTTTCTTTGTGCTGAAGATATGGAGGCATTATCTGTTGGGTGAAAAGTTTGAGTTTTTCACCGATCATAAACCCTTACAATATCTTTTCTCCCAGAAGGACCTGAACCTAAGGTAGCAGAGATGGGTGGAATTCCTGGCATCCTATGATCTGGACATTCTCTACACACCGGGGAAAGCAAATGTAGTAGCAGACGCCTTGAGTAGAAATGCAGTTTTGACTCTTCTTGAAGTTACCCCGACTCTTCAGGAAAGGATCATAAGAAATCAAAGGGAGGACAGAACTGTGGAAGAATTAATTCAAGGAGCTATGGAGGATCGACATTCAGATTTTGAGATAGACAGTCAAGGAGCTTTAAGGATTAATGGGCAATTGTGCGTACCGGATGTGAATGGACTAAAGTAATAAGTTTTTTGGAAGGCCCACAAATCTAGGTTAAGTATCCACCCAGGAGTGAATAAGATGTATAGAGATATGAAAAGAGTTTTCTGGTGGCCAGGAATGAAGTAGGACATCGCTACCTTTGTCAATAAGTGTGCAAACTGTCAACAAGTAAAGGGTGATCAACAAAAAGACTGCGGGATTGTTGCAACCTCTAGAGATTCCGAAGTGGAAATGGGAGATGATATCGATGGATTTCATCGATGGGTTTCCAAGAACCAGAAAAGGGAACGTGGAAGTATGGGTAACTGTAGACAGGCTGACCAAGAGCGTCCACTTTATCCCAATTAAGTCAACTAGAACTGCAGCTTCATTGGCAGAGATTTTCATGAAGGAGTTTGTCAGATTATCTAACGACCCTGACTCGACCTTCGAAAATCGGCACCAAATACGACACTCGTATTCAAATGCCGCAAATCCAAACGTTGAACTTGGTTCGTCGGAGCTTATAACACATTAAGTACAACACAGCGGAAGAAATGAAATAATACATTTGATATACAGCATTGATACAATATCCAGATACAAGAAATAGCAGCGGAAAGATAATCTTCAATGCCAAACTCCAATAAGACCATCTCCAATCCAAACCTAGCTCAAACTTCAGATTAAGTTGCACAAAGCTAAGCAAGGTCAGTCGTCCAAGACTGAAGAAGATCCCAAAGACTGAAAGCTACAAATCCAAAGACTTCGAAGGCTATCGAATCTACACCTATTACTGGATTATCTGAAAACCCAACTCTAGACTACCCGTGTGGAAAATAGTAGGCACCCAGAGTTTAGGAAAGGAACAATAAACTCCAGGTCAGTCATGGGACTGGTGTGAGCAAACAAAACAGTTTTTATCTTTAAAACAAACAAAAGATTTTAAATTTTGAAATCCTCAATACTTTTTGGAAAATGGAACTACCATAAGGCCTTCCGCCACACACACAATGCAAACGCAGAATTGGAGGAGATTTCTCCTTATGATAGTCAAACATGCTTACTACGAAAAAATCCTTTTTGATATTATTATTAGTGCATAGTGGAAAACATTTCGAAAGTATAATATAAATCCTAGCCAGCATAGGTACCATTATACTATGCCTACTATAGCTGCCATTTTAAATGGCAGGTTCTACAACTAAAACCGTACAGGGCGCGTATTGGATGAATGGATTTCCAATAAATGGTCAGGCTAAGGAACTTCCTATTGCCACATGGGAACGCCTCTGGAGGGACGCCACGAGAACCTACCCGGCTCTCTGCCAAACAAGGTCGGCTACCCCCTTCCTGGGGAATAAAACCTAAGATATGTCACCCCCGGTCCTTTGGGGCCTTTATCCGAGGGCCCTCCAACAACAACATCACACAGTAATAAATATACAATAGTGTCCACACGAATAAGTATCTGGGCTTCATACCATGATACTACCCTTTTCCAGAAGGAATGGTCATACCCTAGGGGAGCTACCCCTGAAACCTTGCCGCATCTTTCCTGTTTCGACCATTACCGGTTAGTAAGGCTCGATGAGGTCTTGACCACAAAGCTACGCTTTTTCACAAAATCATCCTTTGATCAACAAATGATCATTAACATACAACAGCACTTAGCTTGCCACACTACCAAATTGGGAGTATATCGCTAATAACCTTCAACTACATAACTTCTGAGCTCGTACGTTTCAGAGAAGGGTGTTAATCTAAGAGAATAGGTTCTCCGCCACCAACAAATATGTATTTGAAAGTATCGGCTTTAAATCTCAAAGTGTAGTGTCAAACACACAACCATACAAGTCTGTTCCAGGTTCGGACAGAATCGAAGGCACTTCCGAAGAAGCCCTTGCAAATCCGGGTATTCACAATCTCGATCGGACTTCCCATCACTTAGAGAATCTCTATACCGTAGCTACTCAGTGCAGAGACAATCGATAGGTCATCCTATCGTTCTCGCAAATACCGATCTTCACCACCGGTCTTCAAATGCTATCCATAACGACGTATCATTATTCGGAATGGGTAATATGACACAAGGTCCTCTCCCGGCTAAACCGAATAACGAGCGCAATATTTAAAAACATATGGATATGGAATTTCAGTTAAGTCACAACTTTAAAATTCCAAATCTTTCTTTCCAATGGTTCAAACAAATTACCATTTCAAATCTTTTGAACAAAAAGATTCATTTCCCAAAGTTCTCCCAATTCCACAAAGGTCTATTTACTAATATCAAACAATTTCCATTTTAATTGGATTAATTCATTAAAGCTGTAAATCCAAGATTTTACCCATAGCTTTCAACACCATTTCCAAAGATTCATTCATAACTTGGAAAACCATTTCAATTCAAACCTGAAATTCCTTTAATACAAATTGGAAATTTATTTCTTATATGAAAGCTTTCATCATTTGAAAACAAACAGTTTTCATTTTGGGAAAATCCGATTTCAATTATACAAGTTAAAGTTTTCAAGCTTGGGTTAAATTTAATTTCCAAAACAACACTTTTAAAAATGGTTTTAAAAACCCATATAAACTTGTATGACCCTTTTACATCATAAATTCTCAAAATAGAATTCAATTTCAAATATTAAATTCAAATTTAAATCAAATTCAAAACTAAATTAAGTTATTCAAAAATAACTTTTATATGTGAAATCCCTTTTTAAAAGCTTTTTTTTCCACTTTAAATCCGATACATTTCCAAAACCATTTAGATTCATCAATTTTTTAAGCTTATTTTAAAAATCTGTGACTTAACAAATTTCCACATGCAATCCATATTTTGTGTGTGTATAGTGTAGTCCAGGGGGTTCAACACAATAGTGCAAAAAATCAATCATTACAGATATTTTGATAAGTGGTATAACCCATAACGCTTATCTTCATTCACAGATTCATAGATAAAGTAAATTTATCAATTACAAAGATTCACTAATACGATTCGATGTGGGTTTCGGATCACAAACTGAAATCCAACTCCCTGTCGCATCGAAATTTAAATGCCGTTTTACGGGCAAAAAGGGTTTTTCACGTACATATAGGAACAAATCACAAATAACAGTTCATCACAAAGAAATCACAGTATCACAACAGAAATACCAGTCCAGTACAAAATATTTAATGATGGTCAATCATCTTTGATTAAGGTGATTGTGATAAATGTGAATTAACCATATAATTATCTTTACGAATTATTTTAAGTCAATGTTTAATTTTACTTAATTATGAATCAATTTAATCTTAATTGGTTTTATCAACTAATTATTCCTCTAATTAATTATTTTAACTTACAAATTCTTAATTGTTAACCTTATTAAGTTTAATTATCTTTGTTAATTGACTATTCTTCAATTGATTAACTATTAATTATAAAATCATTACCAAAAACATTAATCGTTAATTACTATTTCATCGTTATAATAAATTTGGTTTTTTAAATTAACACTTAAACATTTGATTTATCTTTTAAATTTTTATTAAGTTAAATGTTGAAAGAACCTTTATTTAAAAGAAAATATATAATTTGAAAATATTTTTGAACTTCATACATTTTAAATAATTGATTCAATACTATTTACTTGAAACTCCATTTACAGTTATCATTAATTTATTAAGAAAAATGATTTAACTTGTGTTTCCAATTTTTTTAGTTAAAACTGCAATTTACTGTTTTTATGTCCAACCCGTGGCTTTCCAGAGTCGTCCCCAAGACAACCACCTCCTTACTTCAAGTTCTAGCCCAAATTGACCCATGTAAAATTTTTTAACAAAAATTTGTTTAAGTTTGAAAAACCAACCCGGTATAATGCTCAAACTACTCAAGCTCGTTTTCGAGTTTTCCCCTCAATCCCCCGCGTACTGCTTCGAGTCGCAACGAAACATCCAGACCACCATGCACCACTGACATCCGTTCACCTGCACATCTGAACGCCGCAGTTCCGGCCCACTTCATCGCCGCCGATAAGTCATCAATGCCCTACGCTGACTCCGCAACTCCCCAGATCATCAAATGTGACGCCCCACCTCTATACCCACGCTAGCCAAGAACATTACGGTGAATGCTGTCAACTAGCACGGAGAATAAGGCTGTTGAGGAGCGACCATCCGTGTAATTGCTTTGTGTGAGCATCGATATGTCAGATAGTATAACATGCTACTTTATCAAGAGGAAATTCGACATACCGACACAAACTCAAAGCTACTACACAGTGGCTATAATATCTTCAGAAACAAATATAGAAATAAACATAACACAAATCAGTCACAGACAATTCATATCACAAAGGCGGAAATAGATATGAATATTACACTAGGAAGTGTACATCAGAGTAATGGTCTAAAAAGATCCACAATATCACAAAAGAATAGTTACATGAACTACACAAAAGAATAAGTATACATTATGGAGTCTATATCTCAAATGTATACAACAAAAACTACTAATCTAAGTAGTTAACCAAAAGTCAGAGAAATCAATCCCAAGAGAGAAGTCAAGCAGAAGCACCTGTAACATCTCGGTCTGACCCGAGTATTATTTAATAAGAAAATAATAAACGGATCAGTCTAACTATAAATATCAGATGAAACGATATAGAATAAGAGATATGACTAAACACATAATAATCACAATGCCAAGCTGTGACATATAAGCAGTTGAAAATCATCAAGGGATTATTCAATGTCACAAAATCTACACAAGAATCAAAGGAAATGTCATACTTCATATTTCGTTCATCAAACCACAAACGATTATATCAATGTCAATCACAAAAGTTCATGACACACAAATTCACCAATACACAAATATTTTTAAAGTGACAAAACACAAAGAAGATTGTAGGAACAATCAATCACTAAAATTCACATACGAAGATGTGAATAAAAATCCAAAGAAATCGATACCGAATCCATCGAAACGGATATTCACAGAATTCCCAAAGAAAATAAGTCATCAAAGTCAACAACAACTGATAACAACAATTAGGGAAACAACACAAATCGATTAGAGTTGGATATTTAAGCAACAAGGCAAAGCAGGCAAAAATCATCAGGTCGGTCGGCCGGACTCCCTGAGTCGGTCGACTGAACCTTAAAACAGAAAGTGCTTAGGCACTTGGAAGCAGGTCGGTCGACCGGATCAGAGGGGTCGGTCGGCCGAACCAGAAACAGAAGTGCAACTGCACATTTGGAAGCAGGTCGGTCGACCGGACCAGAGGGGTCGGTCGGCCGGACCTGTTTCCAGCCTCTTCCCTGCCTATTGCAAATGAGGTTCAATCTTGTCCAAATTGCATTCTCTCGAGCAACGGTGCTAAGGGATTATGCCAATCGACTACCCGTCCCTATAAGCTCTTCGATGCATCTCCAAAAAAACATGTTCAAACATAGAAGTTAGGATTTTTAACGAATTGAACTCAAAATACTAAAAATTGGAATATACACCAATTCAATCCAAACCAAAAGCAAATGCACACGAATAAGTGTTAGGAAATCATACCTAACAATCGAAGATAAATATAAGCATAGATGTGAGATAAAAATCTCACCTTTTCACAAAATCAAACAAGAAGAAGCTTGAAAGCAAATGGAGAATCAACCTCTCTTCATCACAACCCAATTGAGCTTGGATCTAAGCTCAAAAACAAGAACATTCCAAAAATTAGGTTTAGGAATTTCTGAAATTGGTAAGAGAATAAGTTGGGGAAGAAGAAGAGAAGCTTACCAATGGGTTCTTCTTGAGTTTGGAGCTAGGAATTTGAAGTTGCAAAAGGAACTAGGGTTTTGGAGTTTTAATTTCCAATCTCTCCCACCATTAATACACTAAAAACTGAAATGAGAAGAGAATGAGGGTGAGTGGGGAAGAGTGGCTCAGATTTGAGCATAAGTTAATATAGGGCTGAGCCCAAACCAAACCCAAAGTGAAAAGTAGCAAAAATCAACTTTCTCCAAACATATCGAAGCTTATACTCAAAAAGGTCGCAAACGGCATTTTAAACTCAATGGGAGTGGTCCCGAGTCTTAATTCGACCGTATGCAAAAAGTAGCTTTTCGGACTAAAATCCGACGAACGATGAAATATTTAAATAAAATATTTAAATATAAAATCGATAAATATGCGGGTTGTTACATCAAACTTCGCCCTTTCACTCGAAATCAAGTTTTGAGCTCAAAGTCTCAACCTGGAACAACTGGAACTACCTCAACCCATAACCTGGAAATGCGTCGTTCTCGACATCCCGATCACCAGAAAAATCGAAGCTCCGGTCAACTATTGGTCGACGCTCCCCCACCATCGCACAAGACCACGTAGCTCTCGATCAAACGTGGACGTTGAACCAATCACAAACACTCACACTCGACAAAACTAGGGTTACCAATTTCAAAAGCTCGCCGTATCGATTCTTGCAAATAATTTTTTTTTAATTTTTTTTTTCTGTAATCATTGGTCAACAAACTACCTTCAAACCACAATTCAACATTTAAGATTTACTTGATCACCAGAAATTGATTTAAAAGCATATTTGGTTCTATTAGCAACTGCACCTTGTACACTCAACTAGAAATCATCATATTTGTCTTAAAAATCCTATTTCGCTGTGAGGAATCAGATAATATTACTGAAATTGAAATTTGTAGAGTTCGAATTTTTGCGAAAATCAAGTGGTGACTGCATTTACTAAATTTCCAGAGAAAACTAGATAAAATTTGTTTAATTCATTATTGAAATGAAATACAGGTTTAAACAATATTTCTAACTTGTTTACATCCTTTTTCAGAATCAAAGAGGGAGAGAGATGTAGATTTGTTTTGATATGAGTTAGTCTGTAAACCAAAACTTAGGAGTAACTGTTTTTATTTAGTCTCCAGTAAAAAGAAAATTTCAAACCTGCTTTGATTAATTACTGGAGAACGTAGTGCAAGTTTAAAACAAAAAATCCAACTTATTTTCAATTTATTTTCAGTTGGATCTTGATATAGCTCACTCTTGTACTGATACTTAAATAAAACTCTGTTTCTAGTAAAAGAAAACCCTATGATCTTGCTTCCATTTGTTACTGGAACACAGTGCGATGTCACAACATACTTTAATTTGTTTTACTATCATTTTTAGAAGCAAAGAGGGAGAGGTTTCAAATTTAGTATGGTTTACACTGTAAACCATGGTGTTACAGAAAAACAGAAGAAAGACATCAACATTTTCAAGCAAAGGAAAAAAACTCAAGCATGGCAATCCATCCACAAGTAAAAGCTCTTTTCATTCATACATGCGTCTAAACACAAAAAAAAAAAGAATAAAGCATGGGGTTTACTCACATTTTTTTCAGAAGACAGAGATGTGTTTGCTGACAGTTTCTTTCAAACAGAGATTAATGAAGGCCTGCAAATTTCTTCTTCTTTTCTAATTTAAATCCTTTTAAGTTTTAGATCTGCAAATGATGGTTACAGATCTATGTTTACCTCTTGTTGTATCCACTTATTCAATTCATCAATGACAATATATAATTTTTTTTACTCACAGTTGTATGTATATAACAGAGAAGCTTTCCTTCTTCTTTTTTTTCGCAGTTTTGAAACCAGAGGTACATTAATCTTGGATCTTGTTTTTCCTGTAATTGATTGGATGTTGTTGTATTACATCCCTTCTTCATTAGAGATTTAAATTTCAAGTTCAAATTTCAAAAGAAAGTTACTTGCCTTTTCAGTTATTTTCAGAAAGCTACTGCATTGCACTGTCAAAAACCTGAATCTTTCCCTTAAGAAAAATCTGCAGTTTTTTTGTTTGAATTTGTTGTTAAAATATGATTTCAAAATCATAATTTTATTAACTATAAAGCTTTAAAAACCTACCTGAGAGATGAATGCTTTAAGATGATTCGGATATTTTCCTTTTTCTTTTGAATTGAATTGAAGAAAGCTTGACAGTTTTCCTTTTTTTTCTGAATTTGTCTTGCTTGAGTGTTGGAGTTTAAAGATTGCAAGATCTTTTGATTACTAAACTTTTCAGAGATTTGGAGGTTTTAAAATTTGAAATGGGAAGATAGAAGGTTTTCTGAATTTTTTATTTGATTAATTTATTTAGGAAATGATGCCTTGTGCCATTTGTTAAAGAGAAAATCTTAAGCTTTTGATTTTGTTCATTATTCCACTCCATTCTTCCATGTGCTAGGTATGTTCAGCCTTTTCTTGATTTTTACAAAGAAAAAGAAAATTTTAAATCTTTAATTTTTATATTATATACATTTTATAAGTAAAGGAATCCTTAATTCATTTGTATATGTATACATACATGTACAATGTTGAAAGTATTTAACCAATATTTATACATATACATTACATCTTAATTCTTTTCAAATACTACTTATTTTTTTTAAACATTTATATTAAATTTAAATTCAAAATTTTAAATTATTTTAAACTTGGGATATAGACATTCATGTCCATTTATACATTCACACTTTATCCTAAGTAATTTAAATAAAATTTCAAATATGCATTCAATTTTTACTCATATATGCAAAGTACATATGTATAAGATTTAAATTTAAAATGACATTTTAAAACATTCATTATTTCAATATTTTCAACTCAAAATAAAATTGGAATTTACTTATATATTATTATCACTCATTTTTATTTGTTTGAGATTTTTTTGTTCCAATTTATTTTCAAAATAAACCCCAAGAGTTTAAATATATTATTTATTTTAATTGAAAATTTTGGGATGTTAAATTTTATGTATAAGGTTTTAAATATACAAATTCAAAATCTCAATTAAATTTAAAAATTAATGCTCAAATAAACAAAACCCTATTTAATTTGAAAAATTCAAATTAATTTGCAATTTTATTCAAAAATTTATATTCATTATCAATTTAATTTTAATTAAAAATCGGGATCGTTACAGATTACATGGAGTTCCCATCAGCATAATGAGTGACCGTGACCCAATTTTTACTAGCAATTTTGGAAAGCTGTGCAAATGGCTCTTGGAACGAAGTTAAGCTTAAGCACCGCTTATCATCCTCAAACCGATGGTCAAACGGAGAGGTTGTACCGCATTCTAGAAGATATGTTGAGAGTTTGCATCCTGGACTTCGGTAGATCATGGGAGTATCATTTACACCTGGTGGAATTTTCATATAACAACAGTTACCTGGCAAGCATTAAGATGGCACCATACGAAGCTCTCTAAAGGCCTAGAGATCTCCAGCTTGTTGGGTAGAATCAGGGGATTGCCTAATACTTGGTCCATACACGATTCAGGAAGCATCTAGGAAGCTCGAGATGATCAAGAAAAGGATGAAGGCAGCCCGAAATCGTCACAAAAGCTACATGGATAAGAGATGGAGGAATCTGAAATTGGAGACTTGGTATTCATCATGATTTCCCCGATCAAAGGAGCAATCGGGTTTGGTAAGATTGGAAAGCTAGCTCCAAGATATATATGACCTTTCCGTGTTCTCAAAAGGATCGGTGCTCTGGCATAAAGGATTAAACTACCAGACAGGATGGCTGGGATTCACAGTGTATTTTACGTATCTCATTTGAAAAATACGTGCACGACCCATCATTGGTTGTAGAACCATCGGTTCAGCAAGATTTGGAGGTCGAACCAAACTTAAGCGTGGTCAGGCACCCAGTTCAAATTGTGGATCAAGACGAGAAGGAGCTCTGGAACAAGGTGGTAAAGCTAGTTAAGATCCAATGGAGCAAGGATCCCAAAGACTGTACCTGGGAAACTCTAGATAGTGTGAGGAAGGCCTATCCAAAATTGTTTTCAGGATAGTTAGGGTTGTTTGTTTTGTGAATAATCGTTGCTATGGTTGTTAGGATACGAATGATGTCTATGCTTTGCTATTTGAATATTAAAAAAAAACTTTTTGCTAAAATTGAATTATCCATTGCTTTTAAATTTCGGGGACGAAATTCTTTTAAGGGGGAGGAATGTAACGACCTGAGATTTTGACACTATTATTTTGATAATTCTCTAACTTAATTATTGATAATTTTTACCATTTAAAACAAATAATATATTCTAGCTATTTACTGATTTTATATATATATATAGAGAGAGAGAGGTGGAAAACTATGGTTTGGAAATTTAAAAAATAATCCTCTCAAGAATATTTTAAAATAAAAAATCTACCTTTATAATACTAGATATAATTATATATAGGAATATAATTAGATGTACATACTTAAGCTTTGATATAAAAATTTAAAATAAAAATATATGTATAAAAATAGGAATAAATTTACATAAGTGGCTAATAATTGTTTATATGTAACATAAGTAAAAAATTATACAAATGACAATGATAGATATATATGAATATATATATATATATATATGTATATGTATATGTATATATATATGTATGTATGTATAAGGCAAACAAGACAAAATATTTGTATACAGATGTATGTAGTATGTATGTACATAAGAATGAAGATATTCTTGTAAACAAAAATGGGAACACAACATTTAATGCACATTCCCTCAAGCACATAAAATATCAAATCTTGTTTCAAATAAATCACACCTTTTCAAATAATCAAATCAGGTCAAAGGAATCTCTGATCAAAGAAAATAGAAAATAAAATAAAAATAAAAAGAAAGTGAAAAAGAAATGTACCGTGTACAAAAGGATGCAGCATTTCTTCTCTTATATATACCTATATAGTGTCTTCTTTTTTTTCATTCATTCGAACTAGATAAGTTAAACAGAAAAAACATACTGCCATTTCACAAACTTAAGAAGGATCAAAACAACTCTAGTCAGGGAAGATCAAAACCCAAGCCAACAATTCTTTCAAAAACCAAATATCTTTTCAAAGGATTTATTGTGAGTAAACCTTTTAAAACCAAAATCTTTCTTATAATCCATGAGTATGTTTAAAAATAAAATAAAATAACAGTATCTGATATGTTGCTTGCATAGAAATGGATGTATATCTGTATGCGTATGGATAAATGCAAAAGCTTGTACAATATTCTTGCCTCTGTTATTTTTTTCTGTCATGTTCAACTTTTCAAAAATCTATATCTTTTCCTCTAGATGGTTTTAGTTCATGATGTTTGAAGGATTTATGTTTGTGTTGGAGTATACTTCATTTGAAAAATAATTTCGTAAAATATTATCAAGAAAAAAGCTCTGAAAAATAGGATTTACAGTAGGTAACCAGATATTCAAGAATTTCGAACATTTTAGTTTGTGTTTCCACTGATATGGATGGCGTTAGAAATAATGAATTTTGGTGGCATTATCATTATTTTTAGTTGCATATTTGTCGAGATGGAGAGTGATGGTCGAATTTTGGTCGTTGATCGATTTCCAGCGATCTCGGGGTTTGTAAGTGTTGTGGTTGTGGTCAGAGGGAGCTGAGTTGGAGTAGACGAGGGGGTCGGGGGCGGCTTGGAGGTGAAGTCGACAGTGGTCGACGCAGCTGTGTTGGGGTGTGCACGTGCACGACGAGCAACGTGCAGGAGCAAAGGAAAAAGAAAAAGGGAAAACATGGAGTAGCAGAATAAAAGAGAGGAGAAGGAGGGCGGAGGGAGAATACCTGGATGGGTTTGGGCCGATGGGACAATGGTTTTGAAAAAAAAAAATATAAATATTCTTAAGTTTTTTTTTTCAAATCAAATTCCCTTAAAACTATTACCTTTAAACTTTAAAATTCCATGATTTTTTATAAAATATAGGAACTAATTTTGTCCTATCATTTTAAGGACTTGTTAATACCTTTGTTAAGAAATAAATTTGGAATTTAATTAGTTGATGGTTAATGTAACTGAAATAATTTGAAACTTTAAATTAATTAAACCCTAGGTTAATTTATGTATGTTAATTATTGATTACTAAAATTTATTTAAAGTAAAATAAATAGTTGTAATTAATTTTAGTTATAAATAGACAGAACTTGGAAACTAATTAATTTTATTTTTAAATTTAATAGATGATAATGTGATCGGTTAATATAGATCATAAATTGTTTAATTAGATCAGACTATGTGGTTTGCCTTGATTTCTCTAGTGTGTTCTTTCCAGTTATCTGTGATATGAAATACCCTGTAATTTAACAGTTAAATATAAACGTGAGACATTTTATTTGGATAAATATTTTTTGTGAAATTCCTATGTGAATGTTGACATTCTGAGATTGAATTGTTTTGTTAAAAACAACGCCTTAAAAGATGGTGTTTGGATTTTGATAAGACCGGGATCGGATATCATTTGTTATCCGAAAATCACATCGATCCAAAATAAACGATCAGGTCATGAAGATCTCAAAAGAAGATTCGGAATGAAAATTCAGAATGCAAAGGCTATTTGTCGCTAACTCTGAGGGTGATTCCAATACGAGTGTAGTGGAGATAGTGCATTCGGTTCCGTTCGAATCCGAAACGGACTTGTATGGACGAATGCTATCAGACCATCATCATTGGATGACCGTGAGCATTCTAAGTGAATGTGTGCTAAAAGGTAAATCCTAGCCTCAAACCTCATCAACCAGGAATGTCTAAAACAGGGAAGGTGCAGCAAGGCTAAGTGGGTAGCACCCAATTACGTAAAATTTTCCCTGCTTAGAGTCCCTTATTTCGGCCGTGCGGCGGTTGCTAGCTCCAGCCGCAGGGTGATCTTATTCGAACTATCCAAGTTAGGGGTAGTCCGATCTTGTGTTGTAGGGGATCCGGAGTGGTCCTCGGTACGCTGATCTAGACCAGATACTTTGACGGACGGTTCCCCAGTAGCCATGCCATTGTATGGAATCCAATCTCCGGTAAGTGTTGTACGTTTCGATTGTGCTCAACTATGTTGGAAAGTGAGATGTAAGCATTCCAACTATTTCCTATTTTGTATTGAAAACCCTAGACGCTATTATAATATCACTGGATTTCTTATGGAAGTGTATTGGTTATCATAAGGGAAAAACTTGTCCGTGTTTATATGTGGCGAGTCTTAGGAGATACCCTTGATTTCAAATGATTTTTAAGTTAAATAAGTTTAAATTTTTACTCACACCATACCCATGTCTGACCCGGAGTTTATTTTCTGTTTTCCTAAACTCTTGGGTACTCAAATTTTTTTGAGTAGCCTAGTGATTCCAGGTTTGCTTCGACGTATTTTGAAGGAACTTGAAGCAGGAGACGTATTTTGAAGGAACTTGAAGTAGGAGGCTTCCGCGTATTTAATTATATCTGTTTCCACTGTATTAGTATTTATGTCTGCATTTTGGTTTGTAATGAATAGGCACGTCGCCACGACTGTCTAGTATGATGTATGTGAAATTTATGACTCTGATGTACTGTATTAGTGACTTTTGTGATATATACACACACATATATATATGTATGTGTATACATATATATATGTCTGTGTATACATATATATGTGTGTGTGTGTGTGTATATATATATATGTATGTGTGATGTAATATATTTATTCCGTTCCGCTGTGAGATTCCATGATTTGTTTTAATTCTTTCTTTCTATCTATATTCTTTTCTACTTATTTCTTTCTAATTCACGACTTGTCTTCCAATGGAATGACTATGTGAAATTTATGACTCTGATGTACTGTATTAGTGACTTTTGTGATATATGTATATACATATATATGTATATGTACATACATATGTATGTATGTATGTATGTATGTATGTATGTACATACATATGTATGTATGTATATACATACATATGTATGTATGTATATACATACATATGTATGTATGTATATACATACATATGTATGTATGTATATATATGTTAACTCCGTTTAATCAACGAGTTAAGGCCTGGGGAGAGCTACGACTTAAGGTGTTTAACGGCTCAGGAAAGATCTACGACTCAGAAAGCCTCACGACTCATCGAGTCACCGACTCACTAAGTTGACGACCTAAAGTTGAGAGCGACTTAAAGGGTTACGACTCAAGGGGGTTAACGGCTCACAAGACAGATCGACTCAAAGCATTACCGACTCATCAAAGGAATTGCTTCAACGACTCAACTGGTAGCGACTCAATTAGCTGACAAGTTAAGGCTCAAGGCAGCTTAGAGGAATGGAACGGCTCATGGAGGTTAGCGGTTCATGATACAGGCCGACTCATTGAGTTACCGACTCAACGAAGTTCACGGCTCGTATGAGACGACTCAAGGACTGGACCGACTCATCATAAGAAACGACTCAAGAGGATGGACGACCTAAGAAGTGACTTGACGACTCATAACTCAGGACGACTCGTCCGCGACTTAAAGCCACTAAGTCGTATTCTGTTACAACAATGCATGTCCCAGTGAGAGTTGACTCGCCAACGACTCAGGACTTGGCTTAGAATCCAGCGAGAGAATGAGCTAGTGAGAAGACCGAATGCAGATAAGCCGGCCACGACTCAACTTGACTCGGCCACGGCATAGCCTGAGTCGGTCACGACTCATGACTTAACAATTCCCGCCCAGAAATTTGCCTATAAATACATGGCCACATCTAACATTCAAGGGACCTTTGGGCTCATTCATTTCAAGCGCTGTTACTCTGCTGCATTCTGAACTACTTCAACACCTTCAAGGAACTTCACGAAGAAATCAAATATGTCAAACATGTGTTCAAAGATTTGGATCGACGTTGAAGTTTAGGTTACTTGTTCTAAGTCACTTGAAACTCAAAGTGTGTTGTAATCAAAGTGTAACTGCATTGACTTGTAATCAAATCATCAATAAAGATATTCAAAGTGGACGTAGGCTATCTCTAAAGCCGAACCACTATAAAATTGATGTTGTTTACTGTTTTCTACTACTATCTGCTTATAATCCGTTCCCGAGCTATCGGGTAGTGCTTTCACGATCTAATTTCATACACCGGGGTGTTAGCGTTCAAATTTTAGCGTTAACATTTTTGGTGCTTTCACCGAGAACTGAACTCAGGAGAGTTATCATCATTGCTTCACAGAGGTTTGTAGAGAGAATTTCCTTGAAAACCAGAAGTCTATCCGAGATTATGGCTCCTGGAAGGAAAAGTAGATCTGTCAGATCTGGGAATATTCAAGAGGGAACCTCCGCTTCCCCTATATCGAATCAAGCCACTCCAGCTGTTGGAGTTACAAAGGCAGAGCTGGACGCTGCAATCTTAGGGCTGAACCAACAGATAAATGCCCAAAATGCACAATTCGAGGCTCAGAATGCCCAGAATGCCCTAATTCTGAATAGGTTGAACGATTTGCTTGGGGCAAACCGTCAACCGGCAGATAATGAAAGGAATTTTGCTGGCAACATTCGTGATGCTGAAGAAAGAAATGCTCCTGAAAGGGCTGCTAGCCCCTTTGAACGAACACTTCCAGAGGTTGGTGGATCTAGAACTCGACATGATGAGGAGTATCTTTCTGGAATGGTCCGACAAATTATGAAAGAAAGTATGCAGAGGGTTGAAGACGAGAAAGAATGGGGTTTCGCCCCAAGTAAAACTCCTTTTACTGAGAAAATCTTAAAGGCTGAATTCCCAAGGAAGTTTGTCCCACCAACCATTCCAGCTTACAGGGGGACGAGTGATCCAAACGAATTCTTATACAAGTATGATTGGCACATGACAGGTGCCAGAGCCTCTGATGAAATAAAGTGCCGATATTTTCCTGTGTATCTCGAAGGTGTAGCTCTACTTTGGTTCACCAAACTTCCAGTCCGATCTATCGATCAGTTTTCTGACTTAACCCGGAAGTTCAAGGAGCAGTTCAGACTATACGCTTCAAAAGCCAAGGATATCATGTCACTGTCAAGTTTGGAGCAGAAGCCAGGGGAGACTATTAGATCTTTCTTAAACCGCTTTAATATAGCGCTAGTTGAGGTGGACAATGCAGAACCGCGAATGATATTGACTTATCTGATGAAGGGTATTGACAAATCAAGCGAGTTTGGAAAATGGCTAAACATGAAGGAACCAAATTCCCTTGAAAAGTTCTATAAAAAAGCAGATGAATTCATACGCTTAGAAAGTCGTCCCGTACCGGTAAAGGCAGTGTTGGAAAAAGCCGAAGATAACACTGTTGTTCCACGCAAGAATGAATCTGTAGGGCAAAAAAGGGAAAATAACAATGGGAAGAAGTAGAGTAATCTGAAGAAGCCCCGATCCTTCAAGCCATCAGAATATACTCCTTTATCAGATACGCCGGAGCATATCTACCTTGATACTAAAGATTCTGTTGACTTTCCTAAACCTCCTCCTCTAAGGACCGGGAAAAAGGCTATACAGAGTGGGAAGTTCTACCGCTTCCATAATCAACCCGGTCACCAAACCGACGAATGCCGACAGTTGAAAAATCTGATTGAAGAGTTGCTAAGGGAAAACAAACTGCAGCAATTTGTGAAAAAGAATAGCAACAATCCTGCTTCATCTAGTCAGGGGCAACAGGCTCCTACTCATCAGCCTAGGACGATTGAGAAGGCTTCAGGGCATGAATCTGGAAGGCCCATTATCAATGTCATAACAGGAGGACCTCACCCAGCGGGCAGAAGCTGGGGTGAGATGGAAAGGTATACCTGAGCTTTAAAGTATGTACCGACCGAGGAAGATGTATTTGTTCTGGAAGGTGCTACGCCCTTGAAGAAACAAAAAACTTTCGATGATGATATCATGTTCAAAGCTAGGGATTCCGCAGGTATTGAAGCTCCTACCTTGGATCCCTTAGTCATCTCGGCTGGTATCGGGCCAGCTATCGTCAGAAGAGTTCTCATTGATTGTGGCGCATCCTGCAATATCCTCTTCAAGAAAACATTCGACCAAATGAAGATCCCTATGGCTGATGTGCAAGCTTCATCGCATAAAATCGCTGGCTTCACTGGGGAGCCAAAACAGCCGGTAGGAACCACTGATTTGTTTGTGGAACTTGGAGAAGGAGAAAGAAAAATGGTCCGCAAGAAAACTTTTGTGATTGTCGACGAATTTTCTGCTTACAATGCTTTCCTTGGTCGTCCAACTCTGGCAGCGTTCAAAGCTGTTCTTGCCCCGTGGTGCCTCACCATTAAATTCCCTACAGACAATGGAGTAGGAGTTATAAAAGGGGATCAAAATGCTGGTCGAGAGTGTTATCTGACAGAGCTACGAGAAACCAGAAAAAGAGAAATGGGAAAGAATACGGCAGCCCCAGTCCGCATCAAAGAACCAGCCTTGTAGCAATTACAGGACGGACCCTGCAATGGCGAGCACAGCGGAGCAAGGAAAGAGATGGACCCTAGAAAAGTCGGTGCAGGGGAAAATACAGTGGTACCAGTGGAAACGACAATACCAATACCTGTTGACCCAAAGGACCCAAACAAGGTGTTGAATGTGGGATCACAACTTAATGTGTCAATTCAGAGTATCTTGATATCTTTCTTAAAGGCAAATCTGGATGTTTTTGCTTGGACTCATGCCGATATGTGCGGAATATCCCCAGAAGTTGCAGTGCATGCTCTAAATATTGATCCAAAATTTACACCTGTGAAACAGAAAAGGAGAACTCAAGGTCCAGAAAGGTCGGCGGCATTAAAAGAAGAAGTTGATCGGCTCATGGAGAATAATTTTATCAAAGAATCCACCTACCCGAATTGGGTTTCAAATCCAGTGCTGGTTAAGAAAGCCAACGGAAAATGGAGAGTATGCATCGATTTTTCCGATCTAAACAAGGCCTGCCCCAAAGACTGCTTCCCATTACCCAGAATCGATCAATTGGTAGACGGAACAGCGGGACACGAATTGTTATCTTTTATGGATGCTTACTCCGGATATAACCAGATTATGATGCATGAGCCGGATCAAGAGGATACGAGCTTTATCACCGACACCGGTCTTTACTGCTACAGAGTTATGCCCTTCAGGTTGAAGAATGCAGGGGCAACATACCAAAGACTTGTTAATGCTATGTTCAAACCGCAACTGGGAAAAACTATGGAAGTCTACGTCGATGACATGTTAGTAAAGTCTAAAAAAGCAGTGGATCACATAGAACACTTAGCAAACATGTTCGCAATCCTCCGAAAATACAGAATGAAGCTCAATCCTTTAAAATGTTCATTTGGAGTGGAATCCGGCAAGTTTTTAGGCTTTATCGTGAGCGCTAGGGGCATTGAGGCCAGTCCAACTCAAATTACTGCATTGAAAGAAGTCAAAGCTCCTAGAACAAAGAAGGAATTGTAAAGTCTCAATGGAAAAGTCGCCGCCTTGAGTCGGTTCATTTCCAAAGCCACAGATAAATGCATCCCATTCTTTGATGCCCTAAAGAAAGGAAAGAAAAACTTCGATTGGACTCCCGAATGTCAAAAAGCCTTTGATGAATTGATTTGCCATATGGAAACGCCTCCAATACTTTCTAGGCCTGGCGATGGCGAGGATCTTCTTATATACTTGGCAGTATCGTCTCATGCTTTAAGTGCAGCGCTGGTACGAGAAAACAAAGGGATTCAACATCCAGTTTACTATATCAGCAAAAGACTCACTGGGGCAGAGATAAATTACTCTAAGTTGGAAAAACTCGCCTATTGCCTACTAATTGCGTCTAGGAAGCTGAGGCAATATTTTCAAGCTCATCCTATCAGAGTCCTCACTGATCAACCTTTAAAGCAAGTCCTGTTTCGCCCTGAGACTTCGGGTCGTCTTCTAAAGTGGAATATTGAACTCAGTCAGTATGACATCACTTATCATCCCCGAAAAGCAATCAATGGACAAGCTTTAGCAGATTTCATTGCAGAATTCATAGATAAGGGTAACAGTGAGGAGGAAACAGTCGACGATTCCCCAATCCAGTGGAAGTTATATGTCGATGGTGCAAGAAACGACTACTGTTCTGGAGCCGGAGTTGTACTTGAGACCCCTGAAGGCCGATCATTATGCTATGCTCTAAGATTGGAATTTCCTTCAACAAACAATGAAGCAGAATACGAAGCCCTTATCGCTGGCTTAAGGATTTCTAAAGAATTAAACATCCGAGCGTTACAGATATTCAGTGATTCTCAACTTATTGTATGCCAAGTCAAAAAGGAATTCCAAGCAAAAGGGGGGAATCTGCCCGCCTACTTGTCAAAGTCTTGGGAGCTCCTGGGTGATTTCGATCATTACATGATAAGTCACATTCCTCGAGAGGAAAACACGAAAGCAGATTCTCTCGCAAAGTATTCTAGCACAGGCGAAGCCCAATTTCTGGGATTAACTCCAGTGGAGGTCCTGTCGACTCCTAGCATTGATGAGATGGATATTGATTGGATCATGAGCATGTCTCAAGAGCAAGAATCATGGATGGCTCCGATAACAGAATATCTGCTCAATGGATCTTTACCAGGGAACTCAAAAGAACGACAAAAGCTACTGAAAAAAGCCTCTCGATATATAATCCAGGATGGCCGATTATACAGACGGGGATTCTCAATGCCATTACTTCGATGTGTATCCAGGGAAGAGTCCAAAGCAATCCTAGCGGAGGTGCATGGAGGAGAATGTGGTGATCATTCAGGTGGCCAAACATTAGCAAAGAAAATTCTCCGGTATGGATACTTTTGGCCAGAAATTAATCGAGATGCAGCAGAGTATTCCCGAAAATGTGACAGATGTCAAAGATTCGCCAAAATTCCTAGAGCTCCTTCCACTGAACTCACACAGATGGTCAGTCCATGGCCGTTTGCATTATGGGGAATAGACCTTGTAGGACCGTTACCAACTGCCAAATCTGGAATTAAATATGCCATTGTTGCTGTAGATTATTTTACTAAGTGGGCAGAAGCTGAACCACTGGCTACTATCACCTCAAAGAAGATGATAAGTTTTGTGACTAAAAACATCATTTGCAGATACGGTGTGCCTCAAAAAATAATTACAGACAATGGTACTCAGTTTGAAAGTGAAGAATTCCAAGATTTTTGCAAGCAATTCAAAATCCGGAAAAGCTTTTCAGCAGTGGCTCATCCGCAGGCAAACGGGCAAGTGGAAGCCGTGAACAAAATTATTAAGTCAACCATCAAGAAGCAACTTGAAAAAGCAAAAGGTGGTTGGGTTGATAGGCTACCACTGGCACTATGGGCATACAGAACCACTCACAAAACTGCGACCGGGCACACCCCGTTTTCATTAGCATACGGGTCAGAAGCAATGATTCCGGTAGAAATAGAGGTCCCTTCACACAGAAGAATCCATTTCAATCAAGCAGAAAACGAAAAGCTACAGCTCGAAGCGCTAGATCTCCTTGATGAAAAAAGAGATGAGGCTAATCTCAGAATTGCAGCTCATCAGCAAAGAATAGCCAGACATTTCAATTCCAAAGTCCGCCAACGCAGCTTTGAGATTGGAGACCTAGACCTGAAGAGAATTATGACAGCGACAGGTGTGTTTGGGCCAAATTGGGAAGGACCATATGTCATAGGTCAGAAGCTTCTTGACGGCACATTCAAACTCACCACTGTTGAAGGAGATCAAATTCCAAGGGCATGGAACAGCAACCATTTGCGTCCATACTTTACTTGAAAATTTTGTTGAAATATTGTAAAAAGAATTATGAATGTATGATTCTTGTAATTGAAGGCAATTGTAAAACTGATGCAAGTAAATAATGAAAGAATATAAAGTGGATGTAGGCCCAATTTCCTGGCCGAACCACTATAAATCTTGTGTTCCTTATTATTATTACATGTTTGCTTTATTTTCGATATAAAAAGAACATAGAATGTATTGCTGAAATGTCGATTTAAATTTTTGCAGACAATGGAAGTGAAACTTGCACATAATAAGGCCAAGTGATTCTCGCCAAATTTCAAGTCACAAATGTCCCGAATTCAAATCCTAAATAGGAAGTACTTCAATTGAACGGCCTATGATTTCGACAGAAACGGGCCTTTGCTAATAAATTGAGATCTTTTGAACAAACAAACATCCAATTAAGAAGCTAATGCTCGTTCTCACGAAATTGCCTGACAATGAAGCACACTTCCTTGGATTAAACAAATTACTTGTAAGAAAAGGGAATGAAAGCTAAAAAAAAAAAAAAAAAAAAAAAAAAGAGGATCACTGAGAAGGCATAAGCAAGTGGACAAGGGAACAACCAAAAGCCGTCATCAGCAGCACAAGTCCTCTTCGGAGGCGCAACTCTTCGGAGGATAAAGACCTCTAATGGGTCATACGCCACAAAAAAGAAAGTTCTCTACTCAACAAAAAAGATTGGAGGAGTCATGACCCTCCAACCATGAGAGAGTAACTTCCAGGCGATGAAAACCCTCTCTGGGGCACATTTCACCAGGAGTTGAAGTGTTACGACCGCTCTTCGGAATTTCACTTCACCAGAGTTGAAATGCAAACAAAATAAAGACCTCTTCGGAGGCACATTTCACCAGGAGTTGAAGTGTTACGACCGCTCTTCGGAATTTCACTTCACCAGAGTTGAAATGCAAACAAAATAAAGACCTCTTCGGAGGCACATTTCACCAAGAGTTGAAGTGTTACGACCGCTCTTCGGAATTTCACTTCACCAGAGTTGAAATGCAAACAAAATAAAGACCTCTTCGGAGGCACATTTCACCAGGAGTTGAAGTGTAACAGCCGCTCTTCGGAATTTCACTTCACCAAAGTTGAAATGCAAAACAAAATAAAGACCTTTCTGAAAGTCCACGTTTCACCGAGATCGAAATAAAACTTCCAAGTGTTGAAACGTGAAAAGGCTTTCTTCAAAGGCACAACTCTTTGGAGGTACACGTTTCACCAAGATTGAAATAAAACTTCCAAGTGTTGAAACGTGAAAAATCCCTCCTCAGAGGTACAACCCCCCTCCTCCGGAAGCATAATCAAGAAGAAAGACCTCTTCGGAAGCCCACGTTTCACCGAGATTGAAATAAAACTTCCAAGTGTTGAAATGTGAAAAGGCTTTCTTCAAAGGCACAACTCTTTGGAGGTACACGTTTCACCAAGATTGAAATAAAACTTCCAAGTGTTGAAACGTGAAAAAATCCCTCCTCAGAGGTACAAATTTCTATTTAAAAGAAAAATCCTCATCAAGAGCATACTTTAACTTTCAAAGGAAGAGTGATTTACCTGTTCTAAAAAAAAAAGGAAGAAAGTTAAAGTACATTCAGAGGTCCGCTTTACCACATAGAAGAATTCACTTGGCAAAATGTGTACATACGCAAAAGGAAAAAGTGATTTCTTCGAAGGACAAAGCGTAAAAACTTATATGAAAGGAGTTGTACTCTATGAAAAATTTCTTCACGAATGAAATAGTCATTCTACAGAAAATAAGAGTGCAAGTCCCCTCAAAGTACAAAATATTGCAGCAAGCTTATGGTATGGGGGCAACACGGTATAGTTACATACAAAATGGTATAGCTACATCGGTAAAGTACGCTCAAACAACATACCACAAGCTCACCGCAATATCATATAAATAAACTTGTGCAAAAATGAATAATAAATGCATTCTCAAATTCAAACAAGAGTCTGTACGAATAAAGGATCATTTTATTCAATTGCAGATACAGGTTTCAAAATAAAAAAGAAGAAGCAGGGGTCGGTGCCTGCACATCATCCGACCATTACACAAAAAAGGAGTCAAAAAGCCCGAAGTCCGACTCTTCACTTCTTCTTGCCACCTTTGGACCCTTTGCCTGGCCGAATGATTAATTTTTCAGGTCTACCTATAGGCATAAGGGAAGAAGGAGAGGGAGGTGCAACCGGTGTAACTTCCGGTTCCTCTTCAGTAGTGATGATTTTCTTCCCCCTCCTCTTCGATGTTACGTGCTTCTTCCTTCTCTTCGAAGAAGACTCACTCCCTGGAGTAGCAAGAGCGGACAAAACTACGTCATCAGAGGGAGTCCGCTCCGGAGAGATCTCGCCTCCTTCAAGTCCCTCGTCCTTCTGCTCTTGCGAAGCGATAGGGTCATCCAAGCCATGAAGAGCCTCAATCTGTTCCTCTTGTGACCCGGGTTGTGAAGCAGAAGGAGGAGTCACCTGAAGAGATGGAGGAGGGATAACCGAAGGAAGTGAAGTCTGCACGGCACTTGGTGTTTCAACTGCAGAAGAAGAGAAATTAAAAATATTAGTATCTCCCCAAAAGAAGGGGGATATGGGTTCGTCGAGATTCAAGAAGTAATCCAGAAGCTCATCAAACTTTTGAGGAGTAAGCAGGCAATCCACTTGAATCAGACTAGTATCAAAATTACCTGAAGATGTTTGCTTCGTTAGTTCAATCTCATAATTCTGAGCCCCGATATCCTCCAAAGCTTCATCATCAGTAGGGGTGATTACCCCGGTTCTTGTAGGAGGCAGCGAATGAGCACTGGAACCTGTAATGTCCACTTCGGAAGAAACTAAAGGACGTTCAGAAGTGGTAGGTGGTATTTCTTTCTCAGAACGTTCCCCTTCCACCATTCCGGCCCGTACCCTGGCGAGTTGCTCTTTTCCCTTGGCAAGAGCGGCGCGGGCATCATCATCAAGATAATGCTCTTCAAGAGCAGACTCAGCGTAGCCAGCACCTTTACCACCGAGCATATCAAGTGCTGCCTCCCAAACTTCAGCTAGCGTAATTTCATATTTAGGGCCTAGAAAGGCAAGGCTGCCACGCCCCAAAATGCTGTGCAGATAGAAATCAAATAATGTGGAGCTAATGTCAGCTTTGGTTGCTTGATGGGCCTCTTCGGCCGCGAGTTTACCAGCAACAGCCTCGTCACGCTCCTTTTCGGCCATAGCAAGTCGAGCTTTTAGCATCTCTATCTCCAAGCTTTGAGAGCCGGTCTGTTCTCGCAGCTGTACAGTTTCAGCGCGATATTCTTCTATGACCTTCTCCCGGTGTGTAAGCTTATCTTCGACTGCCCTTTGACTGGCATGCGCATCTCGTACTTATTGCTGAAGCATGCTCTCCTTTTGAGAATAGGAAGTAGATGAAGTAGCTAATTCTTCCTTAAGCTTTTCTACTTCCGCTTCCAACTTTTCATTATAGGAAGCAATACTTCTCATTTCGGCGTCATGCTGTTCGAGAGTCTTCTGCCACTCAGCCTTATCATTCTCCATTATGAGCATGGCCTCGAGATTGGCTCGGTTAACCCTCTGAAGCTCGTCGACAAGTTTTTGCCAGTTCGACATTCTTTCAATATCGGTCCTGACAGTATCAAGATTTCGCAGCATAGCCGATTTGTCGAGAGGAACCAAGTCGAGATCAAATCGAACCCCTCTCAAGCACCACTGAGGAAATCGACTTTGAAGAGTGGGAGGACCTTGCCCGACTTGGTATGCGGGCCAGTTGATGATTGCTTGAATGTCGGAGCGAACGGGAGCAGGAGATTGAGCAGGAACATGTTTAGAAGCTGTCGGCATTGTTTCTTCAGTAAGTCTAGCCCGCTTGCTAGAAGAATCGTCCAAATGACCTTTACCTCTCTCATCGTGAGTCTTTCTTTTCTGGGTATCATCATCTCTGTGGGGAGGGTCATGTCTTTCTTGTTCTCTTCGGTGACGTTCTTCATATGCTCGTCTCTCGTCTGCTTTCCTGATGGCCCTCTCCTCATCGGATTCTCTGTAAGAAGGGAGGTAACGCCTATAATCATACTGGCTACGCCTCCCGTAGCGCTGGAAATCATCATAGTTCGAGCCGCTGCGCCCCATAGGAGAATCTGGAATAAAAATAATAAGCTTTAGAAATCTTTAAAGTACAAGAAGATAAACACGTAGAAGCGATGAAAAATCCTAAGTGTTGTGTAACGTGTAAACTACACGCATCAAGTTACAGACCACTCTGTGGAATAGAGGTAGTGATAACTTGAGTAGGAGGAGTTGACATTTGTTGTAGAGAAGATGTCGCCTCAATTACAGAAGAAATAGTTTTGGAAACATTATCTTTGAAAAGTTCTTGAGAAGTCACAATTAAATCGCTCAACCCCTCGAAAACATCATCACCATCATGTTTTTTGGGACTTGCTTTCTTAACCCCTTCGTTAGTAGATTTTTCGGAAGATCGTGGTGGTTCTTCCTCTTCAATAACTGGGGCAAGTACAGACTTGTCAGACGGCCCCGCAACGTCCTTCGGAATTGAACACCTCACTAGTGGAGTTTCTATGGAGGTTCCTCCCTGCATGTGCTCTTTAATAGAGACCGGGGCATCAGGGGTTTCCGCCGGAGAATCGGGAATTTCAGTTGGGACTTCACGAAGTTGAGTAAAGCGAGAGGAATGAAGAAGCCCGTATTGATGTAGAAATCCATCATTTAACAAAAACTTTATACTCCTCTCTTCTGCCGCCACGGCGTTCAATCTCTCGAAAATTTGTTTATAGCATGGATCTCTAGAGGGAGGAGGAAGCGCTAAAACAGGAAAAAATAAAGAAGCCAAGTTAGCACTTAGCAACTCAGATTTCGAAAAGCCCAAGAATGGAGAAATAAAAACAGGAAAATCTTACTTCCTACTCTCCAGATGGCATAAAACCCTGGAGGGCAATGAACAAAGAAATACTGGTTTAGAAATCCATGAACACTTTCAGGAAGATCGGTGATGAGCTTGCGGTTTCGAGCACTCCTTATAACTACGATAGAGGGATGATCTTTAATTTTCATGAATGAGCAAAAGTAGCAGACTTCCTCAAAGCTCGGTAATCGGCCCAGAACTCTATTAAATAGTACACATAACCCCATCAGAATGGCATGACCATTGGGGTGCAATTGGAATGGAGAGATAGATAATCGAAGCAAGAACTGCTGAAGGAAGTCATTGAAAGGTGGTATGGCACCGCTCAAGCACATTTGGCAGTTGACAGCAATAAAGCCAGAAGGGGGCCTATCTGCAGTATTATTTGGCCCCGGCAGTAAGGCATCAGCTTCGGCAATGCCAAATTGGGTGAGCAATTGATTAAACACCCGCTGATTCAGAGTGGTAGGAATTCTCTCCGAAGGATTATCCAACAAGTTGGCTACTGGGAAGACATCTTCAGCCTGGTCCATCGGTTCTTCTGGTTGAGATGTCATTCTACACAAGCAACTGGGTGTTCAAATGAGAAAGTGCACGTTTCCTAAAAGTGTGAAGTGTTGTGCAGAACTAATGAAAATAACAAGTAAATATAACTGGAATTAAACTGGTTGACGATTGATCGACTAAGGTAATTTCAGAACTTGTTAGTTTAAAATTCAAGCATAATATTAGTGCAGGCTGGTCAGTTTCGATTGACTGTGTCAGTATTGCTTTAATATTCTACTTGAAATCGATAGCACTTCGTTCACACGATTTGTTTAAGTTAATTATCTGTTATAAACTAATCTGTCATTTGATATGGGCGGTCGATGATAGTATATTCATCCCAGTTTTCTGTGAATGTTGTGTTGAACAGATTGTTAGCCCGCAAGTCAAAATAACCTGTGAATGAATGCAATAGAATTCGACAATTCAAAGTTTATGCAATGGTTCAAGGTTTAAACAGGATTCACGCAAGTCCTAACTCGTCAACGGTTCAAAAATTCTGAGTCGGCAGTGCCCTAAGTCATGAGTCGTAGAAATAAGGAGATTATCTCCAAGTCTTATCTCGGCCACGACTCAAGGCTTAGGTCGTGGAGTATGTTAAAGAAGCTCTGGTTCAAAGTAATAAGAAAATCTCCAAGTCCTATCTCAGCCACGACTCAAGGGTTTTATCTCGGCTATGACTCAAGGGTTTTATCTCGGCCACGACTCAAGGCTTAGGTCGTGGAGCATGTTGAGTAGTATCATGGTTAAATCGCAAAGGTCACTGGATCATGCAAAAATAGCCGAGTCATACCTAAAGCAGTATTCGAATCAATCTAATCTCCTAACTCCTAACCCGTTAATCTTCCAACTTTTAACACCATTAACCATCTAACTCCTAACCCATTAACCATCTAATCCCTAACCCGATAACCCAATAACCTCGCAATGGTTAACCCCAGTTCCATCACACCAATAGGTCGCCTCAAATCTCGAATCGTTACAAGTAAGATCAAACCGCCTGCCTTTAATCCATCAATGTCCGATGTAATAATATTCGCAAGGATCAAGGGGGAAAAACAGAGGCGGAGATCGGCAATCATCAGCAATTGAAAAAAGATGCAAAACCTCTTACACGGTGTGATGCTAAAGATGATCGAAAATAAATCAGGTTGGAATCGCCCTTGAGAGCTCGAAGATGCGTTAATGGCAGACATGGTTCAAAGGATAAGAAATGAGAGGAAGGAAGTAAGGGGAACGACTCAAGTCTTTTATAGCTTTGAGCAGTGGCAGTTGAATCGGCACACGAGTTAAGGTGAGTCGAAGCACACGACCTACGACTTAGGCGTGAACTTCGAGGGGCAAATGTTAACTCCGTTTAATCAACGAGTTAAGGCCTGGGGAGAGCTACGACTTAAGGTGTTTAACAGCTCAGGAAAGATCTACGACTCAGGAAGCCTCACGACTCATCGAGTCACCGACTCACTAAGTTGACGACCTAAAGTTGAGAGCGACTTAAAGGGTTACGACTCAAGGGGGTTAACGGCTCACAAGACAGACCGACTCAAAGCATTACCGACTCATCAAAGGAATTGCTTCAACGACTCAACTGGTAGCGACTCAATTGACTGACGAGTTAAGGCTCAAGGCAGCTTAGAGGAATGGAACGGCTCATGGAGGTTAGCGGTTCATGATACAGGCCGACTCATTGAGTTACCGACTCAACGAAGTTCACGGCTCGTATGAGACGACTCAAGGACTGGACCGACTCATCATAAGAAACGACTCAAGAGGATGGACGACCTAAGAAGTGACTTGACGACTCATAACTCAGGACGACTCGTCCGCGACTTAAAGCCACTAAGTTGTATTCTGTTACAACAATGCATGTCCCAGTGAGAGTTGACTCGCCAACGACTCAGGACTTGGCTTAGAATCCAGCGAGAGAATGAGCTAGTGAGAAGACCGAATGCAGATAAGCCGGCCACAACTCAACTTGACTCGGCCACGACTCAACTTGACTCGGCCACGGCATAGCCTGAGTCGGTCACGACTCATGACTTAACAATTCCAGCCCAGAAATTTGCCTATAAATACATGGCCACATCTAACATTCAAGGGACCTTTGGGCTCATTCATTCAAGCGCCGTTACTCTGCTGCATTCTGAACTACTTCAACACCTTCAAAGAACTTCACGAAGAAATCAAATATGTCAAACATGTGTTCAAAGATTTGGATCGACGTTGAAGTTTAGGTTACTTGTTCTAAGTCACTTGAAACTCAAAGTGTGTTGTAATCAAAGTGTAACTGCATTGACTTGTAATCAAATCATCAATAAAGATATTCAAAGTGGACGTAGGCTATCTCTAAAGCCGAACCACTATAAAATTGCTGTTGTTTACTGTTTTCTACTACTATCTGCTTATAATCCGTTCCCGAGCTATCGGGTGGTGCTTTCACGATCTAATTTCATACACCGGGGTGTTAGCGTTCAAATTTTAGCGTTAACAATATATATACACATATGTGTGTGTGTGTATATACATATATGTGTGTGTGTGTGTGTGTGATATACATATATGTGTGTGTGTGTGTGTGTGTGTGTGTGATGTAATATATTTATTCCGTTCTGCTGTGAGATTCTATGATTTGTTTTAGTTCTTTCTTTCTATCTATATTCTTTTGTACCTATTTCTTTCTAATTCACGACTTGTCGTTCCATTTCAATGGAACGAGGGGCGATTCGTCACAAATGTGATGTCTCTCATGGTTAGAGAATTTGAAATTGGACATCGAGTCATTGAAATAAACTTTTAGATAACCACTAAGCTTCCATTCACGATGGTAATGTTATCTAACATGACTATAAGATGGATTTGAATCTAGAAAGAAACCTACCAAGTAAGCAGACCAAAAATCGACTTCTGCTTGCACAACTTCAAGTGAGGCACCATATCTCCATCAACCTCGACTATATCAAACAAGCAAGGAGTGTAATAACCTTCATTACAGCGTAACAAAGTACACTAGGAGGACCACTATTTTTCTCTCTAGGGATTTGCTATAACAACGTTAATAGCATCAGGGTGGAGTGTTGTAGCTTTGTCCATCGAAGGTTAGGTGTTATGAAAATGTTTTGTTGTGTATGCATTTCAAGTAGCAGGATTTTCAAATAGGACATTGCCTCGAACATTTGGAGTGTGTTTTGATTTATTTCATGTTTCACCAACTACTGGCTAGTAGACACTATCCAAAACGATGTCCTTCCGGACAAACTCATCACAACTATTAACATTTACATTCAACATAGGCGATGAAAATTAGGATGTATAGCTAAAATCGAGTAGGGTGATTGGAATAGTTTAGTTCAGATCAGAACTAACTGATAACAGTGACAGAGCAATACCCGACATATGAGATGCTAGAAGCGAGTCAACGGCCATTGTGAGCTCTAACAGATAATAGAAAGCAATTGGCAATGGAGTCAATTGGCAATGGAGCGTATGAAGATGAGTGAAGAGGCTCGGAAAGGGAAATAACTTATGTAGATAAAGCGATAGGAGCTGTGCTACAAACTAGCATGGAAATAGGCACGCACGATGTAGGAAGGTACGGCTGAACGTTGAAGCATCGACCTGAAAATGTGTTGGAAGAAGTGATGTCGGATTTGAGATCTAGACCTAGCGAATCTATGTGCTGGCTTGGGCTTTTCTTCTTTTTAGGCATTGAGGGGAGACATGGTCTAATACGGGGAGCTTCAGGAGGTGGATAGGAAGGAAAACTGAAAGAAGTTATAAGACGACAGGGATGACGTAGGAAGAAAGGCAAAGCTTGGCAGGCGGCCATTATTGATGAAGCGTGTATTTAGCTTAGGAGTAGTATAACCGCACAACCGTGGAGAAACGGACCGTTGTGATATTTGATATCAAAGAAAAACGTGTTTGTTTAATTTTTTTTCTTTATTATTAATTTGATGAAAAATTAACTGCATTTTAAAAAAATGAAAATAATTGAAACTGTGTAAATCCAATTATATTAAAGATTGAAAATGTAGGCCAACTTGATACTAAGGATGTGCTATCATCTTATTTGATTCACTCACTTTTAAATGGATGAATATACGAACTGTATTCAATTAAAATTTAACTAACTGCTCATATATAAAAAGTTTATAAAAAGAAACTTCCATTTTATTAATGAGAATGAAAATTTTGAATCAAATGTATCCAGGAAAAGAAAGCAACTTAAGCTAATTGTTGCATATCGTTATAAATTATGTCGTCCAAGCAAAAAAGGTAAGCTATGCATTACCTAACATTGTTGATAAAGAGCAACCAAAGAAGAAAGGACGAATGATGCTTCATCATTTTTCGACATTAATGGAAGGGGCCAAAATAAGATTAGTGAATACAAAAGAAAAGAAAGCGATGAAAACCATAATCATTACAGTGGAGAAAAGGTGATGCAATACGAACTACGGAATCAATATGTTTAAATTGTTCAAGGCCTTTAAGTCGTTTGGAGTTGGCTTCGTTTTTAAGTCGTTCGGGGGTTATAAGTCGCTCACGAATTAACAAAGGGTATTCACGACCTAATGTTAAGGCCTTAAGTCGTTCGCGACTTAACAGGGTGAAGGATAACGAGTTACGACCTAAGGAGCTACATGAAAAGGAGTTGCGAGTTAATGAAGGAACTTATGAAGAAACTTTAAGTCGTTTGCGACTTAACGAGATAAAAGGGAACGAGTTAAAGAATGAGGCGGCCCGAGTCAAAAGCCAGGGACATAACGATCTGGACGATATACTGCATTGTTGTATTGAAGACTTAAGTCGGCTATGACCTAAGGAAAGGGTAGGTCGTCTACGACTTAACAAGGACAATGAGGGAACACCAGGGGAAAGCTTAGGTCGTGGATATATTGAGTCGTATGTCGTGTAACCTGGTTGTTTTGTTGAGTCGTATCATTTTTAAGTCGTCTGTGTTGTATGTGTTGTAATATGTTAGGTCGGTAACAACGTAAGTCATAAGTCGTATGTCGCATTGTAAGGGAATGAGTCGCGTGATGTTGAGTCGCTGCCGACCTATGTGTTGTGTTGTAATTTGGGTATGGTGTTGTTGCTAAGTCGAGAGCCTTAAGCCGTGAGTCGTGAGTCGTGGGGGATGAGTCGTGTACGACTTAAGGGCCGGTTGTGAAAACTATAAATAGGGGGTGTGTTGTACATTTCAAAGTAGTTGATTTTTGAATAAAATTCTTGTTGATTGTTGTGTGCTTTCTTCTTAAATTGGTAGTTGAGTGTAATCTCCTATCTCCACTTTCGGTTATTCGAGTGCGCTCGAATCAACGATTGTTGAAGCCGATTCGCGGAATCAAGTGCGCTTGATCAACGCTTGAAGAATTGAAGATCTTCTTTCACGGTATCGTGCGCGATCAACGTGTTAGAGATAGCTAGAATTCGGTATCTTCGGATCAACGAATTTGGGCATTTTGTTATTCATCAATCCACCGATTGCTACATTCACCGATTGAAGTTCATTTTTGATTAATCCGCTGCGTCAGTTTTTGGTATCAGAGCTAGACTTAGCCAATCATAGCTAAGCCGAGTCTTGGAGTCAATTTTCGAAGTTGAAGTTGAAGTTGTTGTTCATCAAGTTCATCTTGAAGTTGCAACGAGTTTGAAGATTTTGATCCATTTCATTTTGGATCTAGAGTTGGAGGAAGTGTTTGAATTTGAAGTTGCTTGGAGACCTTGAGCCGAGCCAAGTTAAGCCGTGAAGGGTTAAGGCCGAGCATAACATTGAGTTAAGTATAGGCCGTGCATCAGTTTTGGTATCATTGTGTGAAGTGTTGAGGCCGAGCTAGTAGTTGGAGCCGTGCCTTGTTATTCGAATTGAAGGGTTGAAGTAGGTGGCCGAGCCAAGTGCAGTTAAGCCGTGCTTTGTTGAGTTGAAACCGACCTATCCTTGAGTCGTTGCTTGTTGCCGAGCCGAGTCAAGTGATAGTTGAGCCAAGTTGAATTGAGCCGTGATTTGTTTGACTTGTGTTGCTAGTTTTGAAGAGATTGTGAAGATTTGAATCATGCCGCCAAGGAGAGCTAACCGTCATCAAAATGTTGAAGCGTTGTATAGAAGAGAAGAAGCCGAGCTTATGGAGCAACGTATTAATGAGAAATTTGATGAAGGCATTGGAAAATTAGAGAAGTTGATGAATGACTTGAATCAAACTCAAAGGAGGAGATCACCAAACTCGAACCATGGAGGAAACCGAGCTTCGCCATCGGTTACGGAAGCGAGGAGGGTATCACCGCATTCTTTTAGAGATAGAAGAGAAACATCAATTTCATCACGGAGAGATCATCATGACTATGGACATGAAGAAAGAAGAATTTCACGAGAATTTGAGAATGAGACATATAGAGATGAAGAGAGACATAGTCGAAGAAGCATGCATGAACGAAGGGATGATAATGGTCGAGATCGATGTAGGCGTACTTTTGATTTTGATGAAGAGGGAAGTAGAGCTAGCAGTCATTATCGAGACCGAGACCAAGTTCGAAATTCTTATCAAAATGTTGAAGATGATCGTCGATGGGAATCGGCTATGAAGATGGAAATTCCAGAGTTCAAGGGTGGAATGGTAGCTGAAGAATTTCTTGATTGGGCGTCAAATGTTGAAGAGATCTTTGATTTCAAGGAGGTTCCTAAGCATAGAAGAGTGAAGTTGGTTGCTACTAGGTTGAGGGGGAGAGCTTTAGCATGGTGGCAGCAAACTAAACTTACGCGGGAAAGAATGGGAAAGTCGAAGATTGAATCATGGGAGAAGATGAAGAAGTTGATGAGAGCTACATTCTTACCTTACAACTATCAATCACTTATGTACCAGGGGTTGCAGAATCTGAGGCAAGGGACGAAGTCTGTTAGTGATTATGCTGATGAATTTTACCAACTCATTGCCAGGAATGATATTATGGAAACGGAAGAACAGCTAACTGCTAGATTCATTGGGGGATTGAGAATGCAGATCCAGAATATGGTTAATATGTTTGATTCTAGGTCAGTAGCAGAGGCACATCAGAAAGCGTTGGCTTGGGAGAAGCAGGGAAGGCATGGAGGTGGTGTGTTTACTAATTCCAATAATCAAGTGAAGGGTGTTAGTGGGAGTTCTAATGTTCCTAAACCTGTCAGTAAGCCAGTGGTGAAGGAGGCTGAGAAGGCGAAGGTTAGCAATGGTTTCAAATGTTACAATTACCAGGAGTTGGGTCACAAAAGCAATGAATGTCCGAAGCCGAAGAAGAGAGCAATGGTTGTTGAGATTGAGGATGATGGTGAGGAGGCAGAATGCTCAAATATACCTTATGTCGAGGAGGAAGAAGAATTGTCTGGAGATGAAGGTTGTAATCTTATGATGAGGAGATCTTGTCTTACACCAAAGCAAGAAGAGGATTCTAGTTGGTTGAGAAGTAATATTTTCCAGTCGACATGCACTATTTTGGGGAAAGTTTGCAAGTTCGTTATTGATGCTGGAAGCTGTGACAACATTATTTCTACAGAAGCAGTAAGGAAGTTGAACTTGAAAACTGAGAAGCATCCTAAACCGTACAAGTTAGCATGGTTGAGGAAGGGTGGTGAAGTGAATGTGTGTCGAAGGGCTTGTGTTAATTTTTCTATTGGGAAGAAGTACAAAGACGAAATTTGGTGTGATGTTGTAGACATGGATGTGTGTCATCTGTTGTTGGGCAGACCATGGCAGTTTGATAGAGTAGTGCAACACGATGGTCGTGCTAATAGCTATAGTTTCATGTTCGAGGGTACTAAAATCACTTTGGTTCCCAAGAAGCAACAACAGAAGGAGAACAAGTTGGAGGAGATCGAAGAACTGAAAACTTTGCTATCTTTGAAGGAGTTTGTGAAAGAAGTAGAAGAGGAACCTGAAGTCTATTTGCTGATTGGACGAGATTGTAGTGAAGAGGTTGAAATTCCAGAAGAAGCGAAGCCAGTTTTGAAAGAATTTGAAGATGTATTTCCAGAAGAGTTGCCTAAAGAGTTACCGCCACCGAGAGACATTCAACATCAAATAGATCTTGTTCCGGGAGCAGTTTTACCACATCGACCACATTATCGATTGAGTCCGAAGGAACATGAGGAGTTGAGAAGGCAAGTGGAAGAGTTGTTAGAACAGGGACGTGTTCAGGAAAGCTTGAGTCCTTGTGCAGTGCCAGCATTGTTGGTGCCGAAGAAGGATGGAACATGGAGAATGTGTACCGATAGTAGAGCTTTGAACAAGATTACTGTTCGTTACCGGTTTCCTATGCCAAGGTTGGATGACTTGCTAGATCAGTTGAGTGGGGCTACTATCTTTTCAAAAATTGATTTGAAGAGTGGATATCATCAGATTCGAATTAGACCGGGAGACGAATGGAAGACCGTGTTCAAGGCAAGAGAAGGATTGTATGAATGGTTGGTTATGCCGTTTGGTCTATCGAATGCACCGAGTACGTTTATGAGGGTGATAAATCAAATTTTCAGACCGTACATTGGGAAGTTTGTTGTAGTTTACTTTGATGATATTCTGATATATAGCAGGAGTACGGAGGAGCACGTAAAGCATTTGAGAAAGGTGTTAATTATTCTTCGTGAGGAACAATTTTATGCAGCTACAAAGAAATGTGTGTTCATGACTCGAAGTGTATTATTTTTGGGATATGTTGTATCTGAGAAGGGAATCCAGGTGGACCAGAGTAAAGTTGAAGCTATTAGAAATTGGCCACAGCCGCGAACTATCACTGAAGTTAGAAGTTTTCATGGATTGGCATCATTCTACCGAAGATTCATTCCACACTTCAGTAGCGTGATGGCACCAGTTACCGATTGCATGAAGGGGAAACAATTTTCTTGGACAGAGGAAGCAGGAGTTTCTTTTGAACGAATCAAAGAACTGTTGACGACAACACCAATTCTTGTATTAACAGATTTTCAGTTGTTGTTTGAGCTACACACTGATGCATCAAAGGTTGGGATTGGAGGAGTGTTGAGTCAGAGTGGGAGGCCAGTTGCTTATTTCAGTGAAAAGTTATCAGGGGGCAAAGATGAGATACAGTACATACGATGTTGAGTTTTATGCTGTTGTGCAAGCTGTTAAACATTGGAGGCATTATCTATTTCAGAAAGAGTTTGTTCTTTACACTGATCATGAAGCTTTGAAGCATTTACAGGGGCAGGACAAGATTTCAGCGAGACATGCATCGTGGATTGCATATTTACAGCAATTTACCTTTGTTGTTAAGCACAAATCTGGGGTTACAAATCGTGTAGCTGATGTTTTGAGTAGGACGAGTCATTTGTTGACTATAATGAAAGTTGAGGTGATAGGGTTTGAATTATTGCCAGAGTTGATTGACGAAGATCCTTACTTTGCAAAGTTCGTTGAGAAAGTTAAAGATGGAGATACTAATGAATTTATGTTGGTTGATGGATTCTTGTTTAAAGGAAATCGATTATGCATTCCAGAGAGCAGTTTGAGATTGAAGATTATCAAAGAGTTGCACAAGGAAGGACATGTGGGCCTTGATCGTACATTGCATTTGGTTTCTCAATCTTACTTTTTGCCGTCAATGAGGAGAGAGGTTGAATGGTTTGTGGAGAGATGCCATATATGTCAGGTTTCGAAGGGAACAACGACAAACGCAGGATTGTATATGCCGTTACCTATACCAACTAAACCATGGGATGATATCAGCATGGATTTCGTTTTGGGTTTGCTTAGAACTCAAAGGGGAAATGATTCTATATTTGTTGTGGTGGACCGGTTTTCGAAAATGACACACTTTATTGCTTGTAAGAAGACGGCGGATGCTGTTCGTGTTGCTCAGTTATTCTTTAAAGAAATCTATTGTTTACATGGGTTGCCGGAGTCTATTGTTTCAGACAGGGATACCAGATTTTTGAGTCATTTTTGGCTTAGTTTGTGGAAGATGGTGGGAACGAAGCTGAAATTTAGTAGTGCTTATCATCCGCAGACGGACGGACAAACCGAAGTAGTTAACAGATCGCTGGGAAATTTGTTACGATGTTTGGTGAAAGATAATCTGAAGAGTTGGGACATGAAGTTATGCCAAGCAGAGTTCGCCCATAATCATGCAGTGAATCGTAGTACGGGATTCAGTCCATTTCAGATCGTATATTCGAGTTTGCCAAGGGGACCGTTGGATTTGACAGTATTACCACAACCGAAGGGGACGGTTAAACGAGCAGCTGATTTTGTTGAAGGCTTGACAGAATGTCATAAGATCGTTCAGGAACGATTGGAGAGCTCGAATGAGAAGTATAAGCGAACTGCAGATTTGAAGCGACGAAGTGTTGAATTTAACGAAGGTGATTTGGTTTATGCTGTGTTAACTAAGGATCGTTTTCCAGTAGGCGCTTATAACAAGTTGAAAGCCAGAAAAATTGGTCCTGTAGAAGTTGTGAAACAGATTAATAAAAACGCTTATAAGCTGAAGTTGCCGGAGGATGTGTATACCTCTGACGTGTTCAATGTTAAACATTTGATTCCGTATCATGGAAATGAATTTGTTGTGGAAAGAGAAAGTGAAAATTCGAGGACGAATTTTTGTCAACCAGGGGAGGATGATGCAGTACGAACTACGGAATCAATATGTTTAAATTGTTCAAGTCCTTTAAGTCGTTTGGAGTTGGCTTCGTTTTAAAGTCGTTCGGGGGTTATAAGTCGCTCACGACTTAACAAAGGGTATTCACGACCTAATGTTAAGGCCTTAAGTCGTTCGCGACTTAACAGGGTGAAGGATAACGAGTTACGACCTAAGGAGCTACATGAAAAGGAGCTGCGAGTTAATGAAGGAACTTATGAAGAAACTTTAAGTCGTTCGCGACTTAACGAGATAAAAGGGAACGAGTTAAAGAATGAGGCGGCCCGAGTCAAAAGCCAGGGACATAACGATCTAGACGATATACTACATTGTTGTATTGAAGACTTAAGTCGGCTATGACCTAAGGAAAGGGTAGGTCGTCTACGACTTAACAAGGACAATGAGGGAACACCAGGGGAAAGCTTAGGTCGTGGATATATTGAGTCGTATGTCGTGTAACCTGTGTTGTTTTGTTGAGTCGTATCATTTTTAAGTCGTCTGTGTTGTATTGTGTTGTAATATGTTAGGTCGGTAACAACGTAAGTCGTAAGTCGTATGTCACATTGTAAGGGAATGAGTCGCGTGATGTTGAGTCGCTGCCGACCTATGTGTTGTGTTGTAATTTGGGTATGGTGTTGTTGCTAAGTCGAGAGCCTTAAGCCGTGAGTCGTGAGTCGTGGGGGATGAGTCGTGTACGACTTAAGGGCCGGTTGTGAAAACTATAAATAGGGGGTGTGTTGTACATTTCAAAGTAGTTGATTTTTGAATAAAATTCTTGTTGATTGCTGTGTGCTTTCTTCTTAAATTGGTAGTTGAGTGTAATCTCCTATCTCCACTTTCGGTTATTCGAGTGCGCTCGAATCAACGATTGTTGAAGCCGATTCGCGGAATCAAGTGCGCTTGATCAACGCTTGAAGAATTGAAGATCTTCTTTCACGGTATCGTGCGCGATCAACGTGTTAGAGATAGCTAGAATTCGGTATCTTCGGATCAACGAATTTGGGCATTTTGGTATTCATCAATCCACCGATTGCTACATTCACCGATTGAAGTTCATTTTTGATTAATCCGCTGCATCATAAGGTGAAGGTCTGCTTTCTGACTTTCTATTATTGCTGTTTACTGCCTTCTCAAAATTTGCCGAAAACATGGGAAAAAGGTTGTTTTAAATTCTATACTTAAACCTCTTTTCAAAAACGAATGATTATCAATATGAATTTTGAAAGGGGAATTAATTTAAAAGACAAAAATTCGTATATTTTTAGCCTCAACAACACGACCTCGATATTTTAACCACAAGAAACATTCTCCTAAAAATTATTCACAAGGACAAACATTCTTCCAAAATTATTCATAAGGACAAACATTCTTTCAAAACTGCTACCGAACAAAAAACTGATACCTAATGTAACGACCCTGGATTTTTGGCCCCGTTTATTTTAATATATATTTAATTTAATTAAATAAAAAGTAGTTTGATCATCTTAAAATGAATATGATTTTGGAAATAACTGCCATTTGTTCATATAGATTGGTATTTTAAAAAGGGAATTGGGCTCTGGGAATTTAAAATTAAAATCTCTTGATAATATTTACAATAAAATTTATCTTATATAATTTAATTAAAATACTTTACTTTGTTTATATTTAGTATAAAATAATACATATAAATAATAATGTTTGAAAATTCTAAAATAAAAGTTTCTTAACAATATTTTTAATAAAATTTACCTTATATAATTAAATTAAAATGTTTTACATTGCTAACATTTGATAAATAAATACACATCGATGATAGTGTTTAAAATAACATCAAAGTCTAAATATAAAATATAAAATATAAATAGATGATAATGTTCAATACAAGATATTTATATTAACGTAAGTCAAAAGTATAAATATAAATAAATAAGTAAACTCATGAATCTAAGTTTAATATTTATAGCAAAAATACAAATGAAAATAAATATAAAAATGAGTATAATTGTAAATATAATTTATGAACCTAATTCAAATATTAATGGCTAAAATATAAAATAGAAATAAATGTAAAGCAAGAATTTATTAATTAAAATATACATTCAACATAACTTTAAGAATATGTGAACAAGCTAAAATAAAAATAAAGTATAAAGGTAAAACTGACACATTTATGCATAAAACAAGATATGTATGTTATAGTTCAAACTAGAGCAATAAACCAAATATTTATAAATAAGTAGCTTCATATACAAGCCAAACTTTGACCTACAGATTGTACACTTACATACAAATATCTTTAAGCAGCCGAACATAATTATACTTATGTAAACTAATAGAGAAACCAAGTACTAATTACTATCATCTCAGCACATTATTTTGTCAATTCAAATGTATATAAGTCTGTACATCTCAGATATAAAAGTCTTCCATATCAAAACAAATAACTACACTAGAAAGCACCATCCTTCACACATCTATTATCTTCTATATATATATATATATATATATATATATATGTTTACATCTGTTCTTTTTAGTTCGTTCAGTCAGAATAATTAGCAAACCTTAAAAAAAACAGAGAAGAGCTAAAAACAGTTTCAAACTTCAGTTTCAAAACAACAAGATTTCAAATATCAATGCTTTCTGTTTACAAGAATTAGGTGCAGATGAGTAAACTTAATTCCTTAAGTTTTAAGTTTTAAATTTAACAGTTAAGAAACTCTGTGATCTTATGGATATATATGTTTTAATCTTGTGAGTATAATCCTGTGAAGCATATGCTTCTCCGTTTAATTGATACAGGGAAATAAATTATCCTAAGCTCGAATTTATTTGATGAAAATACATGTTAAAGTTTTATATTTTCTAATATCAAACAAAGGAGTCAACAAAAATAAGATTTTGTAAGCTGTTTAAAACCCTCTGTGTAAAGTATGCTAATGAACATGCTTTTACAAGCAACCAAGTAATTTATGGATAAAATTATTCGTTATAGAATGCTAATTCGAATTTATATCTTGAATACCGATGGAAATCTATGATTTTTAAAACAAGATTGAAGAATTATCGTATCATATTCAAAGAGCAGTTTGCAATTAAACTAAATTTGCATTTCTTCCTATTTCAAGTGATCAATTCAATTTTAATTAATGAAACTTGGATTGAAGCAAGCTTATACATCCATGAACTCGGGAAAAATGTGAATTAATTTTTCTATGGAGTGAAATTTGAGTACGAGAACTTATTAGGGTTTTACTGGAAGTTTTGTTCTTCTCTGTAAACAAGTCGCGTACGGCCCCTATGCGTGATCGAGCTCCACGAAATTCAAGGTAGTGGAAGAGGGTCATGTTGACGGGGTGTGGCCAAGGAATGAGGGTCTCAGGTAGTCTCAGAGGTGATTGCGAAGTCGTTTTGTCGACAGAGGTGAGCTTCTGTTTTTCGAGCAAGGGGCATTTTTTTTGATTCGAGTTTCTTTGAGATGATTCGATTTTTGTTTTCGTGCCTATGTATAAATCGTGACTTGTTGAGTGAGGCGAGGTTCGTCAGTGCTCCGGCGCCGCCGTGTGCATGTGTACGACACGAAACTGTGTCGGTGTCATGAGGGGTTTGCGTCTTGTGTTGATGCTCGAGTTTCACTGGAAGTTGCTTTGAGTTTCGATCGCGAGCCAAATTTTGAACCTGATGTTTAATTTATATTTAAGCCTTTAACAAACTTACTGTATAAAAAAAAAATTAAAAGAAGAAGAAGAAGGGGTTTCAGGGGAGGACTCGGGGGGGCTTGTGTGTAACCCGGAGTTACACTCGAGTCTAAGTAGGGAAGTCTCGGGCCTTGGTAAACTGCAGTAAGGTATTTTCAAGGTGAAGCTAAGTGAAATTTTTCATCAAGTTTAAAACTGTAATTCTAATGACTGTTACATAGTTTTAAGTTAGAAGCTTGTTACATGTTTTTAATTATCTTTCGTTAATACTTAATGATGTTTAAGCCCTTGATTTTTATTTAATCTTGTAATCAATTTAGTCAAGTATATAGTTAAATAATTACGTAAAGTTATATTTGAAACTGATTAACGTTTAAGTTCGCAGTTAGTAGTATTTTGATTCTCATAATTTAAAGAAAATTTCCTTAAAAAGTTAATTGAGTTGAATAATTAATGTTAATTATTTTTAGAAGGTAATTAAGAATGATTAACAATTTGATTTGAATTAGAGTTTAGATTGCGTAACTATTACGTGATAAGTAAATAGTAATTGACTACTTGAGTAAATAAATAAATGACTAGTAGTTAAGTAATTAAGAATAATTAAAGTATAATTAGTGATGGATTATAAGTAATTAATAATTGAAATCAATTACTTAAGTTAATTAATGAATGAACTAATAGTTAATTAATTAAGTAATTTAATTATGAATTAATAGTTAATTAATTAAGTAACTTGATTAAGAATTAATTATTGATTAATTAAGTAATTAGCAGATAATAATTGGATAATTAAGTTTTATTAATAAATAATTAAAGATATTAATTAATGAATAAGGAATTGTAATTAAAATTAAACAACTTGATTTTAAAGTAATTAATTAAATAAATGAAATAAATAATTAATCGAATAATTAAGATTAATAGTTGATTAAGAAATGATTAATTAGATAATTTGAAATGAAATAGGTAATTAATTGTTTATTAATGATTAATTAAACAGAGTTAAGCGTTTAACTCTCAGGTAATTAATTCTAAATTGAATTAATTACAAATAAGACTTAAAGATGACTGCTTACGGATTATTATGTTGAATATCTGATTGTGATATTTATTTGATGATATTCTGTGATGCTCTATGATATGCTGTGTTATATCTATGATGCTTGTATATGTTTTACCTGGGGTAAATGCTATGTTAATTCAATATGTTGAATTAAACTGTTTAAGTTAATTAGACAACTTGGCCTTTAAAATGGCATTTGGATTTCGATGAGACCGGGATCGAGTATCCAATTGATATTCCGAAAACCACATCGATCCAATTTACATGATAGGTCGTGAATTCTGAAATGAAGATCGAGATGGTGTTTTCAGAATGCAAGGGTTATCGTCGTTGACTCTGAGGGTGATTCCAAAATGAGTGTGACGAGATAATGCCTTCAGTTTCGTTCGAACCCGAAATGAACTTGTATGGATTGAATGCTTTCAGCACATCGTCAGGCGGACGATGAGCATTCTAAGTGATATGTCCTACAGAGGTAATCGCAGCCTCAAGCCTCATCAACCGGGAATGGATAAAACAGGGGAGGTGCAACAAGGTTAGGTGGGTCATGCCCAAGAAGGACAAGATATTTCCCTGTCTAGATGTCCCTTTTTATTTCGGCTGTGTGGGCGGTTGCTAGCTACAACCGCGGGGTTTATCTTGTTACGGCCTTGTGTTTTAGGGGGTCAGAAGTGATCCTCGGTACCGTGATCTGGGCCCGTACTGTGACGGGCGGTACCCCAGTAGCCCTGCCATTGTTGGAAATCCATTTTCCCTACGAGACCCTACGGTTTTGATTTGTATTACCCACTTTTGTGGCTAGTAGCGGGAATTTAATAGATGTAACAATTTCGGCTATTTTCTATTTACTTGAAAACCCTAGACACTATTATAATATCACTGGATTTCCTATAAAATGGTTTGGTTAGTGTAAGGTAAAAACTTACCCATATTTATTTGTGGGGAATCTTACGTGATACCTTTATTTCCAAATGTTTTCAAAGTTAAACAATTTAAACCGTTTACTCATACCAGACCCATGTCTGACCCAGAGTTTATATTTTGTTTTCATAAACTCTTGGGTACTCAAATTTTTATGAGTAGCCAAGTGATAGGTTTTGGACTTTGATTTCTGGAGAAGCTTGGATCAGGAGTTCCAGACGTATGTAGATATCTATCTAGTTCCGCTGTGTCAGTAGTTGATGTATACTGTATCTCTGATGTATGTAGTGACAGATATATGTATGACTGTCATGTGTATTGATATTGTATAACTCTGATATATGTAAAACTATGTAATAGTTATATGATATATTATATTTTGTTCCGTTCCGCTGTGAGATTCTGATTTTGTTGTTCTTTCTTTTCTATTCTTTTCTATTTCTATCCCTCTCTTTCTTAATGATGAAACGTCTTTCTGGTAGTAGAAGGGTGGGTCGTCACAGTTGGTATCAAAGCTTAGGTTGGTGATAACCTTGGCTCTGGTAGGAATTACTCATAAAGTAGAGTCTGTAGTACTCTAAAATGAGTTTGAGTGTATTAATAGATATGAGAGCATATTTTTTAGTGAATATAAAATTATTTTTATATTGTGTTGATTTATCTGTTGAGTGTTTATGGATTCTGGTCGATGTGTGGGACGCCATTTCATCGATAGGAATTTCTAAACTCTTAAACAAGGTAAACTGACACAGTATTGTTTTTTTTAATAGGGTAAATGAAATAATTTTACCCAAAATTATATTTTGACATAAAAGAAATATTTTTCTGAAATTATTATTATATATATATTTGGATGTTTGGTTGTTAATACTACAATCAAATAAAAATTTAAAATTCGAGTGGTTTATAACCAAATAAAATTGGCTAAGTATGGTTTAAATAAAAAGGAATATAACTAAAATATAATTAAACTAGAATTGAAGTCCCGGAAATTTGAAAGGTGTTTAAATGAATTTAACAAAAGGATTTGGGAATTTAAAATCTTAGGAATGTTGAAATGTTTTTCCAAAGATTTGAAGGCAATAATGGATTATTGTTTTGGAAAATATTGTTGAATGGAAATTGTTTTGGAAAGAATTTGTGGGAGTAAGGAAGCACTGAACTCACTTCAGTCGCTGGAAAATAATCCTGATGATGATGGCCACATCATCAGTATTCATTTTCGAGTTTCTAAAGTGATGGATTGCTACCAGGATAGTTGGTCATGATATTGTTTGGGTTGTTGGGTATACAGGTTGTTTTAGAATTTTTTTTTTAAAAAGGAAAATTTGTTTTGGTGAAAACAAGCATTTGGAATTTGGAAATTTGATTTGATAAACCAAGCAGATATGTGTAGTTATCATTTCAAAATGGTTTTGGAAATGAAAACCGGGCTATTGAATTCTTAGAAATTCTATTTAAATAATGTGAAATATTTAAATGAATCAACTATTGAAGTAAAGTTGATATTTATAAGAAAGAAATTGGGAATTTTAACTTGGGAATTAAAATTTAACTTAAGTAAATAAAAATGAAGAAAATATATTTGGATTTAACCTGAGATAAGTTAGATAAAATTGAAATTGAAATTGAATTAAATTGGATATAAAATTGGAAGGTAAAATGAGCGCAATTGTGAAATGAAAATTTATACCTTAAGATAATAAGTGTTATATATATAATCTGAAATTGTGGATATAAGATGAAATGACTCAAATGGGCAATATAAGCTTTTAAGTGGATAAATAAGTTTTGAACTCATATATCGAGAAATAAAATTTAAAAGTATGGTAAGTAGCTAGATTTAACTGAATTTGAGTTGAAATAAAACTGAAATTAAATGAATTCAATCGAGTTATAAATAATATTGAATGAAATAAAATTCTTACGTAAATAAGTAAATGTAAACCAAGTAAGTATTGAATTGAATTAAAATAGAATTGGTGTGAGTTGTAAAAAAAATCTAATTCAAGCATAAATTGAATGACCTTATTATAAATAAATTCAATAATGAGTTGTTAATGTAAATTAAAATTTAAGAAAGGACAAAAGAATAAACTAATCGAATAAATTAGTAAATAGTTGGGATTTGAATAAAGGAAAATCAAATCAAAGATTTAAATGAAAATTGGTGGAATGGAATAAACTTAAGTTATTGGAGGAACAGTTTGAAGAAAATAAATGACTTAAGTAAATAGTGAGATGGTTATTTAAAATATTGGTTGTCGAGTTTAATAAAATGGTTTGGAATTAAACTTTTTGAAATGAAAGAAAATGCAGTGAAAGGATTGTGAATAAATTAAAATAGGATGGAATCAAGTATAAGTTGAGTTGGAATCAATTTAAAATTTGTTATAAAGTTTAAGTAATTATTTATTCACAATAATATTGCTGAATTGCATAAGAAAATGGGTCATTCGAAGTAAACGAGATTAGATAAAATTCTATGAATCATTAGAAGCGAAATAGGATGATTTTGAAATCAATTGGAGTGAATAAGAGATTGTTTTGCTTAAATGGATTATATAAAAGCAAGTAAGTTGTAAATCACTTAAACTGAAGGGAATGATTCGAGAATTGGATGGAAGTAATTGTAATAGGTGTCAAAACCTTACATATGTGCTTATAAATTTTTTTTTTAGCAAAAAACGATTTCAAATTGGAGATTGAAATAAATTAGTGGATGAAACTAATTTAAAAATAATAATGGGAATCAGTTATAAATTGTCGATAGTCAATAAAATTCAATATTCAGAGTTGAAGATAAATTGAATTCACAGTTCAGATTTAAAATAAGAAGATATAAAGGCTAAAGTGGTAGAGTAATAATATAAGAGAATATATAATGCTTATATTAAACTTAAGAAATGAAGGGTGAAATTCTTAAGTAAATTTGATATTGAGAAAATTATTCCAAGTGGATAGAAATCAAAATAATGTGAATAAAAGAAATTGATATAGTTGACAATCAATGGATATAAATACGTAGGATGAACGTATATTATTTTATTCGCATAGCAATTTGATCCAGTTTCGAGCATAGAATTTCGAGATAGTTATATCGATCCAAGGTAGGATTTTTCACTCGATTTTCGACGACGAACCATGGATATGGATTTTGATTGATTCTGGAAATTCTCCATCATAGTTGTGACTATGCAAGGAGAATGACAGTTTCTGGTCAAGAAACCAGATCTGAGTCCGCACTAGGAAGTCGGGTGGACGATACTAGTTCGGAAGTGAAATTGTGTGATCGAGCGAGCGATCGGATTTAATACTGCGTACGAATAATGTATGTATATCATACGGGCTTGATTAAATAGAATTTGAAATTATGTAAAGAAGTCAATAAAATTGGGAAAGAGTTGGTTCTGTAGCTTTCAGAATTTAATTGCCAGAACGGATGTTTGGAACTCGTAATGTATTCCATGTATCCCATTAAGGAAGTTTGTTCATGATCCATCATTTTTTGCAGAACCGGTAGTTTAGGAAAATTTGGAAGTTGGGTCGAATCAAATGCGACTGTGGTCGGGAATCCAGTTCGGATTGTTGATCATCGAGAGACAACTCTGGATAGTTTTAGGAAAGCTTATCCAAACTTGTGTTCAGATAGTCAGTGATGTTTGTTAGGATAGACTGATGGTTGTTTGTTAATATATGAATGATATGTATGTTTGAATAGTGGGTATAATAGCCTTTAATTATCATTGTTTTAAATTTAGGGACGAAATTCATTTAAGGGGGGAGGAATGTAACGACCCTGGATTTTTGGCCCCATTTATTTTAATATATATTTAATTTAATTAAATAAAAAGTAGTTTGATCATTTAAAATGAATATGATTTTAGAAATAACTGCCATTTGTTCATATGGATTGGTATTTTAAAAAAGGAATTGGACTCTGGGAATTTAAAATTAAAAATCTCTTAATAATATTTAGAATAAAATTTATCTTATATAATTTAATTAAAATACTTTACTTTCTTTATATTTAGTGTAAAATAATACATATAAATAATGATGTTTGAAAATTCTAAAATAAAAGTTTCTTAACAATATTTTTAATAAAATTTACCTTATATAATTAAATTAAAATGTTTTACATTGCTAACATTTGATAAATAAATACACATGGATGATAGTGTTTAAAATAAGATCAAAGTCTAAATATAAAATATAAAATATAAATAGATGATAATGTTCAATACAAGATATTAATATTAATGTAAGTCAAAAATATAAATATAAATAAATAAGTAAACTCATGAATCTAAGTTTAATATTTATAGCAAAAATAAAATGAAAATAAATATAAAAATGAGTATATTTGTAAATATAATTTATGAACCTAATTCAAATATTAACGGATAAAATATAAAATAGAAATAAATGTAAAGCAAGAATTTATTAATTAAAATATACATTCAACATAACTTTAAGAATATGCGAACAAGCTAAAATAAAAATAAAGTATAAAGGTAAAACTGACACATTTATGCATAAAACAAGATATTTATGTTATAGTTCAAACTAGAGCAATAAACCAAATATTTATAAATAAGTAGCTTCATATATAAGCCAAACATTGACTTAAGCCTTAAGCCTCATCAACCGGGAATGGCTAAAACAGGGGAGGTGCAGCAAGGTTAGGTGGGTCATGCCCAAGTAGTACAAGATATTCCCCTGTCTAGATGTCCCTTTTTATTTCGGCTGCATGGGCGGTTGCTAGCTACAACCGCGCGGTTTATCTTGTTCAGGACTGTTCAGTTAGGAATGGTTCCGGCCTTGTGTTGTAGGGGGTCGGGAGTGATCCTCGGTACGGTGATCTAGGCCCCGTACTGTGACGGGCGGTACCCCAGTAGCCTGCCATTGTTAGAAATCCATTTTCCCTACGAGACCCTACGGTTTTGATTTGTATTACCCACTTTTGTGGCTAGCAGCTGGAATTCAATAGATGTAACAATTTCATCTATTTTCTATTTACTTGAAAACCCTAGACGCTATTATAATATCACTGGATTTCTTATAAAATGGTTTGGTTAGTGTAAGGTAAAAACTTACCCGTATTTATTTGTGGGGAGTCTTACGTGATACCTTTATTTCCAAATGTTTTCAAAGTTAAACAATTTAAACCGTTTACTCATACTAGACCCATGTTTGACCCGGAGTTTATATTTTGTTTTCATGAACTCTTGGGTAATCAAATTTTTATGAGTAGCCAAGTGATAGGTTTTGGACTTTGATTTATGGAGAAGCTTGGATCAGGAGTTCCAGACGTATGTAGATATCTATCCAGTTCCGCTGTGTCAGTAGTTGATGTATACTGTATCTCTGATGTATGTAGTGACAGATATATGTATGACTGTCATGTGTATTGATATTGTATAACTCTGATATATGTAAAACTATGTAATAGTTATGTGATATATTATATTTTGTTCCGTTCCGCTGTGCGATTCTGATTTTGTTGTTCTTTCTTTTCTATTCTTTTCTATTTCTATCCCTTTCTTTCTTAATGATGAAACATCTTTCTGGTTGTAGAAGGGCGGGTCGTCACAGTTGGTATCAAAGCTTAGGTTGGTGATAACCTTGGCTCTGGTAGGAATTACTCATAGAGTAGAGTCTGTAGTACTCTAAAATGAGTTTGAGTGTACTAATAGATATGAGCGCGTATTTTTTAGTGAATATGAAATTATTTTTTTATTGTGTTGATTTATCTGTTGAGTGTTTATGGATTCTGGTCGATGTGTGGGACGCTATTTCATCGATAGGAATTTCTAAACTCTTAAACAAGGTAAACCGACACAGTATTGTTTTAGTAGGGTAAATGAAATAATTTTACCCAAAATTATATTTTGACATAAAAGAAATATTTTTCTAAAATTATTATTATTATTATTATTATTACATATATATATATATATATATATATATATATATTTGGATGTTTGGTTGTTAATACTACAATCAAATAAAAATTTAAAATTTGAGTGGTTTATAACCAAATAAAATTGTCTAAGTATGGTTTAAATAAAAAGGAATATAACTAAAATTTGATTAAACCAGAATTGAAGTCTTGGAAATTTGAAAGGTGTTTAAATGAATTTAACAAAAGGATTTGGGAATTTAAAATCTTGGGAATGTTTGAAATGTTTTTCCAAAGATTTGAAGGAAATAATGGAGTATTGTTTTGGAAAATATTGTTGAATGGAAATTGTTTTGGAAAGAATTTGTGAGAGTAAGGAAGCACTGAACTCACTTCAGTCATTGGAAAATAATCCTAATGATGATGGCCACATCATCAGTAATCATTTTTGAGTTTCTAAAATGATGGATGGCTACCAGGATAATTGGTCATGATATTGTTTGGGCTTGTTGGGTATACAGGTTGTTTTAGAATATTTTTTTTTAAAAACGAAAATTTGTTTTGGTGAAAACAAGCGTTTGGAATTTGGAAATTTGATTTGATATACCAAGTGGATATGTGTAGTTATCATTTAAAATTTTTTATAAAGTTGGAATCAATTTAAAATTTGAAATTTGATTTGATTTGAATTTTTTTTTAAAAAAGGAAAATTTGTTTTGGTGAAAACAAGCGTTTGGAATTTGGAAATTTGATTTGATATACCAAGTGGATATGTGTAGTTATCATTTAAAATTTGTTATAAAGCTGGAATCAATTTAAAATTTAAAACTTGATTTGATTTGATATACCAAGTGGAAATTGAGTTGGAATCAATTTAAAATTTGTTATAAAGTTTAAGTAATTATTTATTCACAATAATATTGCTGAATTGCATAAGAAAATGGGTCATTCGAAGTAAACGAGACTAGATAAAATTCTATGAATTATTAGAAGCAAAATAAGATGATTTTGAAATCAATAGGAATGAATAAGAGATTGTTTTGCTTAAATGGATTATATATAAGCAAGTAAGTTGTAAATCACTTAAACTGAAGGGAATGATTTGAGAATTGGATGGAAGTAATTGTAATAAGTGTCGAAACCTTACATATGTGCTTATAATTTTTTTTTAGCGATAAACGATTTCAAATTGGAGATTGAAATAAATTAGTGGATGAAACTAATTTAAAAATAGTGATAAGAATCAGTTATGAATGGAAGATAGTCAATAAAATTCAATATTCAGAGTTGAAGATAAATTGAATTCACATGAAATTGGAAATTCAGATTTAAAATAAGAAGATATAAAGGCTAAAGTGGTAGAGTAATAATATAAGAGTATATATAATGCTTATATTAAACTTAAGAAATGAAGGGTGAAATTCTTAAGTAAATTTGATATTGAGAAAATTATTCCAAGTGGATAGAAATCAAAATAATGTGAATAAAAGAAATTGATATAGTTGACAATCAATGGATATAAGTACGTAGGATGAACGTATATTATTTTATTCGCATTGCAATTTGATCCAGTTTCTAGCACAAAATTTCGAGATAGTTATATCGATCCGAGTTAGGATTTTTCACTCGATTTTCGACGACGAACCATGAATATGGATTTTGATTGATTCTGGAAATTCTCCATCATAGTTGTGACTATGCAAGGAGAATGAAAGTTTCTGGTCAAGAAACCAGATCTGATTCCGCACTAGGAAGTCGGGTGGACGATACTAGTCCGGAAGTGAAATTGTGTGATCGAGCGAGCGATCGGATTTAATACTGCGTACGAATAATGTATGTATATCATACGGGCTTGATTAAATAGATTTTCAAATTCTGTAAAGAAGTCAATAAAATTGGGAAAGATTTGGTTCTATAGCTTTCAGAATTGAATTGCCAGAACGGATGTTTGGAATTCGTAATGTATTCCATGTATCCCATTAAGGTAGTTTATTCGTGATCCATCATTTGTTGCAGAACCAGTAGTTCAGGAAAATTTGGAAGTTGGGTCGAATCAAATACGACTGTGGTCGGGAATCCAGTTCGGATTGTTGATCATCGAGAGACAACTCTGGATAGTTTTAGGAAAGCTTATCCAAACTTGTGTTCAGATAGTCAGTGATGTTTGTTATGATAGACTGATGGTTGTTTGCTAATATATGAATGATATGTATGTTTGAATAGTGGGTATAACAGCTTTTAATTATCTTTGTTTTAAATTTCGGGGACGAAATTCTTTTAAAGGGAGAGGAATTAACGACCTTGGATTTTTGGCCCCGTTTATTTTAATATATATTTAATTTAATTGAATAAAAAGTAGTTTGATCATCTTAAAATGAATATGATTTTGGAAATAACTGCCATTTGTTCATATGGATTGGTATTTTAAAAAGGTAATTGGACTCTGGGAATTTAAAATTAAAATTCTCTTGATAATATTTACAATAAAATTAATCTTATAAAATTTAATTAAAATACTTTACTTTGTTTATATTTAGTATAAAATAATACATATAAATAATAATGTTTGAAAATTCTAAAATAAAAGTTTCTTAACAATATTTTTAATGAAATTTACCTTATATAATTAAATTAAAATGTTTTACATTGCTAACATTTGATAAATAAATACACATGCATGATAGTGTTTAAAATAAGATCAAAGTCTAAATATAAAATATAAAATATAAATAGATGATAATGTTCAATACAAGATATTAAAATTAATGTAAGTCAAAAATATAAATACAAATAAATAAGTAAACTCATGAATCTTAGTTTAATATTTATAGCAAAAATACAAATAAAAATAAATATAAAAATGAGTATAATTGTAAATATAATTTATGAACCTAATTCAAATATTAATGGCTAAAATATAAAATAGAAATAAATATAAAGCAAGAATTTATTAATTAAAATATACATTCAACATAACTTTAAGAATATGTGAACAAGCTAAAATAAAAATAAAGTATAAAGGTAAAACTGACACATTTATGCATAAAACAAGATATGTATGTTATAGTTCAAACTAGAGCAATAAACCAAATATTTATAAATAAGTAGCTTCATATACAAGCCAAACTTTGACCTACAGATTGTACACTTACATACAAATATCTTTAAGCAGCCGAATATAATTATACTCATATAAACTAATAGAGAAACCAAGTACTAATTACTATCATCTCAGCACAATATTTTGTCAATTCAAATGTATACAAATCTGTACATCTCAGATATAAAAGTCTGCCATATCAAAACAAATAACTACACCAGAAAGCACCTTCCTTCACACATCTATTATCTTCTATATATATGTTTACATCTGTTCTTTTAGTTCGTTCAGTCAAAATAATTAGCAAACTTGAAAAAAACCCAGAGAAGAGCTAAAGACAGTTTCAAACTTCAGTTTCAAAACAACAAGATTTCAAACATCAATGCTTTCTGTTTATAGGAATTAGGTGTAGGTGAGTAAACTTAATTCCTTAAGTTTTATGTTTTAAATTTAATAGTTAAGCAACTCTGTGATCTTATGGATATGTATGTTTTAATCTTGTGAGTATAATCCTGTGAAGCATATGCTTCTCTGTTTAATTGATACAGGGAAATAAATTATCCTAAGCTCTAATTTATTTGATGCAAATAAATGTTAAAGTTTTATATTTTTTAAAATCAAACAAAGGAGTTAACTAAAATAAGATTTTGTAAGCTGTTTAAAACCCTCTGTGTAAAGTATGCTAATGAATATGCTTTTACAAGCAACCAAATAATTTATGGATAAATTTATTCGTTATAGAATGCTAATTCGAATTTATATCTTGAATACCGATGGAAATCTATGATTTTTAAAACAAGATTGAAGAATTTTCGTATCATATTCAAAGAGCAGTTTGGAATTAAACTAAATTTGCATTTCTTCCTATTTCAAGTGATCAATTCAATTTTAATTAATGAAACTTGGATTGAAGCAAGCTTATACATCCATGAACTCGGAAAAAATGTGAATTAATTTTTCTATGGAGTGAAATTTGAGTACGAGAACTTATTAGGGTTTTACTGGAAGTTTTGTTCTTCTCTGTAAACAAGTCGCGTATGGCCCCTATGCGTGATCGAGCTCCACGAAATTCAAGGTAGTGGAAGAGGGTCATGTTGACGGGGTGTGGCCAAGGAATGAGGGGCTCAGGTAGTCTCAGAGGTGATTGCGAAGTCGTTTTGTCGACAGAGGTGAGCTTCTGTTTTTCGAGCAAGGGGCATTTTTTTTTTGATTCGAGTTTCTTTGAGATGATTCGATTTTTGTTTTCGTGCCTACGTATAAATCGCGACTTGTTGAGTGAGGCGAGGTTCGTCAGGGCTGCGGCGCCGCCGTGTGCACATGTACGACACGAAACTGTGTCGGTGTCATGAGGGGTTTGCGTCTTGTGTTGATGCTCGAGTTTCACTGGAAGTTGCTTTGAGTTTCGATCGCGAGCCAAATTTTGAACCTGATGTTTAATTTTTATTTAAGCCTTTAACAAACTTACTGTATAAAAAAATAAAAGAAAAAGAAGAAGGGGTTTCAGGGGAGGACTCGGGGGAGCTTGCGTGTAACCCGGAGTTACACTCGAGTCTATGCAGGGAAGTCTCGGGCCTTTGTAAACTGCAGTAAGGTATTTTCAAGGTGAAGCTAAGTGAAATTTTTCATCAAGTTTAATACTGTAATTATAATGACTGTTAAACAATTTTAAGTTAGAAGCTTGTTACATGTTTTTAATTATCTTTCGTTAATACTTAACGATGTTTAAGCCCTTGATTTTTATTGAATCATGTAATCAATTTAGTCAAGTATATAGTTAAATAATTATGTAAAGTTAGATTTGAAACTGATTAACATTTAAGTTCGCAGTTAGTAGTATTTTGATTCTCAAAATTAAAAGAAAATTTCCTTAAAAAGTTAATTGAGTTGAATAATTAATGTTAATTATTTTAGAAGGTAATTAAGAATGATTAACAATTTGATTTGAATTAGAGTTTAGATTGCGTAACTATTACGTGATAAGTAAATAGTAATTGACTACTTGAGTAAATAAATAAATGACTAGTAGTTAAGTAATTAAGAATAATTAAAGTATAATTAGTGATGGATTATAAGTAATTAATAATTGAAATCAATTACTTAAGTTGATTAATGAATGAATTAATAGTTAATTAATCAAGTAATTTAATTATGAATTAATAGTTAATTAATTAAGTAACTTGATTAAGAATTAATTATTGATTAATTAAGTAATTAGCAGATAATAATGGGATAATTAAGTTTTATTAATAAATAATTAAAGATATTAATTAATGAACAAGGAATAGTAATTAAAATTAAACAACTTGATTTTAAAGTAATTAATTAAATAAATGAAATAAATAATTAATTGAATAATTAAGATTTAATAGTTGATTAAGAAATGATTAATTAGATAATTTGAAATAAAATGGGTAATTAATTGTTAATTAATGATTAATTAAAAAGAGTTAAGTGGTTAACTCTCAGGTAATTAATTCTAAATTGAATTAATTACAAATAAGACTTAAAGATGACCGCTTACGTATTGTTATGTTGAATATCTGATTGTGATATTTATTTGATGATATTCTGTGATGCTTTGTGATATGTGTGTTATATCTATGATGCTTGTATAGGTTTTATCTAGGGTAAATGCTATGTTAATTCAATATGTTGAATTAAACTGTTTAAGTTAATTAGACAACTTGGCCTTTAAAATAGCGTTTGGATTTCGATGAGACCGGGATCGGGTATCCAGTTGATATTTCGAAAACCACATCGATCCAATTTAAACGATAGGTCGTGAATTCTGAAATGAAAATCGAGATGGTGTTTTCAGAATGCAAGGGTTATCGTCGTTGACTCTGAGGGTGATTCCAAAATGAGTGTGACGAGATAATGCCTTCGGTTTCGTTCGAACCCGGAACGAACTTGTATGGATTGAATGCTTTCAGCACATCGTCAGGTGGACGATGAGCATTCTAAGTGATATGTCCCGTAAAGGTAATCGCAGCCTCAAGCCCCTTCAACCAGGAATGGCTAAAACAGAGGAGGTGCAGCAAGATTTAGTGGGTCATGCCCAAGCAGGACAAGATATTCCCTTGTCTAGATGTCCCTTTTTATTTCGGCTGTGTGGGCGGTTGCTAGCTACAACCGCAGTGTTTATCTTGTTCGGGACTGTTTGGTAAGGAATGGTTCCGGCCTTGTGTTGTATGGGGTCGGGAGTGATCCTTGGTACGGTGATCTAGGCCCCGTACTGTGACGGGCGGTACCCCAGTAGCCCTTCCATTGTTGGAAATCCATTTTCCTACGAGACCCTACGGTTTTGATTTGTATTACCCACTTTTGTGGCTAGTAGCTGGAATTTAATATATGTAACAATTTCGGCTATTTTCTATTTACTTGAAAACCCTAGACACAGTTATAATATCACTGGATTTCCTATAAAATGGTTTGGTTAGCATAAGGTAAAAACTTACCTGTATTTATTTGTGGGGAGCCTTACGTGATACCTCCAAATGTTTTCAAAGTTAAACAATTTAAACCGCTTACTCATACCAGACCCATGTCTGACCCGGAGTTTATATTTTGTTTTCATAAACTCTTGGGTACTCAAATTTTTATGAGTAGCCAAGTGATAGGTTTTGGACTTTGATTTCTGGAGAAGCTTGGAGCAGGAGTTCCAGACGTATGTAGATATCTATCTAGTTCCGCTGTGTCAGTAGTTGATGTATACTGTATCTCTGATGTATGTAGTGACAGATATATGTATGACTATCATGTGTATTGACACAGTATAACTTTGATATATGTAAAACTATGTAATAGTTATGTGATATATTATATTTTGTTCCGTTCCGCTGTGAGATTCTGATGTTGTTGTTCTTTCTTTTCTATTCTTTTCTATTTCTATCCCTTTCTTTCTTAATGATGAAACGTTCTGGTAGTAGAAGGGCGGGTCGTTACACCTAAAAACTGCTACTGATAACTATAAACTGATACCTAAAAATTGTTATCAATAACTAAAAACTCATACTTAAAGAAAGTTGTCCTTCCGGATTAAATACTGAAGGTCCGTCCTTAAGTCTAAAATGTTGAAATTTTTTGTCCTTCACAATAATTTCCTGTTTTAAAAAACACTTAACTGAACGCTTTTTGATTACTTTAAAAACTCGAACAAATTGAAAACAAAAAACCAAACAAGATCATAACTTCTTAAACACTGTAATGATTTCAAAAACAATGCAAACATGGCAGTGAAAATTAGGGAATGATAAAGAGGAAGTGGCAGTTCTATCCAATTGATCGTACTTCTCTTCAACTTAAAACAATGATGTGACGCAAAATAATGAAAACAAAATCACGGATCAATTTAAGAAGCTTAATAAAGTGTAATTTTCAAGAGATGGTTAAAATAAATGTTTTTAGTTGTAAAACTCAACTTTGAAACAAGAAACCAAATAAACCTTAAGTTTAAACAAAACAATAAAAATATCAGATAGCAGCTAGAAGCCTGCAAAATCGCAAACCAGAACAACCTTCAAAATTTCCAGGTTCGATCAATTATTATAAGTGGGCATAGAACAAAGGCTACAAAGGTTTATATTAAACAATTATTACTTTAAGAGATATCCCAAAATGAAGGTTTAATAAAGGATATCATTTTATTAACATGGCCAATAAATAAAGAATCAAATTCACGAAATTCGTACATCCGAACATGAGATGCACAATTGATAAACCACTTAAATCAAACAAAGCACAGTGGTTGATCACCGTTCTAGATTACTAACTCGTTGATTATACAAAGTATCTAGTCGATTGGATTCAAAGTTTCAAATCATGCAAAGTGCTAAAGAGCTATTTAAAATTAAATATGCTTAGCAACTCACCAATTATTGCATCACTAAGTGCTGCTGGTAAGCATAGATCCTTGTCCATCTTCGACTGAAATAATATTGTTGGAAATTATTTTAAAAAATAAGTGAATTATTAAAAAATTGACGAAGTGTGAAAATTGGCTCCTATTTGTGAATAGTTCCACATTGTAGGATTATATGCAAGAATCAAGTATTTATACTTGATTCTTAGAGACTAAGTTGGGCCCTTTGGACACCCAATGATGATCTTTTGTGAGGAGGGAGATCATGCTTGATCACCACGCGCGCGCGCCGACTGACCGACCGACCGACCGACCGACCGACCCGACCCGGGCTCGGGTTCGGGCTGGTGTAACACTTATATTTTTGGTACAAATTTATTAACCTTTTTTGACTGGGCTGACCCGCATTAAAGAACGTTACATAACGTTCATTGATTTGCCCCGTTATTTCTTAGATCTGCTTTTTAAGACCACGTTTCCCCTAACCCGCAACGTTCTTTTTACTACTCCGTCTTCTTAACTGATAAGAAGACGAAATAGAAAGAACAACATATCTCATTTTTGTCTTTCCCAAAATTCGAGCAATACTTTTTTGAGTGCGAACAGAATCACTTCGTCCGTGCAAACGAATCGATACCACAAACTTCGGGAGGCTGTTTTATCTAGAGGCGGCGGCGATTGATACGAATTGCTTGCACCCTAGAGCAGATCGCCGAAACACCTTCAAGAATGTGACATAGTACATGACTCAGCCGAAGATAATCATTTTTTTCCAACAATTTAAAGACTACGCCATCGACAATGACTTCTACTGCAGATCTCGTTGCCGATGCTCCTGCTTCTCTCTTCTAAATCCCAATGGTCTCTGTTGCGCCTTTCAGATTCGAGGGCCTCCATTTCAAACGCTGGAAATAGAAGATGGAATGCTTCCTAACCATGAAAAAGGTGGTGGCTGTGCCGACAACCGACAAACTGCAGCTGCCGGATAGAGCAGACGAAACCGATGCAGATCTGATGCCAGCCTGGATAGAAAAATCAAAGGAGGTGCAGAACTGGACAGAGAAGGATTACTTGTGCCGGAACTTCATACTCGACGGCCTCAATGATGACCTCTACGACTGCTACAACTCTGATAAGTAGGCCAAAGAGATTTGGGAAGCGCTGCAAAAGAAGTATGACACTGAAGAGGCTGGAACGAATAAATATGCAATCAGTCGCTCCCTGAAATACCAGATGACAGATGACAGGTCAATAGAGATGCAATCTCATGAGCTACAGAAAATTGCCCATGAGATCATCTCCGAAGGTATGAGTTTGGATGAACAGTTTCAGATTGCTGTTATTATTGATAAATTGCCCCAGGTTGGAAAGACTTTAAGAATGTGCTTAGGCACAAGATTAAGGAATTCTCCTTAGAGAGTTTGATCACTCGACTTCGTATTGAGGAGGAGGCTCGTAAGAAGGACCAGAAGGAGGAAGTGCTTGTTGTTACCAACAACAACACTAAAAAGTCCAAGCCCCAGTTCTAAAACCGAATCCAAAAAACTTTAAGAATCAGAACCGCAACAAATAGAATTGGAACCCGCAAGGGAACCAAAAAGTACAGTAGAAACCGACCCAAAAGAATGACTCTGGATAGTTGTTTCTGTGTTACACTGTGGAAAACCAGGTCATATGGCACGCAAGTGTAGGAACAGACCAGACCCTGCATCACAGGCTAATCTAGCTGAGGAGCCTCTTATGGCTATGATTTCTGAGATTCACCTTGTTGGTGGATCAGAGGGTTGGTGGGTAGATACTGGTGCATCCCCCCATGTCTGCTATGATCGTGCTATGTTCAGTACATACACGGCTGTTGATGATCAGAAAGTGCTGCTGGGAGATTCTCACGCCACTACAGTTGCTGGCATTGGAAATGTGGAAATAAAGTTTACCTCTGGAAAGACAGTTATTTTGAAAGATGTGGTGCATACTCCAGTAATGAGAAAGAATTTGGTTTCTGGTTTTCTCCTTAGTAAGGCTGGTTTTACTCAAGTTATAGGGACTGATTTGTATACTTTGACTTATAAGGGGATGTTTGTAGGGAAGAGTTATGCTTGTGAGGATATGTTTAAACTTAATGTTGAATCTAATAAAATAACCGGTTCTTCTTATATGTTGTGTGACTTTAATATTTGGCACTCTAGATTATGTCATGTAAATAAGCGTATAATTCATAACATGATCACATTAGATTTGATTTCTGAAATGTCACAAATTGATTTTGATAAATGTGAATTCTGTAGTCAAGAAAAAATCACTAAGAAACCCCATAAATCAGTTGATAGATTATCTGATCCCTTAGACTTGATTCATTCTGACATATGTGAGCTAGATGGCACTTTGACTAGACATGGACACCGTTATTTTATCACTTTCATAGATGATACCTCTGATTTCACTTATGTATATCTTATGAGAAATAAAAGTGATGCATTTAATATGTTTAAATTATTTAAAACTGAAACTGAGAATCAATCAAATAAGAAAATTAAGAGACTTCGTAGCGATAGAGGAATAGAATATGAATCTAGTTCATTTCTTGATTTCTATAAATTGCATGGTATAATTCAGGAGAGAACAACACCTTATTCACCAGAAATGAACGGTAAAGCTGAAAGAAAGAATAGGACCTTTATCGAATTAGTTGTAGCTATTTTATTAAATTGGGGTGCAGCAAAACTTTGGTGGGGGATATTTTTTTGACTGTATTCTGTGTATTGAATAATCCCTAAATCAAAAAGCAAAATTTCACCTTTTGAAATTTTAGGAAATTAAAAACCGAATGTATCTTACTTTAGAACTTGGGGATGTTTGGCATATGTTCGTATACCCGACCCTAAGAGAATAAAATTAGCAAGTAGAACATACGAATGTGTATTATTTGCTATGCTACTAATAGCAAAGCATATAGATTTTATGACCTGAATACACATAATATAGTAGAATCTATTGATGCTGATTTTTATGAAAGTAAATTTCCTTTTAAATTGAGGAATAGTGGGGGTACTCAAATAACACCGTGCCTATTAGAACAGAACTTAATGAATCTTCTGAAATTCAACTTAGAAGAAGTAAAAGAGCAAGAGTTGATAAAGATTTTGGCTCGGATTTTTGCACTTTTACTATAGAGGAGGATCCAACAAACCTCCAAGAAGCCTTATCTTCATTAGATGCCGACTTTTGAAAAGAGGCTATAAATGATGAGATGGATTCCTTGGAATCCAATAAGACTTGGCACTTAGTAGATTTACCACCTGGTTGTAAGTCCATAGGTTGTAAATGGGTACTTAAAAAGAAATTAAAACCTGATGGAACAGTTAAAAAATATAAAGCCCATTTGGTAGCTAAGGGTTTTAGGCAAAGAGAAAATATAGACTTTTTTGTAGAATCACATTCATTCGAGTACTAATTTCATTAGCATCTATTCATAATTTAATTATACACCAAATGGATGTTAAAACTGTTTTTTTAAATGGTGAATTAGAAGAGGAAATTTATATGGACCAACCTGAAGGCTTTGTTATTCCTGGTCAAGAACATAAAGTTTGCAAATTAGATAAATCATTATATCGTTTAAAACAAGCACCTAAGCAATGGCATGAAAAATTTGATAACTTAATAATCTCAAATGGTTTCAAAGTTAATGAAAGTGACAAATGCATTTGTTATAAATCTGAAAATGACATTTGCACTATAATATGTTTGTATGTAGATGATCTACTTATTTTTGGATCAAACATTCATGCCATAAACACCGTTATATCTTTGTTAAGTGCCAATTTGATATGAAAGATCTAGGTGAAGCGAGTGTAATCCTTGGTATTAAGATTACTAGGTCCGAAAAGGGACTTTCTTTGGATCAATCTCATTATAATGAGAAGATCTTAAAGAAATACAATTACTTTGACTGAAAACCTGCATGTACACCTATGATCCTAAGGTAAAGCTTTTCAAGAACACCGGTGAAAGTGTAAAACAGTCTGATTATGCGAGCATCAATGGCAGCCTTCGGTATGCCACTGATTGTACTAGACCCGACATTGCCTATGTCGTGAGATTATTATGCAGGTTTACTAGTAGACCTAGTATATAACATTGGCACGATATTGAGAGGGTCATGAGATACCTAAAACGAACCATAAACCTTGGATTACATTATGAAAAGTTTCTAGTTATTCTTGAAGGTTACATCGATGCAGACTGGAATACTTTGATGACTCAAAGGCAGCCAGTGGCTATATATTTAGCATTGCTGGAGGAGCTGTTTCTTGGAAATCCAAGAAATAGTCTATTTTGGCTTAGTCTATTTTGGAGTCTGAGATGATAGCACTAGCCACAACTAGTGAGGAAGCAGAGTACTTAATAAATTTGCTAGCTGAGATTCCTTTATGGGAAAAACCGATACCAGCTGTGTTAATCCATTGCGATAGTATCGCGGCTATTGCAAAAATTCAGAACCGTTATTACAATGGTAAAAGACGACAGATACGTTGTAAGCACAACACTATTAGAGAGCTACTCTCTTCAGGAGCTGTTAGAGTGGATCACATACGCAGTGACAAGAATTTAGCAGATCCTTTGACGAAAGGACTGGCCAGAGAGAAAGTCCTTACGACTTCTAGAAAAATGGGACTATTGCCCTTAGATTGTTGAGTCATGCACAATGGTAACCCAACCTAATGACTGGAGATCCCAAGAACTAGGTTCAATGGGTAAGAACAAGTTGTGAAGTGAAATGAGTTGAACATGCTATTTTTCATCCATATAGAAGCATGTATTCTTGAAGTGATTAAAGGATGAGTTAATAGAAACTCTTAATGAGATCTTTACTCCATTTGGAGTGGAGTACCTACCTTCAGGAGTACTCTTGACAGACTCACCTATGTGAATGTGGAAATTTGGCCGTTTCCAATGGAGTTTTGGGAAAAACTCCTAGAGCATTCACTAAACTGGGATAGATGTGCATTGCCATAAATGCACGGGCTTATTTGATTGCACTCTTGAAAGATTGTGTGCGGTCTGATGTGAGGAATAGATTTCAAGGCTATGTGTCACTCTATTAAAAACTGAATCTTATTCACTATGCAAAGGTTCAAGTCGAACGACACCTTTGTTTATGCACAATCATATGTTTTCAGAAATTGCTCGAAAATATTTTTAAAAAATTCAAGTGGGGGATTGTTGGAAATTATTTTGAAAAATAAGTGAATTATTAAAAAAATTGACTAAGTGTGAAAATTGGCTCCTATTTGTGAATAGTCCCACATTGTAGGATTATATGCAAGAATCAAATATTTATACTTGATTCTTAGAGGCTAAGTTGGGCCCTTTGGGCAACCAATGATTCTCTTTTGTGAGGAGGGAGATCATGCTTGACTACCACACGCGCGCGCGCGCCGACTGACCGACTCGACTCGACCCCACCCGGGCCGGGCTCGTGTTTGGGCTTGTAATGGTGTAACACTTATATTTTTGGTACAAATTTATTAACCATTTTTTGACCGGGATGACCCGCATTGAAGAACGTTACATAACATTCATTGATTTGACCCGTTATTTCTCAGATCCGTTTTTTAAGACCACGTTTCCCCCAACCAGCAATGTTCTTTTTACTACTCCACCTTCTTAACCGATAAGAAGACGAAACAGAAAGAACAACATATCTCATTTTCGTCTTTCCCAAAATTCGAGCAATACATTTTTGAGTGCAAACAGAATCGCTTCGTCCGTACAAACGAATCGATACCACAAACTTCGAGAGGCTTTTTTATCATAGAGGCGGCGGTGATTGATATGAACTGCTTCCTCCCTAGAGCAGATCGCCGAAACGTCTTCAAGAAAGTGACATAGCACACGACTCAGCCAAAGATAATCATTGTTTCCAACAAATATCACCAGGTTTGCAACGATACCTTGGCATTTTCAAAACTAGACCATTGACTAAAATATGTTTATGAGAAATTAATTGCCTGGCTTCAGGAATGGTTAAAGCCAGACCCATTCGAACAAGGATAGTATCCAACCGCATCTCTAGTAGCTGTATTAATACCTGGTTTGACCATTTTCTCGCTTTTCCAAGCACATAATTAAGGTAATTCCTCTTCATACCATACTATAGATGCAATTTCTGTTTTAGTTCTAGATTGTTACGAAATTGTGTTATTACTTTATTAGGAACACGAAATCTGGATCTTCTCTTAGAATCGATGTCATTCTTCATAGTAATGGGCCTTCTAATGGCTAGAAACAAAAATGAAACAAAAATATAAATCATCAGTTAGCAGCTAGAAATAACATAAGTAAATAAATTATGAATAGACGAGGCACAATGATTTATTTTTCTCTAAACAAAATCTAAAGGATAACCAACTTGTTAAAAAGGAATAAAAAACGAGAGGTATGTTTTACATGATTACAAATTTTAAACCTTTGAGGAGAACATTACATGAATATAAAATCGCTTTGGGAAAATTTAAAAGAAAAAATGTTAGTTTGAAAAAAAAATCTCTAAATCAAATCTTCAATCCAAACTAAAAGGCTATAACATAAAAAAATTGAAAGTTTATTGAAAATTTCAAGCTTTCAACCATGACATTCATCATCAAGAACAAGTGCAACTACAATGTTCTTGTGGTATCCCTGTCTTGAGACTGGAAGCTTGGAACACAATTTCTTACGCCGTCAAAGAACTCAAAAACTGCAAAGCTTCATACCCAAAATTACATGTTTATTTAAGTTATCTTTCAAAACAAAATAAATTTTAACTCAAAGAGCAATAAAAATAAACTCACTGATACTGGTTTTAGAGAAAGTTCTCTTAAACAATTCAGAAATAGCAGCAGATGATTGCACAGAAGCATGATAGCTAACTGGCAGCCTCCAATCAAGAAATTGCTTCACAGAAGTCGAAACTGCTGGCAGGCTATAGTATCGAACAATATCTGGCAGTGTATATGGGTTTTATTTGGTTTAGCATGAAAGGGAAGTATAAGATTGACCACCAAATATGGAAGCAAAACACACGGTCAAGAAAAGAAAATTTGGGGGAAGACAAAGCATAGGGGAAATAAAAACGAAATGCGGCAGTGATTTTTTGGCTTAAGAAAAATTAATTTTGGCCAGTGACAGTAAGCAAACCTTCCTAATGGTCGGTTTGATTATATTAATCTCAATATATAGTCTGCTGAAAAGGAAAAGGCTAAAACACAAACCGACCAGCACCAATAAACTTTCGGGATTCTCTTCATCACTACACGTTGGCAACACGCAGTCTTAGGGTATGGTTATCTTCTAGTCAAATTAAGCATGAATACTAATATACATATATGTACGGAAGAGCTTATTCCTACGGTAACACATGATTTTGAAGCATTAGTGAATTACGGTGCCTTACGGTGACTAATCCTACGTAGGTGAGTCCAAAAATGAATTCTAACTCTGACCGTTAAAGTTTTTTTGTGATCCTGAAAGTATCCGGAGTATCGGATAACTTGTCTTGAAAGATTTAATTGTTTAGCATGTCCATTAAAATCTGTCCATAAATTTTATTTGGCATTGTTAACGCAGAGTGATTCGACGTGCTATTTGAATAATAAAGGATCAGTGAGTCTGAATCGGTGATTAATTTATTGCACTCAGGCATCTTCTCCGGTGCCAATGCTTTTATAAACATAGTTCCTTGCAATTGCATCAATCAGCTGGCAAATCATCGATAAGTTTGGTGATTAATTATTACTATTTGATGCTTATCCATATACACAATATCATACATTCATGTAGTAAAAGTTGTATCCGACTCTACGCATGCTCGAGATATTGTAAATTTAAAATGTTTTATTTTCTAGCAAACCAAATACCAATGCTTTACATTGTATCATATGCCAACGCATTCTACTCCAACTACTAAGCTAATCAAATATAATGCCCACCAAACCGAATTTTACTTTTCTAAACTGACGAAGTAATTAACTTGTAGTGCCCGATATAACTTCCTTTAAATAACTATCAATTGTGTCTAATTCAACAATACATTATAGAATTCAAAGTTTACTAAAATTAGTTATGATGTAATTATATTAAGTTGAACATGGTGCCTGGCTTTAATTATTGGTAATGGCATCGTATATGTGTTCTTAGTGACAACAAGGAAACCACGGTTTAGGGTGATACAACACGTCTATTGGCTAATTAATGATAATAAGTAAACTATTTGTATTTCATCCAGTACGTACACATCCAAGTACAAGAATAAACATATGTTATTTTCAATTAATGACAGTAACACTATCTCCATCTTCAATTAAGTTTTATATGTTCTGTTGAACACTAACAAATTCATCCGTGAATAATTTAGGCTATACTATAAAGACGCATTTACAAGATTATATATAATTGATGCTGACAACCTTAAATTTTTATTTATTTATTAAAAGAGTGTTTTTAATATGTTATCTAGCTATGCTTTTATCATCACACTTATTTATGCTATCTTAAAGAAAAATAGATAAAAAAATTCGTTATAATCCCTCCTCTAATACTTTATATGTGTAAGCATTAAGAAGTTCTATTTACATAGACAAAGTTCAAAATATATAGGCTCAAAGACTCTTTATTGACCTCACCGGGTCGAAAGCTTCAACAACCACAGTGCGCCTCCCATCGAGGCTCGTCTTTTGTTTATACTCGATGGGGTAGCATGTTATTATTACAAGTTGAATTCTGTTACCTAAATGTATCAATTCAAGATGATGATGGTATCAATAAGTTTGTAATTTCTCAATAAAGTGTCAACTGATAAAAAATGTTCCAAAACATAGCACCTTCACAACAAATTTGTAAGGGAAAAGATAAATTATCCAAATGGTACTATAACTATTGCTGATTGTGGAAAAAGCCAGGTCAGCAAGCGGACCATTAAAATCCTACAACTATAGGATTAATGATGATAAATATCAGGCTGGGTCCAAAATCCAAAACAACTATTCATTTTAGCTCTGAACAAGTGCTGGTAACTTATTTGAATTGAAATCTTAATTGCAGTTGTCCTAATTCCACACAGAAACATACGCGAGTACAGGTTTTTTCATTAATAACTTCAACAATGAAATCAAAACATATATGAATCTGGGTGAAAAACCCGAGGTTCGTCTAGAGAGTTGGCGTCAATCTCTGGATCATCGGTTAAAGGTGGAATTAAAAGTGTTTTTTCCCACCGACGAGGACGATAAAATTAACGTAAAAAATAGCTTTGATGTGGAGTATAAACTTACTACGGATCTGAAAGATTACAGCAAAAATGAAGAAATATTAGTAGATCATTGCGTAATTTGTGGATTTTAAAGAAGGAAACCCAGGTCAGATTTTGGTGAAACGGAATTAAAGGGGACACATAAAATATCCGATGGCAAAATTAAATCAACGTTTACAAAAGATCAAAAAACGTGTGAATGCAAACACGAAGAGAAAATGCGGAGAAACAAATTGCTGTTGTTTTGGGCTTCAGAGTATTTTATTTTAGCTAAGTAGAAGTAAACAAACCTCCCTACAGTCGGTTTGATAAAAAATTATTATTATTATTATTTATACGTATGTACGTAGAATATGATTAATGGGAATGGAGTGCAATAAAAAAAGGAAAATTCTTAATTAAGAAAACATGATAACATATAAGAAACAAGCGACCTATATAGTAGATTAGTATAAATGTTTCGAACAAAGTCAACTGTCTAAAATGACATATTGTATTATGCATACTTTGTGATCAATAGAAAACTACCAACATGAAACAAAACCAACAAATGGACCAAAATTGAGAATGTATGATACCATTATGTAATCTAGAACTAGAAACCATTGAGCATTTATGTTTTGAATGTAGCTATTCGTATTACTATGGGATCTACGAAGGAAAAAACTTTGGTTTATGTATAATAGTTGCATGAAATTAAAAGAAGAAATAAAAAATCATGATAAATATCAGACCAAACTCGTTGAAAAGATATTTATCTCATATCATATTAACAATAGCAGCATATCACGTTTGGAAAGAAAGAAACGCCAGCATTCATAATAATAAAGAAATAAGCAAAGAGCAGAGATGGATCCTAATTGATGCTTAAAGCAAAATAATATTGGAAAAAAAAATCAAAAGAGAGAATGAAGAACCAAACCATATTCAAATACTTATATAAGTAGTGGACTATGGATGTAGGAAATAAAAGCACAGAGAATTACTTATGCCAGCCTAGAGCTAATCTGAGCAACAATAAGCAGCATCATAACTTTATAGTTAAAGGAAATGTTAAGCTCAAGCCTTCATCGAAACCAATTCACAATACGAAATGAAAGATACGCTGCTATGTCAGAGCACCAAATGACTAGAAATCGATCTCTTAATGGAAAAGCAAGCAGGGAATTGCCAGAATTGGGTCGCGATGTTGCCAAATTTGGAAATTATAGTATATGGAAAGTATCGATAAAACTAATCTGAGATTTGGGAGTAAGAGAAGAGTTTAAACAAGTATCTCATATTAGGAATGGGAGAAGCTAATAGAGTAAAATCAAATGAAATATAGGTTTAAAATGGAGAAGTGAGTAGTATACATGGGAATGAAAGATGAAGAGAAAGTCAGCAAGAGAGAATGAATCCCTAGAATAAATTTTTCTTTATTTGTAGGGTTGTAAATTAGAGTGTAAGTTTTAGTTAGCAACCCGATAGATTTTGGGCCAATGTTAGGCTAGTCTTTTTAATACATTTTCAAAAAAAATCATAATGATGATAATCAATATATCTATGAATCTATAACAAAAATAAGATGGAAATGCCAAAATTTTAGAATCAACCAAGCCAAGGTTTTGTTAATATGAGTTCTCTTTGTTTAAATTAAAAAGAAATTAAAGACTAGTGGTAAGTACGCTCCACACTAGGTTTAATAGTCTTATAATTTGTATCAAAACTCTTCTGTGCTCTCTGACTATAATAAGATGACTAATTGACTTGTATTCATTTATGCAGTTGATTATACCAAACAATGTTAAATATCGTCCACACACACGCACGCACGCATGCCCACCCATGCGTGCATGTGATCATTATATATATATATATATATATATAATCAATTTGTTGGTGGTATTTTTCATAAAACCAAGTGTAGAGAGCCAGAAGGAATACTTTGATTAGTTGTTTTATTTATTGGGGCACCGACATGCTGGTTACCGAAGGCATTACGGAGAATGTTGGAAATTAAGTTGGACTTCAAGAGTTAATGCTAAGAAGAATAGATATTGGACTGTGCTAGAGCAAGATTTCCTGGATTTTGATGATGACTACTCCATATATTAGCCATAGTAGAAAAGCGGGAGAGGCGACATCCAAAAAGCTCGTATTGACTTAGAAATTGCGCGATATCTTAACGGAGTTGGAAAAGAAGAAATGCTTGATGACCTTAATGATGCGAGTCGGTTTCTCTTAGATATACCTTGTTAAAATTCATAAAATCTCACCATAACATTCCAAAGTTTTAAAGTTGCCAAAAATATTTTTTTATAATGTTTTGGAATTTGTTCAAAATTTTTCCATAACGATTTTTAAAAGCTTCAGAATCTACATTTTTCATGTATACTAGTGGAACGTTGGGGCCGGCCGGTACACCGGTGCACATGGAAATTACATATTTTTGAAAGCTTCTTCAAGAGTTCCATGTCCTTTTCTTCTCTTCGCGGCCTTCTCTTCAGATCCTAATGGCAACAGATTTCATTCTTCAACATAACTCTTCAATTTTTGTAAATAGCACTAATTTCAAAGGGAAAAACAACTTTGTTTCCAAAATCTATTGTATAATCTATAAATCCTCGATTTCTAAAAGTTTTCTAAAATCAGTTCTGTAATAACTCGGATTTTTGGACTTTTGTTAATTCGTAATTAACAGGATTTGAATTTAACGTAATAATTCTCAGAAGTTATTTAAAGTTAAATTTATATCTTAAAACACTAAAGATATATATATATATATATATATATATTAATTAAAAAGTATAATAGTTTTAAATTTAAAATAAGATTTAATAAAAGGTTTAAAATATTTTCTTTTAAAATTTATACATGATATAAATATGGTTTGTATATGTAAAAATTTAAAACAGGAAAATAAAACATAAGAAAATATATAATATTTGTTTTGACATTTGTAGCTTGCGTATAACATGCAAATACAAGTGGCATATCCTTTTTCTTTTAATTTGAAATATAAATAACATGTTAGAGAACTAGGCTGTATACAGATCATATTTTTCTTCCTCTTTTTTTCTCACTTCTCTAAAACTAAAAATTAAAAGAGGAAGTAAAAAAAATCCAGACAACAACTTCAATTTAAGCTGAGCAAAGCAAACATAGAGATTCAAAGATCAACTCAACATAAATCAAGCTTCAGTTCAATTTAATCCCAACACAAGTAGATTCAAGTTCAAAATCAAGACTATTCGAGATCAAAGAAAAATCTATTCTCTGTTTTCAAAAATTCTATGAGTAAACATTTTTTTAAAAAATAAGCTTAAATCTGATTGTATATTTTAATGCATGCGATAAGTATTTGAAGTAATATGGCAGATATGTTTGCATGAGTGAATCAAAGTGTTTTGCATGTATATGACAATGATATATCTGTGTGCATGTTTGTATATAGATGAATATACCTCTGTTTTTGATTTCATAGGCTAAGAATAAGTTCAAAAATCAATCTCTTTTTTCCCAATCTCTTATAGGTAATGATCTTTAAAAGGAATTTTTTTGTATTTACCATATTTAACATTTAAAAATATTTTTAAAGTACAATTAGCAAGAAATATTACTGGAAGAAGAAAATAATATCGATGATCAAATATAAGTCAGAAATCGAATGTCTGGAATTCATATTTTGATTCTATAACTTGATTCCTAAGGGAAAATGATGAATTTTGATATAGATATTATAATTTTTAAGTTTGGGGTAGTTGAGAATTTGCGAGTTGAACGGTTTTGGGACTTTCATCGATTTTTGACAATCGACGAAGAGTTGAATGTCATGCCTGTTGTTGGAGGAAGCTAGAGTAATGGGGATCGGAGGAAAAATGATCGGAGCATTTATCGATCATCGGAGCGGCTTGGAGACGGTGAAGTAGGGTTTGTCGACAGTTTTGGGTCGACAATGTTTCAGAGGATCGTATGCCGTCATGGGTGCACCAGAATCGATCAGAGTGAGGGGGATCGAAGCATGAGTCAACGACGAAGCTCTGGACATGATCGCGTGATCTTTGGCGATCGAGGGTGGCAATGCGAGCTAGTTTATGTTGATCGAGTTTGGGTTCCAGTAGTTTCGACGTGGTCGATTTTGGATTCCGGTGCTATCGATGGAGCTGGGTGGTCAGGATCGTTGGCGAGTTAGTCGATGACTGGTGGATGGTTGTAGCGATGGTCGGAAAAGTGTGGGCACGGCGTACATGTGCACACGTGTCCTCATGTATCTGATAGTAGCTGTGAAGAAGAGAGCATCGGTGAAGTTGGTGTTTTGCTCGATGCCGAACTTGAAATTTATCGAGAGGAAGTGACGCAGCGGATTATTCGAAACAAAACTTCAATCGATGGAATGTAGCAATCGGTGAGTTGAAGATACCAAAATGCCCAAGTTCGTTGATCCAAAGATACCGAACTCTAGCTATCTCAAACACGTTGATAGCGCACTATACCGTGTTCTAAGATCTACGATTCTTCGCACGTTGATCTAGCGCACTAGATTCCGTGAATCGGCTTCTACGATCGTTGAATCGAGCGCACTCGATTAATCGAAAGAGGAGATAGGAGATTACACTCAACTACCAATTGGTATGAAAGCACAAAGCTAACAAAAGAGAATTTTATTCAAAAATCAACCACTTAAAAATGTACAACACACGCGTATTTATAGGAGTTACAACCCAGCCTTAAGTCGTACACGACTCATCCCCCACGACTCACGACTTAAGGCTCTCGACTCAACAATACAACACAACGCTGTACAACTCATAGGTCGGCACCGACTCAACGCAAGCGACTCAAACACGACCGACTCATCATAAGTCGTTACCGACTTAACTACACAACACAGTTGACACGACTCACACATATCCGACTTAACACAAGCGACCTTCATACAACTCCCCTTAAGTCGGTAGCGACTTAAATCACACGACTCAACATAGTAACACACATGACCGACTCAAAGTAAACGACTCAACAATACAAGCGACCCACGACTCAACTACATACCGACTTAAGAAACCCACGACATAAGACTTCACCGACTCATAGCTTCCTTACGGCATATCCCCTCCACCCGAGTCAACTCCGAACGACTTAATGATGAGTCGTTGAGTCGTGTACGACTCATCAAGCACGAACACCTCAATTTTCCCTTGAGTCGTAACCCTGCTTTATTAACCCGTGTATGACTCAAGCAGTTGTTATCTCGGGTCTCTTCCTTGTCAAGTTGTACCTCCCCTTCTCTCTCCCAGTTAGGTCGGAAACGACTCATGCTTCTCTTGAGTCGTGGACGACTCAAACCCGATGCCTTGTTAACTCGGCCTACCTTCCCCCTTGGCTTGTTAACTCGTGGCCCTCCTTCCTTAGCTCGGAACCGATTCAAACCTTCATTGAGTCATGGACGACTCATCACACTACACCACAAACTCGTGTTTTCAGGAATTAAAGTTTGCACAACCTCTTCTCTGGCCTTAGCTGCATCATCCTCCCCTGGTTGAGAAAAATTCGTCCTCGAATTTGCAAATTCTTTCTCATCAAAATGTTCATCTCCATAATATGGCACAAGATGCTTAATATTGAATACGTCAGAAGTGTAAATATCCTCCGGCAGCTTCAACTTATAAGCATTATCATTAATTCGTTTCACAATTTCGACAGGACCAATTTTTCTGGCTTTCAACTTATTATATGCGCCCACTGGAAAACGATCTTTGGTCAATACAGCATAAACCAAATCACCTTCGTTAAATTTAACATTTCGTCGCTTTAAATCTGCAGACTTCTTATACTTCTCATTCGATTTCTCCAATCGTTCCTGAACGATTTTATGACATTCAGTCAGCTCATCAACAAAATCAACAGCTCGTTTAATTATTCCTTTCGCCTGTGGTACTACTGCCAAAGCCAACGGTCCCCTGGGTAAATTTGAATAAACAATCTGAAATGGACTGAATCCCGTGCTACGATTCACTGCATGATTATGTGCAAATTCAGCTTGGCATAACTTCATGTCCCAACTTCTCAAATTATCCTGTACAAGACATCGCAACAAATTTCCCAATGACCTGTTAACAACTTCTGTCTGTCCATCAGTTTGTGGATGATAAGCACTACTAAATTTCAGCTTCGTTCCCACCATCTTCCACAAACTCAACCAAAAATGACTCAGAAAACGAGTATCTCGATCAGAAACAATAGATTGTGGTAAACCATGCAATCGATATACCTCCTTAAAGAATAATTGTGCCACTCGAACTGCATCCGCTGTCTTCTTGCAGGCAATAAAATGTGCCATCTTCGAAAACCCGTCCACTGCAACAAATATCGAATCATTTCCCCTTTGAGTTCGAGGCAAACCCAAAACGAAATCCATGCTAATATCAACCCATGGCTTAGATGGTACTGGTAATGGCATATACGACCCTGCATTCGTTGCTGTTCCCTTTGACACCTGGCAAATATGGCATCTCTCCACGAATCTTTCAACCTCTTTTCTCATCGATGGCCAAAAGTAAGACTGTGAAATCAATTGCAAAGTACGATCACGGCCCACATGCCCTTCCTCGTGTAACTCCTTGACAATTTTCAATCTCAAGCTACAGTCCGGTATACATAAACGATTCCCCTTAAATAGAAAACCATAACTATCATAAATTCATCGGTACTCCCATCCTTCACTTTTTCAACATATTTCACAAAGTAAGGATCTTCATTAATCATCTCCGGCAACATCTCAAAACCCGTCACTTCAACTTTCATTGTCGTTAATAAATGACTCCTCCTACTCAAAGCATCAGCTACCCGATTTGTCACCCCTGATTTGTGCTTAACGACAAAAGTAAACTGCTGCAAATAAGCAATCCATGACGCATGCCTTGCGGAAATCTTATCCTGCCCCTGTAAATGTTTCAATGCTTCATGATCTGTATAAAGGACAAATTCCTTCTGAAATAGATAGTGTCTCCAATGCTTAACAGCTTGTACAACAGCATAAAATTCAACGTCATATGTACTGTATCTCATCTTTGCTCCTGACAACTTTTCGCTGAAATAAGCAACTGGCTTCCCATTCTGACTCAGAACTCCTCCAATACCAACCTTTGATGCATCAGTGTGTAGCTCAAACAACAACTGAAAATTAGGTAAAACAAGAATTGGTGCTGTTGTCAACAGTTCCTTGATCTTTTCAAACGCAACTCCCGCTTCCTCTGACCATGCAAACTGTTTCCCTTTCATGCAATCAGTAACTGGTGCCATCACACTACTGAAGTGTGGAATGAACCTTCGGTAGAATGATGCCAATCCATGAAAACTTCTAACTTCAGTGATAGTTCTCGGCTGTGGCCAATTTCTAATAGCTTCAACTTTACTCTGGTCAACTTGAATACCTTCTCTTGAAACAACATAACCCAGAAATAAAACACTGTGCGTCATAAACACACATTTCTTCATAGCAGCATAAAATTGTTCTTCACGAAGAATAATCAATACTTCCCTCAAATGTAGAACATGCTCCTCCATACTCCTGCTATATATCAGAATATCATCGAAATAAACCACGACGAACTTCCCAATGAATGGTCTAAAGATTTGATTCATCACCCGCATGAATGTACTAGGTGCATTAGACAAACCAAACGGCATAACCAACCATTCGTATAACCCCTCTCTTGTCTTGAAAGCTGTCTTCCATTCGTCTCCAGGTCTGATTCGAATTTGATGATAACCACTCTTCAAATCAATCTTTGAAAATATAGTTGCCCCACTCAATTGATCTAACAAATCATCCAACCTCGGCATAGGAAATCTATATCGGACAGTGATCTTATTCAAAGCTCTACTATCTGTGCACATCCTCCATGTTCCGTCCTTCTTTGGTACTAATAATGCTGGCACGGCACAAGGACTCAAGCTTTCCTGAACACGTCCCTGTTCCAACAACTCTTCCACCTGCCTTCGTAACTCCTCATGTTCCTTCGGACTCATTCGGTAATGTGGTCGATGTGGTAACACTGCTCCCGGAACAAGATCAATTTGATGTTGAATGTCTCTAAGTGGCGGTAACTCCTTAGGCAACTCCTCTGGAAAGACATCTTCGAATTCTTTCAAAATTGGCTTTGCTGCTTCTGGAATTTCAACTTCTTCACTACTCTCTCTCCCAATCAACAAAAACACTTCAGGTTCTTCCTCCACTTCCTTGACAAACTCCTTCAAAGATAATAAAGTTTTCAATTCCTCAATCTCCTCCAGCTTACTCTCCTTCTGTTGTTGCTTCTTGGGAACCAAAGTGATTTTAGTACCCTCGAACATGAAACTGTAACTATTGGCTCGACCATCATGTTGAACTGCTCTATCAAACTGCCATGGTCTGCCCAGCAACAAATGACAAACATCCATATCCACAATATCACACCAAATTTCATCTTTGTACTTCTTCCCAATAGAAAAATTAACACATGCTCTTCGACACACTTTCACTTCCCCACCCTTCCTTAACCATGCTAGCTTGTACGGTTTAGGATGTTTCTCAGTCTTCAAGTTTAATTTCCTCACTGCTTCTGTAGAAATAATATTATCACAACTTCCCGCATCAATAACGAACTTGCAGACTTTCCCCAGAATAGTACATGTCGATTGAAAAATATTGCTTCTCAGCCAACTAGAATCCTCCTCTTGCTTTGGTGTAAGACATGATCTCCTCATCATAAGATTACAACCTTCATCTCCAAACAATTCTTCTTCCTCCTCAACATAAGGTGTATTTGAACATTCTGCCTCCTCACCATCATCCTCCTCAACTTCTGCAACCATGGTTCTCTTCTTCGGCTTCGGACATTCATTGCTTTTGTGACCCAACTCCTGACAATTATAACACTTGAACCCACTGCTAACCTTCGCCTTCTCAGCCTCCTTCACCACTGGCTTTGAAACAGGTTTAGGAACATTAGAACTTCCACCAACACCCCTTGCTTGATTATTGGAATTAGTAAACACACCGCCTCCACGCCTTCCTTGTTTCTCCCAAGCCAACGCTTTCTGATGTGCCTCTGCAACTGATCTAGGATCGAACATATTAACCATATCCTGGATCTGCATTCTCAATCCCCCAATGAATCTAGCAGTTAGCTGTTCTTCTGTCTCCATAATATCATTCCTGGCAATGAGTTGGTAAAATTCATCAGCATAATCACTAACAGACTTTGTTCCTTGCCTCAGATTCTGCAACCTCTGGTACATAAGTGATTGGTAGTTGTAAGGTAAGAAAGTAGATCTCATCAACTTTTTCATCTTTTCCCATGATTCTATCTTTGACTTCCCCATCCGTTCACGAGTAAGTTTAGTTTGCTGCCACCACGCCAAAGCTCTCCCCCTCAACCTAGTAGGAACCAACTTCACCCTTCTATTCTCCGGGACCTCCTTGAAATCAAAGATTTCCTCCACATTAGACAACCAATCTAAGAATTCTTCAACAACCATCCCGCCTTTAAACTCCGGAATTTCCATTTTCATACCCGATTCCCATCGTCGATCATCTTCAACATCCCGATAAGAATTTCGAACTTGATCTCGATCTCGATAATGAATACTAGCTCTATCACCTTCTTCAACAAAATCAAAAGTACGCCTACATCGATCTCGACCATTATCATCCCTTCGTTCATGCATGCTTCTTTGACTATGTCTCTCTTCATCTCTATATGCTTCATTATCAAATTCACGTTGACTTCGTCTCTCTTCATGTGCATAGTCATGATGATCTCTTCGTGATGAAATTGATGTTTCTCTTCTATCTCTACAAGAATGTGGCGATACCCTCCTCGCTTCCGTAACCGATGGCGAAACTCGGTTTCCTCCATGGTTCGAGTTTGGTGATCTCCTCCTTTGATTCAAATCATTCATCAATTTCTCCAATTTACCAATGCCTTCATCAAACTTCTCATTAATACGTTGTTCCATAAGCTCGGCTTCTTCTCGACGATACAAAGCTTCGACGTTTTGATGACGATTAGCTCTCCTTGGTGGCATGATTGAAAAACTTCTCAAACTTCAACAATTCGAACACAAAAATTCAAAGCTTTAACAATGCAATAAATCACGGCTCAACAATGACTCGGCTACAATTTGTCTCGGCCTCTACTAACTCGGTTACCCCTTAGATCGGCTCAACTCATTCACGGCTCGACCTTACTTCAACACCTTTGCGCGCAAAAACCCAAGATAGATCTAAACAATTTCCAACTCCTCGATCCAAAATGAAATGGATCAAACACTCCAAATTTGATGCAACTTCAATATGAACATGATGAACAACTTCAAACTTCAAAACTTCAAAAACTTGGCTCCAAGAATCAACTTAGCTATGATTGGCTAAGTATGGCTCTGATACCAATAAATGACGCAGCGGATTATTCGAAACAAAACTTCAATCGATGGAATGTAGCAATCGGTGAGTTGAAGATACCAAAATGCCCAAGTTCGTTGATCCAAAGATACCGAACTCTAGCTATCTCAAACACGTTGATAGCGCACTATACCGTGTTCTAAGATCTACGATTCTTCGCACGTTGATCTAGCGCACTAGATTCCGTGAATCGGCTTCTACGATCGTTGAATCGAGCGCACTCGATTAACCGAAAGAGGAGATAGGAGATTACACTCAACTACCAATTGGTATGAAAGCACAAAGCTAACAAAAGAGAATTTTATTCAAAAATCAACCACTTAAAAATGTACAACACACGCGTATTTATAGGAGTTACAACCCAGCCTTAAGTCGTACACGACTCATCCCCCACGACTCACGACTTAAGGCTCTCGACTCAACAATACAACACAACGCTGTACAACTCATAGGTCGGCACCGACTCAACGCAAGCGACTCAAACACGACCGACTCATCATAAGTCGTTACCGACTTAACTACACAACACAGTTGACACGACTCACACATATCTGACTTAACACAAGCGACCTTCATACAACTCCCCTTAAGTCGGTAGCGACTTAAATCACACGACTCAACATAGTTACACACATGACCGACTCAAAGTAAACGACTCAACAATACAAGCGACCCACGACTCAACTACATACCGACTTAAGAAACCCACGACATAAGACTTCACCGACTCATAGCTTCCTTACGGCATATCCCCTCCATCCGAGTGAACTCCGAACGACTTAATGATGAGTCGTTGAGTCGTGTACGACTCATCAAGCACGAACACCTCAATTTTCCCTTGAGTCGTAACCCTGCTTTATTAACCCGTGTACGACTCAAGCAGTTGTTATCTCGGGTCTCTTCCTTGTCAAGTTGTACCTCCCCTTCTCTCTCCCAGTTAGGTCGGAAACGACTCATGCTTCTCTTGAGTCGTGGACGACTCAAACCCGATGCCTTGTTAACTCGGCCTACCTTCCCCCTTGGCTTGTTAACTCGTGGCCCTCCTTCCTTAGCTCGGAACCGATTCAAACCTTCATTGAGTCGTGGACGACTCATCACACTACACCACAAACTCGTGTTTTCAGGAATTAAAGTTTGCACAACCTCTTCTCTGGCCTTAGCTGCATCAGGAAGTGAAGAGATAGGTTGGCTCGGGGTTTAGCTTGGGGATTTTGTAGTTTGGCTCGGGTACTATTGTTATGGCCTCGGGTTTCTTTTCTAATGACAAAGTTTAAAAATAAAAGAAATGTTAACAAAGTTTTAAAAGCTAAAGAAAATGAATAATTTTCAGAGCTTATAAATATAAGTGAATTTTGTTAACAAGTTTTAAAGTATATTAAAATGAATAAGTTTTCAAAAGGAATATTATCAAGTTCGAAAGTAAAATATTAAACAAGTTTCCAAGCAAAGTGTTATCAAGTTTTTCAGAACAAGCTTCAAAAACATAAATTACAAAGTCAATGTTTTGAATTAAAATTGTTAGATTTGAAATAATTACATATTAGTTAATTAATTAAATCCCCGAGTGTTTCAAAAATATAAAGGATGTGATTAAGTAAGTGATTAAAGATAAATGTATTGAATTTTAATCAATCAAAAGGTTTCAGGAGATTTTTTATAAATTAATTTCAAGCACTTAATTTAATAAAGATTTAATGATAACTAAGTAATTAATTAAGATAAATGGTTTATCTTAATTTAGTTAAGGACTTAGGCAACTAAAGGATAATTAATTAATTACAATAATTAATTAAAATAATAAATAACGATTTGTAATTAATTAGTACTAATTAAGCAGGATTCAAAAGTAATTTGTTTTGTTGTTAATGAAATTAATTAGCTAATTAATCTTGCTTATGGATAATTAAGTTATATCGAATGCTTAGATTGATGATTATCTCTAGTCTGATAATTAGTGATGTGATGTGATAGGAAATGGCTGGATTGATCTGTTAATAAATGTGAATCATTTATTTAATTAGATATCTGTGATGGATTTCTGTGTACGTACATTATTCTGAATTTAATTAGATTGTTTACTTAAACAACTTGGCTTAAAGATGATAATGAATTCGAAGAGACCGGGTTCGGGTATCAGCAAATACCCAAAACCACTTCGATTAGTAATCTACAATAATTCTTTATAGATTTGATTTTAGAATCAAATAGACTAGAGTGGAATAAAATAGCTAATTGGACTGTTAAAACTAAGTTACGGTACTTAGATATTTATTTGTGAAGTAAGTAGCTGAATGATAGGGACGTAAGGAGTATTTTCCATTGTGTATTGGAGTTGTACCGATTGTATTCTGGGACCAGTTGTTATAACTGTCTATTTTATGTGTGAATGGTTGTACTCTGATATATTGTATGTAAGTTGACAGATACAGCTCTCTTTGTATAAACGCAGTTACTTGATATTATATTTTGATCCGCTGTGATTGTGAGATGCTGTGCTGTTGTTTTCTGTTTCTTCTTCTACCTCTTTTCTTCTTAAACCTAACAATTTGGGATTTCAGGCGTTCGATTGCTCGACACTTCTACAGTGAACGTATTAGTGTCGAATTTTCGAGGTCGAAAATTTCAGGTCGTTACATTTGGTATCAGTGATGAAGGTTAAGTGAGAACCTTGGCTCTGGTGGGTTACCCATTAAGGGTAGGGCCAGTAAAATCCTAGAATGAGTTGAGTGTACTTTATGAGAGCGTACTTATTATTTTCCTATGTATTGATTCTTAAAATCGGTTTTAAAGGTAGATTTTATATAAGCCTATATTTTGATATATAAAGCAATAATTTTTCTAATTATTATATATATTAAATTGATTGGTTGTTGATTATTGAAGTTAAATAAGAATTAAGTTGTAACATATAACCAAATAAGAATTGGATAATATGAACTTACAAATAAAATAAGCTTAAAATGGATTCAAACTGAAATTAAATCCTAAAATTTGTAGAAGTGTTTTTAGAATGCTGAATTAATTTACCCTGATTTTATTTTCCAATAAATTGTGGGATAATATATATAGTGGATTGGTTTTCAGATATGATAATCTTGGTCATTATCATAAAATGGTTAATGTGCCTAATAATAAAAATGTTTGCTTTCTAATAATAATTAATGGAATAGTTTAAGGAAGTAACAATTTAGATAAGTATGACTTATAAATTGAAAAGATTTAAATTGTAATGTTTTAAAATTGAAGTCCAGAAAATTTGAAATTGTTTCAAAGTGTTAAAAGATATAATAAGTAATATAATTCAGATTATTTTTAAAATGTAGGAATCTTATCTTAAAAGAAGAGTTGTTTAAAATTTTAAAAGGATATTGATAAGAAGTTTAAAATTTGAAATGGAGAATTCAAATTGGGTAATGTTGACTGGACTAAATGAATTAAATTTAACTTAGGGGAAGTTAAATAAGTTTAATATACAACTTGAATTGTCAATTTTAAGATAAAGATTTAACTTGGGAAGTTAAATGGGTTGAACTGAAAAGGGAGTTAAGTGTGTTCTCACAACAGGTTTGAGTTCTGGGAATTGGTAATGGATGATATTGATGGATGTTTTGGATAATTTTAATGTTTATTTACCTTGGCTTATCCAGATATCATCCTAGTGTTATTAATAATCTATGAAATTATGAATTGGATTGTTTAAATGAAATAAGAAGTGGATTGAGATAATATATATCCATTACTGAAATTAAATGGAAATAAAACTTTAATTTGGAATTATTTAAATGATTTTGAATTTAATGAGATAAAGTTTTAACATATGAAAATGAAATCGCTTTGAACTTAAGATTTAAATGTTAAAAATGAATTTACAAACTAAAATTGTTAAGAATTGGTTTCAAAATTAGAAGTTAAAATTAGGTAATAAATTGGATTTCGAAGATTAAATTGTTTAACAAGAATTGAAGTCTTACTTAAACCTTGAAATAAGTTAAGTAAAGATAATTTAAAATGAAATGTTAAAATTTTGGACTCAAAATTAAATTGTTTAAAAACTTAGGTTGTTAAATTAAAAGTAAAGATTGATTTGATTTAAAGGATTAAATCAACATTTAAAAATTTAACTCGAATTTATATAATTCGAGATGGTTTAAAATTGAGATTGAAATTGAAATTTGTTCAAACTGAATTTGATTTGAATAATTTGGAATTGTGGTTGAAGTTGAATAAGTTAATTCAAATGGGAATTAATTTGAATTTGGGAAAGGAATTGTAGTTAATTCAAATTAAATTGAAATTGAATCAATTTAAATGGAAGTGGAAATTGGAAAGTGGTTGAAATGGGAGATTGGGAGATTGAACAGTTTGACTCTGAAACTGTTTTCAAATAAATTGTTTTGATATAAACTGTTTAAAATCTATTTTCCTAGTTATTCACTATAGAAACTTTCTTTTTAAAAACCCAAACCATCTCATACTTATTTTACAACTATTTTGAAACTAATTACTATTTTAAATCTGTACTAATTACTATTTTACAACTATTTTGCAACTATCTAACTACAACTATTTTCTAATTACTTAACTATTCTACTGCTATTTACAACTAATAACTATTTTACAACTACTCATCTATTTTAAACCATTTCAACTTATTTTCTAAATTCAAGTTGATGCGTGCGCAAACTGTTTAGAATTGAAGTGATAACCAAATGGAAATTGAAGCAATTGTGAATAAGTGAATAGAAATCAGAAAATGGGAATAAAAAGGAAATTGATTACCTAATAATCAATGAAGATAAATATGTAGGATGTACGTATATTATTCTATTCCCAAGATGATTTGATCCAGATTTGAGCACAAGAATTTTGAGATAGTATATCGATCCAAGTTAGAATTTTTCACTTGATTTTAGACGGCAAGCCCTAGATATGGATTTTTGATTGGTTCTGGAAATTACCTATCATAGTTATGACTATGTAAGGAGAATGACGGTTTCTGCTCAAGAAACTAGATCTGAGTCCACACTAGGAAGTCGGATGGACGATACTAATTTGGAAGTGAAGTTGTGTGATCCGATCATATTTGATATTGCGTACGGATGATATATGTACATCACACGTGCTTGAATGAAATAGATACTGAAATTTTGAAAGGAAGTGTAAAAATAATTTTTGAAACAGGAAAATATATTTTGAACTATATAATGAATAAAAGAGGAAGTTGGATATCTCTCTAATTGAAATTCACTTTATAAAGAGTAAGTAAGGTGGTAAATAACTTTATAAAAGAAATCAAACTTGAATATTTGATTTGGCATGAATGAAGTATGTATAAATATATTTTCTATATATAATAAACATCCCTTGCTTAATCTATAACCAGAAGAGAAGATCTTTGGAAAATATTTTGTTCTAGTTAAAAGAATAAACTTATGTGTGTGTGAGTGTGCGTGTGTGTGTATATATATATATATATATAAATGATTTTATGAGAATAATTTTGGGAAAAAGGTTTTTGGAACCCAATGATTTTGAAAGGTATTTTATTTTTGGGAAAAATCAATTTTGGAAATTTGGAAAGCCAAGTTTGAGAATTATAGATTTTGAGATATCGATTTTGTGTAAAGAAGATTTATATGTGATTCATATAAAGTGCATGATTTGAAAGATACTATATGTGTATAGTATAAAAAGTTTTGAGAATGGCTGTGTGGGAAAAAGGCACTCCTATTAGAGTGAAACTTCTAGTAAGAGATCCACGGGGTGGTTCTGCCTTGAGCCCTAAGGGAGGTTCTAAATTTGATCCTACGAGGAAGTCCGGACAAACTAAAGTTCCTAGGGATTGTGGTTGGGTAGCGAAAGTCAAGGGCGCTGATGCCCACTGAGACATTTGGGTTATGTTGTGACGATAGTGTAACTCGATGTCACTGCGATCTACTGCACACCATAGCGGAAGTCGAGGGGGCAGCGATTACCTACGATCTACGTTTGATTTCGCTGAGAGAGCAATGTAACATCGTTAGTGTAACGATCCAGAATTTTAATTTATTTTAAATTGATAATTAAATTTATTTTTGGATAAAAATGGTGAAATTAATTCGTAAACTGATTTGAAGTTTTCCCAATTCAAATAAAATATGTTAAAAAGTCAATACATTAGTAAATTTAAATATTTGATAGTTAAGTTTTAAAATAAAAGTGAAAATAAAAAAATAAGCACGTGTGTTAAAAATAGGAACTATATACTTAAGCTAAAAGAATTCATAGCAAAAATAATAACAACTTTATATCTATATATATGCATACAACAAGACAACCAAAAATATAGTTAAGTAAGAAACAAAAGCGAATGTAAATTTCTATGAAGCTTACTAAAAAAAGATAATGAAACAAAATAAAATATCCATAAAACAAATGACATAAGTTGTAAATAAAATAAGAAAACAAAAGTACTTACTAATATCTTCTCCACCAAAACAAAGCTGCAGCCACCAAGTTTAATAAATGCAGCATCATTTCAATAAAAAGACTAAAACAAAACAAATATGTATAAGTATGTACACTTGAAAACAAAACTAGAAATATCTTCTATGTACACTAGAAATAAAAGACAGCAAATACATGTAAGGCAAGAACAGGGTTAAAGGAAGAAGACAAATGACAATTAATGCCATATCTCTAGCCCATGACTAGAATCATACCAGCCGAAAAGAAAAAATATATATGATAAGCATAAGCTTATAAAATAAGACAATGGCAATAAATTTTAGCACACAATATCATCTTATCAGCCACTTAATTAATCAGGCTAGTCAACTAAGAACAGAGAAAATCTCTGAAAGAAATTTGACAAAAAACAATTTTAGTACAAAGTATGTCACCCTGTGTACAAATAGAAACAATCACCTGTAAAATTCATTTCCTATATGTCAATATCAATTTTGATTCCATTTCCTTCATAACAACATAGTAAAGCCAGAAAAAAAAAACCGAAGTATTATCAACTAAACTGTAATACAAATCCATTCAACCTGAAAGTCAAGAAGCAGAGCAATTCCCGGTTTTCAAACAGCAAAGCCTGTTCAACATCATCAAACTCTGTTCTTCTATTTCTCTAGAAACTAAGGTGGGTAAACAAAAGTTATAGTCTTAAGTTTATTTATGTGTTTGATGTATTGATAATGTTATGATGGCCTATGTATTTGGTTTGCAATTTTTCCTGTTAAACTTGAATCTGTAGATTTAGTGTAGTTACAGAGTCAAGTACCACTCAAAATACAAGATATTCTCACTTGATCATTTATAGGCTTATGTTTTTAAACCAAAACATGTTGTTTGAATATAGAATCAAGATTTTTAAACTTTTGCAAGCTTGTCAATGGAGTATACTCACTGTAAAGTGTTTACAGGGAAACCATTTAATTTGTGTTAAATTTAAGTATGCTAAATTACTGATTCAAATACCTAGCAAGAATCTATATACAAAGTTAGGATTTTTAAATTGAAAACGATGATTTTTAGTTCATTATTTATGGTGCAATTTAAATATGAATGGAAATTGCATTTCTGTCAATATTGGTTGATTCAATTAATTTAAATTGTTGAAATTTCGTATGATGCAAGCTTGAAGATATATTAACCTAGGAAAAATGCTAAACAAATTTTCCAATGCATGGATTTTGGGGTTGAATCAAATATAGGGTTTGGGTTCCAGTTTTTTCGTGCTCTGTAAAAAAATTATTTTTGTTACCGTGACTCGATCGAGTGGATCACAATTCTTGGAGGGGGTAGGGGAGGTTTTGGTCGAGGTATGAACGGGGTTTCATCACCTCAGGTGGTCGACGTTAGTGGGTTGATGCGTTTACTTAGGGTGTTCGCATACAGCTGGTTCGAGCTTCAGCCTTTTTTTTCGATCCCATGATTTTCGCGACGAACTGGAGTGGGTTTTTAAGTGTGAGGCATTTACATGACTTATTGGAAAAGGCGTTAGCCACCGGAGAAGAGGCGAACCACCGTGCACGTGCACGGTGGCGTTAGGTGTATGCAGATTCATGTTTGGTCATCTCGAGTATTTCTCTCGAGACTGTGGAGTTTGCTTGCGTGATGGCCCTGATGCGTGAGATGTTTCGTGTTATACTGCTAGTTGTATTTTATCTTAAATAAAGAGTGGAAGAAAGGATAAAGAGAGGAAGAAGGTAGGGGAGAAACTCGGGGGAAACGAGGAAGAACCACATGCTTTTCTCGGGTAAACTATGTATGTGTCTCGGGTCCAGTGGCTGATGAAGTTGCTTTAAATACTTTAAGTATTGTGATTAACAAAGTTAATATTTGATTTAAATTTATCAAGAATGTTTTCAAACGTAAGATGGTTAATTTAAATTGGACGTTAATTAAGAATGTAATTAATTTTGTAATTATAATTAAATAAGTAGTTAAGGTTTAAAATTTGTAATTAAACATTTATTATAATAATCTTGTGTAAATCAATTTGTAATTAATTATTTAATTAACCATTTAAAGTTGATTAATTAACTAATAAATGGTAGTAGTTAACTAATTAAATAATTAATTAAGAATTAAATGACTAATTAATTGGTAATTGAGTTACTTAATAATTAAAGGTTAATCAAAGATTAATTTAAAGATTGATTATGGTAAATTAATTAATGATTAAAAGGTTAATCAATTTGAAATTAAGGGGTAATTGATTTTGTAATTAACTCAAAGTTAATCTATTTATGTGATTTATTAATTAACGTAATTAATTTGGGAAAAATTAATTCGTTAAAGGTTAATTAATGATTAAAGGATAATTAATTCAAATGGTTTGTAATTAATTTATAAATAATCAGCCAGGATTAGTGTTATTCATAAGTAGTTAAATCTGATTTAAATTAATCAGATAATTAAATTAATCCTACTTATGGATGTTTAGATTTTATTGGATGGTGAATTGTTTGATATTTTCTGATATGTGATGCTTTGTGTTACATCCTGATTTATGTTGTGATCTGTAACGTAATTAATTATCTGTGATGTAATTTATTATCTGTGATATACATATCTGTGTTATGTTAATGAACGATAAGCGTTGTCGTTTATACCGCTTATCAACTATATTTCTGTATCTTGATCTATGATGATTAAATGCTGTTGCACTATCGTGTTAAATCCCTGGACCACACTTATACACACACCAATATGGATTTCAAGAGGAAATCGATTATGTCACAGATATTTGAAGTAATTTTTAAATAGACAATTTGAATTCAAATGTTTTGAAAATGAGATTGGGTTTAAAGTGAAAAGCTTTTGAAATGGAATTTCAAAGATAAAATTTATTTTCGAATAACTTGATTAAGTTGAAATTTAAATAATTTGATTTAAATTTGAATTCAATATTTGAAATTGAATTTTGTGATTTGGAACCTAGGGTTTAAAAAGGATGTTCAACTTATTTATGAGCTTATATGAATCAAACCAATTTAAAGACATTAATTTGGGAATTTGAATTTAATTCAAGGGCTTTAACTCGAGCAAACATAATTGGATTTTTTTTCTGAAACGAAAACTGTTTGTTTTCAAATAATAAAAACTTTCATATAAGAAGTGAACTTCCAGTTTATGTTAAAAAGATTTCTAAGTTAAAATGAAAATGATTTCCAAGTTATGAAATGATTTGAAAGCTATAAGTTAAATCTTTGATTTAAAGATTTAAATGAATTAATCCAATTGAAATGGAAATTATTTTAAAACCTGTAAATGGATCTTTGTGAACTGGGTGAACTTTGTGAAATAAATCTTTTTGTTTAAAAGATTTGAAATGGTAATTTGTTTACTCATTTAAAGGAAAGGTTTTTGGGTAATAAGTTGTGACTTAATTGAAATCCCAATATCCATATGTTTTTAAAATATTGCGTTCATTATTCGGATTAGCCGGGAGAGGACCTTTGTGTCGTATAACCCATTCCGAATATGTGATTCGACGTTATGGATAGCATTTGAAGACCGGCGGTGAAGACCGGGTATTTGTAAGAACGATAGGATAACCCATCGATTGTCTCTGCACTGGCTGATCCCCGGTATAGAGATTCTGTGACGCCCCACTCCGAGAGCCTCGTTAACAAAGAGTATTACATAGATAATACTGTCGGCTAACGCGGACAATAGAGTATAATGGAAGCGACCATGTGCAATCTTACCTTAACTATTCACTAAATATGTCGAAAAGTAGAAACACATTAAAATTCGACCTATTCAATAAATATTTAAAGCAAAACTACAATGGCTATAGGATCTATCAGAAGAAAATATAACAACTCAAATGTAATATACATCACAGAACAGTCAATCATAATATACACATACACCGATACACAACAGAGTATACAAAATAATACATGTCAGGTGGTACAGGAGACCACAATATACAGACAAGACGAAAGAGTATAAATCAAAGTTACAACAGATAAGGACTACAAAAGATGCTATAACAAAAAGAAGCTAGCGAATAGTCCATGCGGAAGCAAAATAGGCTAAGTCCAAAAGCACCTAACCTGAAACATCTCGGTCTGACCCGAGTATAAAATACACGGATCAGTCTAGATAACAAATCAGTTAGATTAACTGAACAATAATAAACCTACAAGGTCATACAGTATAACAAATATCTCTAGGGAAGATAACACAATCATCAACAAGAGATGAATCATATAGAACAAGCCTCATATCATCGGCAACATATAGAAACAAAGGATACAAATATCCCAAAACAAGCCAAAAGGCAAATAACAAATACCCATAAGGTATACAAGTTCCACAAGGTAATCGCTATACTCCATGCGGCTCACAAAGACCAACACCGAAGGGCGATACCAAGGGAATATACATATCAATGAAACATCATAAAATTTGCTCGAGCTCAGTACTGTACAAAAAAGGATCCATGAGCCCAAAGACTCCAAACCCAAGTATCACCCATGCGGCACATAAGGCCAACATCAGAGCGAAACTATATAGGGCAACAAACCCGAAGGCAAACACCCGAAGGCAACATACCCGAAGGCAACAAACCTAGGGAGACAGTCCGAAGACACTATCCCAGAGGCAACAAACTGTAGTGGTGAAGGTCGAAGACCCAGTACTGGACACCACTAACTGGTGGAATGCGTCACAACTCTCGAAAAGGAATCCGAAAAGTGTTAACGTATGTCCCATAACCACTCGTTCGCACTAAACAGTTTACCATCCGTCAGTCCCTTTCATACTCAAAGCAGTACAAAGTTTACCTCATATCATCGATAAACCAAACCCGAAGGTCAAAACAATCAATCGAATAGGTCAAGGATTAATCGGAAAGATAAACGCACAGATTCATGGTCCGTGTTTTGCCCAACCATTTAATCACCCTTCCACTTCGCTCGAAGTGCGAAAGTGTGTGTGTTTTAAATAGAATTTATAAATTAGAGAAACGAACTTTTAAATGCGATTCGAGAGATTATTTCATAAAAACCCGTGGATTAAAATTAAAAGGAACCATCAAAGTCAAAACAATTGATAATCATACATAGGATCATCATGAATCAATTCAAATTGAAAATTCAATCCCAAAAGGCAAAGTGGGCTGAAACAGCAGGTTCAGTCGACTGAACAGAGTTTTTCAGTCGACTGACCCTGTACCTGGAAATTTTCTAGGTTCAGGAAACTTTCTGTTTCCAGGTTCAGTCGACTGTGCAGAGTTTTTCAGTCGACTGAATCATGCCTGGAAACTCTCGGGTTTCAGTTTCAGTCTACTGAACAGAGTTTTCAGTCGACTGAATCATGCCTGGGCTGTTTTTCAGCCTTATTCAAATGAAGAGCAAACTCTCCCAAAATGCAATCGGATGAACATTGGCTCTAAGGGCTTTAGCCAATCGACAACCCGGCCCTATATGTTCCTCGATGCATCACCAAAACATGATTAAAACATCAAAGTTAGGATTTCAAAGATTTGAACCCAAAACACTAAAAATTGGAATATTCTCCAATTCAACCCAAACCAATTGCAAGTGCATATGAACAAGGTGTTAGGAATTCATACATAACATCAATGAAATCAAGAGAAGTAGATGTGAGTTCAAACTCACCTTTTTACACAAAACAAAGAAGATGAAGAAGCACAATTGCAAGGAATCAACCAACTACACTCCACTTCAACACTACAAGCTTCAATCTAGAATCAAAGAAAGTATTTCCTAAGTTAGGGTTAGGAAAATTACAGAAATTGAAGAGGAGAAGAGATGGAGAAGATGGAGATGAACTTACCAATGGATTCTCTTTGATTTTTGGAGCAAGAATCAAGCTACAAAGGAGAAACTAGGGCTTGCTAATTTCTATTTCTCTTTCCTTTCCCCCATTTCAGTTTTTAGTTTGAGAAAGAAATGAAATGAAGATGAAATGAAGAGAAGGGTTGAGCTAGGGGGTTAAGTGGGCTAGTGGGCTGAACCCAATCCCAAACCCAATAGGAAAAGTAGCCAAAATTTCACAAACTCCAAACATATCAAAGATTATACTCAAAAAGATCGCAAACGCCATTTTGGGACCAATGGAGGTGGTTTCGAGTTCCAATTCGGCCATTTGCAGAAAGTAACATTTCGGACCCCAAAATCCGAATAACGACGCTATATTTAAATCAAACATTTAAATGTAAAATCGTTAAATATGCGGGTTGTTACAGATTCCCTAAGTGATGGAAAGTTCGATCGGGATTGTGAATACCCGGATTGCAAGGGCTTCTTTTGAAGTGCCTTCGGTTCTGTTCGAACCCGGAACAGACTTGTATGGTTGTATGTCTGACACTACACTTTGAGATATAAAGCAGATTTCTTTCAAATACATATCTGTTGGTGGCGGAGGATTTATTCTCTTAGCTTAACACCCTTCTCTGAGACATACGAGCTCAGAGGTTATGTAATTGAAGGTTATCAGCGATATACTCCCAATTTGGTAGTGTGGCATGCTGAGTGCTGCTGTGTGTTGATGATCATTGGTTGATCATTTGTGATCAGAGCATGGCTTTTGTATAAAGCATAGCTTTGTGGACGAGACTGCATCAGGACCTCACACCCCGGAAATGGTCGAAAGAGGAAAGATGCGGCAAGGTTATGAGGGTCGCGCCCTTTAGGGTGTGTCATTCCCTTCTGGTAAAGGGTGGTATTAGGTATGGAGCCCTGATATTTAACCTATGTGGTTGCTCCAATCTCATTTACTGTGTGGTTGTTGCTTAGAGGCGCCTCGGATAAAGGTCCCAAAGGACCGGGGAGTGGCATGCTCGAGTAGTAGTTACCTAGTTACAGAGGTAACCCGGCCTTGTGTTAGCAGAGATCCGGATAGGTTCTCGGGACGTCCCGCCATAAGCGATCCCATGTGGCAGTAGGAGGTTCCTTAGCCTGGCCATTTGTTGGAAATCCATTCATCCAATACGAAACCCTGTACGGTTTTAGTTGTAGAACCTTCCATTCACTTATGGTGGTCACCACTGTTTGGATGGTAGTTATAGTAGGCATAGTTCGAAATGTCTATGCTGGCTAAGATTTACATTCTACTTTCGAAATGTTTTCTGCACTTTGCACTTATAATAATAATATCAAAGAAATTTTCTGCGTATTAAGCATGTTTGACTATCATAAGAAGAAATCTCCTCCAATTCTGCATTTGCATTGTGTGTGTGGCGGGAGGTCTTATGGTAGTTTCATTTTCTAAAAAGCATATCGGATTTTATTTTATAAATCTTGTTTTAGTTAAAAGATAAACTTTTTTTGTTACTCACACTAGTCCCATGACTGATCCGGAGTTTATTGTTCCTTTCCTAAACTCTGGATGCTCACTATTTTCCACACGAGCAGTCTGAAGTTGGGTTTTTCAGATAGTTAGGTTCAGTGGATTATCTGGAACTAGTTCAGTCTTTGTATATGACTGACCTTGCTTAGCTTGGTGCATCGTTATTGGGGGTTCGAGCTATTTCTGGATTGGTTCTTGGAGATGGAGTTGTGTTTTGGAGTTCTTCCTTGAAGACTATCTTGAGTTATTTGTTGCGTTGCTAGTGTTATTATTTTCTTTCCGCTGCTATTTTATTGTATCATATCTCTGATGTATATCGATATCTATTGTATCATCTGTTGTATCAGGATGTTGTATCAGATGTTGTATATTGATGTTCATTCTTTTCTTCCGCTATGTTATTTACTTAATTGTGTTATAAGCTCCGGCGAACCAGATTCGACGTTTGGATCTGCGGCATTTGAATATAGGTGATATATTCGGTGCCAATTTTTGAAGGTCGAGTCAGGATCGTTACATTTGGTATCAGAGCTAAGGTTGAGCTTTAGCTCAGGAGTAGAACACGTTAAGTAGCTCATTAGAGATAGGGTGAAGTATCCCTAGAATGAGTAATCCTTTAAGATATCCGTTTGAATGACTCAATAAATTCTCTTACTATCCACCGTTAGCATGTATGAGTGCAAGAAGAGAACAAGATAGGGGACAGGGAAGTACCACTATAAACGGTCAATACCCTGCAACAGTGGAAACAATCTTTCTCTATCAATTTCTTTTAATTCGTCTTTCCAAATTCTTTTGATTTCTTCGTGACAGCTCCATAAAGAAGTTTCAGTGTGATGGCCCTACGAATCGTTGTAGGAAATCCTTACTTCGTATCTTCATCGGTTTCTTATCAGTTTTTGATTTAAACCTTAATGAATATGAATTGGAAATTTGAATAAATTGGAAATTTTGAATAAATTGGAAATTTCCAAATAAGTTAAATTGATTAATAGAATATGAAGCTAAATTTGAATTGTATCGATCAAACGATATCATTTAAACCGAATTTGAAATTCTATTGCAATTTCTTGTGTATATCAAAGTCCGAAGAGGGACAAATTGGTACATACTTTAGGGTATTCCGACTTGAATTTGGAATCCATATCTGATGTTTGGAAATTGTGGGAGATTAAATCCATTTATCTATTGTTTGGGTCTCGATATATTTTACGGACGGTTAGTTATCACTTCGAACTAATCAATGCCTTGCATATTTCATAGAATTTAATGACCCGAGTATCCTGTGTAGTATTGCATGAGCTCGTTCTCATATTATTGATATTATGATTTGGTGAGCCAAATACAGGATAGATATCCATTTTGACCTGGAAAGCTACGTCTCTGTCTTTGTGTATGTATCTTTGTTGTTTTCATGCCTGAAAATTTCGGGGACGAATTTTTTTTAAGGGGGGAAGTCTGTAACGATCCAGAATTTTAATTTATTTTAAATTGATAATTAAATTTATTTTTGGATAAAAATGGTGAAATTAAGTCGTAAACTGATTTGAAGTTTTCCCAATTCAAATAAAATATGTTAAAAAGTCAATACATTAGTAAATTTAAATATTTGATAGTTAAGTTTTAAAATAAAAGTGAAAATAAAAAAATAAGCACGTGTGTTAAAAATAGGAACTAAATACTTAAGCTAAAAGAATTCATAGCAAAAATAATAACAACTTTATATCTATATATATGCATACAACAAGACAACCAAAAATATAGTTAAGTAAGAAACAAAAGCGAATGTAAATTTCTATGAAGCTTACTAAAAAAAGATAATGAAACAAAAGAAAATATCCATAAACAAATGACATAAGTTGTAAATAAAATAAGAAAACAAAAGTACTTACTAATATCTTCTCCACCAAAACAAAGCTGCAGCCACCAAGTCTAATAAATGCAGCATCATTTCAATAAAAAGACTAAAACAAAACAAATATATATAAGTATGTACACTTGAAAACAAAACTAGAAATATCTTCTATGTACACTGGAAATAAAAGACAGCAAATACATGCAAGGCATGAACAGGGTTAAAGGAAGAAGACAAATGACAATTAATGCCATATCTCTAGCCCATGACCAGAATCATACCAGCCGAAAAGAAAAAATATATATGATAAGCATAAGCTTATAAAATAAGACAATGGCAATTAATGTTAGCACACAACATCATCTTATCAGCCACTTAATTAATCAGGCTAGTCAACTAAGAACAGAGACTCTGAAAGAAATTTGACAAAAAACAATTTTAGTACAAAGTATGTCACCCTGTGTACAAATAGAAACAATCACCTGTAAAATTCATTTCCTATATGTCAATATCAATTTTGATTCCATTTCCTTCATAACAACATAGTAAAGCCAGAAAAAAAAACCGAAGTATTATCAACTAAACTGTAATACAAATCCATTCAACCTGAAAGTCAAGAAGCAGAGCAATTCCCGGTTTTCAAACAGCAAAGCCTGTTCAACATCATCAAACTCTGTTCTTCTATTTCTCTAGAAACTAAGGTGGGTAAACAAAAGTTATAGTCTTAAGTTTATTTATGTGTTTGATGTATTGATAATGTTATGATGGCCTATGTATTTGGTTTGCAATTTTTCCTGTTAAACTTGAATCTGTAGATTTAGTGTAGTTACAGAGTCAAGTACCACTCAAAATACAAGATATTCTCACTTGATCATTTATAGGCTTATGTTTTTAAACCAAAACATATTGTTTGAATATAGCATCAAGATTTTTAAACTTTTGCAAGCTTGTCAATGGAGTATTCTCACTGTAAAGTGTTTTACAGGGAAACCATTTAATTTGTGTTAAATTCAAGTATGCTAAATTACTGATTCAAATACCAAGCAAGAATCTATATACAAAGTTAGGATTTTTAAATTGAAAACGATGATTTCTAGTTCATTATTTATGGTGCAATTTGAATATGAATGGAAATTGCATTTCTGTCAATATTGATTGATTCAATTAATTTAAATTGTTGAAATTTCGTATGATGCAAGCTTGAAGATATATTAACCTAGGAAAAATGCTAAACAATTTTTCCAATGCATGGATTTTGGGGTTGAATCAAATATAGGGTTTGGGTTCCATTTTTTTCGTGCTCTGTAAAAAAATTATTTTTGTTGCCGTGACTCGATCGACAGGATCGCGATTCTTGGAGGGGGTAGGGGAAGTTTTGGTCGAGGTATGAACGGGGTTTCATCACCTCAGGTGGTCGACGTTAGTGGGTTGATGCGTTTACTTAGGGTGTTCGTATACAGCTGGTTCGAGCTTCAGCCTTTTTTTTCGATCCCATGATTTTCGCGACGAACTGGAGTGGGTTTTCGAGTGTGAGGCATTTAAATGACTTGTTGGAAGAGGCGTTAGCCACCAGAGGAGAGGCGAACCACCGTGCACGTGCACGGTGGTGTTAGGTGTATGCAGATTCATGTTTGGTCATCTCGAGTATTTCTCTCGAGACTGTGGAGTTTGCTTGCGTAATGGCTCTGATGCGTGAGATGTTTCGCGTGATAATGCTAGTTGTATTTTATCTTAAATAAAGAGTGGAAGAAAGGATAAAGAGAGGAAGAAGGTAGGGGAGAAACTCGGGGGAAACGAGGAAGAACCACATGCTTTTCTCGGGTAACCTATGTATGTGTCTCGGGTCCAGTGGCTGATGAAGTTGCTTTAAATACTTTAAGTATTGTGATTAACAAAGTTAATATTTGATTTAAATTTATCAAGAATGTTTTCAAACGTAAGATGGTTAATTTAAATTGGACGTTAATTAAGAATGTAATTAATTTTGTAATTATAATTAAATAAATAGTTAAGGTTTAAAATTTGTAATTAAAGATTTATTATAATAATCTTGTGTAAATCAATTTGTAATTAATTATTTAATTAACCATTTAAATTTAATTAGTTAACTAATAAATGGTAGTGGTTAACTAATTAAATAATTAATTAAGAATTAAATGACTAATTAATTGGTAATTGAGAATTACTTAATAATTAAAGGTTAATCAAAGATTAATTTAAAGATTGATTATGGTAAATTAATTAATGATTAAACGGTTAATCAATTTGAAATTAAGCGGTAATTGATTTTGTAATTAACTCAAAGTTAATCTATTTATGTGATTTATTAATTAACGTGATTAATTTGGGAAAAATTAATTCGTTAAAGGTTAATTAATGATTAAAGGATAATTAGTTCGAATGGTTTGTAATTAATTTATAAATAATCAGCCAGGATTAGTGTTATTCATAAGTAGTTAAATCTGATTTAAATTAATCAGATAATTAAATTAATCCTACTTATGGATGTTTAGATTTTATTGGATGGTGAATTGTTTGATATTTTCTGATATGTGATGCTTTGTGTTACATCCTGATTTATGTTGTGATCTGTAACGTAATTAATTATCTGTGCTGTAATTTATTATCTGTGATATACATATCTGTGTTATGTGAATGAACGATAAGCGTTGTCATTTATACCGCTTATCAACTATATTTCTGTATCTTGATCTATGATGATTGAATGCTGTTGCACTATCGTGTTTAATCCCTGGACCACACTTATACACACACCAATGTGGATTTCACGAGGAAATCGATTATGTCACAGATTTTTGAAGTAATTTTTAAATAGACAATTTGAATTCAAATGTTTTGAAAATGAGATTGGGTTTAAAGTGAAAAGATTTTGAAATGGAATTTCAAAGATAAAATTTATTTTCGAATAACTTGATTAAGTTGAAATTTAAATAATTTGATTTAAATTTGAATTCAATATTTGAAATTGAATTTTGTGATTTGGAAACTAGAGTTTAAAAAGGCTGTTCAGCTTATTTATGAGTTTATATGTATCAAACCAATTTAAAGACATTAATTTGGGAATTTGAATTTAATTCAAGGGCTTTAACTCGAGCAAACATAATTGGATTTTTTTTCTGAAACGAAAACTGTTTGTTTTCAAATAATAAAAACTTTCATATAAGAAGTGAACTTCCAATTTATGTTAAAAAGATTTCTAGGTTAAAATGAAAATGATTTCCAAGTTATGAAACGATTTGAAAGCTATAAGTTAAATCTTTGATTTAAAGATTTAAATGAATTAATCTTATTGAAATGGAAATTATTTTAAAACCCGTAAATGGATCTTTGTGAACTGGGTGAACATTGTGAAATAAATCTTTCTGTTTAAAAGATTTGAAATGGTAATTTGTTTACTCATTTAAAGAAAAGGTTTTTGGGTAATAAGTTGTGACTTAATTGAAATCCCAATATCCATATGTTTTAAAATATTTCGTTCATTATTCGGATTAGCCGGAAGAGGACCTTTGTGTCGTATAACCCATTCTGAATATGTGATTCGATGTTATGGATAGCATTTGAAGACCGGCGGTGAAGACTGGGTATTTGTAAGAACGATAGGATAACCCATCGATTGTCTCTGCACTGGCTGATCCCCGGTATAGAGATTCCCTAAGTGATGGGAAGTTCGATCGGGATTGTGAATACCCGGATTGCAAGGGCTTCTTTTGAAGTGCCTTCGGTCCTGTTCGAACCCGGAACAGACTTGTATGGTTGTATGTCTGACACTACACTTTGAGATACAAAGCATATTTCTTTCAAATACATATCTGTTGGTGGCGGAGGATTTATTCTCTTAGCTTAACACCCTTCTCTGAGACGTACGAGCTCAGAGCTTATGTAATTGAAGGTTATCAGTGATATACTCCCAATTTGGTAGTGTGGCATGCTGAGTGCTGCTGTGTGTTGATGATCATTGGTTGATCATTTGTGATCAGAGCATGGCTTTTGTATAAAGCGTAGCTTTGTGGACGAGACTGCATCAGGACCTTACAACCCGGAAATGGTCGAAAGAGGTAAGATGCGGCAAGGTTTTGAGGGTCGCGCCCTTTAGGGTGTGTCATTCCCTTCTGGTAAAGGGTGGTATTAGGTATGGAGCCCTGATATTTAACCTATGTGGTTGCTCCAATCTCATTTACTATGTGGTTGTTGCTTAGAGGCGCCTCGGATAAAGGTCCCAAAGGACCGGGGAGTGGCATGCTCGAGTAGCAGTTACCTAGTTACCTAGGTAACCCGGCTTTGTGTTGGCAGAGATCCGGATAGGTTCTCGGGACGTCCCGCCAGAGGCGATCCCATATGGCAGTAGGAAGTTCCGTAGCCTGACCATTTGTTGGAAAACCATTCATCCAATACGAAACCCTGTACGGTTTTAGTTGTGGAACCTTCCATTCACTTATGGTGGTCACCACTGTTTGGATGGTAGCTATAGTAGGCATAGTTCGAAATGTCTATGCTGGCTAAGATTTATATTCTACTTTCGAAATGTTTTCTACACTTTGCACTTATAATAATAATATCAAAGAAATTTTCTACGTATTAAGCATGTTTGACTATCATAAGAAGAAATCTCCTCCAATTCTGCGTTTGCATTGTGTGTGTGACGGGAGGTCTTATGGTAGTTTCATTTTCTAAAAAGCATATCGGATTTTCTTTTATAAATCTTGTTCTAGTTAAAAGATAAACTATTTTTGTTACTCACACCAGTCCTATGACTGATTCGGAGTTTATTGTTCCTTTCCTAAGCTCTGGATGCTCACTATTTTCCACACGAGCAGTCTGAAGTTGGGTTTTTCAGATAGTTAGGTTCAGTGGATTATCTGGAACTAGTTCAGTCTTTGGATATGACTGACCTTGCTTAGCTTGGTGCATCGTTATTGGGGGTTCGAGCTATTTCTGGATTGGTTCTTGGAGATGGAGTTGCAGTTTTGGAGTTCTTCCTTGAAGACTATCTTGAGTTATTTGTTCCGCTGCTAGTGTTATCTATTTTCTTTCCGCTGCTATTTTATTGTATCATATCTCTAATATATATCGATATCTGTTGTATCATCTGTTGTATCAGGATGTCGTATCAGATGTTGTATATTGATGTTCATTCTTTTCTTCCGCTATGTTATTTACTTAATTGTGTTATAAGCTCCGGCGAACCAGATTCGACGTTTGGATCTGCGGCATTTGAATATAGGTGATATATTCGGTGCCGATTTTCGAAGGTCGAGTCAGGATCGTTACAGTTAGACTGCGATCTATGAAGACATAGCGAAAGTCGTGTGGTAGTGAGTTCCTACAGGCTACATTGGGACTTGACTGATGTAGTCTGCGATTTATGTGGTCTGTGTGGAGGAGTTTCATTTGGCAGCGAAATTCGAGGGCACTGATGCCTACAGTTACAAGGTTTTTGCCGTGATGGCAACGTAACCATAGGTGTCGCTGCGATTCGTGGCGGGTTCCATGGTGTAATCGAGGGGCGAAGAGGCTTACAGTTTTCTATGGTTTTGCCGGGACAACAACGTAACCATCGGGTTAACTGCGACCATGGATGTAATGACCGAATTTTTCAACTTTCAAAAGTCGACATCAATATGTCCACTCTATCAAATGCCAAACAATCAAATGCCGAAAAACCAAACAGTTAGGGTTAAAGAAGAAGAAGATAGAAGAAGATATGGAAACAATATCAGAATTCCACGTTTCACAGTAGAACAATACATAATAGATAAATGAATATCTTTAAACAAAAGAACTATATCAGTTTATACATTAAATCATCAGTGTATTATAACAACAAAACAGCGGAATAATAATATAACATATGTGATACGATTCGCCATCCAGCTTAAAATCCTGATCTCCACAGCATACTTTCCTGACTTCGCTCCAGAACAATTGATAACCTGACTCTAGGCTGCCCATGTGAAAAATTATGAGCACCCAGAGTTTAGAAAGAGAACAATAAACTCAAGGTTAGTCATGGGACTGGTGTGACATCTTAAAAAACAGTTATTTGCACAAAAGAAAGGGAAAGAAATCCGCTATGCTTTTAGAAAATGAAACTACCATAGGCCTCCTGCCACACACACAATGCAATCGCACAGTTGGAGGAGATTTCTCCTTATGATAGTCAAAAATGATTGATATGCAAAATCTTTTTTTTAATATTATTATTAGTGCATAGTGTGGAAACATTTCGAAAGTAAAATATTAATTTTAGCCAGCATACCACCATTATGGTATACCTACTATAGCTACCATTTAAATGGCAGGTCACCACCATTGATAAATGACAGGTTATACAACTAAAACCGTACATGGCTCATATTGCTTTGTTTGGATTTCCAAAAAATGGTCAGGCCAAGGAATTTTCATCATCGAATGTGAATGCCTCTGGAGGGATGCCCCAAGAACCTAACTAGATCTCTGCCAACACAAGGCTGGGTTACCTCTAAAACTAGGTAACTAACTGTCATGACTACGCCACCCCCCGGTCTAGGCCGACCTTTATCCGAGATGCCTTAACAACCAACAACCACATAAGTAAATAATTTGGGCTCCATACCAGAATACCACTTTTTATCTACACAAGTTAAATATCTGGACTCCATACCACATACCACTTTTTATCCAGAAGGAAATGTACATACCCTGAGGGGAACGACCCCTATAACCTTGCTGCATCCTTCCTGTTTCGAACATTTTCGGCGTGTGAGATCCGACGAAGTCTTGTCCACAGAGCTATGCTCTTCACAAAAGCCATGCTTCGATCAACAAATGATCCACACTTAGCATGCCACATTACCAAATTAGGAATATATCACTAGTAACCATCAACTACATAACCTCTGAGCTCCTACGTCTTAGAGAAGGGTGTTAAGCTAAGAGAATAAATTCTCCGCCACCAATAGAAATGTATTTGATAGAAACTAGCTTTATATCTCAAAGTGTAATGTCAGACATACATCCATACAAGTCCGTTTCGGGTTCGAACAGAACCGAAGGCACTTCCTCCAATTAAGGAAAGAAGCCCTTGCAAATTTGGATATTCACTAATCACGACCGGACTCCCCATCACAAAAGGTGATATAAATCTCTATACCGGAGCAACTCGGTGCAGAGACATTCGACAGGTAATCCTTTCGTTTTCGAAAATACTCGGTCTTCAACCACCATCTTCAGATGCAATCCCATTTTATCATATCATTAATCGGAATGGGTTTTATGACACAAAGTCCTCTCCCAGCTTAACTGAATAATGTGCGCTTATTTTGAAAACAATCAAGTACCGTTACAAAGGCCAATATTGATAGTCGGTTATTTAACGATCAAACAACATTCACAATAACAATCAAGCCTTAATAATTTCACAAATTTTTTGTACTGATAATCGGTTATTTAAATATCAAACAATATTCATAACAACCATCAAAATAATTTCCCCAAATTATTTATTTTCAAAATATCTTCGCAAGATATATTTTCACACTACAACCCTTTGAAAAAAAAAATCAAATCACTTTCCTTTTGCGGAATAAATTTCCAAAATTATTTATTTCCACTGAAAATTTACCCAAGTCCGAATATTTCAAAATAATTTAAATCACTTATCTAAAAATATGTACTTCGAAACATTTAAAATATAAACTATTTTAAAAAATTTATTTTAAAATATTTGTTATGAATTTTTATACCAATATCTCATATAAACTCAAGTTCAAACTAATTTTAAAAATAAAATTATTTGATAGAGTATAATTATATAAATAACCATTTTCTAAATCAAATATCAATTAATTCTTTAAATAATCACTTCTATAATTAACTAAATAAATCATTACTTCAAAGATTTAAAAACAACTTAAGAAAATAATTTCTCCAAAGCATCCTTTTTAAAACCATCCTCAAAACTTTCAATTTGTATTTATAAGCTACTTTGAAAACATACTTGGCCTTCCAGGGAAAATACACTTTCCATTTCCAAATAATCCATTTAAATCAATTAATAAATCCTTCTTGATTTATCTCAAATTTACATTCCAAATTCGTAAATTTTTCTTCCCACAATTTTTAAAAATAAACCAATATTTATTTTTAAAACAAATTTCCCTTTCCTTTGTAAATACCCGTAATGAATTTAAATTTCCAAATGTCCACTAATATACGATTTTCAAATCGTTTTCCCAAATTCACTTTCAAACACTAAATCAAATTCCAAGTTGATTTCCAAATTTACTTTCAAACTCCAAATCAAATTCCAAGTTGATTTCCAAATTTACTTTCAAACACAAAATTAATTTCCGAATTGATTTTCAAAATTTATTCCATTTAAAAATTACTCCTTTATTTATCCAAATTTATTCCAAAACTATTAATCCAATATTCACACCTTTATCTAATTTTTTTTTAAAAATCTGAATTTTCAAATAAATTCTTCAACTTTTAAACAATACTAATCAAAGTTCATTTATTTCCATTTATGAAAAATCTTTTTCCCATTTATTTGATAGGTTTCCAAAAATCAATCTTCACCCTTTTGAAATTCCTTCTTTAAATTTATCCAATTCTTTAAAATGAATTTACTTAAATTTTTTAGCTTTAATTCCCAAAATACAATTTTATATTTCTGGTATCCTATGATACCAAAAATATATTCAGCCAAACCATAGCCTTTAATAGATTTCAATCACCAATATAATCATTCACAGATTATCAATAATCACATCACAACATATAAAAATAAATTCAACTATATGAGGAATCCAGTTGGATTCCTCCAACCCGTTTCCCTGTATCCACATATATTACAACAATTAAATACCAATTCCACTTCGAGGTGGAATATCGCGGTATATGGGATTATATTATATCATTCGCTATTATGCGGCGCATAGGATCGCATCCGCTATATAATGCAGGAAATCAATCATTCCAATATATATATATATATATATATATATATATATATATATATAAACACACTCTATCACATCCAAACAAACAATCAATATTTTAAATTCAAACTATTACGATTGAGTGAGAAGATCTCACCTTTGACTACGCATGCAACCCATTTTCCTTTCCACCTTGTTTTCACAAATTTTTCACCTTGTATAAATATTTATACAATTTATTAATATTCGAAATAATTGAATAATCAATTTCCATTAAATAAATTTTATATTATCTAATAATTCAAATTTCAAATTAATTTTCTTTTAATAAAATATTTTTAGTAGCTAAAATAATTAAATTAAAAATTGGCATGTGTATATATATCATATATTTTTATGCATATATTTATGCATATATTCAATTTGAAAAATATAAACTGTAAATTTATACCTTATTGCCTAAACCACGTGCTCGAGTACGAGCCTCCGACCATCTCACGGCTTCCCCCTTCATATCTAGAAGCTTCTTCACAAAGCGCATGCAACAATAAGTCCTTTTCTATGCAAATCCTTGGATGATTTAGATCACACCATTGCCTTGGAGTTCCATGAAGCACAAATCGGACTGTCTCCTGACTAACCAACATTCTCTTCACAACATTTGATATAATTGGTTTATAGTTATATAGGCAACTGAACTATTAAGGCCAATTATCGACATAGTGAATTTCAGAGATGCTTGACAAAAATAATCGCATGTAACTTTCGCCCTCCAACGATTTCGAGCACACCATCGTGACATGGAACACTTGCACCTCCTCTCAACGATCGGGTCCCCAGCTCGATTCGATTCGCGATCTCTTGAAGCTGGACTTGAGAGTAAAATCAAAGCAACCTCAATAACGTTGATCGATGCCATTGAACAGCTTACATGAATCGATTGGAATACTTGAGGTTTCGATTGTTTTGTGTGACGAACGAGGCATAGCCATCCTATTTAATAATCGATCTGCCATTATCTATCTTTTTTTAATTTCTCGCTTCAAATCTCAGTTCGAGAAAGGGGAAAAACACGGCCTTAATTGGTTGGAACTACGATTTCAAATAATGGAAAAAATGAAGAGGGAATTTTAGAAGGAGGCCCGCGATTTATTGAAGACAAATAATTTTTCATTTTTTTGCTTGGCCATTGATTTCAGTCAATTCGATTTCAAGAGAAAACAGTAGCAGCCATTTTTTATAAACGAACGAAGATAAAATTTTCCTTTCTTCGATTTGTATACACGGCTAAAATAAAAAAATTTAAAGGAGGAAGACACGTGTTAAAAACAGATGAACACGTGTTTGAAATTCTTTTCAACGTGTCTTCAAAGGTCTGATATAATATTAAATGCAAAAATATTATATTTTAAATTCAAATTCAAATTCAAATTTTAAATCATCTTGACTCCGCAACTCAAAATCTCAATCTCCAATCAAGGCATGCCGCTAGGCATTTATAATGTTAAACCATATTCCAAACGCGATGGAAAAGGTTTCGAGTCCAAATTCGATCGTATGGAGAAGATAGCTTTTTGAAACCAACTATTAAATTAAATTTCGATATAGATTTCAAGGTGTTTATCTATCGTACGGGCGCACAACAAGTCCAAACACTTCGAAAATTGAAATTCGATAATAATATAATATTACGGATCCAATGGAACTGGTTTCATCGTATTCCGAGACTATGCCTTGAAAGGCTATTTTTAAATATCGATTTAAACGATATAAATTCAAACCTAAACAAACACTTTTAAATTCAACTTGTAAAAGTTCTATTACCTTTAGTATCGCCAATATAATTTTTTTGCAAGCCCTCAAATTATTTTTTAATCAGCTTAAAAATCAAGATTCAATATTTTAACCAAATAAATTTAACAATTTAATTACCAAACAAATAGTGATATTTGAAATTCAAGTTAAACTAACTTCAAAATATTTAAAATCAATTAAATATTTCAATTTCAATTGTTCAAAATTTCCTGGTCGTCACAATGGAGGGGTTGATGATTTCCAGAGCATTCTCCCTAAAAATGTTTTCTATTTTTTTAAAAATATTTTCTATATTTTCACCAATATATTTTCCAAGTATTTTCACTGGGTGTTAAAAACGGGTTTACCAAGTACTTATAGATTTTCAGTCCTACGCCTGATCAACGTATGACCAAATTTCTGTGAGTACAAGGATGGACTTGTTGAGACATCGAGTTATAAATAGTATTTTTTTTATAAAAAATATTTTTTGTAACATTATATAGATTTTGAATTATTTTAAAATTTAAATAAAAGATTTAAGAGTTAAAAATGCTCAAAGAGTAATTTAACTAATAATATACATTTTAATAAAATTCTTGCTTTGTTTCTTTTCGAGGATGAAAAGTTCTAAAGAGGGGAGGAATGTAATAACCTAGATTTTTGAGCATATGTTAATTGGAAATCAATAGGATTTGAATTTAATGTGATAATTCTCAAAAGTTATTTTAAGCTAAAATATATATCTTAAAACACTAAATATATATTTATTACTTAAAAAGTGTAAAAGTTTAAAATTTAAAATAAGATTTAATAAAAGGTTTAAAATACTTTTTTTTAAAATTTATACATGATATAAATATGGTTTCTATATATAAAAATTTAAAACATGAAATTAAAAAATAAGAAATAAGAAATATTGTTTTGACATTTGTAGCTTAGGTATAACATGCAAATACAAGTGGCATATACTTTTTCTTTTAATTTGAAATATAAATAACATGTTAGAGAACTAGGCTGTATACAGATCATATTTTTCTTCCTCTTTGTTTTCTCACTTCTCTAAAACTAAAACTTAAAAGAAGAAGGAAAAAAAATCCAGACAACAACTTCAATTCAAGCTGAGCAAAGCAACCATAGAGATTCAAAGATCAACCTAACATAAATCAAGCTTCAGTTCAATTTAATCTCAACACAAGTAGATTCAAGTTCAAAATCAAGGTTGTTCCCGATCAAAGAAAAACATGTTCTATGTTTTCAAAAATTTTGTGAGTAGACATATTTTAACAAAAATCTTAAATCTGGTTGTATACTTTGATGCATGTGATAAGTATTTGAAGTAATATGGTTGATATGTTTGCAGAGTGACTCAAAGTGTTCTGCATGTATATAACTATGATATATCTGTGTGCACGTCTGTATATAGATGAACATACCTCTTTTTTTGATTTCACTGGCTAAGAATAAGTTCAAAAATCAATTTCTTTTTTTCCAATCTCTTATAGGTTATGATCTTTAAAAGGAATTTGTTTGTATTTACCCGATTTAACATTTAAAAATATTTTTAAAGTATGATTAGCAAGAAATATTACAGGAAGAAGAAAATAACAGTGATAATCAAATATAAGTCAGAAATCCTGATTCGTATTTGAAAATGATGAAATTTGATATATATATATATATATTAATTTTTAAGTTTGGGGTTGTTGAGAATTTACGAGTTGAACGTTTGGGACTTTCGCGATTTTCGACGATCGACAAAGAGTTGAATGTCGTGTCTGTTACTGGAAGAAGTTGGAGTAATAAGGATCGGGGAAAAATGATTGGAGCATTTATCGATCATCGGGGTAGCTTAGAGACGGCGAAGTAGTGTTTGTCGATAGTTTTGGGTCGATGATGTTTCAGAGGATTGTGTGCCGTTGTGGGCGCACCGGAATAGATCAGAGTGAGGGGGATCAAAGCGTGGGTCATCGTCAAAGCTCTAGACGTGATCGCGTGATCTCTAGCGATCAAGGGTGGCGATGCGAGCTGGTTTACGTTGATCGAGTTTGTGTTCCAGTACTTTCGACATGCTCGATTTTGGATTCCAGTGCTATCGATGGAGCTGGGTGGCTTGGATCGTCGGCGACTGGTGGATGGTCGGGGAAGTGTAGGCGCTGTGTACATGTGCGCACGTATCCTCTCGTATCTGATAGTAGCTGTGAAGAAGAGAGCATCGGGGAAGTTAGTGTTTTGCTCGATGTTGAACTCGAGATTTATCGAGAGGAAGTGAAGAAACAGGTTAGCTCGGGGTTTAGCTAGGGGGTTTTGTAGTTTGGCTTGGGTATTATTGTTATGGGCTCTTGAAGTGACCCACTTTTCTTCACCTATATTTTTATGATTTTCTGTTGAGTTTTTTTAAACAAGGGATCACTTCTCTTGATTAATTACCCAAGATCCAGAATTTACTAATATAAAAATATCAGTATCTAAATTAAGTTATATCATTTATATATATGAAGATAAATAAATGTTTCTTTGCCTATTAGAGTGTTAGTGTAGCAAAGAAATTTAATCACACAATATTTTCCATAATTGGAAGGTTTTGCGTCACATAGCTATTTCTACACTTTAACCCTTTTTTTCTTTTTTTGTTGACTCAAGATTTGATTAATACATGCTTCAAGTGTTACCACCTATCATTCTCTTCTTCATATCCCAGATTATTTTATAAACCAGGTTAATTAATTTGTGGATTTATACCCCATGTATTTGATCCTTGGTATTTAAGAATTTATACATAAACATGCACAAACAATTCATGTCAAGCAAAATGCACATATCCTGGTTCATAGAGCATGTAATGATCATGTGAGTAATAGAGAGTTGTAAACTAATTTAAAGGTCAAACACATGAAAACAACACAGAAGAGTAAAGTGCAAACCCAGACCATCATACCAAATGAAGACTCAGCATGTACATGAAGGCAGTGAATACAACTGATTCAAGTGAAAGGCAACTATATGCATGAAGACAACATGATCATGGCAACAAACCCATAACCAAGTTAACAGCTACAATGATCACAACATCTACCCATAGCATAACACTCAGGGTCAGAGGTGTCATCAATGTATGCCTATAGTCAGGCAATGTCAAAAATCAGAACTATGCAAAACTTCCAGATGAACACATAATGAAGACAAGCTACTGAACTCCAAGCAAAGAGCAATTGATAGTGATCAGTATGCAGTGGAGTAATGGATATGCTCAATACACAAATCAGACCACATGATACTGCAAATTACAACAGACTTGACTAAACCAAATGCAACCAGTCTTTGAATCAAGCATGTAGACAATAAGGTTTAGTCTAATATGATTGCAGTGAAGACTAAAGTGCAAAGCATACACATCAACTCACAACACAATGCAATACAAGCTTTAGCTGGAAAATCAGATGTCCAGATAGGATTACAGGCTATGAATTCAAGCTTTTGCGTGGACTTATATCAATTACAAGACATGATTAAGCCTTACTAGTTAGCCAAGACCATGTTCTACCCATCTACTTAATACTTTGGCACATATTTATTCAAAAACCACTTTAACTTTATAACTGCTGTTAAATAAACATGTCAAGGAGAATACAACCACATATCAGATTATATGGCATGTTCTCCTTCATCATAATCCACTGCAAAACTCCAGAATCTATTACTTAATTCAACAACTCACTTGCTCAATATAATACTTAAGTTTTTTTTCCCTTTTAATGTTCTTTTCAAGAAAACAAAGCAAGTACCAATCCTGGAAATACACAAGACATAAGAGAGTTTTGCCTAGGTTATTTATTACAATTAAACTGCTACTTCTCTAAAGCATTTTAAAACCAATGAGATTTTCAAACATCCATTCAAGCAAGCTACTCAAGCATCTTTCCCTGCAGCAAAACTTTGAACTACCTCAATGAAAATGAGACACCCCAAAGATTGCAAAGGCAACAAATAGGGTCAGAAAATATATTCTGGTGTGAGTGAAATCATAAATTATAACAGCTTGTAATTACTAAATACTGTGCAGAGAATTCATATATTTGATGCTTATTCAAGTTTATACTAAAATCTGGGTATGTATATATGTGTAACCTCCTTTTAACATACATGCACCCAAGCATTCACTCATCAACACCATTCAGTTATACATATACTCCTATGGATTAACTCTTTTAATTCCCTAACTTAATTCTTCAATCCCCATTAATCATTTTACTTGGTCTTAACTCTTGCCATTGAACACCATGTGTGCATTGCAAAGGGGCTCAATTCTGTTAACCCTTCACACAGAGGCCTACAGGACTTAAGCAAGTCATGCACATACCCATCATCCACCTGATGATGAATTGTCAAGGCACTACTCCTTAATTAGCTTTATAATCTAGAGACCATTCTCATTTTCTTTCAGGGGAATTTTATTAATTCTAGTAATGCTTTATATTCTTTTCTTCCTTTCATAAATCAAAGAGTATTAAACTTACTTAGGAATTTCAGCCAGACATACAAAGGATTCGTGAAAAACACCATATCCCATTTTAAGGTCATTTTCGTTCAATCATATTTTCTGAAACTTGCATGTATATTTATTTCCAAAAATATTCCCATTTCTTACATAAATCTGGTGAAGTCAGATAAAACATTACCTTTATTTTACTGTGAACATAGGGTATGGTTTTTTGAGAAAACCCATAAAAACATATTAACCTAAGATATGAACATATCAGCACATAGATATAATATTGCATTGTTCATATCATTTTTAAAATAAACTAGACATAAGCATGAATCTCCTTATTCATACTGCCTACTCCATTCTTCATTAATACCCTATTTCTCAGTAAAAATATTTAGCCCATTTCCTCATAAAAACTGGACTATTGAATCTTTTACTGTGACCAGGGTGTTTGTCTTTTCAAAGCATTAACCAAAACAATCAAAACAGATCAAAATATTAACCAAAGACTCAGCCAAAAATACCAACCATGATCAACATTTATTTATGCAGAGAATAAAATTAAATAAAAACATGCTATGGTTTTAGAAAAGTAATATGGCTGCCCTTAACTTGGGTCTTAATGCCATAAATCTCATAAGATGATTAATCACTCACCTTCCTTCTTCTTTTCCCCGAGAATGCTCTAGCTTGAAAACAGTTTCTTCTTTTTATTTTCAAAAATATCTTTTCTATTTTTCAAAAATAAATTGCTGCTTATCCTCTGGTTTTAAAAACATTTAACTAGGGTTTTAGTGGAGAGAAAAACCCATTTTATCCCCACACAAATGAAAGAATTTATGCATATATGAAAATGGCTAAATATGCCATTTTTTTTGATTCCATTTCGGGTATTACAGCAGCTTTTCCTCTTTTCTGTGTACATGCCATTTGCATGTTTCACCTACACACTATTTTCATGTAACCTATATATATTGTGTATTTTTCTTATGACAATTCTGAAATGTCCACCTATATATCTTATTATCAATTTTATTCCTTGCTAATATTTCAAACCATTTGTTTTCTCTTGATTTAAAAAAATGTATTATATACATATATAATGCTAAACTGGTTTCATATGTTTTAATTAAGAGTTTATTTTATCTTTCTATACTTCTTTAGCTACTTATATACAATATATATATATATGTGAGATATGTGAATATAAAACTCATTCATACTTAATTATTTTCTTCTCTTTATTATTTATTGAAAACAATTATCCTCTTCCTTATTTATTTCTCTCATTCTTGATATTTATTTTCAAACTATTTTATCCTTTGAATATTTTTCTTTAACTGATTTTTTTTCATTTTTAAAACCATTTTCATCTCAATAATTTGGGTCTTCATATACTCTCCTCCTAAAAGGAATTGTGTCCCACAATTATTTCTATATATTTTTTTTCCATACATTTTCATCCAATTGTATACAATGCATAATTTCATTTCAGAAACTACAGAAACTTATGCATTCAAAAGCAATCAAACACACATAAGTAATGTTTAAGTTTATCATAATTTTAGGCATACCTTTAAGTAGAAAATAGATTAGGATATTTATCCTTCATCCTATCTTCGGTTTCCCATGTACAATCATTTTCACCTAAACTCCACTGGATTTCAACCAATTTAATTATTTTATTTCTCAATTTCTTTTCTTCTCTAGCCACAATACCCATTGGTTCCTTCTTATAAACCAGATTTTCTTGAACTTCAACTTGTGTAGGAGATTCCAGAATGGTCTTCTTATCATGCACCCATTTTCTTAACTGAGATACATGAAATACATCATGTATATTGCTCAATTCCTCTAGTAATTTCAACTTATAAGCCAAAGTTCCTACTCTTTGAATAATTTCATATGGCCCTATATATCTTGGTGATAATTTTCCTGCCTTGCCAAACCTCAATATTTTTCTCATTGGTGAGACTTTGAGAAATACATAATTTCCCACTTTAAATTCCACTGGCCTTCCCCTTTATCTACATAGGCTTTTTGTCTCTCTTGTGTTGTTCTCATTCTCTGCCTTACAAGTTCAATCCTTGCAGAGGTCTCTTTCACATGTTCTGGTCCAAGCAACACTCTTTCACCTGCCTCCATCCAGCATGCAGGAGATAGAAATGCTTCCCATACAAAGCCTCAAATAGGGCCATACCTATAGTGGACTGATAGCTATTGTTATAAGAAAATTCAACTAAATAGAGATGATCTTCCTAATTGCCTCCAAAATCAAGTATACATGCTCTAAGCAAATCCTCCAAAATCTTGTTAACAATCTCAGTTTTCCCATCTGTTTGTGGGTAGTAAGTTGTGCTCAAGCTTAATTCTGTCCCCGTGGCCTCTTGAAAGCTACTCCAGAACCTTGAGGTAAACAAGGTATCTCTATCACTAATGATAGTCTTGGGGATTCCATGTAATCTCACTATCTCTTTCACAAATAATTGAGCTAATTTGTGAGCATTTCTATTTGAATTCACTGGAATAAAGTGAGCTGTTTTTATGAGTCTATCAACTACAACCCTAATACTATCATTGCCTCTTCTTGTTCTTGGAAAACCATCCACAAAATCCATTGAAATGCTTTCCCATTTCCAGGTGGGCACTTCCAGAGGTTGTAGTAGGCCTGAAGGTCTTTGATAATCTACCTTGACTTGTTGACATGTTAAACACTTTTCCACATATCTTGCCACTGCTCCTTTCATTCCTGGCCACCAATAGTTTCTTTTAAGATCATGGTACATTTTTGTACCACCTGGATGTATAGTGTACTTTGTCTTGTGATGCTCATCCATAACCTCTTGCTTCAGTTCTTCTATATTGGGTATGTAGAGTTTCCCTTTCTTTCTTAAATAGCCTCTATCATCAACTTTATAATTTTCCACTAATATGCCTTGTGATATCATGTCCTTCTTTTCTTTTAAATTAGTGTCTTGATTCTGCATCTCTCCTATTCTATCAACCAGGGTTGATCTTAAGGAGATGAGACTTAATTTCCCATATTCAATCATGTCACTATGTATGTTGTCTGATGCACCAATTTCTTCCTTCATTTCTGCTTCACTAAGGATTGTTAAATCCTTGAATTCAGTCATCATTAGGCTTGCCAATCTTGCTTGATGTCTACTCAAAGCATCTGCTACCTTGTTAGCTTTTCCAGGAGTATATAATATATCAAGATCATAGGCAGTTAAAAACTCTACCCACCTATGTTGTCTCATATTCAAGTCTTTTTGAGAAAACAAATACTTAAGTGATTTATGGTCGGTAAACAATTCAAATTTAGCACCTAACAAGTAATGTCTCCATAGCTTCAGTGCATAAACAATGGTAGCAAGCTCTAAATAATGAGTGGCATATCTGGTGTGACGACCCGGAATTTTTAACAATTTAAAATGGAATAATTAATTGACTTTAAATATTTAAAAGCTAATTTTAACTTGAATTCAAGATATCAATATTTACTTGATAATTAAATCATTGAATTATATAGTTAAATATTGAATCTTAATAATTGAAATTGGGTAAATTATTGAATTTGAAATTTCTAAGCCTGTTTAAAATAATTTGAAGACTTATAAAATTTAAAATGATGATGCCGAAGATAATAGAATAGTTGGAATCTAATTTAAAGGTAATTTGCTCAATTTTAATAATATATTGTTTAAATCGATATTTAAAAATAGCCTTCCGAGGCACGGTCTCGAAATTCGACGAAACCAGTTCCATTGGATCTGTAATAGTTAGTTATTATCGGATCTCAATTTTCATAGCGTTTGGATGTACCGTTTGTTCGTACGGGTGAGAAATGCGTCGAAATTAAAATCGATAATTTAATATTTTAAATCGATATATAAGGCTAACTTCCATATACGATCAAATTAGCTTCCGAAACACGTTCCATTGTGTTCGGAACGTGGATAAAACCTTATAATCGCCTAGCGGCACGCCGCGATGGTGGTTCGAAGTTTTGAGCTGGATAAAGGGAGATATTTATAATTAAATAATAATTTAATCTGTTAAATCAAGGCTTTGCCTTCTCAAATACGGCTGGATCTTCTTTTATATCGCACCTTTCTCTCTCCTTATTTCAGAAAAGTAATTCATGAAAAAAAGAGCGAACGGAATTTCGTTCAACAATAGAAAAAACAAAAGGGATCGCGTTCGAGCGCGAAGGAGGGGTCGAAGTGGTCAAGGGTTTGTCGAGTTTTGCGATAGCAAAGGATTCGTCAGGAGATGGTCGCGGAGGCGGTTGGCGCAGAGGGCAGGTCAGGGATGTTTCGCGATTTAGGGTATGGGAAGAAGATTGATGGCGGCAAGCGTGGAAGCTCGTGCGCGCTGATCGAGGTTGAGGTTCTGGGGGACAGGGTTTGGGCTCGTCTCGGGGTAGTGTTAGGGCTATAATGCGATGATTTGGGGCTTTGCGCGCGACTGTTTTGGGTGCGATGGCGGCGACAAAGAAGGACAAGCGTGTGATTTGATGCTGTCAACGATGGGGTCGCGTTCGTGCGTGATGGCTAGGGCGTGTACCGTGTGCAGGCTAGGGCTGTTGCTCAGTGACGAGGTGAGTATATGTTCTTTTTGTTTTATTTATTTTTATATATGTTTACACAGAAAAGAAAAAAAGAAAAAAAATTCGCAGAGAAGAAATACCAGTATGTGAAACTTTTATACAAGTATGAATAAATATAAGTGGCATGCTATAATATACTTAGGTAAGCGAAGTTTTATGTAGATCACATCTTAGAAAGAATAAATTAGTTATAAATTTATTTTCGCTTGATTTAAATCCAACCCAATATCATTAAACTTAGTTTAAGTTGAATTAAATTCAACTCTCTTCCATTTGTTTACTTTAAGTTAATTTACTTCAATTTATCCAAATTTTATTCTTAAGCTCATTTTCATTTTACAAGTAAATTTTCTTTTCTATTCAAGTTAATTCTATTACAATTAAATCTCATTTCAATCTACAATTTCTTTTGATTAGTTTTTATAAAGTTTAACTTTCAGATTCAACTCGTTCAATTGATTATAAGGCCATATCCAATTTATTTTCACATATTTGGATTTTATTCGCAATACAAACCATTACTATTTAAATCCAATTTCATTTTTATTCGATACATTTCCAATTATATTTAATTTGTTAACACTTCAAGTCAAATTTTTATTTATAACTCAAGTTCTGATCCCACCATTCTCTTTTAATTTACCATCCAATTTATTAACTTACAATTCAATTTCATACTCGATTCATTTAATTAATTACAAGGCCACCTCCAATTATATTTTCCTCACTCATGATTCAAGTCGAATTTGATTTATAACTTGAGTTTTATTTCCAAACTTCATTAGTAGCTTACAATTCAGCTTCTATCTAACTACAGTGAACTCCATTTACACATTTCATTAACTAATTTATCATCAAATTAGTTCCCTCCTATTTATAGTTCAATACTTGATTTTTAATCTTAAAATTTATTTATTAATTTTCTTAAGTTCAATTTATTTTATAATTCTAGTTTGGATTTTTATTTTATTTTTCAATTCATCAAAAATATTTATTTTGGGTTTTCTATCCCACTTTTCAAAATTTATAAGTCACAACTTATTATTTACACTATTCCATTCATTATATGCGTGAATATATTCTTTTTTTAACTCGAGTTTTACACTTATTTATAACTCAAGCATACTTTTATTCCATGCATTTTTAATTCTTTTATAAGTTATTCTGATTTATTAATTTCAATTCCAATCCTTATCCCACTTATTTTCCATTTATTCAGGTAAGAATCTAATTCCATTTAGTAACTTAATTGAATTCTTATTCCAATTCAATTTTATTTTAAACTCAGATTTAATTAATCTCAATTCGATTTCAACTTAAGTCAAATACAACTGGATATTATTTCAGCCTATTTAAACTAATTTCAATCCAACTAAATTTTATTCCCCAATCCAAGTTAATTTCATTTTTAATTTTTCACCTTAGATTTAAATTTCAACATTCAAAGCTTATATTTTCTTCCTTATTTAAAAATCACCTCAATTTATAAGCTTACAACTATCTCAACAGGATTTTTATGCACCCGACTTTGGTTTCAAATTATTTTGAAATATTCAACATCTCAAATCACATTTTCTCAAAAGTCAAACCAATCCTGGCTTTATTCCCAACAAATTTCCTTTGAGATATTCAAAAACAACTAGCTTTTCTGAACAAATTAGTCTTTTTTTTTGGCAGCAATCCGTCACTTAGAAATTTAGAAATGAATACTGATGATGCGGTCGTCGTCATCAGAATTATTTTCCAATAATCCAAGTGATTTCAATGCTATATCACTTCCAAAATCCATTCAAAACACATTTTCTTTCAGAAATACCTCCAAAATAATAATACTATTATTTATCTTCAAAATACTTCCCTTAAACTTTGGTTATATTTTCAATTTATAGTTAGATTTTTACACAACGATGATAATAATTTAATATTATCATTTCTAACATCCAAGCAACCATATATTAGATAAAATAGTTTACAAAATCTTTTATTTATATCAAAATATATTTTGAGGTAAAATTATTTCATTCACCCATATTTAAAACGATACCGTGTCGATTGTTCTATTCGAGTGTTTAGAAACCCCTTCGATAAAGTTGTACAGACTATGCCGACGAAGGTTCATATGCCACTTAATAAACCAACCAACACAATATTAAAACAATTTGTATTCACTAACAAGTACGCTCTTATATTTATTAATACGCGCAAACTCATTCTAGAGTACTACGGACTCTAATTGAAATAAGTAGTTCCCACCAGAGCCAAGGTTATCACCAACCTACGCTCTGATACCAAGTGTGATAGCCCGCAAATCCGTACCCCTTGAGTCAACACTATTTTACTTAAACCAACTCAAGTTGTACAGAAATACGAATCATTTGGGTTAAAGAAGAAGAGGTAGAAGAAGAAAATAGAAAATCATAACAGAATCTAACCATCGCAGCGGAATAAAATATAATAGATAATAAATAATCTTTACTTAACATCAAATATCTCTGTTTATATATTACATCATCAGAGTACATCAATCACAGCTTATCATCAATATCATACAAATGGATACACAACAACTCAACACAGCAAAATATATGTATATAAACAAGTACGGGAGGTACGTATCGTCATCTTGCTCGTCTCCTAAGCTCCATAGCATCATCCTGTATCCTATAATACTCGGTCTGACCCGAGCTTTTTAGTTAAATAACACTCGATTCAGTCTGGAATACCAGCGTGAGAAAATCACACCCGATTGATTATTAAAGTTTCAAAAATCCTTTGAAAACAAAAGCATCTCGTAAGACCATGCCACAAATAAACATGTCGGGTTTTTACCTTACGATAGCTAAAACAATTTTTATAGAAATCCTCTGATATTATAATATGGTCTATATACAAATACTTATAAAATAGCCGAAATTGCTACATCTATTAAATTTCAGCTACTAGCCACAAAGTGGGTAATACAAACAAAACTCGTACAAGGCACGTAGGAAGAATGGATTTCCAACTATTGACTAGGCACTGGGGTACCACCTATCACAGTACGGGGCCTAGATCACCGTACCGAGGAATACGCCCGCTCCCCTGCAACACAAGACTGGGACTACCCCTTACTAGATAATCCCGAGTGAGATCACCCCGCGGTTGGGATCAGCAACCGCCCACTAAGCCGAAATAAAAGGGACATCTAGACAGGGATGACCTCACCCTGCTTGGGTGCTACCCACCTAGCCCTGCTGCATAACCCCTGATTTTCAGTCATTCCCATTTGATGAGGCTTGAGGCTAAGCGTTACCTTTTTAGAACATATCCCTTAGAATGCCCATCGTCCACCTGACGACATTTCGCAAGCATTCATCCATACAAGTCCATCCCGGGTCCGAACGGAACCGAAGGCACTATTCCTACTACATCCATTTTGGAAATATCCTCAGGATTAGTAGCGACTAGCCCTTGCACTTCACTGCTCCATCTTCGAATCCAAAATCGTTTTCCACGAAACGTACAAACCGGATCGAAGTGGTTTTCGAGAAATAAATCTCGATCCCGGTCTCTTCGAAGCGATCAACGTATTTGTCCAATATTGATAGTCGGTTGTTTAACTATCAATTAATATTCACAAACAACCATCAATTAATAAATAATTTCCCAAATTATTTATTAGCCTAAAAAATATCTTCACAAGATATATTTCTATTTTCAACCCTTTAAAAACATTTTCAATCATCTTTCTTTTCAGAATAAACTTTCCCAAATATTTTCTATCTCCACTGAAATCCCCAAGCACAAAACTAGATTTGTAAAATAATTTAAAACATTTTACTTTAAAATATACTTTAAAACATTTAAGTTAAAACTACTTCAATAATTTATTAAAAATACATAGTATATGAATATTTGAAAATAAGGTTACTTAATAAATATAAAACTAGAATTATACTTTTAAAAACAAATTATTAAGTCATTTTTAAATAATTACTACTATAATAGATCAAGAGAAAATACTTACTTTAGAATTTAAATATCACAAATAAGAAATTTCCCAAAACTTGCTTTTTAAAACAACTTTTAATCTTTTAACTTATATTTAAAAATTTAGTTTGAAAACGTACTTGGTTATTCTGGGAGAATTTCCAATCTCAATCACTTAAATCAATTTTCCAAATTGATTCCCAATTTATTCTCCTTGAATTAAATCTCTTTACTTACTCAATTCATTTCAAAACTTGTTAATCATGGGCTTTATTATTAATGTTATTAATTTCTGTTTCATTTATAATCCTTTAACTGAAATATACCAATTTCAGGTTATTCCAAATTTCCTTCTTTATTCTTTCAATAAATCGAATCTTAAATTTTAAATAAATGTTTTATTCTTTTAAAATAGTAACACTGAAGTTTAAAATTCATTAATTGTAACAACCCGCATATTTGTTGATTTTATATTTAAATATTTTATTTAAATATTTTAATCATACTCGGAATTTAGTACGAAAAGCTACTTTTTGCATACGGTCGAATTAGGACTCGGGACCACTTCCATTGAGTTTAAAATGCCGTTTGCGACCTTTTCGAGTATAAGCTTAGATATGTTTGGAGAAAGTAGAATTTTTCTACTTTTCACTTGGGCTTTGGGTTTAGGTTGGGTTCGGCCCAATGTTCTAACTTAATACCCCAAACTGAAACCCCCCTCTTCAATCACTGCCTCTTCCTCTAATTTCGGTTCTAAAGAGATTAATGGTGGAAGAGAATGGGAAATAGAAATCCAAAACCCTAGTTTCCATTTGCAAATCAATTTCTAGCTCCAAACTCAAGAAGAACCCATTGGTAAGCTTCTCTTCTTCTTCTCCAACTCTTCCTCTCTTTGATTTCAGAAAATTCCTAAACCTAGTTTGGAAAATGTTTCTCTTTTTAGCTTAGAATCAAGCTTCTTGAGTTGGATTTGAAGAGTGGTTGATTCTCCTTTGCTTTCAAGTTTCTTCTTCAATCGTTTGGGTTCAAAGGTGAGATTTTTATCTCACATCTATGCTTATATTTATCTTCGATTGTTAGGTATGAATTCCTAACACTTATTCGTGTGCATTTGCTTTTGGTTTGGAATGGTTTAGTGATATTCCAATTTTGGTGTTTTGAAAGCCAAATTCTTAAAAACCATAGCTTTGATGTTCAAATGTGTTTTTGGTGATGCAACAAGGAGCACATAGGGCCGGGTAGTCGATGGGCATAAATCCTTAGTGTCGATGCTCGTACGGTTGCAATTTGGTAGTGATTGGCCACTGTATTCAATGGGCTAGGAAGGGACTGGGAACAGGTTCGGCCGACCGAGCCCTGTGGCCGGTCGACCGACCTGCTACTATGGTGCATAGTCCCCTTTCTGTCTCTGGTCCGGTCGACTGGCTACAGGGCTCAGCCGACCGACCTGCTTCCCGAGACTTTTTTGGAACAGGGTCCGGTCGACCGAGCTCTGTAGCCGGCCGACCGACCTGATGATATTTAGCCTATTTCGCCTAGTTGCTTTAATTTCCAACTTAAATCGATTCGTGTTGTTTCCTATTTGTTGTTATCATTTATTATGACTTTGATGACTCCTTTTTAGGGATTTTTGAATATCCATTTCGATGGATTCTTTATCGGTTTCGTTGGATTTTTATTCACATCTTCGTATGTGAATTTTAGTGATTGATTGTTCCTACAATCTTCTTCGTGATTTGTCACTTTAGAAATATAAAGGTTTCTATACTAGTAGAAAATATTAAAACTCTTTCTTCAAATGATTTCAACACTATTTTAGTACAAAGCTCGTTTCTTAAACCGTTTTCCAATCTATTAGTATATACAAACCTCTACCTCACTCGTATGAGAAATCTAATTAAACGACTTAGTAAAACAAGTGGTATGAAACGCTTGCGTTTACTTCGTCGGTTAATTCATGGACTCGTTCGATTGAAACTCTTGTGACAATTTTCTAGTGGAGATCTACAATTTGTTCGTAAATATTTAAGTTAAGCTAGTGGTTATGGGACATGAAGCTAAGCTCATATATTTACTAGCTTACTGTAATTGACACTTCTTGATAATCATGACGATCATTTTTGTGATTTAGACTAGCAATGTGCGATGTCTCTTTGTCTGCGAGGGAGACTAAACCCCGTTTTGTGGAGTTTTGACTCAAATTGATGGGGTAGCGCCCCATGGTCTTCGGGCCGTTTGTGTGTCAAAAATTAATGGCTAGCTACCATGAGATAGTGTCTCGTTCGTGTGATACATATGTTGGTGAATTTTCATGCTCCCGTTCGTGTGATAGGCCTCCCCCCTATTTTGTGTGATTTCTGGATTTCGTGTGTCGAATTCTGGAATTTTCTTCTTCACCTATTTTTGTGATTTCTATTGATATGATTTATCAATTTTTGTGCATAGGTGAATTCGTGTGTCATTGACTGGATTTCTTGAGATGATTTCTAGAATTTATGCTTCACCAATTTTCGTGATTTCCATTGATAAGTTTTATCAATATGTGTGCATTGGTGAATTCGTGTGTCATTGACTTTTGTGATTGACATTGATATAATCGTCAATATTCATGGTTTGGTGAACGAAATACGGAGTATGACATTTCCTTTGATTCTTGTGTAGATTTGGTGATATTGATTAATCTCTTGTTGATTTTCAATTACTTATATATATATATATATATATATCACAGCTTGGTATTGTGTTTATTATGTGTTTAGTCATATCTTTGATTCTATATCGCTTCATCTGATATTTATAGTTAGACCGATCCGTTTATTATTTTCTTATTAAATAATACTCGGGTCAGACGGAGATGTTACAGGTGCTTCAGTTTGACTTCTCACTTGGGATTGATTTCTCTGACTTTTGGCTAACTACTTAGATTAGTAGTTTATTTTGTTGTGTACACTTGAGATATGGACTCATAGTTGTATTCTTTTGTATAGCACGTGTTGCTATTCTTTTGTATTATTGTGGATCTTTTTGACCACTACTCTGATATACACTTTCATGTGTTAGATATATATTCATATCTTCTTCCGCCTTTGTGATATGAATTATCTGTGACTGATTTATGTTATGCTTATTTCTATATTTGTTTCCGAAGGATTTATATAGCCACCGTGTAGTAGTTTTGAGTTTGTATCGGTATGTCGGATTTCCTCTTGAAACAAAATACATGTTTTATTATCTGACATATCGGTGCTCGCACAAAGCAATTACATGGATGGTCGCTCCTCAGCAGCCTTATTCTCCGTGCTAGTCGACAGCATTACTCTGTAGTGTTCTTGGCTAACGTGGGTATAAAGGTGGGGCGTCACAGCTTGGTATCAAAGCAAAACTTCGGAACAATATGGAATATTATAACAAGGATCATCGTCCTAAGTCCATCTTAGGAGTCGTGCTTTAGGATCTAATTCGAGTCTTCGTACCGATTCATCCTATCTTCCTTATGATTCCTTGTTTATCTATCAAGATTGCTTGATTTTCAATTTGGTGAATAACCTTTTTCTTGTCCTTCTTTCTTTCTAAAGGAAGAGAAATGTCTAGACCAGGCCGCCCCAGAGCCGTACCTTCTAGCACTCCACCCCAAGATGGAGTTTTTATGACTGCTCAACAGCTTCTTGATTTAGTGACAAATGCTCAAGCCGCTGGAGCTAACCCGGAACCTACTCACCCAAAGTCTGGATTTGCACGCTTGTGCAGCAATTACACTAATTTGGTTGGGGAGCCATTTAAAGGTTCCAAAACTATTATTGAAGTACAGGCTTGGCTAAGGTCATACGATTGAATCTTTTCTCGCATGAATCTTATTGACCTTCACCGAGTTCAGGTGGCCTCTAATATGCTCCGAGAAAGAGCATTGGACTGGTACGAACTTCTTATTTCTGAGATTAATGAAGCGGATCTCACCTGGGAGCAATTCCGGGAATGCTTCGAGTTGAAATTTGTACCAGAAGCAGAGAAAGTGACATTGGCTCGATGATTTATAGACCTTGTTCAAGCTGATTCTTCCGTGACTGATTATGTCGCCTCCTTCGAGTCGCTTTCTAAATACGGGGTTGAATACATCAACACCCCTTTAAAGAAGAACCAAAGGTTCGTCTATGGCTTAAAAAAATCTCAAGAAGCCATTACTTCTAAAATTAGAAGTTTCTTTCGACCAACTCATTGATATCGCTCTTCGTCTTGAAGAGGCGGATAGGGAGAATGATGTTGAAGTGGTGGGTTCCAAACCAAACTTCAACAACAAGAAGAGGCCAAACAAATTCAAAGGCCCCTATCCCAATAAGAAAGGGAGGCAAGCAACTCCTGTTGAAAAGACCTTTTCCTCTACTCAAGGGAAATGCTATAATTGTGGTTCGAAAGACCATTTTGCGAACAAGTGTTCAAAGCCTCGTACTTGTCGCTATTGCAAAAGCCCGGGCCATTTTATGCATGTATGTCCCAAACTTAAAAATAGGAAGGAGGGAAAGCTTAATGTTGCTCAAGCCCCTGGCAACACATCTCGTGGCCAAGGTATTTCTCATTCTATTCTGGATGGAATTATTTTATTTCATGATCATCCTATTCGAGTCCTTTTTGATACGGGAGCATCCCATTCTTTTATATCAAAAGAACCTGTTGATACTTTTACTTTGGATGTTTTGTGTTTAATGACTTCTTTGAGAATTGCGAATCCGGTTGGTGGATCCGCGACAATCAGTTTATTGTGTAAAGATGTCGAGATTATTTTGTGTGGTTTTTCTTTCCGAGCCGATTTGCATGTCATGCGTTATTTAGGCTTTGGAATGATTTTGGGAATGGATTAGCTTAACCGTTATGAAGCTCATATCCTATGTCCTTAGCGGACTATTCATCTTCGACATCCTCAATCTATTAAGCAGATTTCTATTAATCTTAAAGATTCAGATTCTAGCTTTGTTGCATCTTTATATTCTTTAAATCCTCGTGATGACGATGATGATGATGAGGGTGATATTATTTCTCTTATTCACGTCGTTCGTGAATTTTCCGACATATTCGAGCCCGTTTTAGGATTACCACCTAAGCGAGCAATTGAGTTCAGAATTAATCTCATTCCTGGAGCTTATCCTATCACTTGCCCTCCTTATCGTATGTCCAATAAAGAAAACGAGGAGATGCGTAAACAATTATCCGAATTGGAGACGAATCAATTTATTCGCTCTAGTTCCTCGCCTTGGGGGGCTTCAGCTATTTTTGTGAAGAAATCCGATGGAACACTTAGGCTTTGCGTTGACTACCGCAAGCTTAATGATCTTACTATCAAAAATAAATATCCATTACCTTGGATTGATGATCTATTCGATCAACTTAGTGGTGCTAGAGTCTTTTCACAATTAGACTTAGCTACTGGATTTCATCAGCTTCGTATTGTAGAGGACAGCATTCCTTTGACATCGTTCCGTACTCGTTATGGATCATATGAATGGCTTGTTATGCCATTTGGTCTAACGAATGCTCCGGCTTATTTCGTTGACCTTATGAATCGAGTTTTCAAAGATTTTCTTGACCGGTTTGTTCTCATCTTTATTGATGATATTCTTGTGTATTCTAAAACCGAGGAGGAGCATGAAAAACATCTTCGGATTGTGTTGGAAACTCTTAGGAGTAATCAATTGAAAGCAAAATTTTCTAAATGCCATTTTTGGCAATCTAGTGTGAAGTTTCTCGGTCATATTATATCCGAATCCGGAATTTTAGTAGATCCCTCAAAGATTGAAGCGATTCAAGATTGGAAGAGACTGGAGAATGTGACAGAGATTCGTAGTTTTCTCGGTTTGGCGGGTTATTACCGTCGATTCATTAAAGACTTTTCTAAAATTGCCGTCCCTCTTACTGGCTTAACAAAGAAAGGTGTTAAATACATTTGGTCGGACAAATGTGAAGCTTCTTTTCAGAAATTAAAAGAACTCCTTTCTGATGCTCCTATTCTTGTTATTCCCGAGGGGAATCAGGATTTAGTTGTATATACCGATGCTAGTCGTGTTGGTTTGGATGCCGTTCTTATGCAAAAAGAACGAGTTATTGCTTATGCTTCTAGGCAATTGAAGCCTGCTGAGACTAGATATGCCACTCATGATTTATAGCTCGCGGCTATTGTTTTTGCTCTTCGGATTTGGCGTCATTATCTTTTAGGAGAGAAATTTGTTCTTTATACCGATCATAAATCCTTGAAGTATTTATTCTCTCAAAAGGAACTTAATTTGCGTCAACAACGATGGCTCGAGTTCCTTGCTCCTTATGATCTTGATATTCTTTATACCCCCGGTAAGGGTAATCGTGTCGCCGATGCTCTTAGCCGTAAACAACAAGCTGTTGTTTCTATGATGATATCCGAATGGAACGATCTCAAGATCTTATCCACTTGTGAGATTCGAGACCGCGTATCCAATTTATTCTCATCATTTGTTTTATGTAGCCTTGAGGCTCACCCTTCTCTTTTAGATCGCATTTTTGAAGCTCAAAGGCTAGATCCTAAATTGGCTCTTCTTGGCCAAAATATTAAGGATAAAATTAATATTAAAGGTTTGAAAGACTTTGATATTGATTCTCGTGACGGCATTTGTAAATTTGATTGTAACGACCCTAGATTTTAATTTAATTTAAATTGATAATTTATTGAATTTTTGAATTAAAATTGTAAAATTAATGGTAAAATAAAGCGAGTTTCCCCAAAGACTAATAAATTTTGTATAAATCATTTAAATTTAAAAAAATATTGTAAATATTGTATATATGTGAATATATATGTATGCGCGCGTATATGAGGAAAAATTGAATATGTATGTATTTGATTTGAATTTAAATCTCAAATAAATGGTTTAATAATAATAAATGATAATAATAAATATTAGAATTTATGGTTCATAATGGTTTGAGTTTATAAAATAATATAAGACAATAAATATTAAAGTAAGATAACAATAAATATTTAAACTAGAAATAGAAAAATAATATGAGATAAATTTTAATAAAAATAGGAAGTAGAACATTTGCTTAATTCTAACAACATAATTAAATAGAAATTTATTTATATTACAAAACAAGAAGATTTAAAGAAAATAAAATACATTTAAATATGAATAAATGTAGACAAAAATAAAACAAACAAATAAAATAAAAAGGACTAAAACAATGATAACTAATGCCACATCTCAGCCGAGACAAGCAAGCATGGGCTAAGCATGGGAACAAGGTATCAAGGCAATTAATGCAAGCCATGCTTTGATTTCACACCAGCCACTAAGTAATGAAAAAGATATCACTGCTTGGTTGTACTAAAATAATATATATCCCTGTACAACTCTTCCTATATAGCAGCCTTCCATTCATTTCAGTTCGTTCCTCCAAAAGCTAAGTAATGTCTAAAGTAATACTGTCTTAAACTTAAACAAAGATTCAAAATTTAGACAATAATTCAATCAATCCACCAGAGAATCAAGAGGAAGGGTTTTCAGCTTGTATTTTCAAAACTGTTTCAATATGATGAGCTCTGTTCATCTTCTCCAACAAAAAGTGAGTAACTTAAATTTTAAAATACTTAAGTATATATGTTGCTTAATTATTGTCTGAGATGTGTGTGTGTGTGTACATATATATATTTATGCATTCCTGTGTATGTATGTTGATGTTTAAATATGTATATATGTCTGCCTGTACAAATTTAGTAACCTCTGTTCTTCTTCTGGAATGCATCAGTGAGTAACATCCACCTTTTAAAATTTTAACAAACTTGACTTTGTTGCATTTACATCTGGAAACAAGTATAGTTTTATATATTTGAATGCTCTAAGAGTACACATAAGTTTATAAACAGTTTTATTTTGATCTGTGTAAATTTACTTATGTGTTCATTTTCTGGAAACACAAGTGAGTAGCATATTTTTCATAAAACTTAAAGGTATATATATATATGGTTTCTCTGGACAAATTTAAAAGCTGGAAGTATTTATATAGGCTTTTTTGTACAAGTTCTCTGTGTTGTGGTTTCAAACTCAAAATTCTTATTGAAGAAAATAAACTATTTACTCTCGTTCTATGTATTGTTTGGGCTTAAGTTTCAGACAAAAATCGTTTGCTATATCATAAATTAAAGATTAAAAATTTATTAAAGAAAAACACACAGGTTAATAGCTCTGGAAAGAAAGAATACTGAGCAAGCTTGAAATATGTTGAATACAAATGTTTTAATTCATGATTTCAAGCATATAAATTGAATTCTCTTACTTAAACTTGGTTTTTAAAACAAAAATTGTAATTGTTCATTGAGTATATCAACAGCAGCCTGTAGATGAACCAAAAATACATTTCTATCGATCTCTGTAGTTCAACAAATTTTTAACTGTTGAAATTTGTTGAGGAGTTAGTATGACCATTTTCAAATCTAGGAAAAATATTGGAAAAAATTTCTAATGCGAGGATTTTGGGGATGAGAACGATTTAGGGTCGAACATTGCTTTCGGGTCGCTACGTTTGTGAAGCCGCCGCGATTTGCCTAGGCGACCGAGTTCGCCGTGACTTTGCGTGGGGGTAGAGGAGATATTGGAGAGTGGGTAGCCGGAGTTTGAAGCTTCCTGGTGGTCGACGCTTCGTGAACGAGCCGTGTTTCCAGGTTGAGGCGAAACCTGATATTGTTTTCCAGGTTTCAATTTTTTTTTTAGCTTGTTTTCGTATTCGAGTTGATGACGAGTTTTGGGTGGACGGAGATTGGTTAGTAGGAGATAGTCGACTCGCTCAACAACGCGGGGTCGCCTGGAGATGATCGCTGGCGACGTGCACGTGCACCGTGCTCGAGATTTTGGGAGATCTAGGAGATTGCGCTAAACTTTGGGTTTTGTTATGTCCGCATGATTTACTCGAGTATTACTCGAAGTAGGGGTTTTGGACTCGAAGCTTATTTGTGTTGGGCTCGGGGAAATCATGAAATGAGCTCGAGTATAAGTTGTTTCCAGGTTTTGATACTTGAACCTGTCTGTTTAACTTTTAAAACAGAATTGGAATTTAAACCAAATTTTTATATAAGTCTAAAATCAGAATTTGAAAGGTGGAATTCAAATTAACTTTTGAAATAAATGAAGTTTTATAAAATTTAAAGTATTTAAACAACTTTAAATTGTTCAAGTATATGAATTGTTTAAAACTTGAATTTACAAGTTAAATAATTAATTAATGTATTTTAAAATGTGAATTTACATAGTTAAATAAGTTAGCTTAGAAAAAAAAAACTTTTTCTTATATAAGTTTCATATGTAAGCAATAAATGTTTTACATTTGTTTTAAAAGTTTATAAATTGATATTTGAATTTGGTTAATGCTTAAATGGTAAATCATTTTGACTCTTGAATTCGAAAATGGAATTCAAATTAAAAAAAAAATTCAAAAGCGTAATGTTCTACACCTTAATATTAATTAAGTCATTAATAAAGAAATAAATTATCTTATAAATAAATGATTTAATCAATAAGGTAATTAAAGAATGATTTATTTTATTCGTAAATTAACAAATTAAATTAATTATAATTGATTAATAATGAACCAATCTAAGATAATTTCTTAAGAAAGTGATTAAGAAATGTTATTGGTTAATGAAGATAATTAACTAAGGATCATTAAGTATTGATTAAGGTGATTAATTTTAATAATTAATTGGATTAATTAATTTAGATAATCAATTATAAATTGTTTAAATGTAATTACTAAATGAAAGTAATTAAGGATTAATCGCTTATAGTAATAAATTTTGGATCTTTTGATTAATTAAAGGTAATTAATTATGAAATTGGTTTAAAGGGTTGATTTAATTAATAAGAATAATTCAATTAATTAAAATGTTTGATAAATTAATTGATATCGAATGATTAATAAATCGGAATTGGTAAATTAACACATAAGTAATTCATTGGAAATAAATTGAATTAATTAGGATAAATAATTTATAAATCCTGCTTATAAATGACTATTGAATACTTGACCTTGCTTATGAATATTTATATTGTATGAAATGCCTTGAATTGGTTGTCCTATCTGATCTGTGATATTTTGTTCTGTGACTATGTATAAATTATCCGTTCATTTACGTTGTTATATTATCTGTGAATCTGTGAATGGGCGATAAGCTTTATAGTTATATCGCTTATCAACTATATTTCTGTGTTTGATCTGTAATGATTGAATGATGTTGCACTATTGTGTTAAACCCCTTGACCACACTTATACACACACCAATATGGATTTCACAAGGAAATCGGTTAAGTCACAGTTTTTGAAATGATTTTTAAAGTTGAATATTTGAATTCAAATGTTTTGAAAATGGATTGGGTTTAAAGTGAAAAGCAATTGAAATAGAATTTCAAAGATGAAATTATTTTGAATAACCTGATTAAGATTTGGAATTTAAATATTTTGATTTCAATTTGAATTCAATACTTAAAATTGAATTCTATGATTTGAAACTAGGGATTAACGATATTATACTAGTTATATATGATTCAAACCATTTTTAAAGTATTATTCTTTTGGGAATTTGAATTAACCCAAAAGATTTAACTTGTATAAATAAGACCGAATTTCTTCGAAACGAAAACTACTTGTTTTCAAATAATAATAGCTTTCCTTTTAAAGAAAGGATCTCCCAATTATGTTGAAAAGGTTTCAAGCTGAAATAGAATTGAAATGTTTTGAAAGCTATGAAATAAATCTTTGATTCAAAGACCGAATGAGTTAATCCAACTTGAATTGAAATTGTTTTGAAGTCTATGAATTGATCTTTGTGAAATAAATATTTTTGTAATATAAAGATTTGAAATGGTAATTTGTTTAAACCATTTGAAAGAAAAGTTTTGAATTATTAAGTTGTGACTTAATTGAAATCCCTTATCCATATGTTTTAAATGTTGCGCTTACTATTCGGGTTAGCCGGGAAAGGACCTTTGGGTCGTATAACCCATTCCGAATATGTGATTCGACGTTATGGATAGCATTTGAAGACCGGTGATGAAGACCGGGTATTTGCAAAAACGATAGTATGACCTATCGATTGTCTCTGCACTGAGTTGCAACGGTATAGAGACTCCCTAAGTGATGGGAAGTCCGACCGGGATTGTGAATACCCGGATTGCAAGGACTTCATTGGAAGTGCCTTCGGTTCTGTTCTAAATTCAGAACAGACTTGTATGGATAGTTATGTCTGACATTACAATTTGAGATATAAAGCTGATTTCTTTCAAATATATTTATGTTGGTGGCAGAGAATTTATTCTCTTAACTTAACACCCTTCTCTGAGACGTACGAGCTCAGAGGTTATGTAGTTGATGGTTATCAGCGATATATTCCCAATTTGGTAATGTGACATGCTGAGTGTTGCTGTGAAATGATCATTGTGTTGATCATTTGTGATAAGATCATTTGTTTGATCGTTTATCTTTGTGATCATTTCTATGATCATTTGTTGACCCAAAGCACGGCTTTTGTATAAAGTGTGTCTTTGTGGACGAGACTTCGTCGAGCCTCACAAATCGAAAATGGTCTAAACAGGAATCGTGGCGGCAAGGTTTCAGGGATCGCTTCCCTAGGGTAGGACCATTCCTTCTGGAAAGGGGTAGTATCATGGTATGGAGCCCAGATACTTACTCATGTGGATACACTTATCTATTACTGTGTGGTGTTGTTGGAATCGAGGCCTCGTATAAAGGTCCAAAAGGACCGGGGGTGGTATATCTGAGGTTTCTTACTCCCTGGGAAAGGGGTAGCCGGCCTTGTTTGGCAGAGATCCATTTGGAATGCTCGGGGACGTCCTTCCAGAGGCGTTTCATTTTGGGTTTTGGGAAGTTCCTTTGCCCGACCATTTGTTGGAAATCCATTCTTCAAATACGTACCCTGTACGGTTTTAGTTGTATTACCTACCATCTACTTATGGTGGCGCCCCACTGTTTGGATGGTAGCTATAGTAGGCATAGTTCGAAATGTCTATGTTGGCTAAGATTTATATCTTTACTTTCGAAATGATTTTTTACTACACTATGCACTAGTAATAATATCAAATGTTTCTTTTTAATGCGTATCAAGCATCTTTGACTATCATAAGGAGAAATCTCCTCTGATTCTGCGTTTGCATTGTGTGTGCGTGCGGGAGGCCTTATGGTAGTCTCATTTCTAAAAAGCATTGCGAATCTATTTTAAAATATTTCTTTGTTTGTTTTTGAAGATAAACTGTTTTTGTTGCTCATACCAGTCCCACGACTGATCCGGAGTTTATTGTTTCTTTCCTAAACTCTGGGTGCTCAAAATTTTTCTACACGAGCAGTCTAGAGTTGGGTTTTTCAGATAGTCAGGTTTAGTAGGTTATCTGGAGCTAGTTTAGTCTTTGGATGTGGACGAGACTTGCTTATCTTTGTGCATCGTTATTGGGAGTTCGTGCTACTGCTGGAGTTCTTCCTTGAAGACTATCTTAGAGTTATATTGTTCCGCTGCTAGATGTTATCTATTTTTCTTTTCCGTTGCTATTTTATTGTATCATATCTCTGATGTATATTGATATTCATCGTATCACTCTGTTGTATCAGATATTGTATATCAATGTATTATTCTTTTATTCCGCTGTGTTGTTTACTTAATGTTGTTATAAGCTCCGACGAATCGGATTTGAACGGTCGAATCTATGACATTCGAATACGATATGAAGTATGGATGTCGATTTTCGAGCGCGAAAAATCTGAAACGTCACATTTGGTATCAGAGCTAAGGTTGAACTTTAGCTCAGGAGTATAATACATTAAGTAACTCATTAGAGATAGGGTGAAGTAAACCCTAGAATGAGTAATCCCTAGGATATCCGTTTGAATGTCTCAGTAAATTCTCTTACTGTCCACTGATAGCAAGTATGAGTGTAAGAAGAGAACGAGATAGGGGACAGGGAAATACGATTATAAATGGTCAATGCTCTGTAACAACAGTGGAAAAAATCTTTCTCTATCAATTTTCTTTGATTCGTCTTTCCAAATTCTTTTGATTGCTTCGTGACAGCTCCAGAAAGAAGTTTCGGTGCGATGATGGTCCTATGAATTGTTGTAGGAAATTCTTATTTCGTATCTTCATCGATTTCTTTTCAGTTTTTGATTTAAAACTTTAATGAATATGGATTAGAAAATTGAAATTGGAAATTTTAAATGAATTAGAAATTTTAAATTGAATTAAAATTGATTAATAGAATATGAAGGATAAATTGAATTGTATCGATAAAACGATTTCGTTTAAAACTAAATTTGAAATTCTATTGTAATTTACTGTGAATACCAAAGTCCGAAGAGGGACCAGTTATGTATATTTTGAGATATTCCGACTTGTGTTTGGAATTCATATCTTAAGTTTGAGGAATTATAGAAGATCGAATCTATCTATCTTTGTTGTTTTCGTGCCTACGAATTTCGGGGACGAAATTCTTTTAAGGGGGAAAGTCTGTAACGACCCTAGATTTTAATTTAATTTAAATTGATAATTTATTGAATTTTTGAATTAAAATTGTAAAATTAATGGTAAAATAAAGCGAGTTTCCCCGAAGACTAATAAATTTTGTATAAATCATTTAAATTAAAAAAAATATTGTAAATATTGTATATGTAACGACCCAGAAATTTTATTAAATTAAAATTTGAATATTTAATTAATTTTAGATATTAATAAGTGAATTTTTAAGTCAAATAAATTTTTATTTGAATTTTTGGATTTAATTGGATAATTAAATCGATAATTTAATACGTTAAATTATGGAAATAATTGAAAATTGAGTTAAATATGATTTAAAATGATTTGTAAAATTTTATTTTATCATGTTGAAGTTAGAATGATATTTTAGAACTTTTAAAATCGAATTAAAAGTAAATTTGTGAAAATTGAATATTTTAATATTTAATAATCGACTGTAAAATAGTCAATTTTTGAACAGTCTCAGAATTGAACGAAACCAGTTCCATTGGATCCGTAATAGTTAGTTATTACCGGATTTCAAATTTCGTGTCAATCGGAGCTATCGTTTGATCGTGGCAGCTCGAAACGCATCGATTTATTTTTAATTTAAATTTGGCGAGTCAAAATAGCCATTTTTCAAAAGTCTCGGATTTCGACGAAACCAGTTTCATCGGATCCGTAATGTGATATTATTGTAAGGTTTCAAATTTCAAGTCGTTTGGATTTACCGTTTGTCCGGTACGAATTAAAACGCCTAGAAATCGATTTAAATCGGTTTAATTTAAATTGAGCGTTTACAGCCATAACTCGCACATACTTCCGAATTAGCTTCCGAAACCTGTTCCATTGTGTCCGGAACGCGGGATAAACCCTAGGTACGCTGGTTACGGCGTCTAAATCGGAGTTCGGAATTCCCGGGATGAATAGTGTTTACGCTAGCTTTTTCTATAAATACACCTCTCTCCTCTTCACAAATTAAAAATAAAAAAAAAATATAAAACCCTAATTTTTTGACCTAGCCGCCACCATTAGAATCTAGGGCCAGAAATGAGTGATCTTCTCCTCTCAATCTCTCTCAATCTACAATGATTTAGCTAAGGTGTTCAACATGAAAGTTGTTGAGAATCTCGAGAGCTTGAAATCCATACGGATATGATCTTGGTTGGAGTCGCGTAGAGGGAGTTAAGGATGGCCGAATGCTTCAGGCCACGCACGCCATACGAGGCTCATGGTGCAGCCGAGCTTCACCTAGGGGGGGGCCGAACATAGCATAGGTCGAGGGCTTCGCGTTGGCGCATGTGGATCGAAGTATAGTTGAACGATGGAGGTTGAATTTGGAACCCTAGTTTTTGTGTAATGGGTTGGGTGGTGCGGCTCCTTCCTGGAGATGCAAATCGCGTGGAGAAGGAGAAGTCACGAACGGCCGAGATCCAGAGGCTTGCGATGAACGGCAGATGCATTAGGTTAGAAATAAAAATTAGATTTGTAAATTAAATTGTATATTAAATTTGTGTAATCTTTAAAATGTTATAACTTTTTCATACGAGGTCGAAAAAATGCAAACTCAGTTGCGTTGGAATCGTATGGACGAGCACTACGCGATGGAGTTGGTTTGGAGTCGTTTGGAGTTAGTGAGAATTTTGGGTAAAATTAAACGCGCGTTTAATTTTATTCGAAATAAAAGCTAAAACGGAAATTAAAACCAAGGTGAGAACTTCTCACTCAATCGAATAGATTTCGATTTTATTTTAAATAGTTAGATTTAAAATATTTGAATGCATGTTTGAATGATGACTGTAAATTATTGATTGTTAAAATAGACATTATGCGCCGTTAGTAAGCGGATGTTATTTATTAAAAACATATACCGCGAATATTTCACAAACAGTGAAATTGGTATTATATATAATATCAATATATATATATTGGCATATGTATATATTGCAGTTGATTGATTTCCCGCATTTTTTGTTTAGCGGATGAGACCCTATTACGCCGTTATTAAGCGGATAATATTTATTAAGAACATGTACCGCGATAATTTCGTACTGGAGCGAAATTGGTATTGTGCTAATGTTTTTGGATGCAGGAAAACAGGTTGGAGGGATCCAACTGGATTCCTCAACAGTTTTTATTTGATTTCAGATATTTTGATATTTGATGGATTATCATATCGATATATGATATCGTTGTTAGTCGTGATTGACTATTTGGTGTGTAGCATCATTGGACCCAGATTTGGGATTTTGAAATGTTTTTAAAGTGATTTTTGAAAATATACTATATTTTTGGAATTGATCCATTATAAATAAATAAACGTCATAATTTTTAAAGTTATAAAAATTATGGTTTTTTGTGAAATATAGTTAAAAAGGGCTGATTTTTAGAAATACGATTAAAAGTCGATTTTTGAGAAATATGAACTAATGATTTTATAAAATAATTTAGATTGGATTTTTGAATATATGATAAAAGTTTAAATATAGGATTTATAAAAATTTGATTATTTTATAAATCGAAATGATGAAATTATAAAGGAATTTAAAGACGTTTTAGAATAATAATATAAACTGATTTATATTAAGAGATTTATAAATGGATATTTATAAATTGAAAAATTGACATTATAAAACAAGTTTTTATAAGTGTTTGAATGTAGTGAAAATGAATTTCATAAATGAATGAAATTTATAGAGTTATAAACTGTGAAGTTATAAATGAAATCTATAAATAGTAAGATTTATAAATTTGGTGAAATTATTTGAAGAATAGATTGATTAAATAAATAAATCTTATAAGTTATAAGGTTTATAAATTGAAAAGTCTTTAAAAAGAACGATTTTGTAAAATAATCGTTTTATAAGTAGTTAACTTATAATATGAACTTTTAGTCTATAATTGAATTATAAACTGAATAGGTAAATAAAAGGATTTATAAAAAAGGAAGTTTTTATAAATAAATAGAAAAGGAATTTATAAACGTTGTTTTATAAATTCGCAAATGACTTATTTTGACAAGTTAATTGTTATAACTTAGAAATGGAGTTATATTCACATTTTTTAATAGTGAATAATCCTTTGAATTAAAATGAATAAAAGGATGAGATTTGTTAACGAAGTTTATTCACATTTTTGAATAGTGAATAACACGTTAAAGGAATTGTTTTGAATGTGATGTTTTAAATAGAATTAAAACAATCTAACGATGTTTTTAAACATGTTGAGATTCGAAACCATAGATTTCAACATTTATTGTTGAAATAGATGTTTCGAGAAATGAAAGGAGATGATGGACTATAACACTGTTGTCATAGTAAATGATTTCCGAAAGGAAATGTTTTTGTATAGTATTGGGATTTATATATCTATTTTAATTTCGAATCCCTATACTAGTGATTTTGGGTTGTCGTAACGATGTTTTACGTAACATTCGTTTTGGCCCAAATAAATATGTTTAAGTGAATGATTTCCTTAATAGAATGAAATATATACTTAATTCGATTTAAGTATATTGAATATTTTCTAAGTGTTGAAAATAAAAAGATTTGTGAATTACTTATTTTTAATAAGTGTGGAAATGTTTTCCAATATGAAGTGAATAATTAGAATTTATCTTTTTGAAGATAAATTGAAATGAATTATTGAAATCGAATATGCATGGATATTTTGAAATATAAATTCATTATGGAATTTATATGTGAAAAGTGGAATTTGTTTGAAAATAAATATTGATTTATTTTTGAAGTGTTGAAATTATATATCTTATAAAGATATTTTGGAAAATAAATAATTTGGAAAATTATTTGGAAACTGGTGATGTGTGCATATCCAGTGATAGTTCAATAACCGACTACCACTATTTCCCTTTGAATGGGTATTTAATGTGATTTGATTGAATTTGAATGTCACACTTATTTTTGAATAAGCGCTCACTATTCGGGTTAACCGGGAAAAGACCATGGGGTCGTATAACCCATTCCGAATATGTGATACGTCGTTGTGAAATTGCATTGAAGATCGGTGTTGAAGACCGGTATTTGCGAGAGCGATAGGATGACCTATCGATTGTTTCTGCACCGAGTCGCGCCGGTATAGAAACTCCCTAAGTGATGGGAAATCCGATCAGGATTGTGAATATCCGGATTGCAAGGACTTCTTTGTAAGTGCCTTCGGTTTTGTTCGATCCCGGAACAGACTTGTATGGATTGTATGTCTGACATTACAATTTGAGATATAAAGCCGATTTCTTTCAAATATATTTCTGTTGGTGGCGGAGAATTTATTCTTTGCTTAACACCCTTCTTTGAGACGTATGTGCTCAAAGGTTATATAGTTGAAGTTATCAGCGATATATTCCCAATTTGGTAATGTGATATGCTGAGTGATGCTGAAATGATCATTGTGTTGATTATTGTGATAGGATCATTTATTTGATCGTCTATCTTAGTGATCATTGTGTTGATCATTTGTTGACCCAAAGCATGGCTTTTGTATAAAGTATGTTTTTGTGGACGTGAATTCGTCGAGCCTCACATCCCGGAAATGGTCAAAACAGGAAAGATGCGGCAAGGTTATGAGGGGTAGCGCCCTTTAGGATATGTGCATTTCCTTCTGGAAAAGGGTGGTATCATGGTATGGAGCCCAGATACTTACTCATGTTGAAAACACTTTGTTATGATTGTGTGAATTGATTAGAGAGCGCTCTCGGAAAAAGGTCCCAAAGGACCGGGGGATGGCATATTCGGTCAGTTGTTACTCAGTTAGGAGTAACCCGGCCTTGTGTTGGTAGAGATCCGGTTTGGTTCTCGGGGATGTCCATCCAGAGGCATTCTCATGTGGCAATGGGAAGTTCCTTGGCCTGACCATTTGTTGGAAATCCAATTCCCAATACGAAACTTGTACGGTATTAGTTGTAGAACCTGCTATTCACTTATGGTGGTCACCACTGTTTGGATGGTAGCTATAGTAGGCATAGTTCGAAATGTCTATGTTGGCTAAGATTTATATTCTACTTTCGAAATATTTCCTACACTATGCACTAATAATAATATGAAATGTTCTTTTAATGCGTATCAAGCATCTTTGACTATCATAAGGAGAAATCTCCTCCGATTCTGCGTTTGCATTGTGTGTGTGTGCGGGAGGCCTTATGGTAGTCTCATTTTTAAAAGCATTGCGAATTGAATTTAAAAATATTCTTCTATTTTGATTTTAAAGATAAATAAACTGTTTTGAGTTCTCACACCAGTCACATGACTGACTCGGAGTTTATTGTTTTCCTTCCTAAACTCTGGGTGCCCACCAATTTCCACACGGGCAGTTAAGAGTTAGGTTTATCAGGATATTCTGGAGTTGCTGGAGGCAAGCTGGATGGCATGGCGTATTACTAGTATATAGTATTTCTTTTTTCCGCTGCACTGTTTGTTGATGTTGTATGTTGTTGTACACTCTGATGATATGATGTAATGAAATGAAATGTAATGTAATAACTGATATAGTTCTTTGTTTAAAGATTATTCATTTATTATTATATGTTGTTCCGCTGCGAATTGTGAGATTCTGATGTTGTTCTTTTTGTTTCCTTTCTGTCCGTTCTATTTTCAAATTCTATTTTTCTATTTAAAAATTCTCTGTTTTCTAAAAATCGTCTATCTTCTTTCCTCTCTATTTTCTATCTTTTCTCTCTTTTTCTTTTCTTAAATTCTTTTTAAAACCCATAACATTCCGTGTTTTCGGCCTTCGATTTCTCGGCAGTCGATAAAGTGAGTATCGATGTTGAATTCTCGAAGAACGAAAATCCGCGACGTTACATTTGGTATCAGAGCTGATGGTTAAGCGACAACCATGGTTCTGTTGGGTATTATTCATTAGAGATAGAGTCAGTAGTACTCTAGAATGAATTTGAGTGTAATAATAGCTATGAGAGCGTATTTGTTAGTGAATATAAAATTGTTTTATATTGTGATGATTGGTTTATTGAGTGGCATATGAACTTTCGTCAGCACAGCCTCGAAACTGAGCCGAAGGGGTTTCTAAACACTTGAATAGAACAATTCGGCACAATATTGATTTTAAATTGGGTAAATGGAATAATTTTACCTTGATTATATTTTATATATAAAGGAATAATTTTTTAGAATTATTAAATTGTATGTAAGTTGATTGTTAGGTTGTTTGAATAATCTAAATAAAAGAATAATTGTATAAGTAAAAGAATTATAAGAATTGAATTATAATTAATGTGATTTACAAATGTGAAATAAACTTATATATATAAGAAGTGAAACTATATGGATATATCTATGAATATGAGTTGTGAATAAAAGTGAATTTAAAGTTAAATGGAATATAACTTAAGTGTTGTTGAATGGAATTGATTTTGGTATCGAAGTAAATAATCAAATGGATTAAATGAATATAAACTTGAGTTATATAAATGAAATCCAACTTTGGTAATTTAATGGAATTAATGGATTGAATGTTTAATCAATTGAATGTAATTTAAGTTGATAAGAAATAATTAATGAAAGTGTTAATTCATTGAAATCTAATGTTATTAGAAATTGAATAAAATTGAATGAAAATCAATTTAAAGCAAAGGAATTTGGTTGAAATTAATATACTTTGGTTGTTATATGATTGTAGTTGATTTTATATAAGTTCATTAAGTATTAATGAAGTGGAAAGCTAAAGTAATTGAAATTCAAATTAAAGATAAATAAATTTGAATAGAATTGAATGTGAATTGGATTTAATTAGTGAATGTTAACTAACTGAAATTAATGAGAATGAATGTTAGTAAATTCCAACATTAATGAATCAAATGTGATTTGATATTGAAAATCTGTTTCATTGAATATAAATGAATATTGATTGGTTATGGATGTAATTGGTTGATGGTTGAATATATATTGCATTTGTTGTTTTACTACATGTGCTATGTGACATATATAGTTATTATGGAGATATATGTTGTATATTGAGACTATTTGCATATGTGCATGTTCTCATGTTGTTTGTTGAGTTTAGTAGGTGCGGACTGCGTTTGCTTCGCATTTGGAGTTCGCTTTAGCACTATATTAGCCGTATATGCTCGCTAATAAAATATAAGGTACATATCTCGGATTAAATATCGCACTTTTATACTTTTTTCCCTTCGGGATGCCTCATTACTTGATGAGATGTATATTTGTGATATATAAACTGTCATTTTTTTTTTCGGATCGAGCCGCGCAAAGGAGACTATGGCGAATTTTTCCGAAAATTTAAGGCGTTAGAAAAACTTGAGAAAATTTGGAAATTTTTTTTTTTTTTTTTTTTGAAAACTTTAACTTTGATTTTGGAATTGAAAGTTAAATGATATAGTTTGTTTTTGAAAAGATAACTAAGTATGATTTGAAAACTTAGTAAAGATTTATAAGAAGTTCAACTATGAATTTGGGAAAATTAATAAATTCTATAACCTTTCTTACTTGTAATTTCGAGGACGAAATTCTTTTAAGGGGGAAAGATTGTAACGACCCAGAAATTTTATTAAATTAAAATTTGAATATTTAATTAATTTTAGATATTAATAAGTGAATTTTTAAGTCAAATAAATTTTTATTTGAATTTTTGGATTTAATTGGATAATTAAATCGATAATTTAATACGTTAAATTATGGAAATAATTGAAAATTGAGTTAAATATGATTTAAAATGATTTGTAAAATTTTATTTTATCATTTTGAAGTTAGAATGATATTTTAGAACTTTTAAAATCGAATTAAAAGTAAATTTGTGAAAATTGAATATTTTAATATTTAATAATCGACTGTAAAATAGTCAATTTTTGAACAGTCTCAGAATTGAACGAAACCAGTTCCATTGGATCCGTAATAGTTAGTTATTACCGGATTTCAAATTTCGTGTCAATCGGAGCTATCGTTTGATCGTGGCAGCTCGAAACGCATCGATTTATTTTTAATTTAAATTTGGCGAGTCAAAATAGCCATTTTTCAAAAGTCTCGGATTTCGACGAAACCAGTTTCATCGGATCCGTAATGTGATATTATTGTAAGGTTTCAAATTTCAAGTCGTTTGGATTTACCGTTTGTCCGGTACGAATTAAAACGCCTAGAAATCGATTTAAATCGGTTTAATTTAAATTGAGCGTTTACAGCCATAACTCGCACATACTTCCGAATTAGCTTCCGAAACCTGTTCCATTGTGTCCGGAACGCGGGATAAACCCTAGGTACGCTGGTTACGGCGTCTAAATCGGAGTTCGGAATTCCCGGGATGAATAGTGTTTACGCTAGCTTTTTCTATAAATACACCTCTCTCCTCTTCACAAATTAAAAATAAAAAAAAAATATAAAACCCTAATTTTTTGACCTAACCGCCACCATTAGAATCTAGGGCCAGAAATGAGTGATCTTCTCCTCTCAATCTCTCTCAATCTACAATGATTTAGCTAAGGTGTTCAACATGAAAGTTGTTGGGAATCTCGAGAGCTTGAAATCCGTACGGATATGATCTTGGTTGGAGTCGCGTAGAGGGAGTTAAGGATGGCCGAATGCTTCAGGCCACGCACGCCATACGAGGCTCATGGTGCAGCCGAGCTTCACCTAGGGGGGGGCCGAACATAGCATAGGTCGAGGGCTTCGCGTTGGCGCATGTGGATCGAAGTATAGTTGAACGATGGAGGTTGAATTTGGAACCCTAGTTTTTGTGTAATGGGTTGGGTGGTGCGGCTCCTTCCTGGAGATGCAAATCGCGTGGAGAAGGAGAAGTCACGAACGGCCGAGATCCAGAGGCTTGCGATGAACGGCAGATGCATTAGGTTAGAAATAAAAATTAGATTTGTAAATTAAATTGTATATTAAATTTGTGTAATCTTTAAAATGTTATAACTTTTTCATACGAGGTCGAAAAAATGCAAACTCAGTTGCGTTGGAATCGTATGGACGAGCACTACGCGATGGAGTTGGTTTGGAGTCGTTTGGAGTTAGTGAGAATTTTGGGTAAAATTAAACGCGCGTTTAATTTTATTCGAAATAAAAGCTAAAACGGAAATTAAAACCAAGGTGAGAACTTCTCACTCAATCGAATAGATTTCGATTTTATTTTAAATAGTTAGATTTAAAATATTTGAATGCATGTTTGAATGATGACTGTAAATTATTGATTGTTAAAATAGACATTATGCGCCGTTAGTAAGCGGATGTTATTTATTAAAAACATATACCGCGAATATTTCATAAACAGTGAAATTGGTATTATATATAATATCAATATATATATATTGGCATATGTATATATTGCAGTTGATTGATTTCCCGCATTTTTTGTTTAGCGGATGAGACCCTATTACGCCGTTATTAAGCGGATAATATTTATTAAGAACATGTACCGCGATAATTTCGTACTGGAGCGAAATTGGTATTGTGCTAATGTTTTTGGATGCAGGAAAACAGGTTGGAGGGATCCAACTGGATTCCTCAACAGTTTTTATTTGATTTCAGATATTTTGATATTTGATGGATTATCATATCGATATATGATATCGTTGTTAGTCGTGATTGACTATTTGGTGTGTAGCATCATTGGACCCAGATTTGGGATTTTGAAATGTTTTTAAAGTGATTTTTGAAAATATACTATATTTTTGGAATTGATCCATTATAAATAAATAAACGTCATAATTTTTAAAGTTATAAAAATTATGGTTTTTTGTGAAATATAGTTAAAAAGGGCTGATTTTTAGAAATACGATTAAAAGTCGATTTTTGAGAAATATGAACTAATGATTTTATAAAATAATTTAGATTGGATTTTTGAATATATGATAAAAGTTTAAATATAGGATTTATAAAAATTTGATTATTTTATAAATCGAAATGATGAAATTATAAAGGAATTTAAAGACGTTTTAGAATAATAATATAAACTGATTTATATTAAGAGATTTATAAATGGATATTTATAAATTGAAAAATTGACATTATAAAACAAGTTTTTATAAGTGTTTGAATGTAGTGAAAATGAATTTCATAAATGAATGAAATTTATAGAGTTATAAACTGTGAAGTTATAAATGAAATCTATAAATAGTAAGATTTATAAATTTGGTGAAATTATTTGAAGAATAGATTGATTAAATAAATAAATCTTATAAGTTATAAGGTTTATAAATTGAAAAGTCTTTAAAAAGAACGATTTTGTAAAATAATCGTTTTATAAGTAGTTAACTTATAATATGAACTTTTAGTCTATAATTGAATTATAAACTGAATAGGTAAATAAAAGGATTTATAAAAAAGGAAGTTTTTATAAATAAATAGAAAAGGAATTTATAAACGTTGTTTTATAAATTCGCAAATGACTTATTTTGACAAGTTAATTGTTATAACTTAGAAATGGAGTTATATTCACATTTTTTAATAGTGAATAATCCTTTGAATTAAAATGAATAAAAGGATGAGATTTGTTAACGAAGTTTATTCACATTTTTGAATAGTGAATAACACGTTAAAGGAATTGTTTTGAATGTGATGTTTTAAATAGAATTAAAACAATCTAACGATGTTTTTAAACATGTTGAGATTCGAAACCATAGATTTCAACATTTATTGTTGAAATAGATGTTTCGAGAAATGAAAGGAGATGATGGACTATAACACTGTTGTCATAGTAAATGATTTCCGAAAGGAAATGTTTTTGTATAGTATTGGGATTTATATATCTATTTTAATTTCGAATCCATATACTAGTGATTTTGGGTTGTCGTAACGATGTTTTACGTAACATTCGTTTTGGCCCAAATAAATATGTTTAAGTGAATGATTTCCTTAATAGAATGAAATATATACTTAATTCGATTTAAGTATATTGAATATTTTCTAAGTGTTGAAAATAAAAAGATTTGTGAATTACTTATTTTTAATAAGTGTGGAAATGTTTTCCAATATGAAGTGAATAATTAGAATTTATCTTTTTGAAGATAAATTGAAATGAATTATTGAAATCGAATATGCATGGATATTTTGAAATATAAATTCATTATGGAATTTATATGTGAAAAGTGGAATTTGTTTGAAAATAAATATTGATTTATTTTTGAAGTGTTGAAATTATATATCTTATAAAGATATTTTGGAAAATAAATAATTTGGAAAATTATTTGGAAACTGGTGATGTGTGCATATCCAGTGATAGTTCAATAACCGACTATCACTATTTCCCTTTGAATGGGTATTTAATGTGATTTGATTGAATTTGAATGTCACACTTATTTTTGAATAAGCGCTCACTATTCGGGTTAACCGGGAAAAGACCATGGGGTCGTATAACCCATTCCGAATATGTGATACGTCGTTGTGAAATTGCATTGAAGATCGGTGTTGAAGACCGGTATTTGCGAGAGCGATAGGATGACCTATCGATTGTTTCTGCACCGAGTCGCGCCGGTATAGAAACTCCCTAAGTGATGGGAAATCCGATCAGGATTGTGAATATCCGGATTGCAAGGACTTCTTTGTAAGTGCCTTCGGTTTTGTTCGATCCCGGAACAGACTTGTATGGATTGTATGTCTGACATTACAATTTGAGATATAAAGCCGATTTCTTTCAAATATATTTATGTTGGTGGCGGAGAATTTATTCTTTGCTTAACACCCTTCTTTGAGACGTATGTGCTCAAAGGTTATATAGTTGAAGTTATCAGCGATATATTCCCAATTTGGTAATGTGATATGCTGAGTGATGCTGAAATGATCATTGTGTTGATTATTGTGATAGGATCATTTATTTGATCGTCTATCTTAGTGATCATTGTGTTGATCATTTGTTGACCCAAAGCATGGCTTTTGTATAAAGTATGTTTTTGTGGACGTGAATTCTTCGAGCCTCACATCCCGGAAATGGTCAAAACAGGAAAGATGCGGCAAGGTTATGAGGGGTAGCGCCCTTTAGGATATGTGCATTTCCTTCTGGAAAAGGGTGGTATCATGGTATGGAGCCCAGATACTTACTCATGTTGAAAACACTTTGTTATGATTGTGTGAATTGATTAGAGAGCGCTCTCGGAAAAAGGTCCCAAAGGACCGGGGGATGGCATATTCGGTCAGTTGTTACTCAGTTAGGAGTAACCCGGCCTTGTGTTGGTAGAGATCCGGTTTGGTTCTCGGGGATGTCCATCCAGAGGCATTCTCATGTGGCAATGGGAAGTTCCTTGGCCTGACCATTTGTTGGAAATCCAATTCCCAATACGAAACTTGTACGGTATTAGTTGTAGAACCTGCTATTCACTTATGGTGGTCACCACTGTTTGGATGGTAGCTATAGTAGGCATAGTTCGAAATGTCTATGTTGGCTAAGATTTATATTCTACTTTCGAAATATTTCCTACACTATGCACTAATAATAATATGAAATGTTCTTTTAATGCGTATCAAGCATCTTTGACTATCATAAGGAGAAATCTCCTCCGATTCTGCGTTTGCATTGTGTGTGTGTGCGGGAGGCCTTATGGTAGTCTCATTTTTAAAAGCATTGCGAATTGAATTTAAAAATATTCTTCTATTTTGATTTTAAAGATAAATAAACTGTTTTGAGTTCTCACACCAGTCACATGACTGACTCGGAGTTTATTGTTTTCCTTCCTAAACTCTGGGTGCCCACCAATTTCCACACGGGCAGTTAAGAGTTAGGTTTATCAGGATATTCTGGAGTTGCTGGAGGCAAGCTGGATGGCATGGCGTATTACTAGTATATAGTATTTCTTTTTTCCGCTGCACTGTTTGTTGATGTTGTATGTTGTTGTACACTCTGATGATATGATGTAATGAAATGAAATGTAATGTAATAACTGATATAGTTCTTTGTTTAAAGATTATTCATTTATTATTATATGTTGTTCCGCTGCGAATTGTGAGATTCTGATGTTGTTCTTTTTGTTTCCTTTCTGTCCGTTCTATTTTCAAATTCTCTTTTTCTATTTAAAAATTCTCTGTTTTCTAAAAATCGTCTATCTTCTTTCCTCTCTATTTTCTATCTTTTCTCTCTTTTTCTTTTCTTAAATTCTTTTTAAAACCCATAACATTCCGTGTTTTCGGCCTTCGATTTCTCGGCAGTCGATAAAGTGAGTATCGATGTTGAATTCTCGAAGAACGAAAATCCACGACGTTACAGTATATATGTGCATATATATGTATGCGCGCGTATATGAGGAAAAATTGAATATATATGTATTTGATTTGAATTTAAATCTCAAATAAATGGTTTAATAATAATAAATGATGATAATAAATATTAGAATTTATGGTTCATAATGTTTGAGTTTATAAAATAATATAAGACAATAAATATTAAAGTAAGATAACAATAAATATTTAAACTAGAAATAGAAAATAATATAAGATAAATTTTAATAAAAATAGGAAGTAGAACATTTGCTAAATTCTAACAACATTATAAAATAGAAATTTATTTATATTACAAAACAAGAAGATTTAAAGAAAATAAAATACATTTAAATATGAATAAATGTAGACAAAAATAAAACAAACATATAAAATACAAAGGACTAAAACAATGATAACTAATGCCACATCTCAGCCGAGACAAGCAAGCATGGGCTAAGCAAGGGAACAAGGTATCAAGGCAATTAATGCAAGCCATGCTTTGATTTCACACCAGCCACTAAGTAATGAAAAAGATATCACTGCTTGGTTGTACTAAAATAATATATATCCCTGTACAACTCTTCCTATATAGCAGCCTTCCATTCATTTCAGTTCGTTCCTCCAAAAGCTAAGTAATGTCTAAAGTAATACTGTCTTAAACTTAAACAAAGATTCAAAATTTAGACAATAATTCAATCAATCCACCAGAGAATCAAGAGGAAGGGTTTTCAGCTTGTATTTTCAAAATTGTTTCAATATGATGAGCTCTGTTCATCTTCTCCAACAAAAAGTGAGTAACTTAAATTTTAAAATACTTAAGTATATATGTTGCTTAATTATTGTTTGAGATGTGTGTGTATATATATATATTTATGCATTCCTGTGTATGTATGTTGATGTTTAAATTTATATATATATATATATATATATATATATATATATGTCTGCCTGTACAAATTTAGTTACCTCTGTTCTTCTTCTGGAATGCATCAGTGAGTAACATCCACCTTTTAAATTTTTAACAAACTTGACTTTGTTGCATTTACATCTGGAAACAAGTATAGTTTTATATATTTGAATGCTCTGAGAGTACACATAAGTTTATAAACAGTTTTATTTTGATCTATGTAAATTTACTTATGTGTTCATTTTCTGAAAACACAAGTGAGTAGCATATTTTTCATAAAACTTAAAGGTATATATATATATATATATGGTTTCTCTGGACAAATTTAAAAGCTGGAAGTATTTATACAGGCTATTGTTGTACAGGTTCTCTGTTTTGTGGTTTCAAACTCAAAATTCTTATTGAAGAAAATAAACTATTTACTCTCGTTCTATGTATTGTTTGGGCTTAAGTTTCAAACAAAAATCGTTTGTTATATCATAAATTAAAGATTAAAAATTTATTAAAGAAAAACACACAGGTTAATAGCTCTGGAAAGCAAGAATACTGAGCAAGCTTGAAATATGTTGAATACAAATGTTTTAATTCATGATTTCAAGCATATAAATTGAATTCTCTTACTTAAACTTGGTTTTTAAAACAAAAATTGTAATTGTTCATTGAGTATATCAACAACACCCTGTAGATGAACTAAAAATACATTTCTATCGATCTCTGTAGTTCAACAAATTTTTAACTGTTGAAATTTGTTGAGGAGTTAGTATGACCATTTTCAAATCTAGGAAAAATATTGGAAAAAATTTCTAATGCGAGGATTTTGGGGATGAGAACGATTTAGGGTTCGAACATTGCTTTCGGGTCGCTACGTTTGTGAAGCCGCCGCGATTTGCCTAGGCGACCGAGTTCGCCATGACTTTTCGTGGGGGTAGAGGAGATATTGGAGAGTGGGTAGCCGGAGTTTGAAGCTTCCTGGTGGTCGACGCTTCGTGAACGAGCCGTGTTTCCAGGTTGAGGCGAAACCTGATATTGTTTTCCAGGTTTCAATTTTTTTTTTTAGCTTGTTTTCGTATTCGAGTTGATGACGAGTTTTGGGTGGACGGAGATTGGTTAGTAGGCGATAGTCGACTCGCTCAACAACGCGGGGTCGCCTGGAGATGATCGCTGGCGACGTGCACGTGCATCGTGCTCGAGATTTTGGGAGATCTGGGAGATTGCGCTAAACTCTAGGTTTTGTTATGTCCGCATGATTTACTCGAGTATTACTCGAAGTAAAGGGGTTTTGGACTCGAAGCTTATTTGTGTTGGGCTCGGGGAAATCATGAAATGAGCTCGAGTATAAATTGTTTCCAGGTTTTGATACCTGAACTTGTCTGTTTAACTTTTAAAACAGAATTGGAATTTAAACCAAATTTTTATATAAGTCTAAAATAAGAATTTGAAAGGTGGAATTCAAATTAACTTTGGAAATAAATGAAGTTTTATAAAATTTAAAGTATTTAAACAACTTTAAATTGTTCAAGTGTATGAATTGTTTAAAACTTGAATTTACAAGTTAAATAATTAATTAATGTATTTTAAAATGTGAATTTACATAGTTAAATAAGTTAGCTTAGAAAGAAAAAAAAACTTTTTCTTATATAAGTTTCATATGTAAGCAATAAATGTTTTACATTTATTTTAAAAGTTTATAAATTGATATTTGAATTTGGTTAATGCTTAAATGGTAAATCATTTTGACTCTTGAATTCGAAAATGGAATTCAAATTAAAAAAAAATTCAAAAGCGTAATGTTCTACACCTTAATATTAATTAAGTCATTAATAAAGAAATAAATTATCTTATAAATAAATGATTTAATCAATAAGGTAATTAAAGAATGATTTATTTTATTTGTAAATTAACAAATTAAATTAATTAAAAATGATTAATAATGAACCAATCTAAGATAATTTCTTAAGAAAGTGATTAAGAAATGTTATTGGTTAATGAAGATAATTAACTAAGGATCATTAAGTATTGATTAAGGTGATTAATTTTAATAATTAATTGGATTAATTAATTTAGATAATCAATTATAAATTGTTTAAATGTAATTACTAAATGAAAGTAATTAAGGATTAATCGCTTATAGTAATAAATTTTGGATCTTTTGATTAATTAAAGGTAATTAATTATGAAATTGGTTTAAAGGGTTGATTTGATTAATAAGAATAATTCAATTAATTAAAATGTTTGATAAATTAATTGATATCGAATGATTAATAAATCAGAATTGGTAAATTAACTCATAAGTAATTCATTGGAAATAAATTGAATTAATTAGGATAAATAATTTATAAATCCTGCTTATAAATGGCTATTGAATACTTGACCTTGCTTATGAATATTTATATTGTATGAAATGCCTTGAATTGGTTGTCCTATCTGATCTGTGATATTTTGTTCTGTGACTGTGTATAAATTATCCGTTCATTTACGTTGTTCTATTATCTGTGAATCTGTGAATGGGCGTTAAGCTTTATAGTTATATCGCTTATCAACTATATTTCTGTGTTTGATCTGTAATGATTGAATGATGTTGCACTATTGTGTTAAACCCCTTGACCACACTTATACACACACCAATATGGATTTCACGAGGAAATCGGTTAAGTCTCAGTTTTTGAAATGATTTTTAAAGTTGAATATTTGAATTCAAATGTTTTGAAAATGGATTGAGTTTAAAGTGAAAAGCAATTGAAATAGAATTTCAAAGATGAAATTATTTTGAATAACCTGATTAAGATTTGGAATTTAAATATTTTGATTTCAATTTGAATTCAATACTTGAAATTGAATTCTATGATTTGAAACTAGGGATTAACGAAATTATACTAGTTATATATGAGTCAAACCATTTTTAAAGTATTATTCTTTTGGGAATTTGAATTAACCCTAAAGATTTAACTTGTATAAATAAGACCGAATTTCTTCGAAACGAAAACTACTTGTTTTCAAATAATAATAGCTTTCCTTTTAAAGAAAGGATCTCCCAATTATGTTGAAAAGGTTTCAAGCTGAAATAGAATTGAAATGTTTTGAAAGCTATGAAATAAATCTTTGATTCAAAGACCGAATGAGTTAATCCAACTTGAATTGAAATTGTTTTGAAGTCTATGAATTGATCTTTGTGAAATAAATATTTTTGTAATATAAAGATTTGAAATGGTAATTTGTTTAAACCATTTGAAAGAAAAGTTTTGAATTATTAAGTTGTGACTTAATTGAAATCCCTTATCCATATGTTTTAAATGTTGCGCTTACTATTCGGGTTAGCCGGGAAAGGACCTTTGGGTCGTATAACCCATTCCGAATATGTGATTCGACGTTATGGATAGCATTTGAAGACCGGTGATGAAGACCGGGTATTTGCAAAAACGATAGTATGACCTATCGATTGTCTCTGCACTGAGTTGCAACGGTATAGAGACTCCCTAAGTGATGGGAAGTCCGACCGGGATTGTGAATACCCGGATTGCAAGGACTTCATTGGAAGTGCCTTCGGTTCTGTTCTAAATCCAGAACAGACTTGTATGGATAGTTATGTCTGACATTACAATTTGAGATATAAAGCTGATTTCTTTCAAATATATTTATGTTGGTGGCGGAGAATTTATTCTCTTAGCTTAACACCCTTCTCTGAGACGTACGAGCTCAGAGGTTATGTAGTTGATGGTTATCAGCGATATATTCCCAATTTGGTAATGTGACATGCTGAGTGTTGCTGTGAAATGATCATTGTGTTGATCATTTGTGATAAGATCATTTGTTTGATCGTTTATCTTTGTGATCATTTCTATGATCATTTGTTGACCCAAAGCACGACTTTTGTATAAAGTGTGTCTTTGTGGACGAGACTTCGTCGAGCCTCACAAACCGGAAATGGTCGAAACAGGAATCGTGGCGGCAAGGTTTCAGGGATCGCTTCCCTAGGGTAGGACCATTCCTTCTGGAAAGGGGTAGTATCATGGTATGGAGCCCAGATACTTACTCATGTGGATACACTATATCTATTACTGTGTGGTGTTGTTGGAATCGAGGCCTCGTATAAAGGTCCAAAAGGACCGGGGGTGGTATATCTGAGGTTTCTTACTCCCTGGGAAAGGGGTAGCCGGCCTTGTTTGGCAGAGATCCATTTGGGATGCTCGGGGACGTCCTTCCAGAGGCGTTTCATTTCGGGGTTTGGGAAGTTCCTTTGCCCGACCATTTGTTGGAAATCCATTCTTCAAATACGTACCCTGCACGGTTTTAGTTGTATTACCTACCATCTACTTATGGTGGCGCCCCACTGTTTGGAAGGTAGCTATAGTAGGCATAGTTCGAAATGTCTATGTTGGCTAAGATTTATATCTTTACTTTCGAAATGATTTTTTACTACACTATGCACTAGTAATAATATCAAATATTTCTTTTTAATGCGTATCAAGCATCTTTGACTATCATAAGGAGAAATCTCCTCCGATTCTGCGTTTGCATTGTGTGTGTGTGCGGGAGGCCTTATGGTAGTCTCATTTCTAAAAAGCATTGCGAATCTATTTTAAAATATTTCTTTGTTTGTTTTTGAAGATAAACTGTTTTTGTTGCTCATACCAGTCCCACGACTGATCCGGAGTTTATTGTTTCTTTCCTAAATTCTGGGTGCTCAAAATTTTTCTACACGAGCAGTCTAGAGTTGGGTTTTTCAGATAGTCAGGTTTAGTAGGTTATCTGGAGCTAGTTCAGTCTTTGGATGTGGACGAGACTTGCTTATCTTTGTGCATCGTTATTGGGAGTTCGTGCTACTGCTGGAGTTCTTCCTTGAAGACTATCTTAGAGTTATATTGTTCCGCTGCTAGATGTTATCTATTTTTCTTTTCCATTGCTATTTTATTGTATCATATCTCTGATGTATATTGATATTCATCGTATCACTCTGTTGTATCAGATATTGTATATCAATGTATTATTCTTTTATTCCGCTGTGTTGTTTACTTAATGTTGTTATAAGCTCCGACGAATCGGATTTGAACGGTCGAATCTATGACATTCGAATACGATATGAAGTATGGATGTCGATTTTCGAGCGCGAAAAATCCGAAACGTCACATTGATAGACTTATTATACCAAATATTAGTGATCTTCGTAAAGATGTTTTAGAAGATTCCCATCGCTCTAAATTTACCCTTCACCCCGGTAGTAGTAAAATGTACGCGGATATGAAGCGACTGAATTATTGGGAGGGAATGAAACTTGACATCGCTAACTTCGTTAAGCGTTGCATGACTTGCCAACTCGTTAAGGCCGAGCATCAAAGGCCCGGTGGGTTATTGCAACCTTTAGAAATTCCAATTTGGAAGTGGGACCAAATTTCCATGGATTTTATAGATGGCCTTCCCCGTTCTCGTTCGGGTCATGATAGCTTATGGGTGATTGTTGATAGGCTTACTTAATCCGCCCATTTTATTCCCGTTCGGTCTAACCGAACCGTTCCTCTTTTGGCCAAACTCTTTATCAAAGAGATTGTTAAATTGCATGGAGTTCCTACTTCTATTGTTAGCGACCGTGATCCATTGTTTACTAGTGGATTTTGGAAGAGTCTTCAAAAATCTTTTGGAACGAAGCTTAATTTTAGCACCGCTTATCACCCCCAGTCCGATGGACAAACCGAGCGTGTGAATCAAACTCTTGAAGATCTTCTTCGTGCTTGTGTGCTTGATTTCGGTGGAAGTAGGGAATATCATATTTCTCTTGTCGAATTTTCCTATAATAATAGCTTCCAATCTAGTATTGGTATGGCACCTTTTGAGGCACTCTATGGAAGGCCATGCCGATCTCCTTCTTGTTGGCTAGAGGCCGGTGAGAAGCTGGTTTTAGGTCCAGATTTTATTCGAGATTCCACAGAGAAAATTGACCTTATTCGACATAGAATGAAAGAAGCCCAGAGTAGACAGAAACCCTATGCCGATAACCAAAGAAGGAAATTAGAATTTTCTGTTGGAGATCTTGTTTTTATTCGTGTTTCACCTATGAAGGGTGTTGTACGTTTCAGTCGATCGCGAAAGTTAGCGCCTCGATACATTGGACCATTTCCTCTCGCTGAACATATTGGTTCCATGGCTTATCACCTTTTATTACCGGCTCAATTTTCTGCTATCCATGACGTGTTTCACGTTTCTCAACTTCGGAAGTGTCTTCGAGATTCCGATTCTATTTTTGAGCCCCGTGTTGTGAAAGAGATTGAAGTTTCACCGAATTTAACTTATGAGCAACATCCTGTTCGTATTATTGCTTCGGAAGTCAAACGACTTCGAAATAAAGATGTTCCGCTTGCTAAAGTTCAATGGTCTTTAAATCCTAAGGATTGTTCTTGGGAATCTAGAGAGTTCATCGAGCGAACACATCCGGACTTACTTTCTCGTGCTCTTTGAGGTGAACTTCTTATTTGAAACTTCTTTTGTGTTGAATATGCTTTTATGGTTGCTACTATATATCTTCTTCTTAAATATTGCGAGGACGCAATTTCTTTAAGGAGGGGAGTCTGTAACAACCCGCATATTTGTTGATTTTATATTTAAATATTTTATTGATACTCGAAATTTAGTCCGAAAAGCTACTTTTTGCATACGGTCGAATTAGGACTCGGGACCACTCCCATTGAGTTTAAAATGCCGTTTGCGACCTTTTCGAGTATAAGCTTCGATATGTTTGGAGAAAGTAGAATTTTGCTACTTTTCACTTGTGCTTTGGGTTTAGGTTGGGTTCAGCCCAATGTTCTAACTTAATACCCCAAACTGAAACCCCCCTCTTCATTCACTCCCCCTTCCTCTAATTTCAGTTCTAAAGAGATTAATGTGGAAGAGAATGGGAAATAGAAATCCAAAACCCTAGTTTCCATTTGCAAATCAATTTCTAGCTCCAAACTCAAGAAGAACCCATTGGTAAGCTTCTCTTCTTCTTCTCCAACTCTTCCTCTCTTTGATTTCAGAAAATTCCTAAACCTAGTTTGGAAAATGTTTCTCTTTTTAGCTTAGAATCAAGCTTCTTGAGTTGGATTTGAAGAGTGGTTGATTCTCCTTTGCTTTCAAGCTTCTTCTTTAATCGTTTGGGTTCAAAGGTGAGATTTTTATCTCACATCTATGCTTATTTATCTTCGATTGTTAGGTATGAATTCCTAACACTTATTCGTGTGCATTTGCTTTTGGTTTGGAATGGTTTAGTGAATATTCCAATTTTGGTGTTTTGAAAGCCAAATTCTTAAAAACCATAGCTTTGATGTTCAAATGTGTTTTTGGTGATGCAACAAGGAGCTCATAGGGCCGGGTAGTCGATGGGCATAAATCCTTAGTGCCGATGCTCGTACGGTTGCAATTTGGTAGTGATTGGCCATTTTATTCAATGGGCTAGGAAGGGGCTAGGAACAGGTTCGGCCGACCGAGCCCTGTGGCCGGTCGACCGACCTGCTACTATGGTGCATAGGCACCTTTCTGTCTCTGGTCCGGTCAACTGGCTACAGGGCTCGGCCGACTGACCTGCTTCCCGAGACTTTTTTGGAACAGGGTCCCGTCGACCGAGCTCTGTAGCCGGCCGACCGACCTGATGATATTTAGCCTATTTCGCCTAGTTGCTTTAATTTCCAACTTAAATCGATTCATGTTGTTTCCTATTTGTTGTTATCATTTATTATGACTTTCATGACTCCTTTTTAGGGATTTTTGAATATCCATTTCGATGGATTCTTTATCGGTTTCGTTGGATTTTTATTCACATCTTCGTATGTGAATTTTAGTGATTGATTGTTCCTACAATCTTCTTCGTGATTTGTCACTTTAAAAATATAAAGGTTTCTATACTAGTAGTAACTATTAAAACTCTTTCTTCAAATGATTTCAACACTATTTTAGTACAAAGCTCGTTTCTTAAACCGTTTTCCAATCTATTAGTATATACAAACCTTTACCTCACTCGTATGAGAAATTTAATTAAACGACTTAGTAAAACAAGTGGTATGAAACGCTTGCGTTTACTTCGTCGGTTAATTCTTGGACTCGTTCGATTGAAACTCTTGTGACAATTTTCTAGGGGAGATCTACAATTTGTTCGTAAATATTTAAGTTAAGCTAGTGGTTATGGGACATGAAGCTAAGCTCATATATTTACTAGCTTACTGTAATTGACACTTCTTGATGATCGTGACGATCATTTTTGTGATTTAGACTAGCAATGTGCGATGTCTCTTTGTCTGCGAGGGAGACTAAACCCCGTTTTATGGAGTTTCGACTCAAATTGATGGGGTAGCGCCCCATGGTCTTCGGGCCGTTCGTGTGTCAAAAATTAATGGCTAGCTACCATGAGGTAGCGTCTCGTTCGTGTGATACATATGTTAGTGAATTTTCATGCTCCCGTTCATGTGATAGGCCTCCCCCCCTATTTTGTGTGATTTCTGGATTTCATGTGTCGAATTCTGGAATTTTCTTGTTCACCTATTTTTGTGATTTCTATTGATATGATTTATCAATTTTTGTGCATAGGTGAATTCGTGTGTCATTGACTGGATTTCTTGAGATGATTTCTAGAACTTATGCTTCACCAATTTTCGTGATTTCCATTGATAAGTTTTATCAATATGTGTGCATTGGTGAATTCATGTGTCATTGACTTTTGTGATTGACATTGATATAATCGTCAATATTCATGGTTTGGTGAACGAAATAAGGAGTATGACATTTCCTTTGATTCTTGTGTAGATTTGGTGATATTGATTAATCTCTTGTTGATTTTCAGTTACTTATATATATATATATATATATATATATATATATATCACAGCTTGGCATTGTGATTATTATGTGTTTAGTCATATCTCTGATTCTATATCGTTTCATTTGATATTTATAGTTAGACTGATCCGTTTATTATTTTCTTATTAAATAATACTCGGGTCAGACCGAGATGTTACAGGTGCTTCAGCTTGACTTCTCACTTGGGATTGATTTCTCTGACTTTTGGCTAACTACTTAGATTAGTAGTTTATTTTGTTGTGTACACTTGAGATATGGACTCATAGTTGTATTCTTTTGTATAGCACGTGTTGCTATTCTTTTGTATTATTGTGGATCTTTTTGACCACTACTCTGATATACACTTTCATGTGTTAGATATATATTCATATCTTCTTCCGCCTTTGTGATATGAATTATCTGTGACTGATTTATGTTATGCTTATTTCTATATTTGCTTCCGAAGGATTTATATAGCCACTGTGTAGTAGTTTTGAGTTTGTATCGGTATGTCGGATTTCCTCTTGAAACAAAATGCATGTTTTATTATCTGACATATCGGTGCTCGCACAAAGCAATTACATGGATGGTCGCTCCTCAACAGCCTTATTCTCCATGCTAGTCGACAGCATTACTCAGTAGTGTTCTTGGCTAACGTGGGTATAGAGGTGGGGCGTCACATTAATCTTCTGTTTATTCAAAATTACCCTTATAAACTTAAGATTTATTTATTAAATTTTAAAGTCATTTTATTTCCTTTCCAATTCATTCTTAAATTTATTCAACTTTTCTATAATTATTTTACTTACAAATTCACTTCTTTATTCCCTTTTCAAAATCCAATTTATATATTTTTGGTAATTCATTATACCCAATTATATCCAATCCAATCGAACCATAGCATTCAATATTCCAATATAATTCATCATAGAATATCAAATAATCACAACAGAGAATGCTAAATAATTTAAATAAATGTTGAGGGATCCAGTTGGATCCCTCCAACCTGTTTTCCCTACATCCACAGACGTTAGCACAATATAATATACCAACTCCAAAATATACCATACTATAGCACATCAATCAATTCAACCATTCAAACAATTATTTAAATTTAATCATTTAAATTTAAATTTAACTGAGTGAGGTTAACTCACCTTTGATTTTTGTTTTACCATCCATTTCAAACTCGCCTGGTTTTCCTCACGACTTTAAACCTTGTATAAATATTTACAGTTTATTAACATTTGAACCACTTGAATAATCAACTACCATTCAATAAATTTAATTAACTAATTATTTTGTTAATATTCGAATAAATTGAACAAATAATTTCCATTTGCTAAATTTAATTAACAAATAATTTTTATTTAAACTAATTGAATAATCACTTATCATAAATAATGAACTAATACTTTGGGTAAAAAAAATAATTTCTCTTTAACCATTTCTAAATTAATTAAACAAGTAAATTACAAAGTTATCTTCCTTTTGAAAACATATGTTTACTTGTTGTTTACCTATAAACATACTTTATAAAATTCTAAGAAAATAAAAATTCCATTTCAGCCTATATATATATATATACATATACTGGATTTTGAACAGAATGGTTTAATAATTTATTAACATTCGAACTAACTGAATGATCAATTATCATTAATAAATTTAATTAACCAACCATTCCATTCAAACTAATCTTTCACATAATAAATTTTAATTTAAAAATCTATTCTTATATAAACTTTCAATCCTTCTAAAATTCCATCTACATATGCTTATAAGAAATAATCTATAGTATTAAAAACTTATCTTTATAAAATTCCTTATGTCGTTCCAAAGTTCTAAAAAAAATTCTGTTTAACTTAATATACTAAAACAGGTGGGTATTTATATATGTATTATCAGGTTTAATTTGAAATGAGTAAATTGGTATATATATACACCTTACTGTTAAATTTGAAAAACAAATTACTTTCCTAGATCTATATACATATTGGTTAAATAAATAAATAGATAAAAATATGCGTAAATCTGCTACATGTATCTATATTTATTTTACTGACTAAAGAAAGAGTTTCGGTTTAAATCTTACTTATAAAATCATTTCCTAACATATCTACATTTATGTGTATTTAAAATATAATTCTGCTTTTTAAATCTTACTGTAATTTTCATCATATATATATATACATATATCTATGTACAGAATTAAACAAAAAAAACATGCTCACAAACCTTACCAAACCATCCCCATAGCCTCTCTCCACCTGGATCCATCTCGAGCACCATCAAATCGAACAATGACCCATTTTCACGCGCCTTCCTCCATCCCACAGTACATCACGACCATCGCAAATTCCCAATCGCCAACCAAATTCAACCCTCCTCAACATCTCGTTGCCGAAGCCCTAGCACGCGCATCCTCAGTCGATGACCCAAGTCCCCTCAGGTTGTCTCGCGATTTAATCGCAACCTCCCCCATCGAAGTCGAAATCGACTTTGATTCTTCATTTTTTTTAAAGACGGACGAATGATTAGAAGGGAAAAAGAAAACGGGTTTTGATTTCGAACGAGGCAACGCGATTTATTACTTCCTTTTCTTTTATTCGGCCATTGATGTTTTTTTCTCTGGCTTTCGATTTGAGGGAACGAAATGAAAAGGAAAAGAGATGTGGTTTTTTTTAAAGTGATAGTAGCGTGTTGAGGAATGAATAAAGGATGGCGTATACAAGAAGCTTGATTTTCTTTAATATTATTAAATTTTCAAAATATCTCCTTACGCATAACGTGAAATCCCGAACCCCGAATTAGACATGCCGACAGGCGTTTATAAGGTTTTACCCGTATTCCGAACACGATGGAACGTGTTTCGGAACCTAATTCGATCGAATGCACGAGTTATAGAAGAAAACGATCATTTTTAAATTAAATCGATTAAATTAGTATCTAAGCGTTTTGAGCTGTCAGGGTCAAATGACAGCTCCGATTGCTACGAAAATTGAAATCCGATAATAACCAACTATTACGGATCCAATAGAACTGGTTTCGTCGAATTTCGAAACTGTGCCTCAGAAGGCTATTTTTAAATTCAGTTTAAACGATATAAATTTCAGAACTGCACAGATCACTATTAATTTTAATTTTAACACTTCTATTGTCTTCAGTATTATCAATATAAATTTTATAAGCCTTCAAATTATTTAAACAGGCTTAGAAATCTCAAATTCAACATTTTATCCAACTTCAAATTATTCAATTTAATAATTTAATCACCGAATAAATAGTGATATTTAAAATTTAAGTTAATAATTAACTTTTAAATACTTAAAATAAATTAAATATTTCGTTTTCAAATGTTTAAAAATTCTGGGTCGTCATAGTTGCGAAACATAAATCAAAGGTGAGTAAATCTCACTCAGTTGGATTTTATTTAAATTTAAATGGTTAAATTTATATATTTGGTTGAATGATTGAATTGATTTGATGTGCACTGTGAATTGATGATGTGACTTTGGTTTGGTTGATTCTCGAGTTAATTGTGGTTTGACTCGAAGTGTTGGGGTTTTAAGTTGGTTTAAATTTAAATTATAAATAAAAAATGCTTCATTTTAATGTTAATAAGGATTTAATGATTTGTGATTCATTAAATTAGTAGGGTGATTAAAATGGATAATTAATTAATCTAATTAATAAATGATTTGGGTCAATTAATTTAGTAATTAAGGGTTTGAATTAATTAATAAATTAAGTTTTAAGTTAATTAATTATGTGTAAGTAATTCAGAATTATCATTGGATGTTTTGATAAATAATTACTTAATGAAATTAATAAAATATAATTACTTTGTGTAATTAATCAAGAGATTAATTAAGATGGTTAATTAAGGAGAAACTTATTTATTTAAATGAGGTAAATAAATGGATAGTTAATTACAGGTTTAGAGAAATCAAGAATGATTAATATTGTGGTTTAATTAATGTAATTAATTTAGAATAGAACAAATTAAAACATAATTGGAAATCATTAATTTATATAATCAATGACGAAATTAAAGATTGATTTATTTAATAAATTAATCAGTAATAAGTGACTTATGAGAAGTTAATTAGTATAAGTAATTAAGGATTAACGTAATTAATAGATAATTAATTCATGAAGTAATTAAGATTACTTATTGATTCTGGTTAAGAAAATTTATATCGTGAAATTAATTAAAGCTAATTACTTGGATTTAATTGATGAATAATTAATCCAGGTTGATTAATAAGGATGAATGATGAAAGTAAGATTGATTAATTGATTTGAAATTAATTAATGACAAATGTAGAATTCTAAAAGGTTGAGGTTAGAAATTTAATCACAATTAATTTAATTAATATTGGTTGCGAGCCAGATTTGCTTATGAATGATTGAATGGTCTTGGATTGCTTTGAATGAGTTGATATTTCTGATATGAAATGTTGTGTATTTCATTTGGATAATTTAGGTAGGATGACACGAGACTCGAAGAGGCCGGGATCAGGTATTGGGAGATACCCGAAACCACTTCGAATTTCTTATAAATTGATTTGAGAAATTGATAGATTGGAATGAATGGATTTAAATGAATCGGATTATTTAATATTAATTTTTGCACATAGAATACATATTTTGAAAATAAGTTATGTCTATAATAATAGTGTGACTTTGTAAATTGATTTGAGTTACCCGAGTTCTATAAGTTGTATGCTTTGTATTCCATGTTGGATGAGTTTACTCACGCTGGTTTCCAGCCTGACCCGGGTGTTACTTTGATGTAATGCTCGGGTCAAACCGAGTATTACGGATTTTCAGGTAAGGACGTTCTGGCTCGCCTCTTCTGGCGCTCAGGAGGCGAGCTGGATGGCAAGAACATTTGGAGTGCTTCCGTTATATTATATTATTGTATATCTATGACATAGTAATTATGTATATTCCAGTGTCAGTATAAATGTGTAACTCTGATGTACTAAAGTGTAATCGAGAGATATAATATTCTTTTGTAGACTGTTATTATTTATTATTATATTTTATCCGCTGCGAATGTGAGATGTTGATGTTTCAGATCTTCTTCTTCTTCTATCTCTTTCTTTCTTTTCATATCTATCTGGAATTTTCGGCTTCGAAAATTTCGGGTCGTTACATTTGGTATCAGAGCGAGGTTAAGCGAGAAAATTGGCTCTGGTGGGGATTACTCATTAAATAGAGTCCGTAGTACTCTAGAATGAGTTGTGTATATATATATATATATATATATATGAGCACGTACTTGTTATTTTCATATATAAAGGTTTTAAATGATTTTATATAAAAGTATATTTCGATGTATAAAGAAATATTTCGTTCTAATAAATATTAAAGCGATTGGTTGTTAAATTATTGAAATTAAAATAAAGAAGTAATAAAATACAACCAAATTATATTTAAATTGATTGAAATGAAAATCTAGAATTTGAGCTCATAAATTAAGTTGTTTAAAATTAAATAAAGGTAAGTTTTTAATGGATTCAAACTGAAATTTAATCTTGAATTTATAGAAGTAAGAATAATATAAAAGGAATTGGTATTTGGATATGATAACCTTTGGTATTGTTATAAATAGTTATTGTGTTTAACAATGAAATATAAGTAAGCCAAATGAAGTAAATTTATAAGATGAGTATAACTTCTTAATTAAAGTGGGTTTTAAAGATTGTGAAGCTTTAAAACCTAAATTTAGAAACAATCAATTGTTTCAAAGAGTTAAAGAAAATAACAAATAATATAATTCAGACTATTTTGAATATAGTCTTATTTCAAAACAAGAAATGTTTGGAAGATTTTTAAAGGATTTGTTTGAAATTAAAACCAAGGATGGTTTAAAATTTAAAAGTAGCCTGGTGTGTAAAGGAAATAAATATGAAAATTAACTCCAAGATTGAGTTTTGAATTTTCCTTGGAATATGATGTGAAACCCAAAGTGAAGCAAATTTTAAACTAAAGTGGAAAGGTTATCAATCTAAAGGTTTAAAATTTTGAATGGGAATTGGGGTTTAAATTCAAGCAGGAATTGAAATGATTTGAATTTGAAATGGGTTCAATTGATAATAATTTGAATTGATTGGAATAATTTGAAATTATAATTAAAGTGAACAAGATTAAAATCAAATTGAATTTCATTTAATTTGGAAAGAAAACAGGGTTGATTCAACTTGAATTGGGATTTAATAAATTTCAATGGAAATTGGAGTTATTCAAATTGGAATTGGATCAATTTAAATGGAAGTTTAAATTTACATTGAATTGTTGGGGAAGTGAACAGTTTGACTCTTGACTATTTTCAATATAAATTGTTTCGATATAAACTTATTTTTCTAAGCTATTAAATATATACAACCTTTCTTTCATAAAGCCAAATTATTTTATAACTGTCTTATAATTATTTTTGGAGCTATTTGACCATTTTTCAACTGTTTTCTAAACTAATTACTATTTTTCAACTATGTTACAAATTAATTACTATTTCACAACTATTTGCAAATATCTAAAATTTCTAAAACTATTTAGCTATTTTTCCAACTATTTAACTATTTTACAGCTAATTTGTAAACTAATAATTATTTTTTAACTACTTATCTATTTTTAAAATTTTCATGCTATTTTCTAAATATAAACTGGTCGGAGTTCAAACTATTATGGATTTAATACTCAACTGAGATAAGAATTGAAATGATAATCCAAATGGGGATTAAGGCAATTGTAAATAAGTGAATGGAAATTAATGGAAATGTAAATAGAAAGGGAATTGATTTGGCTGATAATCAATGAAAATAAATACATAGGATGTATGTATATTATTCTATTCGCATAGTGATTTGATCCAGATTCGAGCACATAATTTCGAGATAGTTATATCGATCCGAGTTGGGATTTTTCACTCGATTTTCGACGGCGAACCTGGATATGGATTGTTGGTTAGTTCTGGATATTCTCTATCATAGTTATATCTATGCAAGGAGAATGACGGTTTCTAATCAAGAAACCAGATCTGTGTCCGCACTAGAAAGTCGGGTGGACAATACTAGTTCGGAAGTGAAATTGTGTGATCGAGTGAGCGATCAAATTAGTATAGCGTACGGATGATATGTATGCATCGTACGGGTTTGAATGTAATTGATATTGGAAAGAGTAATCAAATTGGAATATTTGATTTTGAATAAAAAAAGTTACATATCTTTGTTATATTTAAGATGAAACTCCCCTTGTTGAATCTATTGCTGGAAGAAACGGATTTTTGAAGGTGTTTGAAGTATAAATGAATTTTATATAAGTTTGAACGATCCAAAGTTTGAAAAAATTATGTATATCTGAATCTATATATATATATATATATATATATATAAAAGATCTATGAGGATTTTGGATAAAGGTTTTGGGAACCTTTGGATTTGGAAAGGCTTTTGATTTTTGGCTAAAATCAATATTAAAATTTGGAAAGCCTAGTTTGAGAATTACCAATTTTGGGATAATCGATTTTGTATAAAGGAGATTTGTATAATATCATACTAGGTGTATGATTTGAAAGATACTATATATGTATAGTATAAAGTGTTTTGATGATGGCTCTGGGGAAAAAGGCACTCCCTTGAAATGAACTTCTCAGGAGTGCCACCGGGTGGTGCTGCCTTGAGCCCTAAGGGGGGGTTCTAAAGTTGTTCCTGTGAGGAGTCCGGACAAAACTAGTTCCTGGGGATTATGAGTATTGTGTACCATAACGAAAGTCGTGTGTGCCGCTGAGAGCCAACAGTCTGCGTTTGATTTTATATCGGTAGACTGCGACCTATGGGAACATTGCGAAAGTCGTGTATGCTGTTGAGAGCCAACAGTTTGCGTTTGATTTTATATCGGTAGACTGCGACCTATGTAGGAGTGGAGAAGTTTCATTTTGGCAGCGAAAAGCAGAGGCCGCAGAGAGCCTGCAGTTACACGGACTTTTGCTGCGATGGCAACATAACCCTGGAATGTAACTGTGACCATGGATGGGGGTGATGATTTCCAGAGCATTGTCACCAAAGATATTTCCTCTATTTTCAAAAGCTGTTTTTGATATTTTCAATTAAATTATTTTTCAAGTATTTTCACTGGATGTTGAGAATGAGTCTGCTAAGTACTTATAGATTTTCAGTCCTACGCCTGATCAACGTATGACTGAATTTCTGTGAGAACAAGGATGGACTGGTTGAGACATCGAGTTATAAGAAATATTTTTATAAAGAGCTATTTTAATAGTATTATGTGGATTTAAAGGCAGTTCTAAAAATTTGAGATAAAAGTGTTGGAATTTTGGAAACTGAAAAGGAGATTCAAACTGGAATTATGAAAATTTTTGAATTCAGGAAAATTTAATGAAGTGATTTTTGTAGTAAAATCAAATATTGATATAAAAGTTGGAAGTAAGCTAATTAACTAAATAATTAATTGATGGTTATATTAATAAAATTTAACTCGGACAAATAAAATGGATTGTAAGTTAATAATGGAATTTGGAAATGAATTCAAATTTAAAATAGAATTCGACTTGGATTTGATAATGAATTAAATAAGAGGAGATGTTGTATAATAAAAATAAAATAGAGTTGGATTGAAAAATGTGATGGTTTGAATTACAAATAAAATTGAAGGGTGATTTGAATAATATTTAATGAAATTTGCGAGTAATTTGGATATAAGAGAAGTGATTATAATAGAAATGGTTTTAGTTGCAAAACAAAACCCAAGTGAATAGAAATAAATTGGGAATGGCCTTGTATTAATAAAATAAATTCGATAACGAATTAAATAAGTGAATGAAAAATTTAAAATGGGTTAATTGAGTTAAATAATAAGTGGATGAAGTCTGATTGAATAAAAACTAAATCAAAGTTGTGATTGGAATTGGATTATCAAACTGAACTTAAGTTCGGTGGAAAATTAATTTGAAGTATAAATGAGTTAAGTATGTGCTTGGATATTATTTTGATAAATTAAGAAGGTGAATTAAAATTAAAATTTAAAAGGGATGAGCTAACTGAATTTAGTGGAATGTGTCGAGTTAAATGAATGGTTGGTGAATAAATTTGAAATGAAATGGAATTAAATGCAGAATGAGTTGAAATTAATTTGAAGTAGTAATAAACTAAAATAGATACTTTATTAAGCGAATATCGTTGAAATTGCATAACAATAATTGTCATTTGGCGTAAACAAAAGTAATTAAATTTCGTGAGCTGATAGAGATTAAATAAATTGGTTTTAGAATTAATTGAAGTGAATATGAGCTTGTTTGGATTAAAAATCAATTGGATGTAAGAAATTGAGTTGCAAACCATTGAAACTGAATGAAATGGCTTATGAATTGATAGAAAGCAATTGAATTAGCTTTAAAGTTATATAAATTGGTTATAGAAAGCGTTTTGGTGCTTGTTGCTTATGATATACATGTGTTTAGCTATTGAATATAAGTGTAGTGCTAATAGATTTTATTTATATGGCACTTACATATTTAAATTGAGTAAGTACAGGTACCTGAAGGCCGTTTGGCTGGATTTGGATTGCACTAATTGCTAAAATAAATAAGCCGCATGCTTAAAATGCTAAATAAGGTACGCCTACGCAATAAAAATAGGAAATATGAACTGTTTTTGCTTTTTCCGACCGGGTGGGTCGATCTATATATATTTAAATCTCTTGTCAAATTGCAAAAGCTCCTCCGTACAAAGGAGACTCTGCCAAAATTTTCTGAAAATTATGGGAGTTAGAATTTTTTAAAATTTTTGGAATTTTTTTTAGCAACAAAGCAATTTTAAATATGAAACTGAAATAAATTAGTAGATGGAACTAATAAGACTCAGTTATAAATGAAAGATAAAATTTAATATTCATAATTGAAGACAAATCGAAATCATATGAAAATGGGCAAAACTGATTTGAAATAGATATGAAACCTATGTAAGGAAATGTATGAAATGCTTAAAAAGGTTACGATTGGATATTATTGCTAAGTAAGGTTTGCAGGTATTAAAGGGAAAGAAAAATTGAGTTTGATTCCAAAAGTTAAATTTGAATTGCCCGACTAAAAGGTATGTGTTTAAATATCTGTATGATTTTGGATTGGGTTTTTGATCTAGCCACTTGGCTTTTGTTTTCTTTTAGAATTTGGGAGTCCGTATAGGCATTTTGTAGTTGTACCGAGCTAGCCGCGCAAAGGAGACGCTGGCAAAAAATTTCAAAAATTTAGGGAGTTAGAAAAATTTTGAGAAAATTTTGATTATTCAAAATTTGGTTTTAAATTGAAATTTAAATGATTGAGCAGAAGGGTATTGATTGAAACTATATGAGGTTTTGGGAAGTTGGTTAAGGTGATAGTGGGCCTTTAATAAAAGGCAGTTAGAAGGATGTTGATATAACTGTTGGTTTTGGGGAAGAGGTAAACGGGTTTTGAACAATTCTTCCTAACTAGTAATTTCGGGGACGAAATTCTTTTAAGGGGGGAGGAATGTGACGACCCGGAATTTTTAACAATTTAAAATGGAATAATTAATTGATTTTAAATATTTAAAAGTTAATTTTAACTTGAATCCAAGGTATTAATATTTACTTGATAATTAAATCATTGAATTATATAGTTAAATATTGAATTTTAATAATCGAAATTGGGTAAATTGTTGAATTTGAAATTTCTAAGCCTGTTTAAAATAATTTGAAGACTTATAAAATTTAAAATGATGATACCGAAGATAATAGAATAGCTGGAATCTAATTTAAAGGTAATTTGCTCAATTTTAAAAATATATCGTTTTAAATCCATATTTAAAAATAGCCTTCCGAGGCACAGTCTCGGAATTCGACGAAACCAATTCCATTGGATCCGTAATAGTTATTTATTATCGGATCTCGATTTTTGTAGCGTTTGGATGTACCGTTTTCTCGTACGGGTGAGAAACGCGTCGAAATTAAAATCGATAACTTAATATTTTAAATTGATTTATAAGGCTAACTTCCATATACGATCAAATTAGCTTCCGAAACACGTTCCATTGTGTTCGAAACGTGGATAAAGCCTTATAATCGCCTAGCGGCACGCCGCGATGGTGGTTCGAAGTTTTGAGCTGGATAAAGGGAGATATTTATAATTAAATAATAATTTAATATGTTAAATCAAGGCTTTGCCTTCTCAAATACAGCTGGATCTTCTTTTATATCGCACCTTTCTCTCTCCTTATTTCAGAAAAGTAATTCACGAAAAAAAAAGAGCGAACAAAATTTCGTTCAACGATAAAAAAAACAAAAGGGATCGCGTTCGAACGCGAAGGAGGGGTCGAAGTGGTCAAGGGTTTGTCGAGTTTCGCGATAGCAAAGGATCGTCAGGAGATGGTCGCGGCGGCGGTTGGAGCAGAGGGTAGGTCAGGGATGTTTCGCGATTTAGGGTCTGGGAAGAAGATTGATAGCGGCAAGCGTGGAAGCTCGTGCGCGCTGATCGAGGTTGAGGTTCTGCGGGACAGGGTTTGGGCTCATCTCGGTGTAGGGTTAGGGCTATAAGGCGATGATTTGGGGCTTTCCACGCGACTGTTTTGGGTGCGATGGTGGCGACAAAAAAGGACAAGCGTGTAATTTGATGCTGTCAACGATGGGGTCGCGTTCGCGCGTGATGGCTAGGGCGTGTACCGTGTGCAGGCTAGGGCTTTTGCTCAGTGACGAGGTGAGTATATGTTCTTTTTGTTTTATTTATTTTTATATATATCTACACAGAAAAGAAAAAAAGAAAAAGAAAAAAATTCACAGAGAAGAAATACCAGCATGTGAAACTTTTGTACAAGTATGAATAAATATAAGTGGCATGCTATAATATACTTAGGTAAGTGAAGTTTTATGTAGATAAGAGCTTAGAAAGAAGGAAATTTTAAAGTGTTGAATATTTATATAAAATTAGATTTTGACAATTATAGATTGATTATTAGTATCTAGGTTTCAAAAGAAAAGAAATAATTATTTATTTTTGGAAAATTGGTTTGAATAAAATAAATGGTAAATCAAATTTTATTAAATGGTAATTGATAATTTAATTATTATTTCAAGTATTGATAAGACCCATAATGTTTATACAAGGTCTGAAATCGTGGAGATAAATCGAGAATGAAGTGGGTTGCAAAACAGAAATCAAAGGTGAGTAAATCTCACTTAGTTGGATTTTTATTTAGATTTAAATGGTTAAATTTAAATATTTGGTTGGATGATTGAATTGATTTGATGTGCACTGTGAATTGATGATGTGACTTTGGTTTGGTTGATTCTCGAGTTAATTATGGTTTGACTCGAAGTGTTGGGGTTTTAAGTTGTTTTAAATTTAATTTATAAATAAAAAATGCTTCATTTTAATGTTAATAAGGATTTAATGATTTGTGATTCATTACATTAGTAGGGTAATTAAAATGGATAATTAATCTAATTAATAAATGATTTGGGTCAATTAATTTAGTAATTAAGGGCTTGAATTAATTAATGAATTAAGTTTTAAGTTAATTAATTATGTGTAAGTAATTCAGAATTATCATTGGATGTTTTGATAAATAATTACTTAATGAAATTAATAAAATATAATTACTTTGTGTAATTAATCAAGAGATTAATTAAGATGGTTAATTAAGGAGAAACTTATTTATTTAAATGCAGTATATAAATGGATAGTTAATTACAGGTTTAGAGAAATCAAGAACGATTAATATTGTGGTTTAATTAATGTAATTAATTTAGATTAGAATAAATTAAAACATAATTGGAAATCATTAATTTATATAATCAATGACGAAATTAAAGATTGATTGATTTAATAAATTAATCAGTAATAAGTGAATTATGAGAAGTTAATTAGTATAAGTAACTAAGGATTAATGTAATTAAATAGATAATTAATTCATGAAGTAATTAAGATTACTTATTGATTCTGGTTAAGAAAATTTATATCGTGAAATTAATTAAAGCTAATTACTTGGATGTAATTGACGGATAATTAATCCAGGTTGATTAATAAAGATGAATGATGAAGGTAAGATTGATTAATTGATTTGAAATTAATTAATGACAAATGTAGAATTCTAAATGGTTGAGGTTTGAAATTTAAGCACAATTAATTTAATTAATATTGGTTGCGAGCCAGATTTGCTTATGAATGATTGAATGGTCTTGGATTGCTTTGAATGAGTTGATATTTCAGATATGAAATGTTGTGTATTTCATTTGGATAATTTGGGTAGGATGATATGAGACTCGAAGAGGCCGGGATCGGGTATTGGGAGGTACCCGAAATCACTTAGAATTTCTTATAAATTGATTTGAGAAATTGATATATTAGAATGAATGGATTTAAATGAATCGGATTATTTAATCTAATTTTTGCACATAGAATACTTATTTTGAAAATAAGTTATGTCTATAATAATAATGTGACTTTGTAAAGTGTGACTTTGTAAATTGATTTGAGTTACCCGGGTTCTATAAGTTGTATGCTTTGTATTCCATGTTGGATGGGTTTACTCACGCTGATTTCCAGCCTGACCCGGGTGTTACTTTGATGTAATGCTCGCGTCAGACCGAGTATTACAGATTTTTAGGTAAGGACGTTTTGGAGCTCAGGAGGCAAGCTGGATGGAAAGAACGTTTGGAGTGCTTCCGCTATATTATATTATTGTATACCTATGACATAGTAATTGTGTATATTCCAGTGTTTGTATAAATGTGTAACTCTTATGTACTAAAGTGTAATCGACAGATATATTATTCTTTTGTGGACTGCTATTATTTATTATTAAATTTTATCCGCTGCGAATGTGAGATGTTGATGTTTCAGATCTTCTTCTTCTTCTATCTCTTTCTTTCTTTTCATAACTATCTGGAATTTTTGGCTTAGAAAATTTTTGGTCGTTACATCTGGTTTCATTTGGCTTAAGTTGCCTTGAGGCATATGCTATGACTCTTCCATGTTGCATGAGTACTGCCCCTAACCCAGACCCATTGGCATCATTATAAATCTCTAATCCTTCATTTCCCTCTGGAACTTGCAAGACTGGAGCTTCCATCAATGCCTTCTTCAATGATTCAAAAGCTTGTTCACATTTTTCTGTCCACACATATAGTTGTTCTTTTCTGGTTAGCTTGGTTAGTGGGATGGCTATCCTTGCAAAATCTTTTATAAACCTTCTATAATAGCCAGCCATCCCCAAAAATGACATCACCTCAGTCGCTGATTTGGGTCTACTCCATGATTGCACTGCCATGACTTTGTTTGGGTCTACTCAAATCCCTTGTTGAGATATAATGTGTCCCAAGAATTTAACTTCATTCTGCCAAAATGTACATTTAATAAATTTTTCCCTTAAATTGTGTGCTCTTAATCTTGACAAAACCAGATGCAAGTGCTTTGCATGCTGCTCCACTGATTTTGAATACACCAATATATCATCAATGAAAACAACTACAAATTTATCTAGAAAATCTATAAATGTCCTATTCATTTACAAAATAGGATGGTGCATTTGTCAATCCAAAAGGCATTACCAAAAATTCATATAGCCCATACCTTGTGTTGAATGCAATGTATTTAATACTCTCCTCCTCAACCTTCATTTGATGGAATCCAGAGGCTAAGTCTAGCCTGGAAAAGATTCTTGCTCCATTTAATTGATCAAATAAATCATCAATTCTGGGGAGTGGATATTTATTCTTGATGGTAACTTTGTTTAATTCCTTGTAATCAATACACATCCTCATTGTACCATCACGTTTCATTACAAATACCACTGGAGAACCCCAATTTGAACTACTAGTCCTTATGAACCCTTTCTCCTCTAATTCTTCCAATTGTTGTTTTAATTCCACTAATTCTTTAGGACCCATTCTAGTAGGCTTCTTGATGACAGGACTTACCCTTGGGATTAATCTTATTTGAAATTCAACTGGCCTACTTTCTGGAACTCCTATAACCTCTCCAAAGACATCTGGGTATTCATTTACTACTTTTATGTCTTCCAGAATTAATTCTTTTTCAGTCATGCTCCATATTTGATTAAGGCAATTTGTTTTGGCTATTTCACTCACGAATATAATATTTTTACCATTTTCTGTTTTCAAAGAAATAGTAAAATTTTCCAGGTTCAAAATTGCTTTGAATTTACTCAACCAATCTACTCCTAGAATAATTCCTATTCCAGGATATTTTTACACAAACAAATCAGATTTAAACATATTTCCACCAATGTTTAATTCTAATCCCAAACATCTAATTCCTAGCATGCAAGAATTACTTAGGGGACTCTGAACAAACAAAGGTTTATCAACTAAATTGCATGTGAGAGCCAATTTATTCACTATGTATTGTGATATTAAAGAATGGGTAGCCCCGGTGTCATATATAACTGAGATTGGATAATCTTTAATTAGGAGTATACCTTCCAATTGTCCATAATTTCCCACTGCATTTGCCTTTGCTTTGCCTTCCAATGCTTCTACCTTTGCTCCTTTCTTGAACTCTGGGCAATTCCTTTTGATGTGACCTTCTTTCCCACAATTATAGCAACTGAATGGGGTCTTCTTAGCTACTTGATACCTATTACTCATGTGTCCTTCCTTGCCACAGTTGTAGCAAATAATTTTCTTCTTAATTTCCCCACTGGTTGCTCCTTCAACCTTCTTGTCTGAATTCTTCTTGTCATAAGGATGTGCTCTATTTTTCCCTTTCTTGTTGTTATTAGCTCTCATGTTCCTGAATTTGTCCCTTGCATTATCATGTTGTTCAAAAGAAAGAGTGAGATTTATGACTTGATCAAATGTTTTGTCTTTATATGGTAGCATTGCTCTACTTAAACCAACATTAAGTCTTTGAATAAATTTTGAATTCTTTGATTCCTCATTCCCTATGAGCATGGTTCCATATTTAGACAAGCTCTCAAACTTTTGAGTGTATTCAGTCACACTCATTTATCCTTGCCTCAATCTTATGAACTCCTCAAGCAATGTTGCCTTAGCTGTTGCTGGGACAAATCTAGCCTAAAGCATATCATTGAACTGATCCCATGTTATCACATTTTTTGGTCTTCCTGTGATGATTACCTCCCACCAATCCAGTGCTGCTCCTTTGAGCCTTCTAGAAGCTATCTGCCTCTTCCTCTGGTCATTGATTTGCATGTCTGCAAATATCCTTTCTAAAGTTCTTATCCATGTTTGAACACCCATGACCCCTTCAGTGCCCTCAAAATCCTTGCCTCCTAAATTTGAGAAAGTTTTCAGTAGCTTAGATAACTCTTCATGAGGATTTTCTTCCCTCTGCACTGCTCCTTCCCTAAATGCCCGCACCAAATCTTGCAAGTTGACCAATGGTGTTACATTAGAGGGTCCTGCTCTGGGGTTTGGTGGTCTTCCTATTATGATTCACTATACAATTCACATAGCTAGTTAGTCTTGTTTTTTTTAATTGTTTCAGTAATTTACTCCTACCGAAAAATATTTTTATGTGGTTTGTTCCTTAGAATTTTATCCATAAGAAAATAGATTATATATATATATATATATATATATATTTTGCATGTTTTTTTAATAACATAGCTCTGATACCAACTGAAGTGACCCACTTTTCTTCACCTATATTTTTATGATTTTCTGTTGAGTTTTTTTTAAACAAGGGATCACTTCTCTTGATTAATTACCCAAGATCCAGAATTTACTTATTTAAAAATATCAGTATTTAAATTAAGTTATATCATTTATATATATGAAGATATATAAATGTTTCTTTGCCTATCAGAGTGCTAGGGTAGCAAAGAAATTTAATAACACAATATTTTCCATAATTGGAAGGTTTTGTGTCACATAGCTATTTCTACACTTTTACCTTTTTTTTCTTTCTTTCGACTCAAGATTTGATTAATACATGGTTCAAGTGTTACCACCTATCATTCTCTTCTTCATATCCTAGATTATTTTATAAACCACGTTAATTAGTTTATGGATTTATACCCCATGTATTTGATCTTTGGTATTTAAGAATTTATACATAAACATGCACAAACAATTCATGTCAAGCAAAATGCACATATCTTGGTTCATAGAGCATGTAATGATCATGTGAGTAATAGAGAGTTGTAAAGTAATTTAAAGGTCATATACATGAAAACAACACAGATGAGTAAAGTGCAAACCCAGACCATCATGCCAAATGAAGACTCAGCATGTACATGAAGGCAGTGAATACAACTGATTCAAGTGAAAGGCAACTATATGCATGAAGACAACATTATCATGGCAACAAACCCATAACCAAGTTAGTAGTAACAATGATCACAACATCTACACAGAGCACAACAGCCAAGGTCAGAGGTGTCATCAATGTATGCCTATAGTTAGGCAATGTCAAAAATCAGAACTATGCAAAACTTCCAGATGAACACATAATGAAGACAAGCTACTGAACTCCAAGCAAAGAGCAATTGACAATGATCAGTATGCAGTGGAGTAATAGATATGCTCAATACACAAATCAGACCACATGATACTGCAAATTACAACAGACTTGACTAAACCAAATGCAACCAGTCTTTGAATCAAGCATGTAGACAATAAGATTTAGTTTAATATGATTGCAGTGAAGACTAAAGTGCAAAGCATACACACCAACTCACAACACAATGCAATACAGGCTTTAGCTGGAAAATCAGATGTCTAGATAGGATTACAGGCTATGACTTCAAGCTTTTGCATGGACTTATATCAATTACAAGACATGTTTAAGCCTTACTGGTTAGCCAAGACCATGTTCAACCCATCTACTTAATACTTTGGCACATATTTATTCAAAAACCACTTTAACTTTATAACTATAGTTAAATAATGTAACAACCCAGAATTTTGAACAATTTAAAAATGAAAATATTTAATTAATTTTAAATATTCGAATGATGATTGACTTGAATTTCAATTTTTCAGGATAAATTGGCGATTAAATTTTAGAATTTAATTTATTTAAGTTGAATAAAATTTGAATTTGACTTTGGAGTTGAATTGAATATTGAATTTGTATTTTAAATTTGAACTAATGACTTAGAAAAAATAGTTTGGATTTACGAATTTTTACTTATGTTAATTAATAAATTGATGGTTAGTTTTAATAACATTTTTCTTAACTTAAATAAAATGGAATAAAATTTTATCAATTCAAAATACAAGTATAAAATCTAATTGTAAAACATGTTAATATTAATTTATGTTCGATAGTTGAACTTCAAAACGTTTCTATATTTACTAAAGAAAATATCTACAAAACAAATTGGATTTAAAAAAAGAAAAAGAAAAATAATAATAATTATAATAGTAATATATATAATATAAAGAGTACCACTGCCTTACTTTTGTCAGCTACAAACACGCCTTAACTCACGCCATGATCCACGCCTTCAACCATGCCCTAAATCACGATCTCCTTCCCCATAAAACACGATACCCCCTTTCCTCCATCCCTTCAGATTTCATACAAAAGAAAAAAAAAGAAACAAAAATGGATGCCGTTCCTTTATTCTCGTTCGCTCCACCTTCTACAAATTAGGGTTTTTGAAGCCGATTTTAAATTGATCGATCGTCTCCTCACTTTGTTCGCTCTCGGCTGCAACTTGGAATTGGGAATTCGAAGCAAGGTGAGTAATTTAATTTACTCACATATAGTTCGAACTTGATTCTATGTTCGGCAACTTGATTTTTTTGTTTGGTGTTTGGTGATGTTTCTGACTTTATTCGATTTTGATGACGTTGATGATTTTTGGGTTTTCGACTTTGCCATTCTCCGGCCACACCACTTTGTTAAAACTTGTACCTTGGTTTTTATTTGCTTTGTTGACTTCGGTCCTTCTGATTTGTTAAAAATTAGTTGTTGTGATGAAGTTTTCTTGGTTCATTTGTTCGAATTTCTGGAAATTTAATTTGGTTGATTTTCGACCTTGCTTTGACTTCGGTCATATAATTTTTGTATGTGTTTCACGTTTGCATTTGGGCTTTGATGTTGCACTGCTTCATCATGGCATTTGAACTGTTTTGATTTCTGGCATTTCAATGACTTCGTTCATTCGAAGTGGTCTACTTCGTGATGTTGAATATATACTTTGAATCTGCATGGTGCTGCCGACCTGTAGCCTGTAGTTATGTTGCTAGTTCCTCGGTCATTTCCAGTTGCTTGTAGTCTGGTATCTGATCATCTGTATCAGTGTTGTTTTTATTGTTGTTGTATTTCTTTGCTTGTTGTCCAGTTGCACTTCTTTGACTTCATTGCATATTATTGCAATTGCCACTGCCTTCACTTGTACATGTTCATTGAACTTGAATATGTTGCATTGGTCTGTGTCACTGAAGTAGTTGTCACTGTGTATACTTCTGTTGCATTCATTTGTCTACATATACTTGTTGCATCCATATTGTCACTGTTTGATATAGTTTGCATTCCAGTTGTACTTGCAGCTTCATTTTATTGCAGTGAGTAACATTTTAAAAATTAAGCATATAAATCTTTTACATCCTGACAAGATTGTATGAGTATGCTTTATCTTCTCTGTGTGTATATATATATAGATGTCTGGATAACAACATGTTGTTTAAGACCTGAGACTTCTCTGTGCTTTAGTTTCCAGTCTTGGTTAATATATTTGTTTACCTACAGATTAGTTTTAAAATTTCAATTAAAATAAATTTTAAACCCTGGTTTGACCTGAGTTTTCTAAAACAAATTCAAACATAACTTTAAGTCTCTGTTATGTGGAAGTCACCATTTACTGGTTCACTGCTTAGTTTGAAGTCTGATTAGTTTTGTTGTGAAGTTGTCACTGATTTTTGTCCATCCTGTTTTGTTTCATTGTCCACTGATCATTTATTACATATGCCATTCACTTCAGTTGCATGTATATGCATATTTGATTCATTGATTCTTGTTTACTTGTTAGCACTTCTAACATATACACATGTGCACTTATATGGGTCTGCATTAGACTTTATATTTGTTTCCTCACTTCGAGACAGTTTCAGTTGCAAGTGCATTTAGTTATTTTCTTTTGATTTTGTTAAGCTTGTCACTGTTTTGCACTTGCTTGACCCAATATGGAAGTTTTATGTTTGCAGTTGCCCTTGCATACTTGTGGTGACTGTAGTTTTTATTTGTATTGCATAGAGTCAATTCTCATGTGTTTGGTTACAAGTTGATTTTGAGACAGTTGGTTTAAGTTGCATTATAAGGTGACTTCGTCCTTTAACCATCTTTGTTCAAAACTGCTGCTTTGATTTTGCAGTTGCCTTCCCTGTCCACTTTAGTATACTGTTGAACTTCATTTGCACTTGAGTCTGTTTTGGTTACCTGTACATATTATATATGCATGTGTTTGGTTATACATGTCTGTTTCACTGCCTTGTACATGTTGCACCTGCAAGTCCTTGTAGGTCTGGTTCACCTTGTAGTCTTTACTTGATTTCCTGTTGTGTGTCATTTTGAACTGTTGCACTTTTTGTCCACTGCCGTGTGTCACCTGCTAGTTAATAAACTGCCCACTACATGTGGTGTGGGTTGGTGCAGTTGCATTTTGCATCACTTCTACTTTGTTAACTCCAGTGAGATTGTGCACTGTTGGTTCACGTTGCATATATTTGCATGCATGTCCATCATGTAGTTCATTACGGGTTAGTGGTTGGTTTTGGCTAGGTGAAATTTTTTTTGCGAGTTTGTGAAACCTGTAGTTGGAACTTGTGATACACCTATTTACACACATAAACCCATGTGCTATACTTGTTCACATAACAGCAATATACTCGAGTCTGATATTTTGAAGTTTGCACAGTCCATATTCAGGTTGTACTTTTCCTGTAGCACACATGTGCTCACCTCATTTTGCCAGCTGCCTTGACTTTGTACGCCCCATATTTGTCACTTTGCTTTGAGTTTGGTCACGCATCTATGCTTGTTATTTGTCCCTGCCCCTGATGTCATGGAAAGTTGGCCGTACATATTGCCTTTATGTTGTTTTGAAATGGACATATACCCATGCTGTAGTGGCGAGGCAGTGCACGCGTGCGTGCACTGCAGCCACACAGTATTTATTTTAATTGATATTTCTTTTGCTTTTGATTCATTGATTTCTTTGCGTATTTCATATACAGTATTGGCGAGGCCGTGCACGCGTGCGTGTACGGCAGCCAATCAGTTTGATTTTTCTTTAAGTAACTTTTCAATTATTTGAATTGATTTGATTTAAAATGATGACTTTGCTGTTAACTGCCGTTTAGGCAAATTTTGATGTTTTCTAAATTATCTTCATAAATAATTCCTTCATCTATCTTCGTTGATAATTTGAATCTACTGATTATTGGTGTAACACTGTTAAGTGTTATATTTACCGTTATCCGATTTCTTGTTAAAGGATCGGATAGGTGAATTTATCTTTGACTGTCATCTAATTGCTATTTAATTATTATTGCCTCTATGCACTAATAACTGAGTTTGAATTAGACTGACCCGTGTATTATTTTCTTTTGAATGTAATACTCGGGTCAGACCGAGTAATTTTACAGCTTGAAGATTTTCAGGCCGCGAATTTAGAGAGAGTTGGGGAAATTGCTTCACTTTAGCTTTTCAGGGATTCTTGTACTTAAAAGAAATATTCCGCTGTATAAAATTTAATTCATTGTACAAACTCTGATATATGTATAAAAATTCATTTATGTAAAATATTATGCTTATTCTGTGATTCTGTGGCTGTTTCTGTTTAAACTCTATAAACTGAATAACAATCCGTCATTTTGAACGTCTCAACTTGGTTTAATTACCGACTAGAGGCGGTCAGAACGGCGGGTCGTTACAAAAGTGGTATCAGAGCTTTGGTTTACACAAAGCTCAGTTTATGACGTTTAATATGAATAGTTACTAGAATCACTTTTAAAGAAAACATTTTCAAATCTAAAGAAGTATAAAATTGTTTTCTTTGAAAGATAAAAGTTATTTTGAAAATTCAAATTTTTTTGAAAATTCCCCTCTCTAAATTTAGGATTGCGATAGTTTCTCATTCAAAAATCCATTATCGAATTATTGAGATTTATGAAAAATAAAATATAAGTGAAGTGAATTAATGAATTGGTTTAAATCCAATATTTTGAATATCTCCAAAATAATAAATTGGGTAATAAAATAACATTTCAATTTAGTTATAGCCAAGAGGATAATTAAACTATAACTTGGGAATTTGATTCTGAATTTTTTTTGAAAATTGATTTCAAATGTTTTGAAGAATGATTTAGTGAATAAATGGATTATAAGTACTTAACTTATAAATGGACTTTTGGTATATAATGGAGTTATATAAATTGAATTGAATTAATAAAGAAGATTTATAAGTTGAAGTTTATAAATAGAAATGGAATTTGTAAAGATTGTTTATAAATTCGAAACCAATTGAATTTGATAAATGAAAAATAGAAGTTATTAAAGGAGATATATTCATGATTTTGGACAGCGAATTATCCTTTAAGTTAAATATTGTGATAGTAAATGTTGGTTGGGAATTTTATTCACGATTTTGGACAGTGGATAATCTTTTAAATAAAGAGTGTAGAAACACTGAATTGAATAAATAAGTATATTCACGATTTTGGACAGTGAATATATTATTAACTAAAACAGATATGTTTTAGAGAAGTGATATTATGAAATGAGGTTAATGTGGAAATATAAATTTAATGGAACCAAGTTGTTGAATGACTTACTAAAGGACTAGTTGATTATTTTTGGAATAGAAAGCAAATGCAAAGTTTAAATAGAATTTAAATTTCAAATTTGAAGTTGTCAACATGATAATCCATTATAGGTTTAATAAATTCGGTGATGAATTTGAATTGAAACGTACAGAAAATTAAATTAAGTGAAAAACATAATATTGAAAAGTTTGAAATTGGTTTAAAATAAATATTATGAAAAGTATGAGGAATTCAAACTATGAATTAAGTAGAAGTTGAAATTGAAAAAGTTGATGGTTTTAAAGATGTTTTAAAATGCATTAAGTATCGAATACATAGATTTCAACATTCATTGTTGAAATAGGCGTTTTCGAGAAATAAGGAAATGGTAGACTATAACACTGTTGTTATAGTAAATGGTTTCTGAAAGGAAATGTTGTTTATAGTATTGGGATTTATATATCTATCTTAAATTTCGAATCCCTATACTAGTGATTTTTGAGTTGTTGTAACAATGTTTTACGCAACATTCATTTTCACTCAAATAAATGTGTTTAAAAGAACGCCTTCCTTAAAGAATGGAATATATACTTAATTTTGATTCAAGTATATTGAATATTTTCCGTGTTGAAAATAAATGAACTTGTGAATTACTTATTAAATAAGTAAGGAAATGTTTTCCAATATGAAATGAAAGGTTTGAAATTTTATCTTTTAAAGATAAATTAAAAAAAATGAATATTTGAAATTTATTTCAAATGGTTAAGTTGGAAAATTATATATATCTTATAAAGATATTTTTGGGAAATTTGAACGATCAGTTCAACTTGAATATTTTCCAAAAAGATTGAATCTTGAGTTAAATTGAGTTTAACTTTGACATCAAAAACAATATAAGTTGAGTTTTGAATTTTGGATAGTCGATTTGGATTGTATGTCTAGCATTGTGAATTGATGACATAGTAATTGATCTCTATTAAATATATATCTGCTGGTGGTGGAGAATTTATTCTTTTAGCTTAACACCCTTCTCTGAGACGTACGAGCTTAGAGGTTATATATCGATAGACACCAATTATGTGTTGAGAATTGACGATGTAACGTGAAATCCAAATCGAATGTGAAGTCGATAATGAATTGGATTATGAATGTGAATTAGGTTTGAGATAACCTTAAATTTTCAAATCGGTTTAGAGGAAAATTTTAAAACGAGATGGAAAATTTAGAAATCCTCCATTTGTTATGATGCGAATTGAGTTTTCATAACTTATGTATGTGAATGTAATAATTCGAAAACTATCAGTTTGGAAAGTCATTATTATGAAAGTCCTATGCAAGTTTACATAGGTATGATATGTACGAAATGTGAAATGAAGTACTATATGTATATGACATATGTTTTCTAAAACTGAGGATATGGAAATGTACCTTCCATTTATAATTTGTGAAGGTGATTGGAACTCGGTGTGAGTGTCCATTGGAAATCGTAGCTACGTAGAATTTCCATTAGTGGAATGTCCATTGGGACTGGAATCCCCCACAATGGATCATCGTGTTGGGATTATGTGAATTGATGCTGGCGTAATTCGTGGGGGGTGATGCCTACAGTTACAAGCGATTTCACTGGGATAGTGGCGCTACCGCCGTGTAAACTGCGATCTAGAGGCCAAAGTGTAATTTGAGGGGCGAGATGCCTACGGTCACGAGCGATTCTACTGGGATAGTAGCATAACCGCCGTGTGAACCGCGATCTATGGCAACAACCATGGCAAAATTCAAGAGAGATGTGAAATCTACAGTTAGAAGCGATTCTACTGGGATAGTAGCGTAACCGCCGGGTAAACTGTGATCCATGGGGGAATGTGCTTTCCATATCCATTTTTAAAATAATTTTTAAAAAGTATTTTCACTGGGAGTTGAAACAAGTATATTTTGTACTTGGAGATTTTTAGACTTGTGCCTGGCCAGCGTATGCCTAATGTCTGTGAGAACGAAGATGGACTTGTTAAACTTCGAGTTTGCAAGTATTTTCAAAACTTTGAATAGCAAATCAATAGTCTGAAATTAGAATTACATAATTCTAACTTAATGAATTAAGGAAGAAGATTTTTAAAATATCTTGAAAGCACACAGCTTTGGAAAAGATATGATATGTAAATATCTAGCATGAAGAATTTCAAGTTTAAAAATCTGAGTTTTGTAAGTCAAAATTTTTGGTAAAAGACTTTTGTGTCTTGATTGCAAAAAAATCGATGAATAAAGCTTGGGAGATAAAATAAATGGAATGAATCCTATATTTATTTATAAGTTCGAACCTGGTAAAAAAATTGTGTAGGGTATAAATATCGGTGAGATTTTAACAATCATTTTTCCTAACTTATAATTTCGGGACGAAATTCTTTTAAGGGGGGAAGATTGTAACAACCCAGAATTTTGAACAATTCAAAAATGAAAATATTTAATTAATTTTAAATATTCGAATGATGATTGACTTGAATTTCAAATTTTCAGGATAAATTGGCGATTAAATTTTAGAATTTAATCTATTTAAGTTGAATAAAATTTGAATTTGACTTTGGAGTTGAATTGAATATTGAATTTGTATTTCAAATTCGAACTAATGAATTAGAAAAAATAGTTTGGATTTACGAATTTTTATTTATGTAAATTAATAAATTGATGGTTAGTTTTAATAACATTTTTCTTAACTTAAATAAAATGGAATAAAATTTTATCAATTCAAAATACAAGTATAAAATCTAATTTTAAAACATGTTAATATTAATTTATGTTTGATAGTTGAACTTCAAAACGTTTCTATATTTACTAAAGAAATATCTACAAAACAAATTGGATTTTAAAAAAAAAGAAAAAATAATAATAATAATAGTAATATATATAATATAAAGAGTACCACTGCCTTACTTTTGTCAGCTACAAACACGCCTTAACTCACGCCATGATCCACGCCTTCAACCATGCCCTAAATCACGATCTCCTTCCCCATAAAACACGATACCCCCTTTCCTCCATCCCTTCAGATTTCATACGAAAGAAAAAAAAAGAAACAAAAATGGCTGCCGTTCCTTAATTCTCGTTCGCTCCACTTTCTACAGATTAGGGTTTTTGAAGCCGATTTTAAATTGATCGATCGTCTCCTCACTTTGTTCGCTCTCGGCTGCAACTTGGAATTGGGAATTCGAAGCAAGGTGAGTAATTTAATTTACTCACATCTAGTTCGAACTTGATTCTATGTTCGGCAACTTGATTTTTTTGTTTGGTGTTTGGTGATGTTTCTGACTTTATTCGATTTTGATGACGTTGATGATTTTTGGGTTTTCGACTTTGCCATTCTCCGGCCACACCACTTTGTTAAAACTTGTACCTTCGTTTTTATTTGCTTTGTTGACTTCGGTCCTTTTGATTTGTTAAAATTAGTTGCTGTGATGAAGTTTTCTTGGTTCATTTGTTCGAATTTCTGGAAATTTAATTTGGTTGATTTTCGACCTTGCTTTGACTTCGGTCATATAATTTTTGTATGTGTTTCACGTTTGCATTTGGGCTTTGATGTTGCACTGCTTCATCATGGCACTTGAACTGTTTTGATTTCTGGCGTTTCAATGACTTCGTTCATTCGAAGTGATCTACATCGTGATGTTGAATCTATACTTTGAATCTGCATGGTGCTGCTGACCTGTAGCCTGCAGTTATGTTGCTAGTTCCTCGGTCATTTCCAGTTGTTTGTAGTCTGGTATCTGATCATCTGTATCAGTGTTGTTTTTATTGCTGTTGTATTTCTTTGCTTGTTGTCCAGTTGCACTTCTTTGACTTCATTGCATATTATTGCAGTTGCCACTGCCTTCACTTGTACATGTTCATTGAACTTGAATATGTTGCATTGGTCTGTGTCACTGAAGTAGTTGTCACTGTGTATACTTCTGTTGCATTCATTTGTTTGCATATATCTGTTGCATCCATATTGTCACTGTTTGATATAGTTTGCATTCCAATTGTACTTGCAGCTTCATTTTATTGCAGTGAGTAACATTTTAAAAATTAAGCATATAAATCTTTTACATCCTGACCAGATTGTATGAGTATGCTTTATCTTCTCTGTGTGTATATATATATAGATGTCTGGATAACAACATGTTGTTTAAGACCTGAGACTTCTCTGTGCTTTAGTTTCCAGTCTTGGTTAATATATTTGTTTACCTACAGATTAGTTTTAAAATTTCAATTAAAATAAATTTTAAACCCTGGTTTGACCTGAGTTTTCTAAAACAAATTCAAACATAACTTTAAGTCTCTGTTATGTGGAAGTCACCATTTACTGGTTCACTGCTTAGTTTGAAGTCTGGTTAGTTTTGTTGTGAAGTTGTCACTGATTTTTGTCCATCCTGTTTTGTTTCATTGTCCACTGATCATTATTACATATGTCATTCACTTCAGTTGCCTGTATATGCATATTTGATTCGTTGATTCTTGTTTACTTGTTAGCACTTCTAACATATACACATGTGCACTTATATGGGTCTGCATTAGACTTTATATTTGTTTCCTCACTTCGAGACAGTTTCAGTTGCAAGTGCATTTAGTTATTTTCACTTGATTTTGTTGAGCTTGTCACTGTGTTGCACTTGCTTGACCCAATATGGAAGTTTTATGTTTGCAGTTGCCCTTGCATACTTATGGTGGCTGTAGTTTTTATTTGTATTGCACAGAGTCAATTCTCATGTGTTTGGTTACAAGTTGATTTTGAGACAGTTGGTTTAAGTTGCATTATAAGGTGACTTCGTCCTTTAACCATCTTTGTTCAAAACTGCTGCTTTGATTTTGCAGTTGCCTTCCCTGTCCACTTTAGTATACTGTTGAACTTCATTTGCACTTGAGTCTGTTTTGGTTACCTGTGCATATTATATATGCATGTGTTTGGTTGTACATGTCTGTTTCACTGCCTTGTACATGTTGCACCTGCAAGTCCTTGTAGGTCTGGTTCACCTTGTAGTCTTTACTTGATTTCCTGTTGTGTGTCATTTTGAACTGTTGCACTTTTTGTCCACTGCCGTGTGTCACCTGCTAGTTAATAAACTGCCCGCTACATGTGGTGTGGGTTGGTGTAGTTGCATTTTGCGTCACTTCTACTTTGTTAACTCCAGTTAGATTGTGCACTGTTGGTTCACGTTGCATATATTTGCATGCATGTCCATCATGTAGTTCATTACGGGTTAGTGGTTGGTTTTGGCTAGTTGAAAATTTTTTTTGCGAGTTTGTGAAACCTGTAGCTGGAACTTGTGATACACCTATTTACACACATAAACCCATGTGCTATACTTGTTCACATAACAACAATATACTCGAGTCTGATATTTTGAAGTTTGCACAGTCCATATTCAGGTTGTACTTTTCCTGTAGCACACATGTGCTCACCTCATTTTGCCAGCTGCCTTGACTTTGTACGCCCCATATTTGTCACTTTGCTTTGAGTTTGGTCACGCATCTATGCTTGTTATTTGTCCCTGCCCCTGATGTCATGGAAAGTTGGCCGTACATATTGTCTTTATGTTGTTTTGAAATGGACATATACCCATGCTGTAGTGGCGAGGCAGTGCACGCGTGCGTGCACTGCAGCCACACAGTATTTATTTTAATTGATATTTCTTTTGCTTTTGATTCATTGATTTCTTTGCGTATTTCATATACAGTATTGGCGAGGCCGTGCACGCGTGCGTGTACGGCAGCCAATCAGTTTGATTTTTTTTTAAGTAACCAGGCTCTAATACCAAATGAAAATTACCATTCGGATCGTGCTATATGGAATTATACTATACTAGTGCGGAAATAAACTAAAATACTAGAGCAATGTAAAAAAGTAAAAATCAAACAAGCACACCAGGAATTTTTATACTGGTTCGAACTTCCCGTTCTACGTCCAGTCCCAGACTCCTTCTGGAATTTCACTAACAACAATCCTCACTTAACCCGGAGGAACAGGTTTACAACAACCTTTGAACAGCCGAACAAGGGACCTGAGCAGCAGAACAGGATTTCGCCTCAACAGCCGAAGAGGACTTCTCTTGCCTGAACAGCAGAACAGGACTTCAACTTATACAGAAAGTATATGACACAGTGTGTTCTCAATAACAGGAATTTGTCTCTTGATAGTACAGTCTTCCTATAATCTTCTCCTTTTGATATATATGTGTGTATGTGAAGAATATGGAAGTAAATGAATGATTATGTAGAAATTTGAATGCTCAGAATGTTAGAATCAGTGTAGTATAGAGATAGAAAGCTTTTGATCAATTCAGTTAATTAAACAAATGATTCTAATATGTTTATATAGAGTATAAAGAGTTGTAATCATTCGTGAAAAGTTATCATGAAAGAATATGGATGCATCTCTTAGTAAAAGGTTGTAACTCTTCATGAAAATGAAATGTCTTTTCAAAAATATAGCAGTTGAAGAAGTTCAACCGTCTGAAAATAAATTTCAGACTTCTGAAATTTGAAACGTGCAAAACAGAAAAGAAATAGGCTATTTTAGCCCAGATTCAGACGTCTGAAATGGTCAATTCAGACGTCTGAATTTGACCTGTAACTAAAAATTACCATAGCTCAAATGGTTAAATCACTTGCCTTCTAAACTAGTGACTTGGGTTCGAGTCCCGCTCCATGCAATGTTTGAAAACTTAATTTTTCATTTAAAATATGAATGTATATGTGTGTATACAATTTGGAGAAGATTTTAACATTTTTAAACTCTAGACACGACACTATATGACTACTAATACTTTGTTTATCACCTTTGTCTTGTCTCTATCGTATATATCTCTTCTTGTATCTCCATATACATTCTTTTATTCTTTTGTACTTTGTATCTTTATTTTGAATGTATTTGATTATCTCTTTTTGATGCCCAATACCTGCAAATTATCTTAGAGATTCTTTGACATAATTGTATAGTTGTTGTCATTAAAATCCAACAAGTAAGGTTCTAACATATATAACTAACACATGAAAGTGTACATCAGAGTAGTGGTCAAAAAGATCCACAATAATACAAAAGAATAGCAACACATGCTATACAAAAGAATACAACTATGAGTCTATATCTCAAGTGTATACAACAAAAACTGCTAATCTAAATAGTTAGCCAAAAGTCAGAGTAGCAAATCCCGGGAAGAAGTCAAGCAGAAGCACCTGTAACATCTCGGTCTGACCCGAGTATTATTTAAGAAAATAATAAACGGATCAGTCTAGCTATAAATATCAGATGACATGGTATAAAATAAAAGATATGGCATAAACATAAAATATCCATACTGACATACTACTATAAGTATGCAAATGATGATCAACAGAGGATCAATCAATAAGAGATAAATCGATATCACAAGAATCTTCTCGAAGATCCAAAGAGGGCATCATACCCTAAACTTGTACTCATAACAAGTCAATGACATAAATTTTAGAAATCAACACAAGATATCCAGAAATCACAGAAAAAGAGAAAGAGGCCTATCACATGACAGTCCGAAGACCATGGGGAGCTACCCCATATGGGTGAGTCGGAATCACCCAGATGAGGTCTAGGCTAACCAAAAAGCAAAAAGGTATGTGTGAGTGGAATCACACAAATGGTGTCTAGCCTAACCTCGCAACAAAAAGGTATGTGTGAGTGGAATCACACAAATGGTGTCTAGACTAACCTTGCGGACAAAGAGATATGTGTGAGTCGGAATCACACCAATGAGGTCTAGTCTAAACTTGCATACAAAGAGACATCGCACAATTGCTAGTCTAAATCATAAAATGATCGTCATGATCAACGAGAAGTGTCAATTTCACTAAGCTAGTAAATATAAAAGTCTAGCTTCGTGTCCCATAACCACATGCTTAAGTTAATTATTTACGAACAAACTATAAATCTTCACTAGAAAATTGTCATAAGAGGTTCAATCGAACAAGTCCAAGAATTAACCGACGAAGTGAACGCAAGCGTTTCATACCACTTGTTTTACTAAATCGTTTAATTAGATTTCTCATACGAGTGAGGTAAAGGCTTGTATATACTAATAGATTCGAAAACAGTTTAAGAAACGAGATTTGTACTAAAATAGTGTTGAAATCATTTGAAGAAAGAGTTTTGATATTTACTACTAGTATAGAAAACCTTTATATTTTAAAGTGACAAATCGTAGAAGTGATTGTAGAAACAATCAATCATAAAAATTCACATTCGAAGACGTGAATAAAATCCAAAGAAATCGATAAAGAATCCATCGAAATAGATATTCAAAAATCCATAAAATCGACCGAGAAGCCAAAGATAGTTTGTCTCGAAGAATGGTCAACTCAGCATCTCAACAAAGCAAGTTCTGTTGAGTGTTTTTCAGATAACATCCCCTACGGAGGGGGGGTCCAGGGGAGGTGGCAACCCCCCTAGGTGGGGGTGCGGGGGCGAACGACTTACGAGTATAAGGGGTCGAGCGACTTACGAGTATAAGGGGTCGAGCGACCTAGAGGTGTTCGCGACCTAACGACCTAAACAAGGTCGAGCGAGTTAAAGTGATGCGCGACCTAACGTGTCACGCGACTTAACGAAGGCAAGGCCGAGCGAGTTAGGGTGATGCGCGACCTAACGGTGGCGAGCGACTTAAGGGGTCATGGGACCTAACTGGAATGGCCAAGCGACCTAACAACCCAGGCAAGGTCGAGCGACCTAATGGTGTTCGCGGCCTAGTGGTCGAGCGACTTAAGGGGGTACGCGACCTAAGGGAAACTCGCGACCTAACATTGCCGAGCTAAGGTAAGGTGCGACTCAATCAGGTGAGCGACCTAAGGAAGACGAACGACTTAAGGAACTCACGGGTTAGAAGAGGCGAGCGACCTAAGGTCATACGACCTAACGGGGAAACGACCTAATAAGATAACACGCGAGCGACCTAAGGGTTAGGTCGCGAGCGACCTAACTCCGAGCACAGAAAAATGGCCAGAACGACCTAAGTGTATAAAATTCACCAAAACGCTAAAAATTGGAGTTTTTCGCCAATCCAATCCAAACCAAATGCTAATATGCATGCAAAAATGGTAGGGAATCATTCCCAACAGTCCAATATAGTTATAGGCTAGAATTTTGAGATAAAAATCTCACCTTTTCACCAAATTTATGAAGAAAAGCTTGGAAGCAATGGAGAAGTAATCACAAGCTTGAATCCAATGTCTTCTTCTTGAATTTGGAATTGAATGTTGGATTTGCAAGAGAATTTGAGCTTGGAATTTTAATTTCTCATTCCACTCACCATTAATGCTAAAGCTTGGTTGTTAGGAAATTTATGAAGAGTGAGGAGAAAGAGAGAAGTGGGTTTGAGTTATAATGGCTAATCTAACCCAAAGTCCAAAGCGGGAAAGGTAAGTGAAATTCCACTAACTCCAAACCTATCAATGTTTATACTTAAAAAAGTTGTAAACGGCATTTCGAACTCAATGGAAGTGGTCTCGAGTCCTAATTTGACCGTTAGCAAAAAGTAGCTTTTCGGACCAATATCCGATTAACGATAAAATATTTAAATAAAATATTTAAATAAAATATTTAAATATAAAATCGATAAATATGCGGGTTGTTACACTTCACTTCGATACTCGAAAATGAATGTAAATGATGCTGTAGTCATCACCGAAATTATTTTCCAGCGACAAAGAGAAGAGCACTAATTTTTAAAACTTTAAAATTCTTTGGAAACAAATTTCTATTCGAAAATAGTTTAAATAATAATATATCCTTTTAAGACTTTAAACAAAAGGTTTGAAACTATCAGAAATTAAATTCTTAAATTCTTGTTTCAAATTCATTTCTATTTCCAAATAAATTTATAACCATGTTTTATAGTTCAATTATTTATATAAGACAAAACGAGTGGTTTACAAAACCATAAATAAAATCAAACACTATTATCTCTAAACAACTAGTTAAATTCTGAAAATTATACTTATATATATAATATTAGATTTTTCCCAAATATAGGAATAAATTTTCCAAAACAAGTATAGAGATTCATTTTGAAGGACTCAAATCAAAGAGAATTTTGATTTAAAGATAAGTTGGAATCAGAAGATCCGATGATTAAATAACAGAATAAGGAACCATATAAGTTTATATAAATCGCGGGCAACCTTAACCAGGTCAACCGTGACTTAAAGAATAAGATCGATGTGGATTTTCTAGGGTAAATCTACATTCGATCTGAGGAGATAGAGTTTGGAATAACCAAAGATACTATCATCTAAACCGAGGATAAATATAAATCTCTGGTGAATCAATGCTAATTGCAAAGGAGTTTCACCGCTTTATTAGAATAATGGCGAGCCCGCCAATTCACTATGAAGATCATCCGAAGTGGAGTTATGGGATACTCCAGAATCGAAAGAAAATGAATAGTGAGGGACACGAATGAACTTCGGAACCGCACGGAACGTTCCAAAATTCGAAAAGGAAGAGATTCAAGCTCAAATGAAAGTGATTCTGTAAATTAAATTTACCATACATTCTAAGTTTTGCCTAAAGCCAAAGCTCTGATACCAAATGTAACGACCCGATATTTTCAACCATTCGCATCCGCACATGTCGGACTTGAATTGTTCAAAATACCATGTTGTAAATAAAATTTGGTGAATCTCAAAATGTACAGTAAATAAATAATCATAGAATCACAGACACAGATATCAGAAAACTCGCAGCGGAATTTAAAAATACTTAGTGATTCATGAAGCCACTATAAATAGTCTCAATCAAATAAAAATTACATAGTCTTTAATCCAAATATAGTTTTAAATCATCAGTGGAACAATCCAAATGTCCACTAGTCTTGATTTCAAAAATAAGATAACGGACTGAAAGTTTGCCGGCAGCTTGAAAGATCTACAGAAGTCCTAGCTCCGGGATGAAAGCTGAACTGCAACTCAGGCTGACCCGAGCGTAAAATAAAACATAAACACTCGATTCAGGACATACATACTTATATAGTGTAAGCTAATTCAAATGTACTATAATATAGAGAAAGTAACTTAAAGGATGCCTGGGACCGCCCATCCTCTAAGGATCCGTTAAACTATTTACTATGTAGTAATATTCGCAATTATAATAATGTCTATTAGTAAAATAAACTTACCTTAAAATAGTGTTAAGGGGTTACCCATATAGCCCTTAACACACATAATGCCAATAGTCTATACAGTACCTGCATATCTCCTGATCGGGAGACTACGAGAAGATACTCCATAGGTACGACACAAATCAAACTCGTACAGGGCTCGCTATAGTAGGTGACACGACACAACTAGGCAATGCCAGGGTAGATATACCAATTACGCTTCCGGACCGGTGGAAATGCGCAGCGCGCAGCTACCGCCCACCTCGAACAACACTCCCAAATCAAAGGTGCGCACCAAACAATCACAAAAGCAATAGAATGGCATACGAAGAAGTGCGTCCGATCAGTGGTGCTACCTCATTAATCCGTCAATCGCTCCTTTTTTAGCCACCTTACGCCAACTCACGGGAGTCGGGTCCACGTATTTACCTCAAAGGAAACGTCTCCACCATCCTACTTCATTCTGGAATCTCCACCGCATACACGGTTGTCAAAGTGGTTTTCGGTATCGACAGAGAGTATGCCAGATAACCGATCCTGGTCTCTTTAACAACCAAACGTAATTATAACCCGTGGTTACAACTTTTAAAAATGGTATTTATTCTTTAAAAATCAAAATAAATTTCAAATACATTCCAATATCATAATATCATTTCAAACATCATTTATTTAAACATAAGTCATTTTATTTAATATAAAATACCATTTAAATCTATTCAATTTTTTAGGAATTAATTGCCTTTCAACTCACATTTAAAAGTTAAATTCTTCCATTTAAAACCATTTAAAGTCAATTCCTTATTTTTATTAATTACATATTAAATTCCAAAATTTAAGCCTTTTTCCCAAAGATTATTAAATTTTATTAAAACAATCAAAAATTCAGTTTCCGTAGCACTTATAAAATTGCTACCTAAAGTTATAGGTTAAGCGGTTCATTTCCAAAAGACAACATTTAAGTGCTGTAATAGATTTCTTTATTTCTAACTAAACTTTAGTTATCTTTATCAACTATAGCACTTACAAAGTGCTATAATAGCTTTTAGTTCAAATTAGCCTTTAAGTTCATTCAAATTTAACTACAACATTTACAAATGTTGTAATATCCTTTATATTTAAAATTTCAAGGTTTAACTATGATTTCATAACTAAGTAAATTTCTCATATAAATCATATATTTTCACATTATAAAGTCATAATTTCAATACTCATATTTTTATGAATTTATAAGTAAATTTTCATACCAAAATCAAATTTTATTATGAATTTCTTATTTAAATCCAAGTATTAAATTCCCATTTCTTTAATTAAATTATTAACTTATCAATTAAGTTTTAAATTCCTAAAATATAACTTATTATTAATTATTTTACTTAACTAAAATCTCACTTTCAACAAAAATTCAGAATTTCCAAAAATAAGTTATATTTCAAAATTTTACTTAAACATTCAATTATTTAACATTTCGACTCATTCAAAAATCATTATAAATTTTATAAAAATCATTTAAATACATTTTAAACCAGAATATTACAAATTTTCCATTTAAAATAGTTTTAAAACATTTCAAAAAAATATTATATAAACCACGGGTATGTATATAGTTTTCTAGCCTAGGTCAAGTGATACGGATATATATCATTTCAATCCGCAATTTACAAAGAAAACCCGGGTTCTATTATTTCAAACTCGTAATCCCAAGTTAAATAATAGATAATTAAATAATTAAATAATTAAATAATTATCGTTCAGGCCTATCATTTCAGCCTATAACGATCTCAAATTTACAGGGAACTTGCAGTGTGATTAACAGTAAATAAGCATTAAATAGTATAACTGCAATAATATCACAATAAATAAACAACTGATGATGTGTCAATTAATAATGGGGTTTAACATCATACGTTTATATCACAGGCAGATAAAATTTAATAAAATAAATTTACAATTACACTTGTGAAAAATTCACAGATATATAGGTATATTTGTGTAATGGCCTGTAAATTTCGATAATTAAACTGGTTAATTTAATAAGATTTTTGTAATTAAATTTAGGAAGAAAAAAAGAAGAAAAAAAACCTTTATAATTTATAATGAAGTGAGTGTTTAAAATGAAATGAAAATAAAAGGGATATAGTAACGGCTGTAAGTTACTATTTAATTGGTCTATTAATGTAGTTATAACTGTTACATTTGGGTATTAAATTGAATACATGCAAATAAACGTATGGTAGTGGAGTGAATTCAACATTATATAAGCAATTCAACATTATATAAGCAATTCTGATAATTAGTGAAAATAATAAACTTGAGTGTAATATAAAGTTAGTGACAACATTTATGCAAGTCACCATTTTATTTAGGGCTGCTAAATTCAGAGTAGGAAGTCAATTACATTTAAATGTAGGTAAATGTTCATTAATGTGAGATAGGACTGTAACTGTAATGTGTGAATGTAAATGAAATGACATAATGGAAATTTATAGTTTATTCATAAGATGAGATAAAGGAATGAAACCAAGTTGAATAAATTGATTTAGGTTTTATTTATGATAAATGTATATATTTGGGAAATTCAATATAATTGAAAATAACAAGTTATTACAAAAGAAAGATGAAAACTGGAATATATATTTTTGTAAGGAAAGATAAACAAATAATAACTAGGTTTATAGAGTGATAACAGATTTAATAAAAGAGTAGAATTGAAGCATGGTAGTTATTGGAAAGTAATTAATTGAAATTTGGATGAATTGGGATTTTTTTTTTGTATTAGTATATAAACCAATTTTAATATTACCCATCAGAGGATAAGTTAATAGTTGATTCAATAACATGATTGGGAAATCAAATATATGGATCTATTGGGAATTTAAAACTTATACTTTTTTTGATAAAATACAGCGTTTTACATGCAATAAATTTTTCTACTTTTATTACATATTACATATTATATATATATATATATATATGTGTGTGTGTGTTCTTATTATTATTATTTTCTTATATCCACCTCTATTTTATCTTTCTATTTTTATTTTTTCTAGACAGTCATGTTTATTTATTGGATTGTCGCTTGTTTACATCTTTTATTTATGGCTTGGAAGAAACTAAAAGGGTATGCGTTATATTGTCTTAATTGCTTGCCTTTTTAATTGCCTTCTCTTTATTTCTTTTAGCTGTTCATTTTCTTTTGGCCGTGTATTGTACTTGCTATTCACGTACAAAGCTAATCATTCTCATCTCTCATGCAATTCTAGAAAGAAAAATTAATACATCAAGTTATTCGTTTATACCCTCTTTCTTTCTTACCTTAGCCATCCACCTCATTCATAACTGTGTATTTCTTTTTGCCATTCAAATAAAAAGATTTATTTCCCAATCCTCATTTTTATTTGCCTAGTCTCTGTATTATTTTCCTATGTCTATCTCTTGACATTTATTTGTCTACACCTTATTTTATCTCTTATTTATTTCTTATGTGTATCTTTTATTTAATAGCTTGAAATTTTTTTTTCAATTATACATACGTTGCTTTGTTTTAAACTACGCATACGCTAAATTGTTTATTTCTTACCTTTTTATTTACCTATTTATTTAATTACCATACTTTAGTTTTTTATTACTCTTCCTAATCGCTCCAAAATCTTCTCCTTATCTCACTCCTTTTTCATTTGCATATAGGATTAAATATATATGTTTCTTTTACCTTAACTCATGACCTTTTCAATTCTAGCCTCTTTATTTCTTGCCATTCTTGTAGCCATTCATTTTCCATTTTTCTTTTTTTGTCCTTTTCTAAATTTAGCTCGCCCAAGATTTTTATTTATAAGAAAACTCTAAAATGCGTATTTTGGTTATAAATTAACGTTCATCGGAATCTAAATCTTTTTTTTAATTTCTAGTTTTCAAATCTTTTAGTTTAATTGAATAAATTCACAACAACTTTTATTTCACTTTTGTTCTTTAAAATAGATTGTATACCTTTTAAAAATAAAATAATTTATACCGTTACTTATATACACTTTTGTAATAGATTCTGGGTAAATGATAAATGAATGAATAGAAACCCAGTGTAAACAAAACATATCTTAATAAGTAACAAATTTCAAGATTCATAAAGAAACTGTTTAAGTATGCATTTAAAGGTCACGTTATCTGATGGAGTAAATAACGTATATAAGAAAACGTATAAGAATTTAGGCGTCATTTTGAGCGTAAAATTTTGAGTTAGTTATTGCGTCTATAGTACGCATTCCAAATGTGTATACCGTAACTAAAAATGGTTAAGCAAATCAGTAAACATACATTTTTGAGTAAGAGGGAAGCATATCCGTTTCAATTTTCCTTTAACCGTGACTAGCCATTAACTTTTAGGGACATCCCTTTTCTCTTTTGCTGCAACTATTTTATTTGGTATAAAATCTTTGATTTTTCTAACATTCATATCCTTAATTTGTGCATTCCTTATTTTATCTATCAGTTAAACTTTCATCTTTTAAACTAAATCATCAATGCAAGTTTCTTGTCACGTAAGCAGTATATTTTTTTTCCTATCAGCTTGCCTCCCTTAACTTAATTTTGAAAGATTGCGAAGTAAAACTATTCCTGTAATAATAAAATATGTCAAACTTCATTTTCTATGTAGTAGAACCAAATTTCAATTAAATTTGCTTTATATTTGCAACTAAGTGTAATATAACCTACATGGCAGAAAATGATAAAAACAATGCAATAACTTTAGATATCACATGCATAGACTGCTAATTTATTTCAGAAAGAAACGAATACCATATATTACATATCTATTATATCCTACCTAAAACTATTGGCATGAAATTTCCTCTTCAGTCAAAGCAAAATATGTTTGATGTTTCTTCCTATAATCATGCAAACCCTTTTGGAAATACTCAGTCAGCAAAAAAAAATTAAAGAAATTAATTTAAATTTTATTTCCCCTTTTATCTCAAACATCACGCAAATTCAGGGGAATGACAGCACCCTTTCGATTCATGTTCACGTACTGTTCAAAAAAAAAATTCTTTTGCATTCCTTTATCAAATCAATGTACGTTACTTTTGGATATGTGGTCCAAGATACCACTGCAAAAATTAACTATTTGATTTAAATATTCTTTGCCTTATAAACGCAATAATTCAAAATCACATATCAAAGCAAAAAAAAAAATGCTTCCCTTTTTGTTCCCATTTGATTTGCACACGTTACTTTTCCTTACGTGCAAAGCTTCTGCCTATAAATACAAACCTCATATCACATTTCCTCACCTCAAAATTTTCTGCATCTCCATTTGCTTCTTTCTTTCTCGTGAGCAGGGAAATCGGGTAATGGTTTTATTCATTTTTTTCCTTCGTTCTTCTTTTTGTTTGTTATATTTTGTCGTCCACTTCATGCTCGTCTACACCCTACCTTCCTCTCTCCATCTAGTGAAGTGGTCAAGTCAACATTTGATTCCATTCGTTCAATTTATTTCGAAATTTTGTGTTAAATTTTACTTAGTTTTGATGTTGAATTTATTCGTTTCCTTTCCAAGAATTAAAAAAATCTGGTCGTAGCCTTCACCACTATTTGATCATGCTTCTGTGCATTCTCTTTTCAAAGTGTTACCATCATTCTTGAATGAAAATCTTCGATGACAATAAGGTGATGATTCCTCACCAGACAAACATACTTGTATATTTGTGAATAAATCACAAGTGTAATTGTAAACTTATTTTATTTAATTTTATCTGCCTGTGATATAAACGTATGATGTTAAACCCCATTATTAATTGACACATCATCAGTTGTTTATTTATTTTAATATTATTGCAGTTATACTATTTAATGCTTATTTACTGTTAATCACATTGCAAGTTCCCTGTAAATTTGAGATCGTTATAGGCTGAAATGGTAGGCCTGAACGATAATTTGATGCAGCTCAGAACAGAGAAGAAATGCAACCAAAATTTCTAACAGGGATGAGCCGTACACGACTCATAGAGAGGTTAAGTCGTTCACGACTTAGGAGGGCAGGGTTAAGTCGTTTCCGACTTAATGGAGCACGAGATAGCAAGTTCCGAGTTAACAACCATTCAAGACGCATAAAGGAGGTAGATTTGAGTCGTATACGAGTTAACGACGAGGGCTTGAGTCGTATACGAGTTAACCAAGCTCAGGAGAAGATGTTCCGACCTAATGATATTCGCATAAGCCGTCTACGACTTAACATGAAGCAACAAAAAACCCAGCAAGTGAAAACTTTGAGTCGGAGGGAGTTAAGGCGGCAAGGAGATGAGTCGGCATGCGCTTGAGTCGGTTGTGATGAGTCGTTTGTTGTGATGAGTCGTGTGTTGTATGTTGTAAGTCGTAAGTCATGAATTTCTTAAGTCGGTATATACTTGAGTCGGTTGCGTGTGAGGTTGTACTCAGTTGAGTCGGCCGATGGTCTTGTATATAGTTAAGTCGTAAGTTGGTCTTGAAGGTATGAAGTGATGTAATAAGTTGAGTCGGCGTGTGTTGTAAAGAGCTGTGTTGCTACAAGTGGAGTCGGTGCCGACCTAAGTATGTTGAGTCGGTCATGAGTTAAGGAACTGGGTCGAAAACACTATAAATAGGGAGAGTGTTGTACATTTCAAGGTTGTTGATTTTGAATAAAATTTCTCTTTTGTTAGCTTTGTGCTTTCATACCAATTGGTAGTTGAGTGTAATCTCCTATCTCCTCTTTCGGTTAATCAAGTGCGCTCGATTCAACGATCGTAGAAGCCGATTCACGGAATCTAGTGCGCTAGATCAACGTGCGAAGAATCGTAGATCTTTAAACACGGTATAGTGCGCTATCAACGTGTTTGAGATAGCTAGAGTTCGGTATCTTTGGATCAACGAACTTGGGCATTTTGGTATCTTCAACTCACCGATTGCTACATTTCATCGATTGAAGTTGCATCAAGTTAGGAGTGTTTGATCCATTTCATTTTGGATCGAGGAGTTGGACTTTGTTTGGATTTTGACTTGGAGTTTTTGCGCGCCAAGGAGTTTGAATTTGAAGAAGGCCGTGTATACTTGGGAGTAGCCGTGCCTTGTTGATTGCATTGAAGTGTTTGTAGTAGGTGGCCAAGACAAGTTGTACCGAGGCAAGTCATAGCGAGTCAAGGTAGAGCCGACCTAACTTGAACCGAGTTAGTGTGAGCCGTGAACATCTATTGCCGATCTAAGGTTGAGCCTAGATTGCTTTATTGTGTGAAATTTTGAAGTATTGTGTTCAATTTGTTGAAGTTTGTGAAGTTTACAACCATGCCACCAAGGAGAGCTAACCGACATCAAAACGTTGAAGCTTTGTATCGTAGAGAAGAAGTCGAGCTTATGGAACAACGTATTAATGAAAAGTTTGATGAAGGCATTGGTAAATTGGAGAGATTGATGACTGATTTGAATCAAAGGAGGAGATCACCAAACTCGAACCATGGAGGAAACCGAGTTTCGCCATTGGTTACAGAAGCGAGGAGGGTATCACCACATTCTTGTAGAGATAGAAGAGAAACATCAATTTCATCACGAAGAGATCATCATGACTATGCACATGAAGAAAGAAGAAGTCATCGAGAATTTGACCATGAAGCATATAGAGATGAAGAGAGACATAGTCAAAGAAGCATGCATGAGAGAAGGGATGATGTTAGTCGAGATCGATGTAGGCGTACCTTTGATTTTGTTGAAGAGGGTGATAGAGCAAGTATCCATTATCAAGATCGAGACCAAGTTCGAAATTCTTACCGTGATATTGAAGATGATCGACGTTGGGAGTCGGGTATGAAGATGGAGATTCCGGAATTTAAAGGCGGGATGGTTGCTGAGGAGTTTTTAGATTGGTTGTCTAATGTGGAGGAAATCTTTGATTTCAAGGAGGTGCCGGAGAATCGAAGGGTGAAGTTAGTTGCTACAAGGCTGAGGGGGAGAGCATTGGCATGGTGGCAGCAAACTAAACTTACTCGAGAACGAATGGGGAAGTCAAAGATAGAATCTTGGGAGAAGATGAAAAAGTTGATGAGATCTACTTTCTTACCTTACAACTACCAGTCACTTATGTACCAAAGGTTGCAGAATCTGAGGCAAGGGACGAAATCTGTTAGCGATTATGCTGATGAATTTTACCAACTCATTGCCAGGAATGATATTATGGAGACAGAAGAACAGCTAACTGCTAGATTCATTGGGGGTTTGAGAATGCAGATCCAGGATATGGTTAATATGTTTGATCCTAGATCCGTTGCAGAGGCACATCAGAAAGCGTTAGCTTGGGAGAAACAAGGAAGGCGTGGAGGTGGTGTGTTTACTAATTCCAATAATCAAGCAAGGGGTGTTGGCGGAAGTTCTAATGTTCCTAAACCAGTTACCAAGCCAGTGGTGAAGGAGGTTGAGAAGGCGAAGGCTAGTAGTGTTTTCAAATGTTATAATTGTCAGGAGTTGGGTCACAAAAGCAACGAATGTCCGAAGCCGAAGAAGAGAACCATAGTTGCAGAGGTTGAGGCAGATGATGGTGAGGAGGCAGAGTATTCAAATGTACCTTATGTTGAGGAGGAAGAAGAAGTGTCGGGAGATGAAGGATGTAATCTTATGATGAGGAGAAGTTGTTTGACACCAAAGCAAGAGGAGGATTGTAGTTGGCTGAGAAGCAATATTTTTCAATCGACATGTACTATTCTGGGAAAAGTCTGCAAGTTCGTTATTGATGCGGGAAGTTGTGATAATATTATTTCTACAGAGGCTGTGAGGAAATTGAACTTGAAGACCGAGAAGCATCCTAAACCATACAAGCTAGCATGGTTAAGGAAGGGAGGTGAAGTGAAAGTGTGTCGAAGGGCTTGTGTAAATTTTTCGATTGGGAAGAAGTACAAAGATGAAATCTGGTGTGATGTCGTAGATATGGATGTTTGTCATTTATTGTTGGGTCGACCATGGCAGTTTGATAGAGCAGTTCAGCATGACGGTCGTGCCAACAGTTACAGTTTCATGTTCGAGGGTACTAAAATCACTTTGGTTCCTAAGAAACAGCAGCAGAAGGAGAGCAAGCTAGAAGAGATTGAAGAATTGAAAACTCTATTGACTTTGAAGGAGTTTGTTAAAGAAGTGGAGGAAGAACCGGAAGTGTTTTTGTTGATTGGGAGAGAGAGTAGTGAAGAAGTTGAGATTCCCGAAGAAGCAAAGCCAGTTTTGAAAGAGTTTGAAGATGTCTTTCCAGAGGAGTTACCGAAGGAGTTACCACCACTGAGAGACATTCAACATCAGATTGATCTAGTTCCAGGAGCAGTGTTACCACATCGACCACATTACCGAATGAGTCCGAAGGAACATGAGGAGTTACGAAGGCAGGTGGAAGAGTTGCTTGAACAGGGACGTGTTCAGGAAAGTTTAAGTCCTTGTGCCGTGCCAGCATTGTTAGTACCAAAGAAAGACGGAACATGGAGGATGTGCACAGATAGTAGAGCTTTGAATAAGATCACTGTTCGTTACAGATTTCCTATGCCAAGGTTGGATGATTTGTTGGATCAGTTGAGTGGGGCAACTATATTTTCGAAGATTGATTTGAAGAGTGGTTATCATCAAATTCGAATCAGACCTGGAGATGAATGGAAGACAGCTTTCAAGACAAGAGAAGGGTTATACGAATGGTTGGTTATGCCGTTTGGTTTGTCAAATGCACCTAGTACATTCATGCGGGTGATGAATCAAATCTTTAGACCATTCATTGGGAAGTTCGTCGTGGTTTACTTCGATGATATTCTGATTTATAGCAGGAGTACGGAAGAGCATGTTCTACATTTGAGGGAAGTGTTGTTTATTCTTCGTGAAGAACAATTTTATGCTGCTACAAAGAAATGTGTGTTTATGACACCCAGTGTTTTATTCCTGGGTTATGTTGTTTCAGGGAAAGGTATTCAAGTTGACCAGAGCAAAGTTGAAGCAGTCAGGAATTGGCCACAGCCAAAGACAATTACAGAAGTGAGAAGTTTTCATGGGCTAGCGTCATTCTACCGAAGATTCATCCCACACTTCAGTAGCGTGATGGCTCCAGTGACTGATTGCATGAAAGGGAAACAATTTGTGTGGTCAGAAGAAGCGGGGGTTGCCTTTGAGAAGATCAAGGAATTGTTGACGTCTGCACCAATTCTTGTTCTACCTAATTTTCAGTTATTGTTTGAATTGCATACTGATGCTTCGAAGGTTGGAATTGGAGGAGTTCTAAGTCAGAATGGGAAGCCAGTTGCATATTTCAGTGAGAAACTGTCAGGGGCAAAGATGAGATACAGCACATACGATGTTGAGTTTTATGCTGTTGTTCAGGCTGTCAAACATTGGAGGCATTATTTGTTTCAGAAGGAATTTGTTCTTTACACAGATCATGAAGCATTGAAGCATTTACAGGGACAGGATAAAATTTCAGCAAGACATGCATCGTGGATTGCTTATTTGCAGCAGTTTACTTTTGTCGTTAAGCACAAATCAGGGGTGACAAATCGAGTAGCAGATGCTTTGAGTAGGAGGAGTCATTTACTAACGACAATGAAGGTTGAAGTGACGGGGTTTGAAATGTTGCCTGAGATGATTGAAGGAGATCCTTACTTTGAGAAATATGTTGAGAAAGTGAAGGATGGGAGTACCGATGAATTCATGTTGGTTGATGGTTTTCTGTTTAAAGGAAATCGTTTATGCATACCGGACTGTAGTTTGAGGATGAAGATTGTGAAGGAATTACATGAAGAAGGGCATGTGGGCCGTGATCGTACTTTGCAGTTGATTTCACAATCTTACTTTTGGCCATCAATGAGAAAAGAGGTTGAAAGGTTCGTGGAGCGATGTCATATTTGCCAGATTTCAAAGGGGACAGCAACGAATGCAGGATTGTATATGCCATTATCAGTACCATCTAAGCCATGGGTTGATATTAGCATGGATTTCGTTTTGGGTTTGCCGAGAACTCAAAGGGGAAATGATTCAATATTTGTTGTGGTGGACAGGTTTTCAAAGATGGCACATTTTGTTGCTTGCAAGAAGACAGCGGATGCAGTTCGAGTGGCACAGTTATTTTTCAAGGAGATTTATCGACTTCATGGTTTACCAGAATCTATTGTTTCTGATCGAGATACTCGTTTTCTGAGTCACTTTTGGCTGAGTTTGTGGAAGATGGTGGGAACGAAACTGAAATTTAGTAGTTCTTATCATCCGCAAACTGATGGGCAGACAGAAGTTGTTAACAGATCATTGGGAAATTTGTTGCGTTGTCTTGTACAAGATAATTTGAGAAGTTGGGACATGAAGCTATGCCAGGCAGAATTTGCTCATAATCATGCAGTAAATCGAAGCACAGGATTCAGTCCGTTTCAGATTGTTTATTCAAATTTACCCAGGGGGCCGTTGGATTTAGCAGTTGTACCACAGTCAAAGGGAACAGTTAAACGAGCTGCTGATTTTGTTGAAGAGCTGAATGAATGTCATAAGATCGTTCAGGAACGATTGGAGAAATCGAATGAGAAGTATAAGAAGTTGGCAGATTCGAAACGACGAAATGTTGAATTTAAAGAAGGAGATTTGGTTTATGCTATATTGACAAGGGATCGTTTTCCGATGGGTGCTTATAACAAGTTGAAAGCGCGAAAAATTGGTCCAGTTGAAATTTTGAAGAAAATCAATGAGAATGCTTATCGATTAAAGTTACCAAATGATGTTTATACTTCTGATGTTTTTAACGTCAAACATTTAGTTCCATATCATGGAAATGAGATTGTTGAGGAAGAATTTACAAATTCGAGGTCGAATTTTTCTCAACCAGGGGAGGATGATGCAGCTCAGAACAGAGAAGAAATGCAACCAAAATTTCTAACAGGGATGAGCCGTACACGACTCATAGAGAGGTTAAGTCGTTCACGACTTAGGAGGGCAGGGTTAAGTCGTTTCCGACTTAATGGAGCACGAGATAGCAAGTTCCGAGTTAACAACCATTCAAGACGCATAAAGGAGGTAGATTTGAGTCGTATACGAGTTAACGACGAGGGCTTGAGTCGTATACGAGTTAACCAAGCTCAGGAGAAGATGTTCCGACCTAATGATATTCGCATAAGCCGTCTACGACTTAACATGAAGCAACAAAAAACCCAGCAAGTGAAAACTTTGAGTCGGAGGGAGTTAAGGCGGCAAGGAGATGAGTCGGCATGCGCTTGAGTCGGTTGTGATGAGTCGTTTGTTGTGATGAGTCGTGTGTTGTATGTTGTAAGTCGTAAGTCATGAATTTCTTAAGTCGGTATATACTTGAGTCGGTTGCGTGTGAGGTTGTACTCAGTTGAGTCGGCCGATGGTCTTGTATATAGTTAAGTCGTAAGTTGGTCTTGAAGGTATGAAGTGATGTAATAAGTTGAGTCGGCGTGTGTTGTAAAGAGCTGTGTTGCTACAAGTTGAGTCGGTGCCGACCTAAGTATGTTGAGTCGGTCACGAGTTAAGGAACTGGGTCGAAAACACTATAAATAGGGAGAGTGTTGTACATTTCAAGGTTGTTGATTTTGAATAAAATTTCTCTTTTGTTAGCTTTGTGCTTTCATACCAATTGGTAGTTGAGTGTAATCTCCTATCTCCTCTTTCGGTTAATCGAGTGCGCTCGATTCAACGATCGTAGAAGCCGATTCACGGAATCTAGTGCGCTAGATCAACGTGCGAAGAATCGTAGATCTTTAAACACGGTATAGTGCGCTATCAACGTGTTTGAGATAGCTAGAGTTCGGTATCTTTGGATCAACGAACTTGGGCATTTTGGTATCTTCAACTCACCGATTGCTACATTTCATCGATTGAAGTTTTGTTTGATTAATCCGCTGCGTCATAATTATTTATTTAATTATTTATTATTTAACTTGGGATTGCTGGTTTGAAATGATAGAACCCGGGTTTTTGTAAATTGCGGATTGAAATGATATATATCCGTATCACTTGACCTAGGCTAGAAAACTATATATAGACCCGTGGTTTATATAATATTTTTTTGAAATCTCTTAAACTATTTTAAATGGGAAGTTTATAATATTCTGGGTTAAAATGTGTTTAAAGAATTTTTAGAAAATTTATAATGATTTTGAATGAGGCAAGATGTTAAATAAGTAAATGTTTAAGTAAAATTTTGGAATATAACTTATTTTGGGAAATTCTGAATTTTTCTTAAAGGTGAGATTTTAGTTAAGTAAATTAATAAGTTATATTTGGGAATTTAAAACTTAATAATTTAAGTTAATAATCTATTACAGCACTTAAATGCTGTCTTTTGTAAATGGACTGTTTTAACCTATAACTTTAGGTAGCATTTTATAAGTGCTACGGAAACTAAATTTTTGATTGTTTTATTAAAATTTAATGGAAATAATCTTTGGGAAAAAGGCTTAAATTGTGGAATTAATTATGTAAATTAATAAAAATAAGGAATTGACTTTAAATGGTTTTAAATGGAAGATTTTAACTTTTAAATGTGAGTTGAAAGGCAATTAATTCCTGAATAAATTAAATAGATTTGAATGGTATATTATATTAAATAAAATGACTGATGTTTAAATAAATGATGTTCGAGATGATATTATGATATTGAAAGGTATTTGAAATTTATTTTGATTTTTAAAGTATAAATACCATTTTTAAAAAAGGTTGTAACCACGGTTTATAATAACGCTTGGTTGTTAAAGAGACCGGGATCGGATATCTGGCATACTCTCTGTCGATATCGAAAACCACTTTGACAACCGTGTATGCGGTGGAGATTCCAGAATGAATTAGGATGGTGGTGACGTTTTCTTTGAGGTAAATACGTGGACCCGACTCCCATGAGTTGGCATAAGGTGGCTAAAACAGGAGCGATTCTCGGATTAATGAGGTAGCACCTCTGATCGGACGCACTTCTTCGTAAGCCATTCTATTACTTTTGTGATTGTTTTGGTGCACACCTTTGATTTGGGAGTGTTGTTCGAGGTGGGTGGCAGCTGCGCGCTGCGCGTTTCCATCGGTCCGGATAGCAATTGGTATATCTACCTTGGCATTGCCTAGTTGTGCCCTGTCACCTACCACAGCGAGCCTTGTACGAGTTTGATTTGTGTCGTACCTATGGAGTATCTTCTCGTAGTCTCCAGATCAGGAGATATGCAGGTACTGTATAGACTACTGGCACTATTTATGTGTTAAGGTGGAAAATGTAAAGCCTTAACTCTATTTAAAGGTAAGTTTATTTTACAAATAGACACTATTATAATAGCGAGGTATTACTACATAGTAAATAGTTTAACGGATCCTTAGAGGATGGGCGGTCCCAAGCATCCTTTAAGTTACTTGCTCTATATTACAGTACACTTGAGTTAGCTTACACTATATAAGTATGTATGTCCTGACTCGAGTGTTTATGTTTTATGTTACGCTCGGGTCAGCCTGAGTTGCAGTTCAGTTTTCATCCCGGAGCTAGGATTTCTGTAGATCACTTTCAAGCTGCTGGCAAACTTCCTTTCCAGTTCTTTATCTAAAATTTTGAAATAAAGACTAGTGGACATTTGGATTGTTCTACTAATGATTTAAAACTATATTTGGATTAAAGACTATGTAATTTTTATTTGATTGAGGCTATTTATAGTGGCTTCATGAACCACTAAGTATTTTTAAATTCCGCTGCGAGTATTCTGATTCTGTGTCTGTGATTCTGTGATTAATTATTTACTGTATATTTTGAGATTTGCCAAATTTTATTTACAACGCGGTATTTTGAACAATTCAAGTCCGACGTGTGCGGATGCAAATGGTTGAAAATATCGGGTCGTTACAGTTGGTATCAGAGCTTTGGCTCTAGGCAAAACTTAGAATGTATGGTAAATTTGATTTACAAAATCACTTTCATTCGAGCTTGAATCTCTTCCTTTTCGAATTTTGGAACGTTCCCTGCGGTTCCAAAGTTCATTCGTGTCCCTCACTATTCATTTTCTTTCGATTCTGGAGTATCCCATAACTCCACTTCGGATGATCTTTATCGTGAATTGGTGGTTTCGCCAATATTCTAATACAGCGGTGAAATTCCTTTACAACTAGCATCGGTTCACCGGAGATTTATATTTATCCTCGGTTTATATGCTAGTATCTTTGGTTATTCTGAACTCTATCTCTTCAGATCGAATGTAGATTTACCCTAGAAAACCCACATCGATCTTATTCTCTAAGTCACGGTTGACCCGTTTAAGGTTGCCCGCGATTTATATAAACTTATCCAGTTCCTTATTCTGTTGTTTAATCATCGAATCTTTTGATTCCAACTTATCTTTAAATCAAAATTTTCTTTGATTTGAGTCCATCAAATTTGAATCTCAATACTTGTTTTAAAAAAATCTATTCCTATATTTGGGAAAAATCTAATATTATATATATAAGTATAATTTTCAGAACTTAACTAGTTGTTTAGAGATAATAGTGTTTGATTTTATTTATGGTTTTGTAAACCATTGGTTTTGTCTTATATAAATAATTGAACTATAAAACATGGTTATAAATTTATGTGACGACCGCCCATGACTCCCGCACCAAAACAAGAGAAAAGAGCGCTGAAGGGCGTGCCAGGTAGCCATGGACAGTAGTCAGGATAAAATAAAACAGCAAACTCTATCGTACATCTCACAGCGCATGGATAAAATACAATAGAGAAATATATAGTGAAGCTCCATAGCAGAAAATCATCATATAAGCATCATAGTAGTTTTACACAAACGTATGAATCATCCATACATCCAAGCCTCACTACATAACACTCAATCAGATACAACAGCGGAACACCCAGTACATATAGTAAGAAAACTAATATGCAAAGCCTCCTGCTCGTCTTCGTCATCCTCAGCGTAGATCTCTAAGAGCAGCACCTGTCACCTGCTACCTAGTCTGCCCATCCCAACATGGATGAACAGCCCAAGGTAATAAGAGGAGACATAAAACCTTGAGTCAGACAAAGTCTTAGTGAGTAGTAAATCAACTATCAAACATACCAAAAGAGCATAAGGGATAAAAGGAATAGGAACCAAACCATCCCACTCCACCTCTTTCTACAGTGATAGCCCCCAGACACACACTAAGGAAAAGCAAGCATAATATAGCAGATAATTAAAGCAAAGCAATAATCACTCGAGTCAAGGGCGATGCTTTCCAAATACAAACCCCCAAGGCCTAAACCAAGATCAGATAAGAACCCAGAAAATACCGCTCTTGAGACCGAATGATAATACAACCAAACATCCATGACTCTGGCTATCACTGTTATTTTTGCCATGATTTCACCGTTAATTGAATGACCACCTGTCAAGGGCTAATGGTAACCCTGGTTCTAGACATAACTCCGCACGTCGTCGAAGCCCGTGCCTAGGAATTTTCGCAACTACCCAGAGTACTAGCACGTCGTCGCAGCCCGTGCTTGGAACGTCGTCGCAGCCCGTTCCAACGTACTCTTGCTTTGAGCATGCTAGAACCTTCAACAACGATAAGATCTCAGCCTCCTAGTCATCCTCCTCGACGACTATTTCCATAATAGCTCAAGCACCTCTCAAGCTAACCATTATCACCAACCCGGATCGCATCACCGAGTTATCAACATAACTTTGCACGTCGTCGCAGCACGTGCTTGGAACATCATCATGACCCGTCCCATCTCAACATCACACTTTGCTTCATCGCATCATAGCAAATACCATCATCATCGAATCCATCCATATGAGCTTCCACATCCGCTTCATATGTCACCGGCAGCTTTCACCATTCAAGAGCCTTTCCACTTAGCTTTTGAATCATCTCCAACCATCTTGTTCCAAATCAACCATTTGCTAACTTGAAACAATCTAATCAATCATACATCCAAACATTCAAGCATTCAAACAAGATCTAATAAGCAATATTAACTATAGTGGCAATTTCGTAAATAAATGAGCATAAGTCTAACATACATGAAATCATAGTTTTAAGCATAGATCTATCAAATATAAAACATGGGTTTTGTTTCTATAACTTAATAAATGAACTTGCGTAGATAAACATCTTCACAACCATGGATCTATACTTGGATCTAAGGAAAATGCACAAAATCGCTATCTACAACACTCCAACAAACCACCAATCCAATATACTCCTTTGGGTCCGCGTGAGAGATAACTACCACTCACCAAATCACCTAAACACCTCAAAAACTAAACACTTCAGATCTGGACAGCGAAGATCAAGGCTTGATCCGGCGAAATCTCGCTTAAAACGATGAAATCTAGCTTCGTTGGATGAAATCTTCAACTTTGTCTCTTGGATCTTCAATCTCTATCTTCGATCTTGGATGGATGTTAGAATTAGATTGGAATAGAGAAAAGAAGATGAAGAAATGTTGTAGTCGAGTTCCCAAAATGGCAGCACTTCGTCGCTTGAAAAACCGGTGCCAAAAAGTGAGCCAAACCCCTCTATTTATAGGCTGAAACCACTATGAGTCGTCGCCCCTTAGGTCGTTGCCGACCCACCCCTTGAGTCATCCCCGACTCATCATCATGCCGACTCAACTAAACACAGGGCCTCACGTCTAACTTGTACGCGACTCACCCCAGACACGACCTAACACTCCCTGCCGACCTAAGCCTCTACCGACTCAACTGCATACGACTCAACAGCCTCTGCCAACTCAACACCCACCGACTCAACAATACACACTCACGACTCAACTACGAGGCCGACTCAACTCAAACACGGGACCTCTCGACTTATCACATGAGTCGTTCAACGACCTAACTACTATGCGACTCATCGCCCCAGCTACCTAACGACTTACGACTCATAGCATATACGACCCATCTAGTAACCCTCTATCTCTTAAGTCGGTCCTTCTATGGGTTGCTGTTCCCCTCTTGAGTCGGTCTTCTCTTAAGTCGGTCACCACCCCTTAAACCGTTAACTCGCCTACGACTTAAGCTATAACTCGGCAACCCTTAGGTCGTTACTTCCACAAATCTCTGAGTCGGTCCTACTATGAGTCGGCTACTCCATGACTCGTCCAAAATTGTAAACCGTTGCCTCTCTTGACTCGCTAACCCACTAACTTGGCAACACCTATGAGTCGGCCCTCTATAAGTCGGTCACGACTCAAAATTCTGACTCCCTAATTCAACACTTACCTTCCTTAAGTCGGCAACATCCCTAAGTTGTATGAACGACTCATTTACCTACCGACCTAAGCTTTACTCAAGCCAATTCCTACACGACTTAAGTACCCAATAACTTACTCTGAACAACTTATCAACAATACGACTTAAAGCAACTATTTTATGATTTTGTCGACACGTAAAATACGGGTCGTTACATTCTCTCCCCCTAAGGAATTTCGCCCCCGAAATTCCAAACAATCAAGAGCGAACAAAATTATTCTGCATGCCTACCATCCATAGCAATCAACAAACCATGCATCCAATTTCTAACCTAGCATGCAGAATTCTAAGACTTAGAACAAGCTACAAATTCATGAGATGTCACGACACTTTAGGGCCATACCTCGAAGAGTTCGGGATGAGCTGCCTTCATCCTCTCTTCCTCCTCCCACGTACAGTCGTTAACATCATCACTCCATTGTACCTTGAGCAACGTAATCGTCTTCCTCCTAAGCTGTTTCGTATCGGTTCCAACAATACGAAGCGGCTTACGAGGTTTCGTAACCACTGGATCAACCTCCAAATCTTCACAGCTATCAGCAGAAACCACTATAGTTGGATCATGCACAAACTTCCGTAGATAAGATACATGAAAAACATTGTGCACACCCGCCATCTTTTCCGGTAACTTTAATCTATAAGCGAGCTTTCCAATTCGCTCTATAATCGGGAATGGTCCAACAAATCTCGAAGTTAACTTTCCTTTCTTTCCGAATCTAATAGCACTCTTTAATGGAGAAATCTTCACAAAAACCATCTCACCTACGTCGAATTCCAAATCCTTACGACGATTATCGGCATAACTTTTCTGACGATCTTGGGCTGCTTTCATTCGTTGCCGAATGATCTCTATACAATCCGAAGTCTGTCGAATCATCTCTGGCCCAAGTATCAGCTTTTCTCCAGTTTCCAACCAACATGTCGGAGAGTTACACGGTCTTCCATATAATGCCTCATATGGTGCCATACCAATACTCGACTGATAACTGTTATTATATGCAAACTCCACCAAATGAAGATGATCTTCCCATGATCCTCCGAAGTCCAAAACACAAGCTCTGAGAAGATCTTCCAAAACTCGGTTAACTCTCTCAGTTTGACCATCTGTTTGAGGGTGATAAGCTGTACTCAAACACAACTTGGTTCCCAAAACTTCCTGGAAGCTCTTCCAAAATCCACTAGTGAACAATGGGTCTCGATCGCTCACTATACACTTCGGAACGCCATGGAATCGAACTATCCACTTAACATACAACTCAGCCAACTTCGATGCAGTCCTAGTTGATCGAACAGGAATGAACCTTGCACTCTTGGTCAAACGATCTACTATGACCCAAATCCCTTCATTTCCCGCCCTTGTCCTAGGTAGACCATCGATAAAATCCATCGACACTTGCTCCCACTTCCATGTAGGAACCTCTAATGGCTGAAGCAATCCACTGGGCTTCTTCTGCTCAGCTTTCACCAACTGGCAGTTCATACACTTGGAAATAAAACTTCCAACATCCTTCTTCATGCCTTCCCAGTAGTAAGTTCTCTTCATATCCCGATACATCTTATTTCCACCTGGATGAATCGTCAACTTCGAGTGATGACTTTCCCTTAGAACTTCATCTCTCAATCCATCTATATCGGGAACAACCAGTCGTCCTTGCTTTCGAAGCCGACCCTCTCGATCGATCTCGAATCCTTTATCCTTCTCTGGTTCCAATCCAGATTCCAAACCACGGATAATCCTGACAAGCTTATCGTCTTGCTTTTGGCTCTCGCCAATCCTTTCCACAAGAGTAGGTCTTATCGATAAGTTTGCCAACATCTCAGGTTCCAATTCACATCTAGGCCTGAAGTCAAACTCAGCCAAATACTCGAGACTCTTCCACTCCGAAAACATGACTCTCAATCCTGCATGTCTTCGACTTAACGCATCTGCCACTGCGTTTCCTTTTCCCGGAGTATAGGCTATACCAAAATCATATGATGCTAGGAACTCTAGCCATCTTTGCTGTCGAAGATTCAAATCCTTTTGGGAGAACAGATACTTCAACGACTTATGATCCGTAAACAACTCAAATCGAACTCCCAATAGGTAATGTCTCCATATCTTCAAAGCAAACACAATCGCTGCTAACTCTAAATCATGAGTCGGATAATTTCTTTCATGCGGCTTCAGTTGTCGACTAGCATACGCAACAACTTTATCCTTTTGCATTAGCACTGCTCCAAGTCCAGTGCCACATGCGTCGGTGTAAACCACCATCTCATCATTCCCACTAGGAATAGTCAAAACAGGAGCACTCGTCAGTCGCTCTTTCAGGATTACGAAAGCTTGCTCACACTTATCATCCCATCTGAACACTTGGTTCTTTTTCGTCAATCCTGTCAACGGTGCAGCTATCTTGGAAAAGTCTTTAATAAACCGACGATAATATCCTGCTAATCCAAAAAAACTTCTTACATCAGATGCATTCTTAGGTCTAACCCAATCCTGGATTGCTGCCACCTTAGCGGGATCAACCGCTATTCCATTTCCAGAGATAACATGGCCTAAGAACCTCACTTCACTCTTCCAGAAGTGACACTTCGAAAACTTAGCCTTCAGCTGATGTTTCCGCAATATTTCCAAAACAATTCTCAAGTGCGTCTTGTGCTCTTCCTCAGTTCTGGAGTAAACCAAAATATCATCCACGAACACAAGCACGAACTTATTCAACTGATCTCTGAACACTCTATTCATAAGATCCACAAAATATGTTGGCGCGTTAGTCAATCCAAACGGCATTACCAGCCACTCATAAAATCCGGATGGTGTCCTGAAAGCAGTCTTCGGCACACTATCCTTCGCCACTCTCAACTGGTGAAATCCCGTTGCCAAATCCATCTGAGAAAACACCTTAGCCTCGTGAAGCTGATCAAACAAGTCATCTATTCTCGGCAATGGATACTTGTTCTTCCTAGTCAACTTATTCAGCTCACGATAATCCACACACAACCTCAACGATCCATCCACTTTGGTTGCGAACACAACTGGTGCACCCCATTCGGACACACTACGCCGAATGAATCCCTTCCGTAAAAGGTCATCAACCTGCACCATCAACTCTAGCTGCTCCCTAGGCGCCATCCGCCTAAGAGGCATCACAACAGGTCTGGCTCCCTCAACTAGATCGATACGAAACTCGATCTCCCTATGTGGCGGCAACCCTTTGACTTCGTCAAAGACATCCTCAAATCCATTCACAATAGGCACCGATGACAGTCCATCCCGTGGAACAACCAGCGAATACATGAAGCTCATGAAGACGTCTTCCTCATGCTTACATCGTATCACAACCTTTCGCCCTTCCACATTCCCGACTGTCACCTCAAGCCTTTCACAATCAATCCTTGCCGCATATTTCCTAAGCCAGTCCATACCCAAAATAATTCCGAACCCCGCAAAGTTCAGAACAAAACAATCACAAACAAACGAGCAATCATGACTCGACACAACTAGACCACGGCATATCATACACAAACATGACGAACCCCCAACTGGATTAGTCACAACCAATGGCCTATCAACAATATCCGGTCTCAAACCTAACCGGTCTACCAAATCATTACAAACAAAAGAATGCGATGCTCCAGTATCAAACAACACTCTAACTGGAACACCACAGATAGAAAGAGTACCTTGAACCACCACACTCTTCCCCTTCTCTTCAGCAGTAGGAGCTTTTGAAGATGACGGCACAGCTCCCAAAGCATAAGCTTGCACAACCTGCCTGTCCTTCCTCGGTTCTGGACAGTCCTTCCTGAAATGCCCTGGTTTATCACAGTTGTGGCATTTCGCCGGCGCCTTTGGATTCCTACAATCCTTGGAGAGATGGCCCTTCTGCTGGCAATTATAACAAGTCACTTCGCCCTTCGGCTTCTTCTGGCCATCCCTACCCTTCTGTTGCTGCTGCTTCCTCTTCCTATTTTCACCCCGCTGTGGTTTAGATCCTTCCCTGGTTACAGCAACAACAGAACTTTCCTTAGGAAACAAACTCTCATGCCTGAGAGCTTTCTCCACAAGCTTCTCAAACGGATCATCCAAGTGATCCACCAACTGCCTCCCAAGATAAGCATCCAGACCAGTCACAAACTTCTCATTCTTCTGATAGGGAGAATCAATATACGATCTGGCATACTTGGACAAAGCCTCAAACTCAGAAACATACTCAAGGACCGATCTCCCACCTTGCTTGAGCTCTACAAACTTCTTGAACAAAACAGATTTCTGAGCTGTAGAGATGAACTTAGCTTCAAATCTAGCTTGGAATTGCTCCCAAGTAATCTCCTCCTCCGGAGTATCAATGGTGATAGAATTCCACCAATCCGAAGCTCTCCCTTGAAGTTGCCTTGATGCGAGCTTTCTCTTGGTTGCATCCTCAATCCCTAAGTCACCAAAGATCCTTCGACATGCATCAATCCATCTCTGCACCTCAATAGTCGACTCCGTCCCCAAGAAAGCTTTTCCTCCAAGAGAAGTATAATCCTTACAAAGCTTAGCAAAATCCACCGGTCTTGGAGCTTGGACTTGAACTCCAACATCTACAGATGGCCCTGGAGCTGGTATCCTTCTCATGATCGAAGTCATCATCGCTTCGAACATAGTTCCATAATCAACAGCCCCTTCAGTAGCACGGCCTTCCCTTGCAGCTGGTCTCCCTCTTCGACTCATCCTTAATATCTGTAATAAGAATGATTAGAACACCTTAAGAAACAACTGCATAAGGAGTTCAAATCCTTCTAAACTACTATATTATATATAGTAATCATCCATCAAAATACAATTACGTCTCTCATACGTAGTTACGTTAGCGAGCGTTGGCTAAAATCGATTAACCAAAGCTCTGATACCAAATGTGACGACCGCCCATGACTCCCGCACCAAAACAAGAGAAAAGAGCGCTGAAGGGCGTGCCAGGTAGCCATGGACAGTAGTCAGGATAAAATAAAACAGCAAACTCTATCGTACATCTCACAGCGCATGGATAAAATACAATAGAGAAATATATAGTGAAGCTCCATAGCAGAAAATCATCATATAAGCATCATAGTAGTTTTACACAAACGTATGAATCATCCATACATCCAAGCCTCACTACATAACACTCAATCAGATACAACAGCGGAACACCCAGTACATATAGTAAGAAAACTAATATGCAAAGCCTCCTGCTCGTCTTCGTCATCCTCAGCGTAGATCTCTAAGAGCAGCACCTGTCACCTGCTACCTAGTCTGCCCATCCCAACATGGATGAACAGCCCAAGGTAATAAGAGGAGACATAAAACCTTGAGTCAGACAAAGTCTTAGTGAGTAGTAAATCAACTATCAAACATACCAAAAGAGCATAAGGGATAAAAGGAATAGGAACCAAACCATCCCACTCCACCTCTTTCTACAGTGATAGCCCCCAGACACACACTAAGGAAAAGCAAGCATAATATAGCAGATAATTAAAGCAAAGCAATAATCACTCGAGTCAAGGGCGATGCTTTCCAAATACAAACCCCCAAGGCCTAAACCAAGATCAGATAAGCACCCAGAAAATACCGCTCTTGAGACCGAATGATAATACAACCAAACATCCATGACTCTGGCTATCACTGTTATCTTTGCCATGATTTCACCGTTAATTGAATGACCACCTGTCAAGGGCTAATGGTAACCCTGGTTCTAGACATAACTCCGCACGTCGTCGCAGCCCGTGCCTAGGAATTTTTGCAACTACCCAGAGTACTAGCACGTCGTCGCAGCCCGTGCTTGGAACGTCGTCGCAGCCCGTTCCAACGTACTCTTGCTTTGAGCATGCTAGAACCTTCAACAACGATAAGATCTCAGCCTCCTAGTCATCCTCCTCGACGACTATTTCCATAATAGCTCAAGCACCTCTCAAGCTAACCATTATCACCAACCCGGATCGCATCACCGAGTTATCAACATAACTTTGTACGTCGTCGCAGCACGTGCTTGGAACATCATCATGACCCGTCCCATCTCAACATCACACTTTGCTTCATCGCATCATAGCAAAGACCATCATCATCGAATCCATCCATATGAGCTTCCACATCCGCTTCATATGTCACCGGCAGCTTTCACCATTCAAGAGCCTTTCCACTTAGCTTTTGAATCATCTCCAACTATCTTGTTCCAAATCAACCATTTGCTAACTTGAAACAATCTAATCAATCATACATCCAAACATTCAAGCATTCAAACAAGATCTAATAAGCAATATTAACTATAGTGGCAATTTCGTAAATAAATGAGCATAAGTCTAACATACATGAAATCATAGTTTTAAGCATAGATCTATCAAATATAAAACATGGGTTTTGTTTCTATAACTTAATAAATGAACTTGCGTAGATAAACATCTTCACAACCATGGATCTATACTTGGATCTAAGGAAAATGAACAAAATCACTATCTACAACACTCCAACAAACCACCAATCCAATATACTCCTTTGGGTCCGCGTGAGAGATAACTACCACTCACCAAATCACCTAAACACCTCAAAAACTAAACACTTCAGATCTGGACAGCGAAGATCAAGGCTTGATCCGGCGAAATCTCGCTTAAAACGATGAAATCTAGCTTCGTTGGATGAAGATCTTCAACTTTGTCTCTTGGATCTTCAATCTCTATCTTCGATCTTGGATGGATGTTAGAATTAGATTGGAATAGAGAAAAGAAGATGAAGAAATGTTGTAGTCGAGTTTCCAAAATGGCAGCACTTCGTCGCTTCAAAAACCGGTGCCAAAAAGTGAGCCAAACCCCTCTATTTATAGGCTGAAACCACTATGAGTCGTCGCCCCTTAGGTCGTTGCCGACCCACCCCTTGAGTCATCCCCGACTCATCATCATGCCGACTCAACTAAACACAGGGCCTCACATCTAACTTGTACGCGACTCACCCCAGACACGACCTAACACTCCCTGCCGACCTAAGCCTCTACCGACTCAACTGCATACGACTCAACAGCCTCTGCCGACTCAACACCCACCGACTCAACAATACACACTCACGACTCAACTACGAGGCCGACTCAACTCAAACACGGGACCTCTCGACTTATCACATGAGTCGTTCAACGACCTAACTACTATGCGACTCATCGCCCCAGCTACCTAACGACTTACGACTCATAGCATATACGACCCATCTAGTAACCCTCTATCTCTTAAGTCGGTCCTTCTATGGGTTGCTGTTCCCCTCTTGAGTCGGTCTTCTCTTAAGTCGGTCACCACCCCTTAAACCGTTAACTCGCCTACGACTTAAGCTATAACTCGGCAACCCTTAGGTCGTTACTTCCACAAATCTCTGAGTCGGTCCTACTATGAGTCGGCTACTCCATGACTCGTCCAAAATTGTAAACCGTTGCCTCTCTTGACTCGCTAACCCACTAACTTGGCAACACCTATGAGTCGGCCCTCTATAAGTCGGTCACGACTCAAAATTCTGACTCCCTAATTCAACACTTACCTTCCTTAAGTCGGCAACATCCCTAAGTTGTATGAACGACTCATTTACCTACCGACCTAAGCTTTACTCAAGCCAATTCCTACACGACTTAAGTACCCAATAACTTACTCTGAACAACTTATCAACAATACGACTTAAAGCAACTATTTTATGATTTTGTCGACACGTAAAATACGGGTTGTTACAATTTATTTGGAAACAGAAATGAATTTAAAACAAGAATGTAAGAATTTAATTTCAGATAGTTTCAAACTTTGTGTTTAAAGTCTTAAAAGGATATATTATTTAAAGGGAAATATTATTTAAAGTATTTTCGAATAGAAATTTGTTTCCAATGAATTTTAAAGTTTTAAAAATTAGTGCTCTTCTTTTTGTCGCTGGAAAATAAATTTCGGTGATGACTGCAGCATCATCGACATTCATTTTCGAGTATCGAAGTGAAGAGACCACGCTGTAGTTTTGCTTTAAGAATTAAATTGATTTGAATTTCTAAAATATGACCTAATTTATAATATGTATAGATATATGATTTAAATTTGATTTGACATATACTATATGTATGTATTTATTTATCTCTAAAGTGTTGAAGTTAGTTGGAAATTTAATTCATAAATTTATGTTAAAAGGTGATTCTAATGATAAAATAAAGTCAAATTTTGAATGAATATTTAAACTTGAATAATAGAATTGGAAAAAAAAAATTACTTGTATAATTGCATGCCAATATAACTTACCTAAATCATTCAGAAATTAACTATGTAATTGGATAATGTACAATATAAAAGTATTTTATAAATAAAATTTGAGTGGTTATAATAAATGTTATACACTGAAAGTTTCAGTTACAAAAAGACAAATAAAGGTAAATAGAATAAAAATAATAATTGAATAATATACAATATCAAATGGTGTTAAAGGAAATTAAGAAATAAATTGGAATAGTTATAATAAATGTAATCTACTTAATATGTGCGATAAGATATATTAAGTAGAATATATTTAATAATAATCTGGAATAAAGAAGAATTAAATTTGTTGAATAAAAGATGATTATTATAAATGACTATACAAATTTATGATTTTAGAAATTATTAATTTCAAAATAATTGGATAATAAAATAATTAATTTGGAAATAGTTAAGATTGATTTAACTTCAGTAAAAATCAAATGAATTAAATCAATTATTGAATATTAATTAATTTAAATTGAATTTATATGGTTTAAATAAATGATTCCATTTTTAGTTTCAATTTAGTTTTCTTTCAGCTTGTTCTATTCTCCTACCTCCTTCCTTTACGGGGACGAAAAGTTTTAAGTGGGGGAGAGTGTAATGACCTGTAAATTTCGATAATTAAACTGGTTAATTTAATAAGATTTTTATAATTAAATTTAAGAAGAAAAAAAAAGAAAAAAACCTTTATAATTTATAATGAAGTGAGTATTTAAAATGAAATGAAAATAAAAGGGATATAGTAACGGTTGTAAGTTACTATTTAATTGGTCTATTAATGTAGTTATAACTGTTACATTTGGGTATTAAATTGAATATATGCAAATAAACGTATGGTAATGGAGTGAATTCAACATTATATAAGCAATTCAACATTATATAAGCAATTCTGATAATTAGTGAAAATAATAAACTTGAGTGTAATATAAAGTTAGTGACAACATTTATGCAAGTCACCTTTTTATTTAGGGCTGCTAAATTCAGAGTAGGAAGTCAATTACATTTAAACGTAGGTAAATGTTCATTAATGTGAGATAGGACTGTAACTGTAATGTGTGAATGTAAATGAAATGACATAATGGAAATTTATATTTTATTCATAAGATGAGATGAAGGAATGAAACCAAGTTGAATAAATTGATTTAGGTTTTATTTATGATAAATGTATATATTTGGGAAATTCAATATAATTGAAAATAACAAATTATTACAAAAGAAAGATGAAAATTGGAATATATATTTTTGTAAGGAAAGATAAACAAATAATAAATAGGTTTATAGAGTGATAACAGATTTAATAAAAGAGTAGAATTGAAGGATGGTAGTTACTGGAAAGTAATTAATTCAAATTTGGATGAATTGGTAATTTTTTTTTTGTATTAGTATATAAACCAATTTTAATATTACCCAAAAGAGTATAAGTTAATAGTTGATTCAATAACATGATTGAGAAATCAAATATATGGATTTATTGGGAATTTAAAACTTATACTTTTTTTTTGATAAAATACAGCGCTTTACATGCAATAAATTTTTCTACTTTTATTACATATTATATATATATATATGTTCTTATTATTATTATTTTCTTATATCCACCTCTATTTTATCTTTCTATTTTTATTTGGTCTAGACAGTCATGTTTATTTATTGGATTGTTGCTTGTTTATATCTTTTATTTATGGCTTAGAAGAAACTAAAAGGGTATGCGTTATATTGTCTTAATTGCTGGCCTTTTTAATTTCCTGCTCTTTATTTCTTTTAGCCGTTCATTTTCTTTTGGCCGTGTATTGTACTTGCTATTCACGTACAAAGCTAATCATTCTCATCTCTCATGCAATTCTAGAAAGAAAAATTAATACATCAAGTTATTCGTTTATACCCTCTTTCTTTCTTACCTTAGCCATCCACCTCATTCATAACTGTGTATTTCTTTTTGCCATTCAAATAAAAAGATTTATTTCCCACTCCTCATTTTTATTTTCCTAGTTTCTGTATTATTTTCCTATGTCTATCTCTTGACATTTATTTCTTTATTTATTTGTCTAGACCTTATTTTATCTATTAAATATTTCTTATATGTATCTTTTATTTAATAGCTTGAAAAAAATTTCAATTATACATACGTTACTTTGTTTTAAATTACGCATACGCTAAATTGTTTATTTCTTACCTTTTTATTTACCTATCTATTTAATTACTATACTTTAGTTTTGTATTACTCTTCCTAATCACTCCAAAATCTTCTCCTTATCTCATTCCTTTTTCATTTGCATATAAGATTAAATATATATGTTTCTTTTACCTTAACTCATGACCTTTTCAATTCTAGCCTCTTTATTTCTTGCCATTCTTGTAGCCATTCATTTTCCATTTTTCTTTTTTTGTCCTTTTCTAAATTTAGCTCGCCCAAGATTTTTATTTATAAGAAAACTCTAAAATGCATATTTTGGTTATAAATTAACGTTCATCGGAATCTAAATCTTTTTTTTAATTTCTAGTTTTCAAATCTTTTAGTTTAATTGAATAAATTCACAACAACTTTTATTTCACTTTTGTTCTTTAAAATAGATTGTATACCTTTTAAAAATAAAATAATTTATACCGTTACTTATATACACTTTTGTAATAGATTCTGGGTAAATGATAAATGAATGAATAAAAACCCAGTGTAAACAAAACATATCTTAATAAGTAATAAATTTCAAGATTCATAAAGAAACTGTTTAAGTATGCATTTAAAGGGCACATTATCTGACGGAGTAAATAACGTATATAAGAAAACATATAAGAATTTAGGCGTCATTTTGAGCGTAAAATTTTGAGTTAGTTATTGCGTCTATAGTGCGCATTCCAAATGTGTATACCGTAACTAAAAATGGTTAAATAAATCAGTAAACATACATTTTTGAGTAAGAGGGAAGCATATCCGTTTCAATTTTCCTTTAACCGTGACTAGCCATTTAACTTTTAGGGGCATCCCTTTCCTCTTTTGCTACAACTATTTTATTTGGTATAAAATCTTTGATTTTTCTAACATTCATATCCTTTATTTGTGTGTTCCTTGTTTTATCTATCAGTTAAACTTTCATCTTTTAAACTAAATCATCCATGCAAGTTTCTTGTCACGTAAGCAGTATATTTTTTTTTTCCTATCAGCTTGCCTCCCTTAACTTAATTTTGAAAGATTGCGAAGTAAAACTATTACTGTAATAATAAAATATGTCAAACTTCATTTTCTATGTAGTAGAACCAAATTTCAGTTAAATTTGCTTTATATTTGCAACTAAGTGTAATTTAACCTACATGGCAGAAAATGATAAAAACAATGCAATAACTTTAGATATCACATGCATAGACTGCTAATTTATTTCAGAAAGAAACGGATACCGTATATTACATATCTATTACATCCTACCTAAAACTATTGGAAACGTTCGAAATTTCCTCTTCAGTCAAAGCAAAATATGTTTGATGTTTTTTCCTATAATCGTGCAAACCCTTTTGGAAATACTCGGTCAGAAAAAAAATGAAAGAAATTAATTTAAATTGTAACGACCAGGTATTTCAACCATTCGCATCCAGTATAAGTGTATAGGTAGACACTCATGCCGGAATTGGATTGCTCAAAATACCGCGTTGTAAATAAAAATTTGGCAAATCTCAGAATATACAGTAAACAAAAATCACAGATCACAGACACAGAGTATATAAAAATGCAGCGGAAGAAAATGAGATAGTAGTTCATTAAGCTACTATATAAAATATAAGATACATCAGAGTTAAATAAGATACAACAGAAGAGTAACAGGATACATCAGGTACAAATTAGATACATCACTGAACCACTGGACACTGAAACAAAATAGATGGCTGGATCTTCAAGGAAATCTCCAACGCCGAAGGTGAATCTTGAATGCTAACTCAATCAATCTGACCCGAGCATAAAGCAAAACACAAAACCCTCGAGTCAGGACATAAAAACTTATAAGCAGCAACTCAACTCAAGTGAACAGTAACAAAATGCATCGGTAACTTAAAGGATGCTTGGGACCGCCAATCCTCTAAGGATCCGTTAAACTATTTACTATGTAGTAATATACGCTATATACGGTAATGTCTAATCAGTAAAGTATAATCATATAGAAAATAGCGTTAAAGGGATGGTGAACCTTAACGTGGTTGGATCTTTAAAACCAAAATCGTAGTGGGCTCGATATAAGGATATGACACGGCACGCGAGGCAATGCCAGGGTGGATACATCGTTTGTGTGAGGACCCGTAAATCCGTACTCCTTGAATATACACTAATCTCCATAGATTAACTCAAGATGAACAGAAATACGAATTCTCAATTTTTAAGAAAAAGAAAGAGAGTAGAAGAAGAGATAAGAAGGTAGAAAATAGAGAGGAAAGAAAATGGAAAATAGAACGGAACAGAAAGAAAACAACTGAACAACATCAGAATTTCACAATTCGCAGCGGAACAACACATAATAGATAAATGAATAATCTCTAAACAAAGAACTATATCAGTTATTACATTACATCACATTACATTTCATTACATCAGAGTGTACAACAACATCAAACAATGCAGCGGAAAAAGAAATACTATATACTAGTAATACGCCATGCCATCCATCTTGCCTCCAGCAACTCCAGAATATCCAGAATATCCTGATAAACCTAACTCTTGACTGCCCGTGTGGAAATTGGTGGGCACCCAGAGTTTAGGAAGGAAAACAATAAACTCCAAGTCAGTCATGTGACTGGTGTGGGAACTCAAAACAGTTTATTTTTCTTTAAAAATAAAAATAGAGGAATATTTTTAAAGTCAATTCGCAATGCTTTTTAAAATGAGACTACCATAAGGCCTCCCGCACACACACACAATGCAAACGCAGAATCGGAGGAGATTTCTCTTTATGATAGTCAAAGATGCTTGATACGCATTTAAAAGAACATTTGATATTATTACTAGTGCATAGTGTAGAGAAAATCATTTCAAAAATAAAGATATAAATCTTAGCCAACATAGACATTTCGAGCTATGCCTACTATAGCTACCATGTTCAATAGCGGGTTACCGCCATATTCCATGACAGGTTATACAACTAAAACCGTACAAGGCTCGTATTTGAAGAATGGATTTTCCAACAAATGGTCAGGCCAAGGAACTTCCCATTGCCACATGGAAACGCCTCTGGAAGGACGCCCCGAGAACCACCGTTCTCTGCTAAACAAAGCCGGGAACCCCTTTTCTCAAGGGATATTACAAACCCTCAGATATACCACCCCCGGTCCTTTGGAACCTTTAAACGAGCGCTCGTCACCATCATCACACAATCATAAAGTGTTTTCAACATGAGTAAGTATCTGGGCTCCATACCATGATACTACCCGTTTCCAGAAGGAATGGTCATACCTTAGGGAAGCGATCCCTGAAAACCTTGCCGCACAACTCCTGTTTCGACCATTACCGGTTTGTGAGGCTCGATGAAGTCACGTCCACAAAAACATACTTTATACAAAAGCCATGCTTTGGGTCAACAAATGATCATAGAAATGATCACCAAGATAGACGATCAAACAAATGATCTTATCACAAATAATCAACACAATGATCATTTCACAGCAACACTCAGCATGTCACATTACCAAATTGGGAATATATCGCTGATAACATTCAACTACATAACCTCTGAGCTCGTACGTCTCAGAGAAGGGTGTTAAGCTAAAAGAATAAATTCTCCGCCACCAACAGAAATATATTTGAAAGAAATCGGCTTTATATCTCAATTTGTAATGTCAGACATACAATCCATACAAGTATGTTCCGGGCTCGAACAGAACCGAAGGCACTTACAAAGAAGTCCTTGCAATCCAGATAATCTCTAATCACGTCCGGACTTCCCATCACATAGGGAGTCTCTATACCGTAGCTACTCGGTGCAAAGACAATCGACGAGTTGTCCTTTCGATTTCAAAAAGATTCGGTCTTCAACACCGGTCTTCAAATGCAATTCATAACGACGTATCACATATTCGGAATGGGTTATACGACCCCATGGTCCTTTCCCGGTTAACCCAATAGTGAGCGCTTATTCAAAAATAAGTGTGGCATTCAAATTCAAACAAATCACATCAAATACCCATTCAAAGGGAAATATTGATAGTCGGTTATTGAACTATCAATGGATATGCACAACATCACCAGATTCCAAATAGTTTTCCAAATTATTTATTTTCCAAAAATATCTTTACGAGATATATAATTTTCACACTTCTAAAATAAATCAATATTTATTTTTAAACAAATTCCCCCATTCTTTTATAAATTCCATAGTGAATTTTCATTCCAAAATATCCATGCATATACGATTTCAATTATTCATTTCAATTTATCTTCAAAAGGATAAATTCTCAAAATATTCACTTTATATTGGAAAACATTTCCATACTTACTTATTAAGTGATTTTCAATCCATTTATTTTCAACACTTGCAAAATATTCAATATACTTAAATCGAGATTAAGTATATATTTCATTCTTTAAGGAAATCATTCTCTTAAACATAATTATTTGGGCCAAAACGAATGTTACGTAAAACATCGTTACGACAACCCAAAATCACTAGTATAGGGATTCGAAATTAAAATAGATATATAAATCCCAATACTATACAAAACATTTCCTTTCGGAAATCATTTACTATAACAACAGTGTTATAGTCCACCATTTCCTTTTATTTCTTGAAAACGTCTATTTCAACAATGAATGTTGAAATCTATGATTTCAAATCTTAACACATTTTAAAACATCGTTAGATCATTTTAATTCAATTTAAAACATCACATTCTAAACAATTTCTTTAACATATTATTCACTATTCAAAAACGTGAATATACTTTGTTAACAAATTTCATCATTTCTATTCATTTTATTTTTAAAGGATCATTCACCGTCTAAAACGTGAATATAACTCCATTAATAAGTTATAACAATTTACTTATCAAAATAAGTCACTGCGAATTTATAAAACAACGTTTATAAATTCTATTTCTATTTGTTTTATAACTACTTCCTTTTATAAATTCCTTTATTAACCTATTCAATTTATAACTCAATTATAAAACAAAAGTTCATATCATAAGTGAAATACTTATAATTTATTTGTTTGCAAAATCGTTCCTTTGAACTTCATAATTATAAATCTTATAACTTATAAGATTCAATTATTTATCCAAATCTATTCTTTCAATAACTTTATAAATTTTATAAACCTACTGCTTATAAAATTCCATTTATAACTTCACCGTTTATAATTCTATAAGTTTCATTCATTTATGAAATCCATTCATAATTCATTCTAACACTTATAAAAACTCGTTTTATAATTTCAATATTTCAATTTATAAATATCCATTTATAAATCTCTTATATAATTCAATTCATATTAATATTTAAAACGTCTTTGAACTCCTTTAAAAAACTTCATCATTTTGATTTATAAAATAATCAAATTTCATAAATCCTATTTTTAAAATTTTTATAATAAATTCAAAAATCCGATTTAGACTATTTTATAAAACCATTAACCCCATATTTTCCAAAAATCAGCCTGTTACTATATTTCTCAAAAATTCATAATCTTTATAACATTAAGATTATAACGTTTATTTATTTAAAATGAATCAAATCCAAAAATATTTTATAAACGTATACTTTCAAAAATCACTTTGAAATCCTTTTAAAATTCCAAAATTTGGTCCAATGATGCCACATACCAACTAGCCAATCACGACAACAACGATATCATATATTGATATGATAATCCATCAAATATCGAAATATCTGAAATCAAATAAATACTGTTGAGGAATCCAGTTGGATCCCTCCAACCTGTTTTCCTGCATCCACAAACATTAGCACAATACCAATTTCGTTCCAGTACGAAATTATCGCGGTATATGGGATTTAAAAATATTATCCGCTTAATAGACGGTGCAATAGGGTCTCATCCGCTAAACAAATGCGGGAAATCAATAACTCCAATATATACATATGCCAATATATATATATTGCTATTATATATAATACCAATTTCACTGTTTATGAAATATTCGCGGTATATGTTTTTAACAAATAATATCCGCTTACTAACGGCGCATAATGTCTATTTTAACAATCAATAGATAACAATCATCATTCAAACATGCATTCAAATATTTTAAATCTAACTATTTAAAATAAAATCGAAACTGATTCGATTGAGTGAGAAGTTCTCACCTTGATTTTAATTTCGTTTTAGCGATTTATTTCGAATAAAATTAAACGGACCTTTAATTTTACCCGAAATTCTCACTAACTCCAAACGACTCCAATCCAATTCCATCGCGTAGTGCTCGTCCATACGATTCCAACGCAACTGGTTTCGCGCGTTTTCGACCTCGTATGAAAAAGTTATGAATTTATGAAGTTATACGAATTTTTATATAATAATTTACAACAATTTATTTTCTTTTAAAAACCTAACATGATCTCGGCCGTTGGATCTCACCCCCCCCCCCCCCTCATCATAGCCGTGCATTCCCTCCATCTCCCTCACGTTATTCCTACAGGCAACAAGCCGCACCAAAGAACCCATCAAGCTCAATTTAGGGTTCCAATTTGCTCCCTCTTCGTCGACTACTAGCATGATCAGGTGACTTCATTCGAACGGCCATGGCCCCCTCCACCTTCGACCTGAGTACGGCCAAACTCGGCTATCCCCCCACCTCGAACGACGTGCATGAACCGGCCCCCTTTGCACGAAAATTCACGTCAATCCGCTTCGTTTTAAACGATCTTGACCGTTGAAATCCAAGATCTCGTGGAGCCTAACACCTTTCTAGTTGGAAGATTTCGATATTAATGAATGGATTTGGAGATTTGAGGGGAAGAAGAAGGTTGTTTCTCAGCCTTTGGTTCTGGAGACGGCGACTAGGGTTAGGTTTAGTTTTATTTATTTTATTTTATTTTCTTTGTGAAGGTGGCTATTTATAGAGAATCGAACGACACTATTCATCCGGGAATTCCGAACTCCGATTCACGCGCCGTAACCAGCATTTCTAGGGTTTACCCCGCGTTCCGAACATAATGGACAGGTTTAGGAAGCTAATTCGGACATCTGTGCGAGTTATGGCAATAAACGTTCAATTTAAATTAAACCGATTTAAACGATTTTCTAGGCGTTTTAATTTGTACCGGACAAACGGTAAATCCAATTGACACGAAATTTGAAACCTTACTATAATATCACATTACGGATGCGATGAAACTGGTTTCGTCGAAATCCGAGACTTTTTGAAAAATGGCTATTTTAACTCGCTAAATTAATATTAAAAACAATTCGATGCGTTTCGGGCTGCCACGATCAAACGATAACTCCGATTGATACGAAAATTGAAATCCGGTAATAACTAACTATTACGGATCCAATGGAACTAGTCTCGTTCAATTCTGAGACTGTTCAAAAATTGACTATTTTCACTAGTCGATTTTAATATTAAAATATTCAATTTTCACAAATTAACTTTTAATTCGATTTTAAAAGTTCTAAAATATCGTTCTAACTTCAACATGATAAAATAAAATTTTACAAATCATTTTCAATCATATTTAACTCAATTTTCAATTATTTCCATAATTTAACATATTAAATTATCGATTTAATTATCCAATTAAATCCCATTATTCGAATAAAAATTTATTTGACTTATAAATTCACTTATTAATATTTAAAATTAATCAAATATTCAAATTTTAATTACTAAAAATTCTGGGTCGTTACAATCTTCCCCCCTTAAAAGAATTTCGTCCTCGAAATTAACAAGTAAGAAAAGTTACAGAATTTATTAACTTTCCATAAATCCATAGTTAAACTTCTTATAACAACTTTACTAAGTTTTCAAATCATACTTAGTTATCTTTCCAAAAACAACTACTATTGTTTAACTTTCAATTCCAAAACAAAGTGAAAGTTTTCAAAAAAATTCCAATTTTCTCAAATTTTTTCTAACGCCTTAAATTTTCGGAAAAATTCGCCATAGTCTCCTTTGCGCGGCTCGATCCGAAAAAAAATGACAGTATATATATCACAAATATACATCTCATCAAGTAATGAGGCATCCCGAAGGGAAAAAAGTATAAAAGTACGGTATGTAATCCGAGATATGTACCTTATATTTTATTAGCAAGCATATACGGCTAATATAGCGCGAAAGCGAGCTCCAAATGCGAAGCAAACGCGATCCGCACCTACTAAACACTCAACAAACAACATGAGAACCATGCATATATGACAATAGTATCGATATACAACATATAACAACATAATAACTATATATGTCAACATAGCAAATGTAGTAAAAGCAACAAATGCAAACATCAACCAACTATCATCCAACAAATTCATAACTAATAAATATTCATTCATATTCTCATTAATATTCAATGAAATAGGTTTTCAATTTAATCACATATGATTCATTAACAGTGGATGTTCTTACTAACATTCATTTTCAATTAGTTTATATTCACTAATTCATATTCAAGTTGGTTCACTTCCAATTCAAATTCAATTCTATTTAAGATTCACTTAACTTTCAATTGAATTCCAATTACTTTAGCTTCCAATTTCATTAATTCAATTTCATTAACACTTAATGAATTATATACAATCATCTAACAACCATATAACAACCAATGTATATCAATTACAACCAAATTCCTTTGCTTATCAATTGGTTTAATTAATTGATTTTTATTCAACTATTCAACTTTCAATAACCTTAAATTTTAATGAATTACACTTACATTCATTTTTTCGTATCAACTTTATTCACATTCAATTGATTTACATTCAATCCATTCATTCAATTCAATTACAAAAGTTGAATTTCATTTATATAACTCAAGTTCATATTTATCGCTTAACTTTATTAATTTACTTTGATACTAATATCAACTTCATTCAACATCTCTTAAGTTATATTCATATAGTTTCACTTCTTATATACATAAGTTTATTTCTCAATTGTAAATCATTTTAATTATAATTCAATTCTTATAATTCTTTACTTATACAATTATTCTTTTATTTAGATTATTCAAACATCTTATTCAATAACCAAACAATCAACTTATATACTTTAAATAATTCTGAAAAATTATTTCTTTATATATAAAATATAATCAAGGTAAAATTATTTCATTTACCCAATTTAAAACAATACTGTGTCGAATTGTTCTGTACAAGTGTTTAGAGATCCCTATCAACAACGTTAATTACTCGTATTAACCAGAATCCTATACCACTCAACAAACCAATCATCACAATATAAAACAATTTTATATTCACTAACAAATACGCTCTCATAGCTATTATTACACTCAAACTCATTCTAGAGTACTACTGACTCTATCTCTAATGAGTAATACCCAACAGAACCATGGTTGTCGCTTAACCATATGCTCCGATACCACCTGTCCTAAATCCGTACTCCTTGAATATACACTAATCTCCATAGATTAACTCAAGATGAACAGAAATACGAATTCTCAATTTTGAAGAAAAAGAAAGAGAGTAGAAGAAGAGATAAGAAGGTAGAAAATAGAGAGGAAAGAAAATGGAAAATAGAACGGAACAGAAAGAAAACAACTGAACAACATCAGAATTTCACAATTCGCAGCGGAACAACATATAATAGATAAATGAGTAATCTCTAAACAAAGAACTATATCAGTTATTACATTACATCACATTACATTTCATTACATCAGAGTGTACAACAACAACATCAAACAATGCAGCGGAAAAAAAAATACTATATACTAGTAATACGCCATGCCAGCCATCTTGCCTCCAGCAACTCCAGAATATCCAGAATATCCTGATAAACCTAACTCTTGACTGCCCGTGTGGAAATTGGTAGGCACCCAGAGTTTAGGAAGGAAAACAATAAACTCCAAGTCAGTCATGTGACTGGTGTGGGAACTCAAAACAGTTTATTTTTCTTTAAAAATAAAAATAGAGGAATATTTTTAAAGTCAATTCGCAATGCTTTTTAAAATGAGACTACCATAAGGCCTCCCGCACACACACACAATGCAAACGCAGAATCGGAGGAGATTTCTCCTTATGATAGTCAAAGATGCTTGATACGCATTTAAAAGAACATTTGATATTATTACTAGTGCATAGTGTAGAGAAAATCATTTCGAAAATAAAGATATAAATCTTAGCCAACATAGACATTTCGAACTATGCCGACTATAGCTACCATGTTCAATAGCGGGTTACCGCCATATTCCATGACAGGTTATACAATTAAAACCGTACAAGGCTCGTATTTGAAGAATGGATTTTCCAACAAATGGTCAGGCCAAGGAACTTCCCATTGCCACATGGAAACGCCTCTGGAAGGACGCCCCGAGAACCACCAGTCTCTGCTAAACAAAGCCGGGAACCCCTTTTCCCAAGGGATATTACAAACCCTCAGATATACCACCCCCGGTCCTTTGGAACCTTTAAACGAGCGCTCGTCACCATCATCACACAATCATAAAGTGTTTTCAACATGAGTAAGTATCTGGGCTCCATACCATGATACTACCCTTTTCCAGAAGGAATGGTCATACCCTAGGGAAGCGATCCCTGAAAACCTTGCCGCACAATTCCTGTTTCGACCATTACCGGTTTGTGAGGCTCGACGAAGTCATGTCCACAAAAACATACTTTATACAAAAGCCATGCTTTGGGTCAACAAATGATCATAGAAATGATCACCAAGATAGACGATCAAACAAATGATCCTATCACAAATAATCAATACAATGATCATTTCACAGCAACACTCAGCATGTCACATTACCAAATTGGGAATATATCGCTGATAACATTCAACTACATAACCTCTGAGCTCGTACGTCTCAGAGAAGGGTGTTAAGCTAAAAGAATAAATTCTCCGCCACCAACAGAAATATATTTGAAAGAAATCGGCTTTATATCTCAATTTGTAATGTCAGACATACAATCCATACAAGTCTGTTCCGGGCTCGAACAGAACCGAAGGCACTTACAAAGAAGTCCTTGCAATCCGGATAATCTCTAATCACGTCCGGCTTCTCATCACATAGGGAGTCTCTATACCGTAGCTACTCGGTGCAAAGACAATCGACGAGTTGTCCTTTCGCTTTCAAAAAGATCCGGTCTTCAACACCGGTCTTCAAATGCAATTCACAACGACGTATCACATATTCGGAATGGGTTATACGACCCCATGCTCCTTTCCCGGTTAACCCGAATAGTGAGAGCTTATTCAAAAATAAGTGTGGCATTCAAATTCAAACAAATCACATCAAATACTCATTCAAAGGGAAATATTGATAGTCGGTTATTGAACTATCAATGGATATGCACAACATCACCAGATTCCAAATAATTTTCCAAATTATTTATTTTCCAAAAATATCTTTACGAGATATATAATTTTCACACTTCTAAAATAAATCAATATTTATTTTTAAACAAATTCCCCCATTCTTTTATAAATTCCATAGTGAATTTTCATTCCAAAATATCCATGAATATACGATTTCAATTATTCATTTCAATTTATCTTCAAAAAGATAAATTCTCAAAATATTCACTTTATATTGGAAAACATTTCCATACTTACTTATTAAGTAATTTTCAATCCATTTATTTTCAACACTCGGAAAATATTCAATATACTTAAATCGAGATTAAGTATATATTTCATTCTTTAAGGAAATCATTCTCTTAAACATAATTATTTGGGCCAAAACAAATGTTACGTAAAACATCGTTACGACAACCCAAAATCACTAGTATAGGGATTCGAAATTAAAATAGATATATAAATCCCAATACTATACAAAACATTTCCTTTCGGAAATCATTTACTATAACAACAGTGTTATAGTCCACCATTTCCTTTTATTTCTTGAAAACGTCTATTTCAACAATGAATGTTGAAATCTATGATTTCAAATCTTAACACATTTTAAAACATCGTTAGATCGTTTTAATTCAATTTAAAACATCACATTCTAAACAATTTCTTTAACATATTATTCACTATTCAAAAACGTGAATATACTTTGTTAACAAATTTCATCATTTCTATTCATTTTATTTTTAAAGGATCATTCACCGTCTAAAACGTGAATATAACTCCATTAATAAGTTATAACAATTTACTTATCAAAATAAGTCGTTGCGAATTTATAAAACAACGTTTATAAATTCTATTTCTATTTGTTTTATAACTACTTCCTTTTATAAATTCCTTTATTAACCTATTCAATTTATAACTCAATTATAAAACAAAAGTTCATATCATAAGTGAAATACTTATAATTTATTTGTTTGCAAAATCGTTCCTTTGAACTTCATAATTATAAATCTTATAACTTATAAGATTCAATTATTTATCCAAATCTATTCTTTCAATAACTTTATAAATTTTATAAACCTACTGCTTATAAAATTCCATTTATAACTTCACCGTTTATAATTCTATAAGTTTCATTCATTTATGAAATCCATTCATAATTCATTCTAACACTTATAAAAACTCGTTTTATAATTTCAATATTTCAATTTATAAATATCCATTTATAAATCTCTTATATAATTCAATTCATATTAATATTTAAAACGTCTTTGAACTCCTTTAAAAAACTTCATCATTTTGATTTATAAAATAATCAAATTTCATAAATCCTATTTTTAAACTTTTTATAATAAATTCAAAAATCCGATTTAGACTATTTTATAAAACCATTAACCCCATATTTTCCAAAAATCAGCCTGTTACTATATTTCTCAAAAATTCATAATCTTTATAACATTAAGATTATAACGTTTATTTATTTAAAATGAATCAAATCCAAAAATATTTTATAAACGTATACTTTCAAAAATCACTTTGAAATCCTTTTAAAATTCCAAAATTTGGTCCAATGATGCCACATACCAACTAGCCAATCACGACAACAACGATATCATATATTGATATGATAATCCATCAAATATCAAAATATCTGAAATCAAATAAATACTGTTGAGGAATCCAGTTGGATCCCTCCAACCTGTTTTCCTGCATCCACAAACATTAGCACAATACCAATTTCGTTCCAGTACGAAATTATCGCGGTATATGGGATTTAAAAATATTATCCGCTTAATAGACGGTGCAATAGGGTCTCATCCGCTAAACAAATGCGGGAAATCAATAACTCCAATATATACATATGCCAATATATATATATTGCTATTATATATAATACCAATTTCACTGTTTATGAAATATTCGCGGTATATGTTTTTAACAAATAATATCCGCTTACTAACGGCGCATAATGTCTATTTTAACAATCAATAGATAACAATCATCATTCAAACATGCATTCAAATATTTTAAATCTAACTATTTAAAATAAAATCGAAACTGATTCGATTGAGTGAGAAGTTCTCACCTTGATTTTAATTTCGTTTTAGCGATTTATTTCGAATAAAATTAAACGGACCTTTAATTTTACCCGAAATTCTCACTAACTCCAAACGACTCCAATCCAATTCCATCGCGTAGTGCTCGTCCATACGATTCCAACGCAACTGGTTTCGCGCGTTTTCGACCTCGTATGAAAAAGTTATGAATTTATGAAGTTATACGAATTTTTATATAATAATTTACAACAATTTATTTTCTTTTAAAAACCTAACATGATCTCGGCCGTTGGATCTCACCCCCCCCCCCTCATCATAGCCGTGCATTCCCTCCATCTCCCTCACGTTATTCCTACAGGCAACAAGCCGCACCAAAGAACCCATCAAGCTCAATTTAGGGTTCCAATTTGCTCCCTCTTCGTCGACTACTAGCATGATCAGGTGACTTCATTCGAACGGCCATGGCCCCCTCCACCTTCGACCTGAGTACGGCCAAACTCGGCTATCCCCCCACCTCGAACGACGTGCATGAACCGGCCCCCTTTGCACGAAAATTCACGTCAATCCGCTTCGTTTTAAACGATCTTGACCGTTGAAATCCAAGATCTCGTGGAGCCTAACACCTTTCTAGTTGGAAGATTTCGATATTAATGAATGGATTTGGAGATTTGAGGGGAAGAAGAAGGTTGTTTCTCAGCCTTTGGTTCTGGAGACGGCGACTAGGGTTAGGTTTAGTTTTATTTATTTTATTTTATTTTCTTTGTGAAGGTGGCTATTTATAGAGAATCGAACGACACTATTCATCCGGGAATTCCGAACTCCGATTCACGCGCCATAACCAGCGTTTCTAGGGTTTACCCCGCGTTCCGAACATAATGGACAGGTTTAGGAAGCTAATTCGGACATCTGTGCGAGTTATGGCAATAAACGTTCAATTTAAATTAAACCGATTTAAACGATTTTCTAGGCGTTTTAATTTGTACCGGACAAACGGTAAATCCAATTGACACGAAATTTGAAACCTTACTATAATATCACATTACGGATGCGATGAAACTGGTTTCGTCGAAATCCGAGACTTTTTGAAAAATGGCTATTTTAACTCGCTAAATTAATATTAAAAACAATTCGATGCGTTTCGGGCTGCCACGATCAAACGATAACTCCGATTGATACGAAAATTGAAATCCGGTAATAACTAACTATTACGGATCCAATGGAACTAGTCTCGTTCAATTCTGAGACTGTTCAAAAATTGACTATTTTCACTAGTCGATTTTAATATTAAAATATTCAATTTTCACAAATTAACTTTTAATTCGATTTTAAAAGTTCTAAAATATCGTTCTAACTTCAACATGATAAAATAAAATTTTACAAATCATTTTCAATCATATTTAACTCAATTTTCAATTATTTCCATAATTTAACATATTAAATTATCGATTTAATTATCCAATTAAATCCCATTATTCGAATAAAAATTTATTTGACTTATAAATTCACTTATTAATATTTAAAATTAATCAAATATTCAAATTTTAATTACTAAAAATTCTGGGTCGTTACAATCTTCCCCCCTTAAAAGAATTTCGTCCTCGAAATTAACAAGTAAGAAAAGTTACAGAATTTATTAACTTTCCATAAATCCATAGTTAAACTTCTTATAACAACTTTACTAAGTTTTCAAATCATACTTAGTTATCTTTCCAAAAACAACTACTATTGTTTAACTTTCAATTCCAAAACAAAGTGAAAGTTTTCAAAAAAATTCCAATTTTCTCAAATTTTTTCTAACGCCTTAAATTTTTGGAAAAATTCGCCATAGTCTCCTTTGCGCGGCTCGATCCGAAAAAAAATGACAGTATATATATCACAAATATACATCTCATCAAGTAATGAGGCATCCCGAAGGGAAAAAAGTATAAAAGTACGGTATGTAATCCGAGATATGTACCTTATATTTTATTAGCAAGCATATACGGCTAATATAGCGCGAAAGCGAGCTCCAAATGCGAAGCAAACGCGATCCGCACCTACTAAACACTCAACAAACAACATGAGAACCATGCATATATGACAATAGTATCGATATACAACATATAACAACATAATAACTATATATGTCAACATAGCAAATGTAGTAAAAGCAACAAATGCAAACATCAACCAACTATCATCCAACAAATTCATAACTAATAAATATTCATTCATATTCTCATTAATATTCAATGAAATAGGTTTTCAATTTAATCACATATGATTCATTAACAGTGGATGTTCTTACTAACATTCATTTTCAATTAGTTTATATTCACTAATTCATATTCAAGTTGGTTCACTTCCAATTCAAATTCAATTCTATTTAAGATTCACTTAACTTTCAATTGAATTCCAATTACTTTAGCTTCCAATTTCATTAATTCAATTTCATTAACACTTAATGAATTATATACAATCATCTAACAACCATATAACAACCAATGTATATCAATTACAACCAAATTCCTTTGCTTATCAATTGGTTTAATTAATTGATTTTTATTCAACTATTCAACTTTCAATAACCTTAAATTTTAATGAATTACACTTACATTCATTTTTTCGTATCAACTTTATTCACATTCAATTGATTTACATTCAATCCATTCATTCAATTCAATTACAAAAGTTGAATTTCATTTATATAACTCAAGTTCATATTTATCGCTTAACTTTATTAATTTACTTTGATACTAATATCAACTTCATTCAACATCTCTTAAGTTATATTCATATAGTTTCACTTCTTATATACATAAGTTTATTTCTCAATTGTAAATCATTTTAATTATAATTCAATTCTTATAATTCTTTACTTATACAATTATTCTTTTATTTAGATTATTCAAACATCTTATTCAATAACCAAACAATCAACTTATATACTTTAAATAATTCTGAAAAATTATTTCTTTATATATAAAATATAATCAAGGTAAAATTATTTCATTTACCCAATTTAAAACAATACTGTGTCGAATTGTTCTGTACAAGTGTTTAGAGATCCCTATCAACAACGTTAATTACTCGTATTAACCAGAATCCATATACCACTCAACAAACCAATCATCACAATATAAAACAATTTTATATTCACTAACAAATACGCTCTCATAGCTATTATTACACTCAAACTCATTCTAGAGTACTACTGACTCTATCTCTAATGAGTAATACCCAACAGAACCATGGTTGTCGCTTAACCATATGCTCCGATACCACCTGTCCTAAATCCGTACTCCTTGAATATACACTAATCTCCATAGATTAACTCAAGATGAACAGAAATACGAATTCTCAATTTTTAAGAAAAAGAAAGAGAGTAGAAGAAGAGATAAGAAGGTAGAAAATAGAGAGGAAAGAAAATGGAAAATAGAACGGAACAGAAAGAAAACAACTGAACAACATCAGAATTTCACAATTCGCAGCGGAACAACATATAATAGATAAATGAGTAATCTCTAAACAAAGAACTATATCAGTTATTACATTACATCACATTACATTTCATTACATCAGAGTGTACAACAACAACATCAAACAATGCAGCGGAAAAAAAAATACTATATACTAGTAATACGCCATGCCAGCCATCTTGCCTCCAGCAACTCCAGAATATCCAGAATATCCTGATAAACCTAACTCTTGACTGCCCGTGTGGAAATTGGTGGGCACCCAGAGTTTAGGAAGGAAAACAATAAACTCCAAGTCAGTCATGTGACTGGTGTGGGAACTCAAAACAGTTTATTTTTCTTTAAAAATAAAAATAGAGGAATATTTTTAAAGTCAATTCGCAATGCTTTTTAAAATGAGACTACCATAAGGCCTCCCGCACACACACACAATGCAAACGCAGAATCGGAGGAGATTTCTCCTTATGATAGTCAAAGATGCTTGATACGCATTTGAAAGAACATTTGATATTATTACTAGTGCATAGTGTAGAGAAAATCATTTCGAAAATAAAGATATAAATCTTAGCCAACATAGACATTTCGAACTATGCCGACTATAGCTACCATGTTCAATAGCGGGTTACCGCCATATTCCATGACAGGTTATACAATTAAAACCGTACAAGGCTCGTATTTGAAGAATGGATTTTCCAACAAATGGTCAGGCCAAGGAACTTCCCATTGCCACATGGAAACGCCTCTGGAAGGACGCCCCGAGAACCACCAGTCTCTGCTAAACAAAGCCGGGAACCCCTTTTCCCAAGGGATATTACAAACCCTCAGATATACCACCCCCGGTCCTTTGGAACCTTTAAACGAGCGCTCGTCACCATCATCACACAATCATAAAGTGTTTTCAACATGAGTAAGTATCTGGGCTCCATACCATGATACTACCCTTTTCCAGAAGGAATGGTCATACCCTAGGGAAGCGATCCCTGAAAACCTTGCCGCACAATTCCTGTTTCGACCATTACCGGTTTGTGAGGCTCGACGAAGTCATGTCCACAAAAACATACTTTATACAAAAGCCATGCTTTGGGTCAACAAATGATCATAGAAATGATCACCAAGATAGACGATCAAACAAATGATCCTATCACAAATAATCAATACAATGATCATTTCACAGCAACACTCAGCATGTCACATTACCAAATTGGGAATATATCGCTGATAACATTCAACTACATAACCTCTGAGCTCGTACGTCTCAGAGAAGGGTGTTAAGCTAAAAGAATAAATTCTCCGCCACCAACAGAAATATATTTGAAAGAAATCGGCTTTATATCTCAATTTGTAATGTCAGACATACAATCCATACAAGTCTGTTCCGGGCTCGAACAGAACCGAAGGCACTTACAAAGAAGTCCTTGCAATCCGGATAATCTCTAATCACGTCCGGCTTCTCATCACATAGGGAGTCTCTATACCGTAGCTACTCGGTGGAAAGACAATCGACGAGTTGTCCTTTCGCTTTCAAAAAGATCCGGTCTTCAACACCGGTCTTCAAATGCAATTTATAACGACGTATCACATATTCGGAATGGGTTATACGACCCCATGCTCCTTTCCCGGTTAACCCGAATAGTGAGAGCTTATTCAAAAATAAGTGTGGCATTCAAATTCAAACAAATCACATCAAATACCCATTCAAAGGGAAATATTGATAGTCGGTTATTGAACTATCAATGGATATGCACAACATCACCAGATTCCAAATAATTTTCCAAATTATTTATTTTCCAAAAATATCTTTACAAGATATATAATTTTCACACTTCTAAAATAAATCAATATTTATTTTTAAACAAATTCCCCCATTCTTTTATAAATTCCATAGTGAATTTTCATTCCAAAATATCCATGCATATACGATTTCAATTATTCATTTCAATTTATCTTCAAAAAGATAAATTCTCAAAATATTCACTTTATATTGGAAAACATTTCCATACTTACTTATTAAGTAATTTTCAATCCATTTATTTTCAACACTCGGAAAATATTCAATATACTTAAATCGAGATTAAGTATATATTTCATTCTTTAAGGAAATCATTCTCTTAAACATAATTATTTGGGCCAAAACAAATGTTACGTAAAACATCGTTACGACAACCCAAAATCACTAGTATAGGGATTCGAAATTAAAATAGATATATAAATCCCAATACTATACAAAACATTTCCTTTCGGAAATCATTTACTATAACAACAGTGTTATAGTCCACCATTTCCTTTTATTTCTTGAAAACGTCTATTTCAACAATGAATGTTGAAATCTATGATTTCAAATCTTAACACATTTTAAAACATCGTTAGATCGTTTTAATTCAATTTAAAACATCACATTCTAAACAATTTCTTTAACATATTATTCACTATTCAAAAACGTGAATATACTTTGTTAACAAATTTCATCATTTCTATTCATTTTATTTTTAAAGGATCATTCACCGTCTAAAACGTGAATATAACTCCATTAATAAGTTATAACAATTTACTTATCAAAATAAGTCGTTGCGAATTTATAAAACAACGTTTATAAATTCTATTTCTATTTGTTTTATAACTACTTCCTTTTATAAATTCCTTTATTAACCTATTCAATTTATAACTCAATTATAAAACAAAAGTTCATATCATAAGTGAAATACTTATAATTTATTTGTTTGCAAAATCGTTCCTTTGAACTTCATAATTATAAATCTTATAACTTATAAGATTCAATTATTTATCCAAATCTATTCTTTCAATAACTTTATAAATTTTATAAACCTACTGCTTATAAAATTCCATTTATAACTTCACCGTTTATAATTCTATAAGTTTCATTCATTTATGAAATCCATTCATAATTCATTCTAACACTTATAAAAACTCGTTTTATAATTTCAATATTTCAATTTATAAATATCCATTTATAAATCTCTTATATAATTCAATTCATATTAATATTTAAAACGTCTTTGAACTCCTTTAAAAAACTTCATCATTTTGATTTATAAAATAATCAAATTTCATAAATCCTATTTTTAAACTTTTTATAATAAATTCAAAAATCCGATTTAGACTATTTTATAAAACCATTAACCCCATATTTTCCAAAAATCAGCCTGTTACTATATTTCTCAAAAATTCATAATCTTTATAACATTAAGATTATAACGTTTATTTATTTAAAATGAATCAAATCCAAAAATATTTTATAAACGTATACTTTCAAAAATCACTTTGAAATCCTTTTAAAATTCCAAAATTTGGTCCAATGATGCCACATACCAACTAGCCAATCACGACAACAACGATATCATATATTGATATGATAATCCATCAAATATCAAAATATCTGAAATCAAATAAATACTGTTGAGGAATCCAGTTGGATCCCTCCAACCTGTTTTCCTGCATCCACAAACATTAGCACAATACCAATTTCGTTCCAGTACGAAATTATCGCGGTATATGGGATTTAAAAATATTATCCGCTTAATAGACGGTGCAATAGGGTCTCATCCGCTAAACAAATGCGGGAAATCAATAACTCCAATATATACATATGCCAATATATATATATTGCTATTATATATAATACCAATTTCACTGTTTATGAAATATTCGCGGTATATGTTTTTAACAAATAATATCCGCTTACTAACGGCGCATAATGTCTATTTTAACAATCAATAGATAACAATCATCATTCAAACATGCATTCAAATATTTTAAATCTAACTATTTAAAATAAAATCGAAACTGATTCGATTGAGTGAGAAGTTCTCACCTTGATTTTAATTTCGTTTTAGCGATTTATTTCGAATAAAATTAAACGGACCTTTAATTTTACCCGAAATTCTCACTAACTCCAAACGACTCCAATCCAATTCCATCGCGTAGTGCTCGTCCATACGATTCCAACGCAACTGGTTTCGCGCGTTTTCGACCTCGTATGAAAAAGTTATGAATTTATGAAGTTATACGAATTTTTATATAATAATTTACAACAATTTATTTTCTTTTAAAAACCTAACATGATCTCGGCCGTTGGATCTCACCCCCCCCCCCCTCATCATAGCCGTGCATTCCCTCCATCTCCCTCACGTTATTCCTACAGGCAACAAGCCGCACCAAAGAACCCATCAAGCTCAATTTAGGGTTCCAATTTGCTCCCTCTTCGTCGACTACTAGCATGATCAGGTGACTTCATTCGAACGGCCATGGCCCCCTCCACCTTCGACCTGAGTACGGCCAAACTCGGCTATCCCCCCACCTCGAACGACGTGCATGAACCGGCCCCCTTTGCACGAAAATTCACGTCAATCCGCTTCGTTTTAAACGATCTTGACCGTTGAAATCCAAGATCTCGTGGAGCCTAACACCTTTCTAGTTGGAAGATTTCGATATTAATGAATGGATTTGGAGATTTGAGGGGAAGAAGAAGGTTGTTTCTCAGCCTTTGGTTCTGGAGACGGCGACTAGGGTTAGGTTTAGTTTTATTTATTTTATTTTATTTTCTTTGTGAAGGTGGCTATTTATAGAGAATCGAACGACACTATTCATCCGGGAATTCCGAACTCCGATTCACGCGCCGTAACCAGCGTTTCTAGGGTTTACCCTGCGTTCCGGACATAATGGACAGGTTTAGGAAGCTAATTCGGACATCTGTGCGAGTTATGGCAATAAACGTTCAATTTAAATTAAACCGATTTAAACGATTTTCTAGGCGTTTTAATTTGTACCGGACAAACGGTAAATCCAATTGACACGAAATTTGAAACCTTACTATAATATCACATTACGGATGCGATGAAACTGGTTTCGTCGAAATCCGAGACTTTTTGAAAAATGGCTATTTTAACTCGCTAAATTAATATTAAAAACAATTCGATGCGTTTCGGGCTGCCACGATCAAACGATAACTCCGATTGATACGAAAATTGAAATCCGGTAATAACTAACTATTACGGATCCAATGGAACTAGTCTCGTTCAATTCTGAGACTGTTCAAAAATTGACTATTTTCACTAGTCGATTTTAATATTAAAATATTCAATTTTCACAAATTAACTTTTAATTCGATTTTAAAAGTTCTAAAATATCGTTCTAACTTCAACATGATAAAATAAAATTTTACAAATCATTTTCAATCATATTTAACTCAATTTTCAATTATTTCCATAATTTAACATATTAAATTATCGATTTAATTATCCAATTAAATCCCATTATTCGAATAAAAATTTATTCGACTTATAAATTCACTTATTAATATTTAAAATTAATTAAATATTCAAATTTTAATTACTAAAAATTCTGGGTCGTTACAGTTTGCACTCCCGGACCGGTGGTGACGGCAAGCCAGCAGCTTCCGCCCACCTCGAACAATACCACCGAATCAAAGAGGCGCCACCGAATCGAATCACAACAGTAATAGAATGGTTTTCGATGGAGCATGCTCGATGAAAGGGTGCGACCCTTTGTGTAGCCCAGTATAGCTCCTGTTTTAGTCATATATGCCAACTCACGGGAGTTGGGTCCACGTAATATATACCTCGAGAACATCGCCACCATCCTACTTCATTCTGGAATCTCCACCGCGTACACGGTTGTTAAAGTGGTTTTCGGTATTGGTCGGTTATAAGACAATATCCGATCCCGATCTCTTTAACAACCCATCGTTATTATAACCCGTAGTTATAACTTTAAACCAATATTTTTTTTTTCAAAATAAACTATCATTTCAACCCAAATCTTTATCAAAATAAAGATTAAATCATTTCCAAACCATTTCAATATATCATCGTAACATATCTTTCAATTCAAATATTTATTAAAATAAATATCAAGTCATTTCTAACCATTTCAATATATTAAATTTTCATACCCTTTCAACACTACCTTTCAAATCATTTTAATATATCAAAATATCATAACCTTTCAAAGCTTCATTTCCAAAATATCATATCTTTCAGAACTTCTTTTTAAATCATGTTAATATCAAAATGTCCTATCTTCCAAACTCCGTGTTTCAAATCATTTAATATCAAAAATATCATATCTTTCAAAACTTCATTTCAAATCATTTTAATATATCAAAATATCCTATCCTTTCAAAACTTCATTTTCAAATCATTTTAATATATCAAAATATCGTATCTTTTCAAAACTTCATTCATTTCAAATCATTATTCATTTTATTCAATCTAAAATACCATTTCAATTCATATTTCAAAACAGTTTATATTCGAAAAATTCTTTTTTTATCATTTCAATGAAGTTATTATGTATAATAATTAAATTATTAAATTTCCAAAAATTTCAACTTCCAAAGTTTATTTATTTACTTAAGTTTATCAAAAACCATGAAAATTCACTTTTCGCATCATTTAGAAAACTTATACGGAAAGTTACATTCAAAACAGTTCAATTTAACAAAAGACAGCATTTTAAAATGTTATAATAGGTTTACTTAAATTCGAATAACTTAGTTAAATTCAAAAATTATAGCACTTACAAAGATTGCTATAATAGCTTTTAATTCAACTTAGCTTTTTAGTTCATTATCATCAACTACAGCGTTTACAAATGCTGTAATATCATTTACATTGTAATTAATAGCATTTCAAAAATGCAGTCAATTAACTTTCAATGTTCAATAAAATTTCTCAACCAAATATATTTTTATTAAAAACATTTTTAACTTATAAAATCATACATTTTCACATTTATAACATCATTTAATTTTCCTCAAGTTCATGATTTTATAAAGTTAAATTTCCATTCAAAAATCAAGATTTAATAATAATTCACTTATGAAAATGCAATGTTGAATTTTTAAAATCCATTACATTAAATTTCAACTAAACACTTAATTTCAAATTCTCAAATATAACTTAGTTTTATTTTTATTTACTTAACTAAAAGTTCACCTTTACGTCAATTTCATAAATTTCCAGTTTTAGTTATATTTCAAAATTTAAACTTACAATATTCATTCATTTCACATTTCACCTTTATTAAAATCATTAATATGATAAAAAATCACTTTAAATTCATTTAAATTCAAATTATCATAAATTTATCATAATTTCATATTCAATTAAATTTCCAATTATAATTAAATCAAAATTTCCAAAGTAACTCACGTTCAAAATTTCTAACTTTTTCATTAATTCATTTCACTTACAATTATTCAGAAAATCAATAATATTATACAAAAATCTTATTTTTATTAAATTTAAATTCAAAATATTATAATAATTAAATTTCTAAAATATTTTAAAATTTTTAGAAAAGCATATTTTAACTACGGGCCTGTATAAAATTTTCTACGCTAGCTAAAGTGATACGGGTAATATATCATTTCAACCCATAATTTACAAAGAAAATCCGGGTTTTATCATTTCAAACCCGCAATCCCAAGTTAAAATAAATTAAATAAAATAAATCAGGCCTATCATTTCAGCCCGTAATGATTCTATTCTAACAGGGAACTTGCAGTGTAATCATATACAGGAATAATATAAACAAGGTCAATATCACAATATACAGTCATATATCAGATGTCAGGTGAAAATTAACAGTTTAAACATGGTAATAACATGGTAATAACATGGCATAGCATATCATATGATCATCATTAACTTGCATAAACATTTTATATTATTAAACACTTGTCATCAATTCACTTTTCATAAGTATAAATGTCAGAGTGAGAAAGACTCAGTTTTTTTCAAGTTGAAGACCAAAACAACTAACACAAGTGCGATTCCAAAAGCACGACAAGCACGATGACAAGACTACGGACATGAGTGGAGAACGAATCCAATCTAAAACTCTTGTGTACAACCCAAAACAAACAATCAAAACAACAAAATTCAATACGACTTTAAAATGCAATAACATTGAAATAAAAGGAGATACGACTACGCAGTCTTTTGCTTTGCCTTCTCTATTGTTTGGTATGGCTTTGGGGTCTGATGTGGTTCAGATGTGGTCAAGTTTTGGGTCAGGTTTGGGCCAACATAGCTCTGGTTCAAGGCAAGACAAGGTAGAGTTTGTACATGAGGAGGTGATGTGGTTTTGAAGGCAATTAGGTGGTTTTTGGTCAAAACAAGGGCTCAGCCTTGGGGATTGGGCTCGGCCTGTGATGTGTCATGACTGGACAGAGGCGAGGAGGGGTGTGTTGTGGTCAGGTATGGGGAGTGGTGGCGGCTATGGTGGCGGCTATGGTGGTGGTTGAAGTGGATGAGCATGTAGATGTCAAATAAGCATGGATCTAGGCATCTAGGTTGTAGTTTGAGGGGTTTGACCATCAAAAGGGGTTCGGCCATGGTCAGATCTGATGGGGTAGATGGTGGTGATGGTTGGGAAGAGATGGAAGGAGGTGGTGGCCGTGGAATAGGGGAAGATGCCGATCCAAATAGTTGAGAACAAGGTGCAAAATCATTTAGGAAATAGGAAAACAAGAAGAAGAACTTACCAGATTTTGGAAGATGGAGGCCATGATCTCCTATTCTTTTTTTTTAGGGTTTTAGAAAGAGAAATTTCGTGACAAATGAGCAAGGGAAGTTGGCTGGAGATGGTATAGGGAAATGCCAAAAAAACAGACGTATTGATGACAAAAGAAACTGCAAAAGAAACAGTGAAACGTTTTTACGTTTCTTAGCTTTTAACCCTTTCAAATTTCTCATATATATTTATATACATCTAAATAACTGAAAATAATTAAAATCTCGGTTAAAATTCGAAAATATAACAGATAAACAAAATATTAATAATTAAATATTAATTAGATATGATTAAAATAAGAAAAATAGCACAGAAAAATGAAAAATAGACTTAAGAATTAGAAATAACTTCAATACACTTTGGAAAATTTATTACTTCATAAAAAAAATATTATAACACAAATTGAATTAAAAATGGTTTTAAAACATTTTCAAGGTAAAATAATAATTTATTTTTTATTAAATATAAAGTTAAATAAAGAAAAATGCAGTAAATACCAACTAGGCTTTATAAATTGAAATAAATTCAAATAAACTTTAGAAAAATTATATTATCATTTTAAAAATACTTAAAAGTAAAATATACGTAATATAACATATTATCACATATTAAAATAAAATATAACCAAGAAGAAGTAACTTATACAATTTAAAATAGTCATTGTTAAATAACCCTATATACGCACTGTAACAACCCGCATATTTATCGATTTTATATTTAAATATTTTATTTAAATATTCTATCGTTCGTCGAATTTTGGTCCGAAAAGCTACTTTTTGCAAACAGTCGAATTGGGACTCGAGATCACCCCCATTGAGTTCAAAATGACGTTTGCGACCTTTTTGAGTATAAGCTTCGATATGTTTGGAGATAGTTGATTTTTGCTACTTTTTCCCGCTTATGACTTTGGTTTGGACTGCACCCTTATTAACTCAGCCCAACCCCCTTCTCTTCATAACTTCTCCTCTTTGCTTAAACACTCAAGCTTTAGCAACAATGGTGGAAGAGAATGGGAATTAGAAACTCCAAGCCCTAGTTCCTCTTGCTAGCTCAAGTTCTTGCTCCAAAATCAAAGAGAACCCATTAGTAAGCATCTCCTTCTTCTTCTCCAACTCATTCTCTCTTTGATTTCAGAAATTTCCTAAACCTAACTTAGGGAATGTTCTTCTTTTAAGCTTACATTCAAGCTTCTAGTGTTGAGATTGAAGTGTGGTTGATCTCCCCTTGTCTTCAAGCTTCTCATTCATTGTTTTTGGATTCAAAGGTGAGATTTTTATCTCACATCTATGCTTATATTTATCTTCGAATGTTAGGTATGAATTCCTAACACTTATTCGTGTGCATTTGCTTTTGGTTTGGATTGATTTGGTGAATATTCCAATTTTTAGTGTTTTGAGTTCAATTCGTTAAAATCCTAACTTTGATGTTTAAACATGTTTTTGGTGATGCATCGAGGAGCATATAGGGCCGGGTAGTCGATTGGCATAAACCCTTAGCGTCGTTGCTCGTGCGAATGCAATTTGATCGAGATTTTGCACCTCATCCAAAATAAAGAAGGGGAGTGCTGGCAACAGTTCGGCCAACCGAGCTCAGGGTCCGGTCGACCGACCTGCTACCCAGGCACTTCCTGCCTCTGTTTGGAAGTGCCGATTACAGGCCTCGGCCGACCGAGCCCCTGGGCCGGTCGACCGACCTGGTGCCCCGGGCACTTCCAACCCCTGGTTTGGTCAACCGACTCAGGGAGTCCGGTTGACCGACCTGCTGCTATTTGCCAACTATGCCTATTTTGCCTAGTTGTCTGAAATTCCAACTTTAATCGACTTGTGTTATTTCCCTATCTGTTGTTATCATTTGTTATTGACTTTGATGACTTATTTTCTTCGGGAATTCTTGGAATATCCATTTCGATGGATTCGGTATCGATTTCTTTATATTTTATTCACATTTTCGAATGTGAATCTTAGTGATTGGTTGTTCCTACAATCTTCTTTGTGATTTGTCACTTTAAAAATATAAAGGTTTTCTATACTAGTAGTAAATATCAAAACTCTTTCTTCAAATGATTTCAACACTATTTTAGTACAAAGCTCGTTTCTTAAACCGTTTTCCAATCTATTAGTATATACAATCCTTTACCTCACTCATGTGAGAAATCTAATTAAACGACTTAGTAAAACAAGTGGTATGAAACGCTTGCATTTACTTCGTCGGTTAATTCTTGGACTTGTTCGATTGAATCTCCTGTGACAATTTTCTAGTGGAGACCTACAATTTGTTCGTAAATATTTAAGTTAAGCTAGTGGTTATGGGACATGAAGCTAAGCTCATATATTTACTAGCTTACTATAATCGACACTTCTCTCTGATCATGACGATCATTTTATGTTTTAGACTAGCATTGTGCAATGTCTTTGCGTTTTGGTTTATCGGATGTCTCGCTGTACGACGTCGTTGTTCCCTTTGATTGTGTTTTGGTTCATCGGATGTCTCGCTGTACGACGTCGTTGTTCCCTTTGATTGTGTTTTGGTTCATCGGATGTCAGTTGTTCCCTTTGATTGTGTTTTGGTTCATCGGATGTCTCGTTGTACGACGTCGTTGTTCCCTTTGATTGTGTTTTGGTTCATCGGATGTCTCGCTGTACGACGTCGTTGTTCCCTTTGATTGTGTTTTGGTTCATCGGATGTCTCGCTGTACGACGTCGTTGTTCCCTTTGATTGTGTTTTGGTTCATCGGATGTCTCGCTGTACGACGTCGTTGTTCCCTTTGATTGTGTTTTGGTACATCGGATGTCTCGTTGTACGACGTCCTTGTTCCCTTTGATTGTGTTTTGGTTCATCGGATGTCTCGTTGTACGACGTCGTTGTTCCCTTTGATTGTGTTTTGGTTCATCGGATGTCTCGCTGTACGACGTCGTTGTTCCCTTTGATTGTGTTTTGGTTCATCGGATGTCTCGCTGTATGACGTCATTGTTCCCTTTGATTGGGTTTTGGTTCATCGGATGTCACGCTGTACGACGTCGTTGTTCCCTTTGATTGTGATTTCTAGATTTCGTGTGTTGAATTCTAGAATTTAGGTTTCACCAACTTTTACGATTGGCATTGATATATATGTCATTTATTGTGGCTTGGTGAATGAAATTAGGAGTATGACATTCCTTTTTATCTTTGAGAAGATCCTTGCTATATTGATTAATCTCTTGTTGGTTTTTCAGTTACTTATATATATCACAGCTTGGCATTGTAATTATTATACGTTTAGTCATATCTCTTATTCTAAGTCATTTCATCTGATATTTATAGCTAGACTGATCCGTTTATTATTTTCTTCTTAAATAATACTCGAGTCAGACTGAGATATTACAGGTGCTTCCTCATGGCTTCCTATCTGGAGCCATCTTCTGACTTTTGGCTAACTACTTTAGTTTAGTAGTTTTTTTGTTGTATACATTTGAGATACAGACTCTATGATGTATACTTATTCTTTTGTCTAGCACTTGTATCTATTCTTTTTGATATTGTGGATCTTGTTTGACCACTACTCTGATGAACACTTTCATGTGTTATATTCATATCTATTTCCGCCTTTGTCATATGAATTGTCTGTGACTGAATTATGTTAGGTTTATTTCTATATTTGTTTCTGAAGATATAATAGCCACTGTGTAGTAGCTTTGAGTTTGTGTCGGTATGTCGAATTTCCCTCTTGATAAAGAAATGCATGTTATACTATCTGACATATCGATGCTCGCGCAAAGCAATTACACGGATGGTCGCTCCTCAATAGCCTTATTCTCCGTGCTAGTTGACAGCATTACTCCGTAATGTTCTTGGCTAGCGTGGGTATAGAGGTGGGGCGTCACAGCTTGGTATCAGAGCCAAACTTCGAAACAATATAGAATAATTTAACAAGGATCATCGTCCTAGGTCCATCTTAGGAGTCGTGCTTTAGGATTTAATTCGGGTCTTCATACCGATTCATCCTATTTTCTTTATGATTCCTTGTTTTATCAATCAAGTTTGATTTAAATTTATTTTGAGAATAACCTTTTCCTCTTCTTTCTTTCTTTCTTTCTTAAAGAAGAGAAATGGTTAGACCAGGCCGTCCCAGCGCCGGTCAATCTAGTGCTACTCCCCTGGATGGAGTATTCATGTCTGCTCAACAACTTTTGGATCTTGTAAAGAATCAAGAGTTTATCTATGCTTTGAGTAAGAACCCCGAAATGGTTCTACCTTTGAAACTTGAAGTTTCTTTCAATCAGCTTGTGGATGTTACTCTTCTTCATGGAGAGGTTGGTAAAGGAAGTGTTTGTGATATTGGGACTTCCAAGAAGAGGCATATTAAGTTCAAGAGCCTTAATCCCAATAAGAGAGTGAAGCAAACTACTTTTGTAGCAAAGACTCCAATCCCTAATCGTGGAGGATGCTACAATTGTAATTCTAAGGAACATTATGCGAACATGTGTTCAAAACCCCATTCTTGTCGCTATTGCAAGAGACCGGGTCATCTTTTATCTGCATGTCCCAAACTTTTGAATAAGGACATGAGAAAGCTAAATATTGTGCAAGCCCCTAGTAACACTTCTCGTGGTCAAGGTATTTCTCATTTAATCCTTGATTACATTTATTTTGTGATCTTCTTATTTGAGTTCTTTTTGATATGGGTTTCATCTCACTATTTTATATCAAAAGAACTTGTCGATTCTTTTTCTTTATATATTTTGGGCTTGTTGACTTCTTTGAGGATTGCGAATCCGGATTAGTAGATCCGCAACACTCAATTTGCTTTCTATTGATGTCAAAATTATTTTATGCGATTTTTCTTTCCGAGCCGATTTTTTTACTTAGGCTTCGGAATTGGTTTTTGTAAGGATTGGCTTAATCGTTGTGAGGCCCATACCCTATTTTCCGTGTGGACTATTCATCTTCGACATTTTCTATCTGTTAAGCAAATTTCTATTTTTCCTTTGTGATTTCGATTCCAACTTGATTGTATCATTTTATTCTTTAAGCCCTCAAGATGAGAAAAGTGTTATTTCTCTTATCTAAATAATTTGTGAAAATTTTTCGGTATTTTTGACCTTGTCTTAGGATTATCACCTAAGTAATCTTTTGTGTGGCGCTAAGGTCTTTTCAGTTTGACCTTGCCACCGATTTTCATTTGGCTACGAGTCGCGTGAGTTAGCATTCCACTTACGCACTCCGCACTCGTTATGATTCTAGTGAATGACTTATTTTGTCATTCAATTTGTCCAGCTTATTTCATCCATTTTATATATCAAATATTCTATGAATATTTCGATGAGACCATTCTTTTATTTATTGTTTTTGGATGAAAATAGCAATTTAAAATTTTCAAAATCTTTTTCATAAGATTTATTTAGAAGTATAACCGGATTTTTGTTCTTAAAACGAACAAAGAATATTCTTAGAAGTTTTTGAGAAACTTACTTATCCTATAGAACACGATTTTGTGATTATATTGCCCATTTAGTGTTTTAAGAATTTTGGCCGATGCGCTTGATCAACGTTATCGATAGGAATTTCCTAAACGCTTTGATGAGACAATCAGACACACTATATTAACTTGAAAATAGTAAATTTTTCTAGAAAGATTATTACATAATGATAAATGTAATTTGAAAGTTTTAACTTTTCAGGAAAGAAGATTATTTAAAAGAAATTCTTTCTTTTCGATACTCTTATTCTTGTGATTCCTGGAGGGGAACCAAGACTTTGCTATTTGTACCGATACTAGTCGTATTGGTTCGTATGCCGTTCTCTTGCAAAGGAGAACGTGCTATCACTTGTGCTTCTAAATCATTATAGCTTATCGAGACTAGGTATGCCACTCATGATCTAGTGCTCGTGGCTATTGTTTTTGCTTTTGGAATTTGGCATCATCATATTTGGATGAGAAATTTGTTCTCTACCTCGATCATAAATCTTTGGAATATTTATTTTCTCATAAGGAACCTCATGTTGACTCGAGTTCCTAGCATCTTATGATCTTGATATTCTTTATTTCCCGAGAAGGGAAATCGTGTTGCCAATGCGCTTTGTCGTAAGCAACAAGTGGTTGATTCTTTGATGTTGTCTGAATGGAATTACCTTTCTTTCATCGGACGTTTTGGTATACTTCGTTTTATTGATCTTTATCTCATTCCTTTTATGGACTAATGTCCCGTGTTCTTTTATGGTGTTCGGTTCATCGGATGTACTGTTATTATGCTACATCGATGTTCCGTCTCATTGGATTCATTGGATGTACCGTTTGTACTACATCAATGTTTTTTCTATTGGATTCATTGGATGTACCGTTTGTACTACATCAATGTCTTTGCTTTTGATTCATTGGATGTACCGTTTGTACTACATCAATGACTTTGCTTTTGATTCATTGGATGTACCATTTGTACTACATCAATGTCTTTGCTATTCGATTCATTGGATGTACCGTTTGTACTACATCAATATCTTTGCTATTTGATTCATTGGATGTACTGTTTGTACTACACCAATGTCTTTTCTATTTGATTCATTGGATGTACCGTTTGTACTACATCAATGTTTTTGCTATTTGATTCATTGGATGTACCGTATGTACTACATCAATGTCTTTGCTTTGGTTCATTGGGCGTACCGTTTTTGTACTACGCTGATGTCCCAAATTATTTGACTTTCTAGTTCCTCGGGCGTACCGTTTTTGTACTATGCCGTTGCACCGGCTCAATTTTCTGCTATTCTTGACATTCCCCACGTCTTTCATCTACGGAAATGCCTTAGGGATTCCGGTTTTCATTCTTGAGCCCGGTGATATTGTGGAAATTGAAGTTTCACCAGATTTGATTTTTGAGCAACCTCCTATTCGAATTATTGCTTCGGAGCTCAAACGACTTCGAAATAACTTCTTGTGAGAGTTTAGTGGTTCTCAAATCCTAGGGATTACTCTTGGGAATCTAGAGAATTCATTGAGCGATCCCGTTCTTGCTAACTCTTTCGTGCTCTTTATGGTGAACTTCTTATTTCAATTTTCTTTTGTGTTGATATGCTTCTATGGTTGTTACTTCTTATTTTCTTCTTAAGTATTGCGAGGACGCAATTTCTTTAAGGAGGGGAGTCTGTAACAACCCGCATATTTATCGATTTTATATTTAAATATTTTATTTAAATATTCTATCGTTCGTCGGATTTTGGTCCGAAAAGCTACTTTTTGCAAACAGTCGAATTGGGACTCGAGATCACCCCCATTGAGTTCAAAATGACGTTTGCGACCTTTTTGAGTATAAGCTTCGATATGTTTGGAGATAGTTGATTTTTGCTACTTTTTCCCGCTTATGACTTTGGTTTGGACTGCACCCTTATTAGCTAAGCCCAACCCCCTTCTCTTCATAACTTCTCCTCTTTGCTTAAACACTCAAGCTTTAGCAACAATGGTGGAAGAGAATGGGAATAAGAAACTCCAAGCCCTAGTTCCTCTTGCTAGCTCAATTTCTTGCTCCAAAATCAAAGAGAACCCATTAGTAAGCATCTCCTTCTTCTTCTCCAACTCATTCTCTCTTTGATTTCAGAAATTTCCTAAACCTAACTTAGGGAATGTTCTTCTTTTAAGCTTACATTCAAGCTTCTAGTGTTGAGATTGAAGTGTGGTTGATCTCCCCTTGTCTTCAAGCTTCTCATTCATTGTTTTTGGGTTCAAAGGTGAGATTTTTATCTCACATCTATGCTTATATTTATCTTCGAATGTTAGGTATGAATTCCTAATACTTATTCGTGTGCATTTGCTTTTGGTTTGGACCGATTTGGTGAATATTCCAATTTTTAGTGTTTTGAGTTCAATTTGTTAAAAATCCTAACTTTGATGTTTAAACATGTTTTTGGTGATGCATCGAGGAGCATATAGGGCCGGGTAGTGGATTGGCATAACCCTTAGCGCCGTTGCTCGTGCGAATGCAATTTGATCGAGATTTTGCACCTCAACCAAAATAGGGAAGGGGAGTGCTGGCAACAGGTTCGGCCGACCGAGCTCAGGGTCCGGTCGACCGACCTGCTACCCAGGCACTTCCTCCCTCTGTTTGGAAGTGCCGATTACAGGCCTCGGCCGACCGAGCCCCTGGGCCGGTCGACCGACCTGGTGCCCCGGGCACTTCCAACCCCTGGTTCGGTCAACCGACTCAGGGAGTCTGGTCGACCGACCTGCTGCTATTTGCCAAGTATGCCAATTTTGCCTAGCTGTCTGAAATTCGAACTTTAATCGACTTGTGTTATTTCCCTATCTGTTGTTATCATTTGTTATTGACTTTGATGACTTATTTTCTTCGGGAATTCTTGGAATATCCATTTCGATGGATTCGGTATCGATTTCTTTGGATTTTATTCACATTTTCGAATGTGAATCTTAGTGATTGGTTGTTCCTACAATCTTCTTTGTGATTTGTCACTTTAAAAATATAAAGGTTTTCTATACTAGTAGTAAATATCAAAACTCTTTCTTCAAATGATTTCAACACTATTTTAGTACAAAGCTCGTTTCTTAAACCGTTTTCCAATCTATTAGTATATACAAGCCTTTACCTCACTCGTAAGAGAAATCAAATTAAACGACTTAGTAAAACAAGTGGTATGAAACGCTTGCGTTTACTTCGTCGGTTAATTCTTGGACTTGTTCGATTGAATCTCCTGTGACAAGTTTCTAGTGGAGACCTACAATTTGTTCGTAAATACTTAAGTTAAGCTAGTGGTTATGGGACATGAAGCTAAGCTCATATATTTACTAGCTTACTGTAATCGACACTTCTCTCTGATCATGACGATCATTTTATGTTTTAGACTAGCATTGTGCAATGTCTTTGCGTTTTGGTTTATCGGATGTCTCGCTGTACGACGTCGTTGTTCCCTTTGATTATGTTTTGGTTCATCGAATGTCTCGCTGTACGACGTCGTTGTTCCCTTTGATTGTGTTTTGGTTCATCGGATGTCAGTTGTTCCCTTTGATTGTGTTTTGGTTCATCAGATGTCTCGCTGTACGACGTCGTTGTTCCCTTTGATTGTGTTTTGGTTCATCGGATGTCTCGCTGTACGACGTCGTTGTTCCCTTTGATTGTGTTTTGGTTCATCGGATGTCTCGCAGTAAGACGTCGTTGTTCCCTTTGATTGTGTTTGGTTCATCGGATGTCTCACTGTCTTACGTCATTGTTCCCTTTGATTGTGTTTGGGTTCATCGGATGTCTCGCTGTATGACGTCGTTGTTCCCTTTGATTATGTTTTGGTTCATCGGATGTCACGTTGTACGACGTCGTTGTTCCCTTTGATTGCGTTTTGGTTCATCAGATGTCACGCTGTACGACGTCGTTGTTCCCTTTGATTGTGATTTCTGGATTTCGTGTGTTGAATTCTGGAATTTAGGTTTCACCAATTTTTACGATTGGCATTGATATATATGTCATTTATTGTGGCTTGGTGAATGAAATTAGGAGTATGACGTTCCTTTTTATCTTTTAGAAGATCCTTGCTATATTGATTAATCTCTTGTTGGTTTTTCAATTACTTATATATATCACAGCTTGGCATTGTGATTATTATATGTTTAGTCATATCTCTTATTCTAAGTCATTTCATCTGATATTTATAGCTAGACTGATCCGTTTATTATTTTCTTCTTAAATAATACTCGGGTCAGACTGAGATATTACAGGTGCTTCCTCATGGCTTCCTATCTGGAGCCATCTTCTGACTTTTGGCTAACTACTTTAGTTTAATAGTTTTTTTGTTGTATACATTTGAGATACAGACTCTATGATGTATACTTATTCTTTTGTCTAGCACTTGTATCTATACTTTTCGATATTGTGGATTTTGTTTGACCACTACTCTGATGAACACTTTCATGTGTTATATTCATATCTATTTCCGCCTTTGTGATATGCATTGTCTGTGACTGAATTATGTTAGGTTTATTTCTATATTTATTTCTGAAGATATAATAGCCACTGTGTAGTAGCTTTGAGTTTGTGTCGGTATGTCGGATTTCCCTCTTGATAAAGAAATGCATGTTATACTATCTGACATATCGATGCTCGCGCAAAGCAATTACACGGATGGTCGCTCCGCAACAGTATTATTCTCCGTGCTAGTTGACAGCATTACTCCGTAATGTTCTTGGCTAGCGTGGGTATAGAGGTGGGGCGTCACACGCACAATATTGTAAAGGGTATAACTTTCACAATTTACATCCAAACTCAACGAACCGAAAAGTGGCGTTCTTAGAATTTTATGTACTTTCATAATAAAAGAAAAAAAATTAAATTTTTAAACTTTAAAATTTTAAGTTAAAAGTCACAGTTTGACTATTTTGACCAAAATCAGCATTTCAGGCTAATATTCAACCTACACAAGTTTGGAATTATACCTCATATAAAAATCAAGATTATACTTAAATAATAAATTTAATCATTTCAAATAAGTAAAATAAGTTTTTAAATCAAAATCTTACATTAAAAATAATTAAAATATACAATAAAATAATTACAAAATACAGGGTTGTCACACTCTCCCCCACTCAAAACTTTTCGTCCCCGAAAAGGAATGAGGTATGGAAGGGCACAAAAAAGATAGAGTGAAATAGGATTAAGATAAGATGACAAGAAGATTGAAGTTATACCTGATAACTGTTGTTATAGGTAAGTTTAACAAGGTGGAGGTGATCTTTCCAAGATCCTCCAGAATCAAGAACACAAGCACGAAAAAGGTGGATTCAAAATGATTACCAAAGGTCTATCAAAGATTATAGAAAGATTTCTAAATAGAAATATTATAGAAAGGTGCCTATACCGGTCTATAGCAAGATAAGGATGATAAGGACAACCAAAAGATAGTTTGAAAAACAAAATAAGGAAATGAATTTGAAAGCATGGAGATTTCAACTTAAATAGAGAACAAATCTTAACACAAGTTAAATAAATCTTAACTATCTCACATTTCATTATCTTATTATCTAATCATCTAAAATTAACAAATTTTAAAACCGTGGGTTTGAAAAATAATCATGTATTACACTCACAATGTACTTAATAAATTTTATTCTTCTTTATTCCTAATTAAAATTAAATTTATTCCTCTCAATATATTTATCACTCATGTTAAATATGCTTACACTTATTATAACTGCTTTATTTTATTCTTAGTTCTTCTAACATTAATTTATTGTAAGTTATTCAATTACCCTTTATTATATTTACCTCTGTTAATCGTTTTAAGATTTAAGTGTATAACATTTATTATAACCACTCAAACTTTATTTATAAAATCTTTTTTTATTGTATATTATCCAATTACATTGTTAACTTTTGAAAAATTAAGGTAAGTTATATTTGAATGCAATTGCATTATACAAATAAAACTTTCCAAGTAAATCATTTCATCCTCGAATATTCATTCAATATTTTGATTTTCTTTTTATAATTGAATTTAAGAATTAAATTTTCGATTTCTTCAAACCATTTGGAGATAAATAAATGTATGTACATAACTTATCAAATCAAATTTTTAAATCATATATCTATATTATATATTATAAATCAAGTCATATTTTAGAAAATTCAAACCAAATTAAATTCCCAAAACAAAGCTGTAGCAAGACTACAGAACAGTCTCTTCACTTCGAAACTCGAAAATGAACGTCGATGATCTCGCGATCATCGCCGAAGTTATTTTCCAGCGACAAAGAGAAGAGCACTAATTTTAAACCTTTAAAATTCTTTGAAAACAAATTCTATTCAAAATACTTTAAATAATATAACCTTTTAAAACTTTAAACCAAAGTTCGAAATAATCGGGATTTAAATCCTCAAATTCTTGTTTTAAATTCATTTCATTAAGTTCCATAAATTTACTTATATATCAAAATTTATTTCATTACCAAAAACCAAATTTTTTTTTAAATATATTGTGTCCGTTTGTTCTGTCAAAGTGTTTTGGAAATCTTATCGATAGCGCTGATCAGACGTATCGATCAGAAACCCAACTCAACATCAACAACTCAAACAACACAATATATAAAACATTTTAAATTTTAAATACTAGTTTACAAATACACTATACATGAATAGATTTTCAAAGAAGGATAGAGATTCAAATTTTTTTGATTAACACAAATCAAAGGAGATTATGATTTAAAAATAAGTTGGAAACAAGGATGACATGATTAAATAACAGAATAGGAAGATGGATAAGCTTATATAAATCACGGGCAACCTTAACCGGGTCAACCGTGACTTAAAGAATAAGATCGATGTGGATTTTCTAGGGTAAATCTACATTCGACCTCAAGAGTTAGAGTTTGGAATAACAAAAGATATTAGCATCTAAACCAAGGATAGTTAAGAATCTATGGTGAATCGATGCTAATTGTAAAGGAGTTTTCCCCTTTTTTCAATTCAATTTGAAATTGGCGTAACCACCGACTCACTAAAAGATCATTCGAAGCGGAGTTATGGAATGCTCCAGAGTCAAAAGAAGATGAATAGTAAGGGATACGAATGGATTTTGGAACTGTAGGGAACGTTCCAAAATTCAAAGGAATCGAGTCAAAAGAAAACGATTCAACTCGAATGAAAGTGATTCTGTAATTACATCTACTCCATATGCTGAGTTTTTCCTAGAGCTACCAAAGCTCTGATACCAACTGTAACGACCAGGTATTTTCAACCATTCGCATCCAGTATAAGTGTATAGGTAGACACTCATGCCAGAATTGGATTGCTCAAAATACCGCGTTGTAAATAAAAATTTGGCAAATCTCAGAATATACAATAAACAAAAATCACAGATCACAGACACAGAGTATATAAAAATGCAGCGGAAGAAAAAGAGATAGTAGTTCATGAAGCTACTATATAAAATATAAGATACATCAGAGTTAAATAAGATACAACAGAAGAGTAACAGGATACATCAGGTACAAATTAGATGCATCACTGAACCACTGGATACTGAAACAAAATAGATGGCTGGATCTTCAAGAAAAGCTCCAACGCCGAAGGTGAATCTTGAATGCTAACTTAATCAATCTGACCCGAGCGTAAAGCAAAACAAAAAACCCTCGAGTCAGGACATAAATACTTATAAGCTGTAAATCAACTCAAGTGAACAGTAACAAAATGCATCAGTAACTTAAAGGATGCTTGGGACCGCCCATCCTCTAAGGATCCGTTAAACTATTTACTATGTAGTAATATACGCTATATACGGTAATGTCTAATCAGTAAAGTATAATCATATAGAAAATAGCGTTAAGGGGATGGTGAACCTTAACGCGGTCGTATCTTTAAAACCAAAATCGTAGTGGGCTCGATATAAGGATATGACACGGCACGCGAGGCAATGCCAGGGTGGATACACCGTTTGCACTCCCGGACCGGTGGTGACGGCAAGCCAGCAGCTTCCGCCCACCTCGAACAATACCCCCGAATCAAAGTGGCGCCACCGAATCGAATCACAACAGTAATAGAATGATTTTCGATGGAGCATGCTCGATGAAAGGGTGCGACCCTTTGTGTATCCCGGTATAGCTCCTGTTTTAGTCATATATGCCAACTCATGGGAGTTGGGTCCCCGTAATATATACCTCGAGAACGTCGCTACCATCCTACTTCATTCTGGAATCTCCACCGCGTGCACGGTTGTTAAAGTGGTTTTCGGTATTGGCCGGCTATAAGACAATATCCGATCCCGGTCTCTTTAACAACCCATCGTTATTATAACCCGTAGTTATAACTTTAAACCAATATTTTTTTTTCAAAATAAACTATCATTTCAACCCAAATCTTTATCAAAATAAAGATTAAATCATTTCCAAACCATTTCAATATATCATCGTAACATATCTTCAATTCAAATATTTATTAAAATAAATATCAACTCATTTCTAACCATTTCAATATATTAAATTTTCATACCCTTTCAACACTACCTTTCAAATCATTTTAATATATCAAAATATCATAACCTTTCAAAGCTTCATTTCCAAAATATCATATCTTTCATAACTTCTTTTTAAATCATGTTAATATCAAAATGTCCTATCTTTCAAACTCCGTGTTTCAAATCATTTAATATCAAAAATATCATATCTTTCAAAACTTCGTTTCAAATCATTTTAATATATCAAAATATCCTATCCTTTCAAAACTTCATTTTCAAATCCTTTTAATATATCAAAATATCGTATCTTTTCAAAACTTTATTCATTTCAAATCATTATTCATTTTATTCAATCTAAATACCATTTCAATTCATATTTCAAAACAGTTTATATTCCAAAAATTCTTTTTTTATCATTTCAATGAAGTTATTATGTTTAATAATTAAATTATTAAATTTCCAAAAATTTCAACTTCCAAAGTTTACTTATTCACTTAAGTTTATCAAAAACCATGAAAATTCACTTTTCGCATCATTTAGAAAACTTATACGGAAAGTTACATTCAAAACAGTTCAATTTAACAAAAGACGGCATTTCAAAATGTTATAATAGGTTTACTTAAATTCGAATAACTTAGTTAAATTCAAAAATTATAGCACTTACAAAGATTGCTATAATAGCTTTTAATTCAACTTAGCTTTTTAGTTCATTATCATCAACTACAGCGTTTACAAATGCTGTAATATCATTTACATTGTAATTAATAGCATTTCAAAAAAGCAGTCAATTAACTTCCAATATTCAATAAAATTTCTCAACCAAATATATTTTTATAAAAACATTTTTAACTTATAAAATCATACATTTTCACATTTATAACATCATTTAATTTTCCTCAAGTTCATGATTTTATAAAGTTAAATTTCCATTCAAAAATCAAGATTTAATAATAATTCACTTATTAAAATGCAATGTTGAATTTTTAAAATCCATTACATTAAATTTCAACTTAACACTTAAGTTCAAATTCTCAAATATAACTTATTTTTATTTTTATTTACTTAACTAAAAGTTCACCTTTACGTCAATTTCATAAATTTCCAGTTTTAGTTATATTTCAAAATTTCAACTTACAATATTCATTCATTTCACATTTCACCTTTATTAAAATCATTAATATGATATAAAAATCACTTTAAATTCTTTTAAATTCAAATTATCATAAATTTATCATAATTTCATATTCAATTAAATTTCCAATTATAATTAAATCAAAATTTCCAAAATAACTCACGTTCAAAATTTCTAACTTTTTCATTAATTCATTTCACTTACAATTATTCAGAAAATCAATAATATTTTACAAAAATATTATTTTTATTAAATTTCTGTAATAGCCCAATTTTTTTTTACAAGTATTTTTCACTTGTATTTTTAAAAAAAAAACCTTGGGGTTTATTTAAAGTGAAAAATAAATTTTAGGATTAACTAATAAGATCTCTGGAAAAATCAAGTTTTAATTAAGAAAACATTTATAGCTTAGGTGGTTAAGACATCTGGGCTATTCACGACAGGTCACGAGTTCGAGTCTCGGCATGGTTAGAATTTCTAATTTTTTTGTATATAAATGAACTGGGTAATTACGCGTTAAAAAGGGCGCGTAAATTTAGGAAATAAGTACCGTATATATATATATATATAAGATATGAAGAATGTAAACCAATTTGAATTTTAGTTAAGTATTAATTTTGAAGAATTTAGTGTATTTATAAACTGTTAAATATCGCGTTTAAAAGGACGCGTAAAATTTATGGTAAGTAATGTAATAAAACGTATAAAATTTAAAACGTTATTTTATATATATATTTTTGATGTTTTGTATTACGTCAGTTTGACGTACTTTTAAAATCATATATAAACACCTTTATGGATTAAAACATCAGTTAGTGATTTTTAAGACGAACGTTACTTTTGGTTGTAACTGACAGTTTTGGTTTTAAATAAAAGGTGTATATACGTTTCCATTTCCAAAAGCTTTGAAAAATTCTTGCCGTCATTTAATTAATCAAACTAAAAAAATATATATATATATCAATTCTCATATAATTGGAACGGTTCATATTTTGCCATTCCTCTGATCACGAAACCTTATCTGCCTAAATCTTCAATCACACATATAAAGAAGCTGGAAGGGATATCAACGCATGCTTTGAAATGTCCAAAGAGATTTAATACTTGTTGCATGATTCAGTTCAAAGCCAATTTATTTGTTTACCGTTATTCCTAAAATCACGCAACTGTTTATTGGTAACAAATGTTGAAATCAAAAGTTTTGTATGTCTGGAAATAAAGCATGCATCTATGAAACATTCAATCAAATTTCTTGCCGTTCTTTGGTTCAATCAACATTTAATGCTTGCCAACATTTACGTAAGAAATTCCCTGCTTTTATCAATCAATTGGGCAAGTTTGAAATCTTAACATACCTGACCGTGAGAAATATTTTATCCACCTCATTTATAACTGTGTATTTCTTTTCGCCATTCAAATAAAAAGATTTATTTCCCACTTCTCATTTTCATTTGCGTTTAAAAATAAATTATATATAAGTTTTCTCTCTCCTTAATTCTTACTTTTTATTTGCCTAGCCTCTTTATTATTTTCCTATGTCTATCTCTTGACATTTATTTCTTTATTTTTCTAGATCTTATTTTATCTATTAAATATTTCTTATGTACATCTTTATTTAATAGCTTGTGTAACAACCCTAGTTTTAACAATTTATTTTATTTTAATTATTCAAATTTGAAATAATATTCTTATAGATTAGGTTTAACAATATGGTTAAATATTTGATTTGGAGATATATTTTATAAAATTTTGTATGCCAATAAAATTAAATAATAACTGTAAAATTTTAAGCTATTTTTGAACTGTTAAATTTCGCGTTTGGAAGACGCGTCAATTATAGGGTATAAGTGACGTAATAAAACGTGTGTTTTCAAAACGATATTTTCACACAAATTTTTGATGTTTTAGTTTGCATCTGTTTAACGTAGTGTAAAAATCATATTTTCATATATTTTTGAAGAAAAATATCAGTCAGTGTTTTAAAAAGCAAATGTTACCTTGTTTTAATTGACAATTTGACTTTACACATATTGTATACGTTTCCATTTCAACTGCCTACATAAATTTGCCTTTTCATTTTGATATCAAACTAGAAAAATATCAAATCAAAATACATAAAACTGAAATAAATTCAACAAGTAGTAACGTACAAAATTTAAGCTAGACGTGTGAAACCTAACTGTCACTTTAAAGAAATCAACATGCACATCAATTCCTTTCCTCTGCCTCTATCTCATCAATTATCAACCTATAATCACGCAAGTTTTAATTTATAAGAATGTGTGTATTAACCCTGCCTTCATCACACAAACTTAATTATAGGGTAACATTAAAAACCTTATTCTCTCTGATGATTTCCTTTTTACTTAAATGCATGCAATTAAAGCTTGAAACCATACACACCATTTCTCTTCCTTTAGCCTCTGTTCTCATCAGTTATATATCAATTCAAATCCTTGAATCAAGTACGTAACTCACGCAGGAAATAAAATCTAGTTTATAAACATCAACAAGTTTTCAAAAAAAAATAAAATCCTCTCGGCCTTCTCTTTATGCCTGCCTTCCATTAATCATGCCAGAAGATCAATGCTTGCAATATTCTTTTGTAACTGATGGGAAGAATTCTCGTCCATATCAATAGCATTTATATCAATAGAAACTGACACGTTATTTTTCTCATCTGCCTATAAACTCATTCCCCTCTACCCATTTGTTCTCTGCATCGATCCAATTCTCTGCTCCTTCTCGTGAATCTATCAGGTAAATAGTTATAGTATTGTTCTTTTCTTTCGGTTCAGATATTTTTTCTCCCTTTCTCTTTCTCGAAATTTTGTCCTACCTGTGCCTTGCTCGGCCATTTCCATTGTTATGCCATGCATAAGATGTCTGTACATTCATCCCTATGCTGAGATATAGGCTAGTCTTGTGCATATCAGAGGGTGAAGCAGTAGATTGGTGGGAGAAACTGAGTGTTATGAGGAATGGTTGAAATTTTATACAATAGTGATAAGTTGCATTTAGGAAGTTTAGATTCAGTGACAATATAAGAAATAGCCTTGTATTGAACCTGTTGATTTTCAAACTGCATATAGTGATCAGTAGGCCTTTTTCATGTTGAGGGATGTGGGGTGAAGTAACACTGATATAAAGATGAGTGTAGATATAGGTTGAGTTTTGCATGCATTTTGTAGTTGTAGGCTAGTGAGTTTTAGCCAAGAACCTGGATATGATATTTAATGTATGGGAAGGACTTTGGTTGATTTGTTTAAGATTTTCCAGGATTTGATTTAGTTAGTAGTGGAAAAAAAAAATTACATTTTTTTATATTATATTATATATATTATATTCTTTAAGGGAGTTAACTTGCATTTGTGTTGAGTAGTCTGCATACATTTATGTTGGGTTTAGGGGAGTCTTTCAGTTGCCTTTATATAAGAAAGGGGTTGTCTGTTTGTAGGGGAGAGGAGTCATGTTCTTTATTTTATTTTATTTTTTTTCTTTTCTGAGATTGAAGATCTGGACAGGAGTATTGATGCATAACTGAAGTGAAATGTTGATGCTACTAGGAAATAGGGGTCAGTGAGTGTGAGATTTGTGTTTCCAATAATTTTTGAAAAAGAGATGGCTGGAAGTTTCTTTGCATTTTTTCGAAGAAATTTCAGTATTGGCTCGAAGCATGTGAGCTTGAGACGTGGGGAAGACTCGAAGTAGGTGGGTTTTGGCTCGGGTAAATGAGTTTAGTGGATACCTGTTACAGAGGAGTTGGGAGGTACTTGAAATTGAATAAGTGCGAAGCTTTGAAAAAAAAAAAAAAAAAGAAAAGAAAAAAAAAAGAAGAAAAGAAAAAGAAAACTGAAAAGATGGGAAGGGAAGGCTGCACAAAATTTTGGCCGTGTGCATGAATATAGAGTGGTGCACGTACGTGCATATATCCATATCACGTTCATGAAGAAAATTTGGTGCACGTGTATTCGTGTTCAACTTTTGCCGTAGTTGTTTAGGAAAAATTTTGGTCGTAAAATTTTAGCACGGTTCACAGTTTTGGGTATGTTTTGGTCACGTTACACGGTGAAGTGGTCGAGCAAAGCAAACATATTCTTGTTCTATTCTTAATTTTCCTTGACCATAAATTCTTAAGTCGCGTTTCAATATTTGAATTTTTCTAGATTTGAATCTAGGCGACGTCCGAGAATCTTTATCGTTACCCTCTGTCGGTCTGTACCGGTGAACTGTCATTTTTGAAATTCAAAATTTTCTGCAAAAATTCAGGTGAGTATTTCTCACCAGACATACGTATTTATATTTGGTAAATTATTGCAAGTGTATGTGTAAAATTGTATTTCACTATTATCTGTCTGTAATGTAATATAGAATGATGGACCCCATTTAAATTGACACCTCATCAGTATTATCTGTTATATTATTTCTGCAGTTATGTTATTGTTTATTTACTGCTTAAATCACCACTGCAAGTTCCCTGTTATTATAGATGGTATGGGCTGAAATGATAGGCCTAATTGATTATTATTGTTCACTTGTTCTGTTAACTGCTGTAAATTGTCTTGGGATTGCGGGTTCGAAATGATAGAACCCGGAGTTGTGTAAATATCGGATTGAAATGATATAAATCCGTTTCACTTGACCTAGGCTAGAAAATCTTATACAGGCCCGTGGTTTATATATTATTTTCTGAAATTATTTTAAATTATTTAAATTTAGAAATTTGATGATATTCTAATTTAAATTATATAAAGGATTTTTATGAGATTTACAATGATTTAAAAGGGGTTAAATAAATAAATGTTGAGTTAAAATTTTGGAATATAACTTGTTTAGAAATTCTATATTTTTGGAAAGGTAAAGATTTCAATACAGAAATAATAAATAATAAGTTATATTTGAAATTTGATGTTTAGCTAAAAGTCTACTACAGCATTTAATTGCTGTCTTTTGAAACTTGACTATTTTAAACCCATACTTTAGATAGCATTTCCTAGATGCTGTAGAAGTGAAATTGATTTAAAATTTATTTATTTAAAATTTCATCTCTATTTTGGGAATACGTTAAGATTTGGAATTTAAATATGAAATTGCTAATAAAGTAAGAAATTGAGTTTGGAAGATTTAAAAGAAGAAAATTGATTTCTATTCTTTTGATAAAAGAAATAAATTCCAGATTTAATTGAATAAATTGAAATGGTATATCTTCAAAGGAAATGTTTTAAATCAAGGATTTGAAATTAAAGGTATTTGAAATATATATATTGATTTGAAAAATATAAAAATACCATTTTTCAAACTATAACCACGGGTTATAATAACGTTTGGTTGGCAAAGAGACCGGGATCGGATATGGGCATACTCTCTGTCGATACCGAAAACCACTTTGACTAACCGTGTACGCGGTGGAGATTCCAGAATGAAGTAGGTTGGTGGTGACGGTTTCTTGAAAGGTATATACGTGGACCCGACTCCCGTGAGTTGGCATAAGGTGGCTAAAACAGGAGCGATTCTCGGATTAATGAGGTAGCTCCTCTGATCGAACGCACTTCTTCGTATGCCATTCTATTACTCTTGTGATTGTTTGGTGCGCACCTTTGATTTGGGAGTGTTGTTCGAGGTGGGCGGTAACTGCGGCTACGCGTTTCCACCGGTCCGGATAGCAATTGGTATATCTACCCTGGCATTGCCTAGTTGTGCCGTGTCACCTACCCTAGCGAGCCTCCTACGAGTTTCTATTTGTGTCGTACCTATGGAGTATCCTCTGGTAGCCTCCCGATCAGGAGGTATTACGGTACTGTATAGACTATTGGCATTATTTGTGTTAAGGGGAATATTGGGTCACTCCTTAACGCTATTTAAAAGTATGTTTACTTTACTATAGACACTATTATAATAGCGCAATATACTACATAGTAAATAGTTTAACGGATCCTTAGAGGATGGGCGATCCCAAGCATCCTTTAAGTTACTTGCTCTTTATTACAGTACACTTGATTTATCTTACATTATATAAGTATGTATGTCCTGACTCGAGTGTTTTGTTTTATTGTACGCTCGGGTCAGCCTGAGTTGCAGCTTCAGCTTTCTTTCCGGAGCTAGGACCACTCATAGATCTCTCTTGCTAATTGGAAGCTTTTTCAGCTTTATCTATTTTGTAATTCAAGACATTTGAAGAATTTATATTTGCTTATGGCTTAAAATTGTATTGAAGTTTATGAACAACGTATTTCTATTTGGTAAAAGTTTTCAGTGGATTCATGAACCACTGTGTTATTTTATGTTCCGCTGTGAGATTCTGATATCTGTGTCTGTGATTCTGTGTATTTGGTTTCATTTGTTCCTTAGCTATATTTACAACCTATTGTTTTGAACTATTCCAGCTCGACAATTTGTTAAGTTTTGTCGAATTCGAATGGTACAAAATAGTGGGTCGTTACAATTTCAATTCAAAATATTATAATAATTAAATTTCTGAAATATTTTAAAATTCTTAGAAAAGCATATTTTAACTACGGGCCTGTATAAAATTTTCTACGCTAGCTAAAGTGATACGGGTAATATATCATTTCAACCCGTAATTTACAAAGAAAATATGGGTTTTATCATTTCAAACCCGCAATCCCAAGTTAAAATAAATTAAATAAAATAAATCAGGTCTATCATTTCAGCCCGTAATGATTCTATTCTAACAGGGAACTTGCAGTGTAATCATATAGAGGAATAATATAATCAAGGTCAATATCACAATATACGGTCATATATCAGATGTCAGGTGAAAATTAACAGTTTAAACATGGTAATAACATGGCATAGCATATCATATGATCATCATTAACTTGCATAAACATTTTATATTACTAAACACTTGTCATCAATTCACTTTTCATAAGTATAAATGTCAGAGTGAGAAAGACTCACTTTTTTTCAAGTTGAAGACCAAAACAACTAACACAAGTGCGATTCCAAAAGCACGACAAGCATGATGACAAGACTACGGACATGAGTGGAGAACGAATCCAATCTACAACTCTTGTGTACAACCCAAAACAAACAATCAAAACAACAAAATTCAATACGACTTTAAAATGCAATAACATTGAAATAAAAGGAGATACGACTACGCAGTCTTTTGCTTTGCCTTCTCTATTGTTTGGTATGGCTTTGGGGTCTGATGTGGTCAAGTTTTGGGTCAGGTTTGGGCTAACATAGATCGGGTTCAAGGCAAGACAAGGTGGAGTTTGTACATGAGGAGGTGATGTGGTTTTGAAGGCAATTAGGTGGTTTTTGGTCAAAACAAGGGCTCAGCCTTGGGGATTGGGCTCGGCCTGTGATGTGTCATAACTGGACAGAGGTGAGGAGGGGTGTGTTGTGGTCAGGTATGGGGAGTGGTGGCGGCTATGGTGGCGGCTATGGTGGTGGTTGAAGTGGATGAGCATGTAGAGGTCAAATAAGCATGGATCTAGGCATCTAGGTTGTAGTTTGAGGGGTTTGACCATCAAAAGGGGTTCGGCCATGGTCAGATCTGATGGGGTAGATGGTGGTGATGGTTGGGAAGAGATGGAAGGAGGTGGTGGCCGTGGAATAGGGGAAGATGCCGATCCAAATAGTTGAGAACAAGGTGCAAAATCATTTAGGAAATAGGAAAACAAGAAGAAGAACTTACCAGATTTTGCAAGATGGAGGCCATGGTCTCCTTTTTTTTATTTTTAAGGTTTGAGAAAGAGAAATTTTGTGACAAATGAGCAAGGGAAGTCGGCTGGAGATGGTATAGGGAAATGCCAAAAAGACAGATGTATTGATGACAAAAGAAACTGCAAAAGAAACAGTGAAACGTTTTTACGTTTCTTAGTTTTTAACCCTTTCAAATTTCTCATATATATTTATATACATCTAAATAACTGAAAATAATTAAAATCTCAGTTAAAATTCGAAAATATAACAGATAAAGAAAATATTAATAATTAAATATTAATTAGATATGATTAAAATAAGAAAAATAGCACAGAAAAATGAAAACTAGACTTAAGAATTAGAAATAACTTCAATACACTTTGGAAAATTTATTACTTCATAAAAAAAATATTATAACACAAAATTTGAATTAAAAATGGTTTTAAAACATTTTCAAGGTAAAATAATAATTTAATTTTTATTAAATAGAAAGTTAAATAAAGAAAAATGCAGTAAATACCAACTGGGCTTTATAAATTGAAATAAATTCAAATAAACTTTAGAAAAATTATATTATCATTTTAAAAATACTTAAAGTAAAATATACATAATATAACATATTATCACATATTAAAATAAAATATAACCAAGAAGAAGTAATTTATACAATTTAAAATAGTCATTGTTAAATAACCCTATATACGCACAATATTGTAAAGGGTATAACTTTCACAATTTACATCCAAATTCAACGAAACGAAAAGTGGCGTTCTTACATTTTTATGTACTTTCATAATAAAAGAAAAAAAAATTAAAATTTTAAACTTTAAAATGTTAAGTTAAAAGTCACAGTTTGACTATTTTGACCAAAATCAGCATTTCAGGCTAATATTCAACCTACACAAGTTTGGAATTATAACTCATATAAAAATCAAGATTATATTTAAATAATAAATTTAATCATTTCAAATAAGTAAAATAAGTTTTTAAATCAAAATCTTACATTAAAAATAATTAAAATATACAATAAAATAATTACAAAATACAGGGTTGTTACATAAATTTTATTTCCCCTTTTATCTCAAACATCACGCATATTCAGGGGAATGACAGCACCCTTTCGATTCATGTTCACGTACTGCTCAAAAAAATAAAATCTTTTGCATTCCTTTATCAAATCAATGTACGTTACTTTTGGATATGTGGTCCAAGATACCACTGCAAAAAATTAACTATTTGATTTAAATATTCTTTGCCTTATAAACGCAATAATTCAACATCACATAGCAAAGAAAAAAAAAATTGATTCCCTTTTTGTTCCCATTTGATTTGCACACGTTACTTTTCCTTGCGTGCAAAGCTTCTGTCTATAAATACAAACCTCATATCACATTTTCTCACCTCAAAATTTTCTGCATCTCCATTTGCTTCTTTCTTTTTCGTGAGCAGGGAAATCAGGTAATGGTTTTATTCATTTTTTTTCCTTCCTTCTTCTTTTTGTTTGTTATATTTTGTCGCCCACTTCATGCTCATCTACACCCTACCTTCCTCTCTCCATCTGGTGAAGTGGTCAAGTCAATATATGATTCCATTTGTTTAGTTTATTTTGAAATTTGTGTTAAATTTTACTTAGTTTTGATGTTGAATTTATTCATTTCCTTTTCAAGAATAAAAAAGATCTGGTCACAGCCTTCACCACTATTTGATCATGCTTCTGTGCATTCTCTTTTCAAAGTGTTACCATCATTCTTGAAAAAGTTGTTGTGAATTTATTCAATTAAACTAAAAGATTTGAAACTAGAATTTAGGAAAGATTTAGATTCCGATGAACGTTAATTTATAACCAAAATATGCATTTTAGAGTTTTCTTATAAATAAAAATCTTGGGCGAGCTAAATTTAGAAAAGGACAAAAAAAAAATGGAAAATGAATGGCTACAAGAATGGCAAAAAATAAAGAGGCTAGAATGGAAAAGGTCATGAGTTAAGGTAAAAGAAACATATATATATATAATCTTATATGCAAATGAAAAAGGAATGAGATAAGGAGAAGATTTTGGAGTGATTAGGGAGAGTAATACATAACTAAAGTATGGTAACTAAATAGATAGGTAAATAAAAAGGTAAGAAATAAACAATTTAGCGTATGCGTAATTAAAGCGAAGTAACGTATGTATAAGTGAATTTTTTTTTCAAGCTATTAAATAAAAGATATACATAAGAAATATTTAATAGATAAAATAAGGTGTAGACAAATAAATAAAGAAATAAATGTCAAGAGATAGACATAGGAAAATAATAAAGAGACTAGGCAAATAAAAATGAGAAGTGGGAAATAAATACTTTTATTTGAATGGCACAAAGAAATATACAGTTATGAATGAGGTGGATGGCTAAGGTAAGAAAGAAAGAGGGTATAAATGAATAACTTGATGTATTAATTTTTCTTTCTAGAATTGCATGAGAGATGAGAAGTTATAGGCAAGAAAAATATAAATATTGATATTTTAAAAGGGCCATGAGTTGATTGAACATAGATTTATTACTTGTTATACACTGCCACTTAGTTCTATTCCTATTATAAGCAATAGGTAGGAAATCTTGTTGTGTGATGGAATTATGCCATGAGTTTCGTAATTAAGGAGAACATAAAACGGCAAGCGATTATATTAGATTGTGTACAATGATGATGTTTCCTTCATATATATCTTTATTGGTCATAGTATTATTAAAAACATATACGTATACGTGTATATAGACTTATACATATAAATGTGTTAAAATTAAGTTCCACTATTTTATGAGCCTAAAATTAAAGACAACAATTTTGAACCTAATCTCCAGATTAAGAAGTTATGACTTTACATACAAGTCCATCTTATAGGTCTTAAGTCAAATTAACGCACACACATATGTATATATACAAATCATTGTAAATAATGTCTTAAACTTAATAAAACATCTTTATGTTAAAATTTATAACTTAGTAAATTCTTTAATATTAAGCAACAAATTAAGGTCTAACGTTAATTTAAAAGGAAAAAGGAATCATGATATTTTGCAATAAATTCAAGTCATTTTTATAAAGAGGCCCCCCTTTTTTTAACTTTAACAAAAGTATGCGAAACAAAAGATTGGATTTAAATAATGAACACATGCAAACGTTAATAAACTACATATGTTTTCTATTTGAATCAATAACAGAAATTTTACATTAATTAAGGCTTACATTTAAATTACATTAAGTTTTTTTTTCCTCTTTTTTTCCAAAACTTATTAACTTAAAATTTTAATTATTAAAAATTTTACTTTAAAAAAAACAACGTTTTCAAGTAAAACTTAATTAAAATATTTACAAAATTATGGGTTGTTACACTCACGCTCGTTTCCAGCCTGACCAGGGTGTTCGTTGATGTAATGCTCGGGTCAGACTGAGTATTACTGATTTTCAGGTAAAGACATTCTAGAGCTCAAAAGGTGGGCTAGATTGGAGGAACGTATGGAGTATATTCCACTGTGTAATAAAGTTGTATTGATAGTAGTCTGGGACAAGTTATACAACTGTCCAGTTTATGTGTAATGATTGTACTCTTATGTATTGTTATAAATTGACAATTACTGCTTATCTTTGTGTAAATGCTAATATTTGATATTATATTTTGATCTGCTGCGAAATGTAAGATTTTGTGTTTTGATTTCTGTTCTTCTTTTTAACAATATAGGATTTCCGGCATTCGAATGCTCGACACTTCTACAGAGAATGTGCAAGTGTCGAATTTTCGAGGTAAAAAATTTGGGTTGTTACAGATAATTTAAAATGAAATGTTAAAAATTTGGACTCAAAATTAAATTTTTTAAAAAAATTAGGTTGTTAAATTAAAAGTAAAGATTTATTTGATTTAAAGGATTAAATCAACATTTCAAAATTTAACTCGAATTTATATAAAGATGGTTTAAAATTGAGATTGAAATTGAAATTTGTTCAAATTGAATTTGATTTGAATAATTTGGAATTATGGTTGAAGTTGAATAAGTTAATTCAAATTGGAATTGAGTTGAATTTGGGAAAGGAATTGAAGTTAATTCAAATTAAATTGAAATTGAATCAATTTAAATGGAGAGTGGAAATTGGAAATTGGAAAGTGGTTGAAATGGGAGATTGAACAGTTTGACTCTGAAACTATTTTCAAATAAATTGTTTTGATATAAACTGTTTAAAAAATATATTTTCCTAGTTATTCACTATACAACCTTTCTTTTTTAAAAACCCAAACTTACTCATACTTATTTTACAACTATTTGAAATAAATTACTCTTTTACATCTGTTTTACAAAGTAATTACTGTTTTACAACTATTTTGCAACTATCTAACTATTCTACAATTATTTAACTATTTTACAACTATTTTATAATTACTTAACTATTCTACTGCTATTTACAACTAATAACTATTTTACAACTACTCGTCTATTTTAAACTTTTCAAGCTATTTTCTAAAATCAAGTTGGTCAGAGTGCAAACTATTTAGAATTGAAGTGATAACCCAAATGGAAATTGAAGCAATTGTGAATAAGTGAATAGAAATCAGAAAATGAGAATAAATAGGAAATTGATTACCTATTAATTAATGAAGATAAATACGTAGGGTGTACATATATTATTCTATTCGCATGATGATTTGATCCAGATTCGAGCATAGAATTTTGAGACAGTGTGTCAATCCAAGTTGGAATTTTTCACTCGATTTTTGACAGCGAACCTTGGATCTGGATTTTTGATTGGTTTTGGAAATTCTCTATCATAGTTACGGCTATGTAAGGAGAATGATAGTTTCTGATCAATAAACCAGATCTGAGTCCGCACTAGGAAGTCAGATGGACGATACTAGTTCTGAAGTGAAGTTGTGTGATTGAGTAAACGATCAGATTTGATACTGCGTACGGATGATATATGTACATCATACGTGCTTGAATGAAATAGATATTGAAATTTTAAAAAGCAGTGTAAAAATAATTTTTTAAATAGGAAAATATATTTTGAAATATATGATGAATAAAAGTGGAACTCTCTAATTGAAATTCACTTTATAAAGAGTAAGTAAGGTGGTAAATAACTTTATAAAGGAAATCAAACTTGAATATTTAATTTGGCATAAATGAAGTATGAATATATATATTTGTTATATATAATAAACTTCCCCTTTTGAATCTATAACCAGAAGAGAAGATCTTTGAAAAATATATTGTTCTAGCTAAAAGAATAAACTTATGTATATATTTATATATATATATATAAATGATTTTTATAAGAATGATTTTGAGAAAAAGGTTTATGGAACCCATTATTTTGAAAGGTTTTTTATTTTTGGAAAAATTAATTTTGGAAATTTGGAAAGCCATGTTTGAGAATTTTCGATTTGAGATATCGATTTTGTGTAAAGAAGATTTATATGTGATTCATATATAGAGCATGATTTGAAAGATACTATATATGTATAGTATAAAAAGTTTTGGGAATGGCTGTGGGGAAAAAGGCGCTCCCATTAGAGTGAAACTTCTAGTAAGAGACCCGTGGGGTAGTTCTGCCTTAAGCCCTAAGGGGGGTTCTAAATTTGGTCCTGGGAGGCAGTCTGGACAAACTGAAGTTCCTGAGGATTGTGGTTGGGTATCGAAAGTCAATGGCACTGATGCCTACAGAGACATTTAGGTTATGCTATGACGACAGTGTAACTCGATGCACTGCGATCTACTACGCACCGTAGCGGAAGTCGAGGGGAAGCGATTGCTTACGGTCTATGTTTGATTTCGCTGGGAGAGCGACGTAACATCGGTAGACTGTGATCTATGAAAACATAGTGAAAGCCGTGTGGCAGTGAGTTCCTACAGGCTACATTGGGACTCGACTGATGTAGTCTGTGATTTATGTGGTCTGTGTGGAGGAGTTTCATTTGGCAGCGAAATTCGAGGGCGTTGATGCCTACAGTTACATGGGTTTTTTCCGTGATGGCGACGTAATCCTAGGTGTAGTTGCGATTTGTGGTAGGTTTCATGGTGTAATCGAGGGGCACGGAGGCCTACAGTTTTCCATGGTTTTTCCGGGGTGGCAACATAACCATCGGGTTAACTGCGACCCTGGAGGGGATGATGATTTCCAGAGTATTCTCACCAAAACGTTTTCCTTTTTTTTTGAAAAATTTAATATTTTCTATATTTTCACCAAAATATTTTCTAAGTGTTTTCACTGTGTGTTAAAAATGGGTTTACCAAGTACTTATAGATTTTCAGTTCTACACCTAATCAACGTATGACCGAATTTCTATGAGAGCAAGGATGGACTTGTTAAGACATCGACTTATAAAAAGTAATTTTTTATTAAAAACTATTTTGGTAATATTATGTAGATTTTAAAGTGTTTTAAAATTTAAATAAAAGAGTTAAGAGTTAAAAATGCTCAAAGATTAATTTAATTGGTAATAAACATTGTAATAAAATTCTTGCTTCGTTCCTTTTCGAGGATGAAAAGTTCTAAAGGGGGAAGAATGTAATAACCCAGATTTTTAGAGATCTGTTTATTGGTAATTAACAGGATTTGAATTTAATATAATAATTCTCAAAAGTTTTTTAAAGTTAAAATATATATCTTAAAACACTAAAGATGTATATTTATTAATTAAAAGTATAATAGTTTAAAACTTAAAATAAGATTTAATAAAAGGTTTAAAATACTTTCTTTTAAAATTTGTACGTGATATAAATGTGGTTTGTATATATAAAAATTAAAACATGAAAATAAAACGTAACAAAATATATAATATTGGTTTTGACATTTGTAGCTTGGGTATAAGATGCAAATATAGGTGGCATATCCTTTTTCTTTTAATTTGAAATATAAATAACATGTTAGAGAAGTAGGCTGTATACAAATCATATTTTTCTTCCTCATTATTTTCTCACTTCTCTAAAACTAAAACTTAAAAGAAGAAAGAAAAAAAAATCCAAAGAACAACTTCAATTCAAACCAAGCAAAGCAAACATAGAGATTCAAAGATCAACTCAACATAAATCAAGCTTCAGTTCAATTTCATCTCAACAGAAGTAGATTCAAGCTCAAAATCAAGGTTGTTCCAGATCAAAGAAAAACCTATTCTCCGTTTTCAAAAATTCTGTTAGTAAACTTTTTTTAAAAAAGAAGCTTAAATCTGGTTGTACACGTTGATACATGTGATAAGTATTTGAAGTAATATGGTAGATATGTTTGCATGAGTGAATCAAAGTTTTTTGCATGTATATAACTATGATATATCTGTGTGCATGTCTGTATATAGATGAACATACCTCTGTTATTGATTTCACAGGCTAAGAATAAGTTCAAAAATTAATTTCTTTTTTTCCAGTCTTTTATAGGTTATGATCTTTAAAAGGAATTTGTTTGTATTTACCAGATTTAACATTTAAAAATATTTTAAACTTTAATTAGCAAGAAATATTACTGGAAGAAGAAAATAACAGTGATGATCAAATATAAGTCAAAAATCGAATGTCTAGAATTCAAGTTTTGATTCTACAACCTGATTCATATTTGAAAATGATGAATTTTGATATAGATATTATAATTTTTAAGTTTGGGGTTGTTGAGAATTCGCGAGTTGAATTGTTTTGGGACTTTTGTCAATTTTCGACGATCGGCGAAGAGTTGAATGTCGTGCCTGTTCCTAGAGGAAGCCGGAGTAATGGGGATCGAAGGAAAAATGATCGGAGCATTTATCGATCATCGGAGCGGCTTGGAGACGGCGAAGTAGGGTTTATCAACAGTTTTGGGTCGATGATGTTTCAGAGGATCGTGTGCTGTCGTTGGTGCATCGGAATCAATTGGAGTAAGGGGGATCGAAGCATGGGTCAACGGCGAAGCTCTGGACGTGATCACGTGATCTTTGGCGATCGAGGGTGGCGATACGAGCTGGTTTAAGTTGATTGAGTTTGGGTTACGGTAGTTTCAACATGCTCGATTTTGGATTCCAGTGCTATTAATGGAGCTCGGTGGTCAGGATCGACGGCAAGGTCGTCAGCGGCTTGTGGATGGTCGTAGCGATGGTCGGAGAAGTGTGGGCGCGACGTACACATGCACGCGTGTCCTCCTGTGTCTGATAGTAGCTGTGAAGAAGAGAGCATCAGGGAAGTTGGTGTTTTATTCGATGTCGAACTCGAGATTTATCGAGAGGATGTGAAGAGATAGGTTTGCTCGAGGTTTAGCTTCGGGGTTTTGTAGTTTGGCTCGGGTATTATTTTTGTGGGCTCGGGTTTCTTTTGTAAAGATGAAAAAGTGTGAAAATAAAAGAAATGTTAACAAAGTTTTAAAAGCTAAAGAAAATGAATAAGTCTCAGAGCTTAAAAATAAAAGTGAATTTTGTTAACAAGTTTTAAAGTATATTAAATGAATAATTTTTCAAAAGGAATATTACCAAGTTCCAAAGTAAAATATTGAACAAGTTTCCAAGCAAAGTGTTATCAAGTTTTTCAAAACAAGCTTCAAAAATATAAATTATAAAGTCAATGTTTTAAATTTAAATTGTTTCGATTTAAAATAAATATATATTAGTTAATTAATTTCCCTAAGTGTTTCAAAAATATAAAGGATGTAATTAAGTAAGTGATTAAAGATAAATATATTGAATTTTAATCAATCAAAAGGTCTCAGGAGATTTTGTATAAATTAATTTCAAGCATTTAATTTAATAAAGATTTAAATGGTAATTAAGTTATTAATTAAGATAAATGGTTTATCTTAATTTAATTAAGGACTTAAGCAATTAAAGGATAATTAATTAATTACAATAATTAATCAAATAATAAATAATGATTAGTAATTAGTTAGTATTAATTAAGAAGGATTCAAAAGTAAATAATTTGTTTGTGTTAATGAAATTAATTAACTAACTAATCTTGTTTATGGATAATTAAGTTATATCGAATGCTTGGATTGATGAATATCTCTAGTCTGATAATTTGTAGTGAATTGTGATAGGAAATAGCTAGATTGATCTGTTAATAAATGTGAATCATTTATTAAATTAGATATCTATGATGGATTTCATTGTGCGTATGTTATTTTGAATTTGATTAAATTGTTTACTTAAACAACTTGGCTTAAAGATGACAATGGATTCGAAGAGACCGAGGTCGGGTATCAGCAAATACCCGAAACCACTTGGATTAGTAATCTAAAATAATTCTTTATAGATTTGATTTTAGAATCAAATAGACTGGAATGGAATAAATTAACTGGACCATTAAAACTAAGTTACGGTACATAGATATTGATTTGTGAAATAAGTGTTGGCTTCAGTAAAATAAGAACTTGTAGTGAGGTACGAGTTTTCCCGATATTCAAATAAGTTTCATAACTTTAAATATTTCATTATATGGGTTTACTCATGCTGGTTTCCAGCCTGACTCGGGTGTTACTTTAATGTAATGCTCGGGTCAGACCGAGTATTACAGATATTCATCTTAGGACGTTTTGGAATTCAGAAGACGAGCTGGATGACAGAGACGTAAGGAGTATTTTCCGCTGTGTATTGGAGTTGTATTGATTATAGTCTGGACCAGTTCTTATAACTGTCTAGTTTATTGTGAATGGTTGTACTATGATATATTGTATGCAAATTTTCAGTTACAGCTTTCTTTGTATAAATGCTGTTACTTGATATTATATTTTGATCCGTTGCAATTGTGAGATGTTATGTTGTTATTTTCTGTTTCTTCTTCTACCTCTTTTCTTCTTTACCGTAACAATCTGGGATTTCCGACGTTCGATTGCTCGGCACTTTTACAGTGAACGTATTAGTGTCGAATTTTCAAGGTCGAAAATTTCGGGTCGTTACAAGTTCTCTCATTGATTATACCTCTTTAAACTCTCACACATTCAACTCTACAAAAATTCTTGTGAGTTAAAGGACCTTTGTATTGAAATCGGCAGATCAATGTATTCAGACACAACTACTATCGAATATTACTTTTGTATTAAGTTAGTAGAAAGACCTGTTCAACGGCTCAGACATTTTATAGACCAATTTCTACAGGTAAAATAAGGATGTAAGTTAGTTAGAAGCCAATATAGAGTTCTAGGATTGGACATAGGACGATGCTCTGAACCAGTGTAAAAATCCTGCTGTGAAATTCTTTTATTTACTTTATTATTTCTAGCTAGCTTATTAATTTACATACACACATAATCTGTTAACTTTGCCACAGACATATACGGTCCAGAAGACTTTCAAACCAAGCTGAGAGCGATGCAGTAGATAGAGCCGGAAGTAAAGGTACGAAAGCAGTGAAGAGACATCAAGATATATTTAGGGTTGGGCTGAATCCCTACGTCTATTTTGTTCTTTCCTTCTTTAGAGTTCTATACCAAAGCTAAATGGCTATTACAATACTAAGTGGCAAAGTCCACCATTAGTGAGTTTATAAAAGAAGCTATAATATAAGACAATATAATTTATTCTTAGTATCTAAATTATGCCGCGGCCAAATGATCCCCGATACATTGAGATAAATGCCTATTTATAGCTATTTGGATAGACATGGATTGACGATGTGGATTACTTTGTTGAGAAAGTATGTTGGATTACTAACACTATGCATTAATCCAGCCTGCTTTTGATACGGTATATGGATTGTTGACATATACTTTTGTGGGTGCCTCTTCTTTAGTTATATCTAAGGCTTACAAGTGAATGGTTGAGATTTCATCATAGCACTTCTACGCATGCTTTCGATTCTGTAACTACCCGCATATTTTATGATTGAATATTAAAATATTTTATTTAAAATAATTCATCGTTAGTCGGATTATTGTTCGAAAAGCTACTTTTTGCAAACGGTCAAATTAGAACTCGAGACCACTCCTATTGAGTTCAAAATGACGTTTGCGACCTTTTTGAGTATAAACTTCCATATGTTTGGAGTTAGAGGAATTTTGCTACTTTTTCACTTAGGGCTTTGGTTTGGTTTCAGCCTATTAGGCCCAAGCCTCGCCCCTTCTTCTCTTCATTCCTTTATATTTTCCTAATACTCAAGCTTTAGATAAAAATGGGGGAGGAGAGAAAGAATTAGAATTCCTAATCCCTAGTTTCATTGCAAATCCAAGCTCCAACTCCAAATTCATAAAAGAAGCTTTGGTAAGCCATCTCTTCTTCTTCTCCAACTCATTCTCCTTCCAATTTTAGAAATTCCTAAGTCTAATTTAGGAAATATTTCTCTTTTAAGCTTAGATTCAAGCTTGTTGGGTTGGAATTGAAGAGTGATTGTCCTTCCCATTGCTCTATAGCTTCTTCTTCATTTGTTTTGGGTTTAAAGGTGAGATTTTTATCTCACATCTAGGTCTATATCTATCCTTGTTGTTATGTATGAATTCCTAACACTTATTCATGTGCAATTGCTTTTGATTTGGATTTCTTTGGTGTATATTCCAATTTTTGGTGTTTTGAAAGAAAAATTTATGAAATCCTTTTATGGATATTTGGACATTGATATTCGAGGCGATCGATGAGCCTTTAAGGCTGGGTTGTCGCTTGACATAAATCCTTAGTCATTGTTGCTCGTCCGATCGCTTCCTATAATCGTTTTGGCCATCATTGGCCAAGGCAAGAAAGTGCTAAAAGGTTCAGTTTCAGATGTCTAAAATTATTGATTTAGACGTCTGAATCTGGTCTGGGAAAAATTTCATTCCCCAGGTCAGACGTTTGAATTATAATTTCAGACGTCTGAATTATAATTTCAGACGTCTGAATTTGCTCAAATCCAACCCGAGAGCAAATAGGCCAAAATTAGCCATTTCCAGACGTCTGGAATAAATGGTTAAGACGTCTGAATAGGGCTTTGGAAAATATTCATTGTCCAGATTCGGACGTCTGAATCATCTATTTCAGACGTCTGAATCTGTTGTCTTTGCCCAATTTGCCTAATGTGTTTGGGTTTCCAGTTTTTAATCGATTCGTGTTTATCCGACCTATTGTTATCATTTACTATTGGCATTGATGACTTCATATCGGAATATTTGAGAGTATCCATTTGATGGATTCGGTAATCGATTTCTTTCGAATTTATTCGCGTCTTCGAATGTGAATTTTGGTGATTGATTGTTTCTACAATCGTTTCTGTGAAATGTCACTTTAAAAACATAAAGATTTTTTTTATACTAGTAGTAAATATTAAAACTCTTTCATCAAAACAATTCCAACTCTATTTTCAATATCAAACTCGTTTATAAAACTGTTTTCCAATCTACTAGTATATACAAACCTTTACCTCACTCGTATGAGAAATCTAATTAAACGGCTTAGTAAAACAAGTGGTATGGAATGCTTGCGTTTACTCCGTCGGTTAGTTCTTGGACTTGTTCGATTGAATCTCTTGTGACAATTTTTGAGTGGAGATCTACAATTTGTTCGTAAATATTTAAGTTAAGCTAGTGGTTATGGGACATGATGCTAAGCTCGTATATTTACTAGCTTAGTGCAATTGACACTCCTTGATGATCGATGATGATCATTTTGCGATTTAGACTAGCAATGAGCGATGTCTCTTTGTCTACGAGGGAGACTAAACTCCATTTTTGTGGAGTTTCGACTCAATTTGGTGGGGTAGCGACCCATGGTTTTCGGGCCGTTTTGTGGAGCCTCGGCTCAAAATTAATGGTTAGCAACCATGGAATAGCGTTCTGTTTTGTGATACACGTGTTGGTGAGATTTTATGCTCCCGTTTTGTGATAGGCCTCCCCCTTTTGTGATTTTCTGGATTTCTAGTTGATGATTTCTAGAATTTGTGTTTCACCGATTTTCGTGATTTGCATTGATAAGTTTTATCAATATTTGTGCATTGGTGAATTCGTGTGTCATTAACTTTTGTGATTGACATTGATGAAATTGTCAATATTTATGGTTTGGTGAACTAAAATAAAGAATATGACATTCTTTTCTGTGTTTTGAGCTTTCTTGAGATGATGTATGGTTTTCGTGTTGTCTAAGGTATATTTGTCATTTCATGGCATTATTGTTACCATACGTTTTTGTCTCATCTCATATTCTATCTCATTTTATCTGATATTTATAGTTAGACTGATCCGTTTATTATTATCTTATTAAAAAATACTCGGGTCAGACCGTGATGTTACAGGTGATTCTGCTTGACTCCTCATCTGGGATTATTATTCTGACTTTCGGCTAACTACTTAGATTAGTAGTTTTTGGTTGTATACATTTGAGATATAGACTCATTGATGTATACTTATTCTTTTGTGTAGCACTTGTATTTACTCTTTTGTGATATTGTGGATCCTTTTGACCACTACTCTGATATACACTTTTATGTGTTATATTCATATCTTTTTCCGCCTTTGTGATATGGATATCTGTGACTGATTTGTGTTATGCTTATTTCTATATTTGTTTCCGAAGATATTATAGCCACTGTGTAGCAGCTTTGAGTTTGTATCGATATGTCGAATTTCCTCTTAAGTTAAAATGATTGTTATACTATCTGACATATCGGTGCTCGCACAAAGCAACTACACGGATGGTCGCTTCTCAACAGCCTTATTCTCTGTGCTAGTTGACGACATTACTCTGTAGTGTTCTTGGCTAGCATGGGTATAGAGGTGGGGCGTCACAGATTCTGTTTTTCCCAAAGCTCTATTCATTCGGTTTACTACTCTTTTCGACTTACCGTTTTGACTTAGCAGCCTATATTTTATAAACAACTAAACAAAATTTTATGTCATCTTTACCTTCCGAGTTGATCTTTTGTCTTTAGGTCTTTAGGAAGTAAGCTTCGTTACTTTATTTAATATCTTAGATATTTGGCACATAACCCTTTGGGTTTTGTACTTTTGGCTACAAACTTTATAGTTTTATAGCCAACAGGGTTGGCGCAGTTGGTTGATGGTCCGGACTGCGTGATCAAAGGTCACGAGTTCGAGCCCCGAAACTGACAACCCTGTAACAAGTACCCGAAGTATGTGTTTGGCAGGCACATACTTCCCTAGAGTTTACAAGCGAAGCTTGGTTCTCTAGGTAATTCAAAAAAAAAAAAAACTTTATAGTTTTATCAAGTTTGCTTAAGGATTTGGGCTAGTAGTTAGACCACGCTTTTGGTTATATATCATTCCTTTTGGAGTTAGCTAACTGCAAGCCCTTCGGCCCTATGTATCTTATAAAGAAGTGCATTGACAAAATGTGGTATAACACATACCCCAAAAAATTTCACTTCTATCGCAGGAGAAGTTAATTCTGAAGTCTCATATCAGAAGCAACTATTCTACTGTACATTAACCGTAGTAGCGTAATAGCATCGCCGTATTGTTTTTTAATTTTATAAAAAAGCAAGAACTCTAAAGACGTTTTGCCTTTTGCCATTTCAGCTTTTGAAAAAGAAGTGTTGTTTTTTAATTGTCATAAATCTAAAGGCTGTAAATTTTCTTAACTACTATGTTATTATTCGATAATAATATATAAAAGCTTCTTTCTTCTTCTCTATTCGCTGTGTTCTAACTTCTATGTTTTATTCCACTATTTGCATTCTTGGGAGTTCTCAAAATCTTGATTTTCCTTCAAATCTTTTAAAAAGTAAGTAAGTTTGTATTTTCGGTTATCTTAAACGCAATTATTAGCATTAATAGGCTTTTATGCTTTATCGGATTGCAAATGCCTCATCTTATATTTTTGTAATTGCTTCATAGAGTATTTTGAAATAAATTTACAGCACTACCGTATTTAAGGCGTTTTGAGTTTACTGACGCCATTTAGAAGTTTTCGCTGCTCACTGATTCATTCTGCTCACCTTTTTTTATTTTTTTATTTAGTTTATCTATTAAATTGCTGTTTATTAGGAATGATCTATTGTTATTTTTGCTTCGATTGCTTATGATTAGCCTGATATTAAGCATAATTTTCTGCTCTTTTAAATTTTTTGATTTATGCTCAGAGATAATCGGTTTGAGGGGTGGACTTAAATATCTTAACTTTTCATACTTATTTGCTGATATAAACCCTATGACTAAGATTGGCTTACTTGGTTTTTGACTGGTTCGTCCTTGTTAATTCAATATCATTGTAGCCATTAGCTAGTCGTTTTCGATATTGTTGTTTGTTTTAATCTAAACGTTTCATGCTTTTGTTACTCTTAGATCAAGAATGAATTCATCCTTAAGCTCACAAGCAAACATTAACCGAATTTTGTTTGAACATAGTATAACCAAGGTCAAGGAAATAGGGTCGAGACCTATAGATATATAGGATGCCCTACCAGAAGGGTGCTTCCCCTGTTAATAGAATATCTAACCAATGGGATCTCTCTGAAGATTGCCCAATTTTTTGGATATACTTAACTTTTACTAGTATAACCGCAAAACGGTGGAAAAACCGACCGTTTAATTATATAATTTTCTTGAAAAAAGTTATGGTAAATTTATAGCACGGAAGAAAATAATAGAACCCAAATTACTTTAATATAGCACGGAGGAAAATAAACACAGAAGGATAAACCAATTGTATAATTCAATAGTTAGTAAATTGTCTTACTTGCACATGCTCCCGTAGTAGGAACAAACAAAATTTTAGGTACCTGAAATAAGAGTAAATGCAACTCTTACTAAGAACGGAAAAGCATTTTGAATGAATCATTTACTGCTTTATTAATCATGTGAATACAAGTAGAGCATCGACTTGGCATGAAACTAAACTCTTTGTTTGATACCGATAATTCACTTCCTACTAATTATACCACCCTCTCCCATGGCTTTATTGTATAACTAATTAGCTTAATTCCTCTATAATTACCACAATTCTGTATATCTTCCCTATCTCTAAAATATGATATCAACATGTTTTGCCTCCACTCCTTTAACGTTTACATTCAATCAACATTTTAATAAATAAATTTGTAAGCCAATTCAATTCCTTATCATTTTCAAATGTTTCCCACACCGCTGTGTTTCCCACACCTCTGTGTGTATATTATCTGGGTCTACTGTCTTTTTTTTCCCCTTCTTTAGTTAAATCATCAGCTACTTAATTTCATATTTTATCAATCATCCCCTTGTTACTTTCTATTTGTTCTACTTCATCTTTAGGTTTCTTTACTAATAAGTGTTCAAATACTATTTTCAACCATCTAATATACCTACATCTTCTACTATAACAATAATAATATTATTTACTAACCACAAGAAAACCAGTTGAATTTTCACTCTTATTTAGCCCTTTAAAATTTGTGTTTTCGAGCTAAATAGCCCAACCCACAAGTACAACTCAAATTGGGATGATCAGACCAATGACGATGGTTTGTGTCTGACTTTGCAGCTCAGAACAAATACACTTCTGATGTTGTTTTGAAGCTAAAATGACACAATCTCTCCCTCACCAAACTTCTATTTACATGAATTTATCTTCTATGCATACACAATGTAGGACTATAATCTATCTTCTCTTCTCTTCAATACAAATCCTCTCTTCTTTAAATCAAAATAAAATCCAAAATACAATATAAAAGAAATACTAAAAGCTTTATTAAATGTTTTTTTTTAACAGTAGACATGTCATTACATTAAAATCCAATTAAAGAAAGTTAAATGCTCTACGCTGCTGCTAAAAGTTGAAGTACTGCATTGCTCTTATGCAACCCTTACAATTTTATTTGAGTTAAAACTAGTTTCTCAACTGGTGCACATAAGTTGTTATACATTGGCTTGTACTAGAATTTACCAGAAATTCCTTTCACCAAATCAAAAATGGCTTTCATGTGCCAAAAAAGAAGCAGAAACAACAGTATTCAAAACAAAATTTATGACAGTAAAAACAAAAAATAAATACCAAAAGTTCAATTAAAATGCTACATGAAGTCAATTACGAAAGAATTTCAGATGCTTAAAAAAAGCATGGGCATTATGCATTCTTTCCTAAATCCAAATGTAACCAACAATTTCATGCTGAATGTTACTGATTTGAACCAATTACACTATGCACAAGTTTCCCTGATGGAATCTGAAGTATCTTAGAATGTCTCATAAACTACAGGATGTGTTTTTTTCATGATTACCGCATATTGAATAATTGAGAAAAATATTACGAAAACATTAATTTGTTTTTGAACTTGGATCATTCAAATGAAAATTAACAGTAACTCCAAGAAACCAACCTTGGAGTAAACAAATACAAAAAGTATAAATCGTCTCCTCTTATTGAGGATTACTCTTTCATCGAAAAAATATATATAATATAAAAGAGACATATCAATTGTATAAAATTGTGGCTAAAGGGAGCTATAAGTGACCATCGTATCAATTCAATCTTGCTAAAGTGCCCTGTAATTAATTAAATATCAATTGTTTTTTAATGTAAACACAAAATTTTTAGATAGAAATGTTATAGAAATGCAAGAAGGTTGGAAAAAATAGCTACAAGTATTTTACGTGACTGTTTGGTGGGATTTAAATTGAGATTTTTTTTTGTTTACATCTTTCCATCATTCTACAATGTCATAGCAGACTCAAATATGAAACTTGCCCAAATTGGTTAAAGGAACATCTGAACATCAGAAAGCTCCAACAAAAAAAAACTAAACGAGCATGAACATAAATCTCCTACATGATATAAATCTAGACATTAAACATGAAAATATTAATATCTTATGATGATATTATTAAAAAAAAGTAACCAGTTGGGCAGTGAATTGTTCTGAAAATAGAAACCCAAATAAACAAAATACCAAAATAGACTATAAACTAATAAATCAAAGACCCACCTAAAATCATTTATAGATTGAACAGGAACAAAACAAACAAAAAAATGAATATATTTAAGCCCATAATGAAGTTCTTAGCTAGGGATGGCAATGGGGCAGGTCTTGGGTCCAAACCCGGTCGATCCGCCCCCGTTTTGGTCCGTCCAGACCCACCCCATTGGGTCATTGGGGCGGGTAGACCCGTAACCTGTTCTTGAGTGCTCCGGGTCTAGGGTCGGGTCGAGGCTCAGTTGACCCGCCCCAACCTGACCCGCACTACTAACATCTCATGAAACTCTTTATTACTATAATGATTTATTAATCTTCTTAGATATAAGTGATTCTAGCATGGATATTAAAATGTTCCAATAAATAATCTATATAAAAATTAGAGTATTAAGTTGCGTCATTGATAATTATACAATAACATATGTATATATTTTCTGAATTGTTATTGTACACATCATTTTTACTAACTTTCCTTAGACACGTTGTTATTTGTATTTCATGTATTATTTGGTGATAATGAGTATAAACAAATAAATATATGTAAGTTGGTACACAATTTTGAATCAATACATGAGACCCATCGGGTCTTTGGGCGGGCGGGGTGTACCCTGACCCATACGGCTCCCGGGTACGGGGCAAAATTCCAAAACCGCACCGGGTCTACGGGGCGGGTCTGGGGCGAGATCTAAAAAATCCGGGACGGGTATGGGGCACTAAAAACCCGCCCCAACCCGCTCCATTGCCGTTCCTATTCTTAGGTAACAGTAAAATTTGATTTTTACATGACATCTAAGTTTACAATGAACATAAAATTAACTACAATTCAAGAATAGATAACATAAAAGTTCAACTTTCTCATAAATAACTCAGTCGAATTAAAAGACGTGAAATTGAACGAGATATAGAAAAAGTGCGAGAATCAATATCATATCTAGGCTGGTAAATAACCATAAAATCTAAAGCTTCTACATAAAAAAATAAATTTTTTTGATAGTCGAATTATAAAATACCTTATGAGGCTGATAAATAACCATGTCGGTTGTTGGGGAGGCCGATTATAGAATAAGAAAACGGTAAACCTAGGTATCATATAACTTGAAGTATTACTAAAGATGATGTTGCAGTCATACTTTCTGAATTGCATCAGAAATTGGCATGAAAACCTAAGTATCATAATAACTCATTTTTTATTGCAAAATTGAAATCAAATATAAAATACCCATTCTGGTTGGTCATAGAATTAGTGGTGGATTAACTTCACAAAGTCAGACTGGATTAAATTATCCAAAAAACGTATAGGGACAAACAATAACCAAGTAAAAATATAATAAACTCGAAATCATTCAACAATGATATGAAATAAGCTAAATACGGAAGTAAATACCTTTTACAATCGATAATTGATCAATGGAGGCAAAATCAGAAATAAGTGTCCGATCGTGGAGGCAAAATCAGCGATAAGCATTGATCTTCGATCGTGGAGGCAAAATCAACGATCTGCGTGCGGCATTGTTGATGATGGAGGTAGTATCCAGGCGGCGTTTTATATCCAAATTAATGAATTTGTTTTCAAGATTGAGAACATTGGTACTCATCTCAGAAAAAAATTTCTTTCCGTTTCTTAGAGGCCTCGCTAGTAGCATTTTTTTAGCCTTTGAATTTTCTCCTTCCAGATCATGGTTTTCTCCATACACGAAAATTTTGAAATCTTCAATTGCTCGAGCCATTTGTTTTTTGGATTTTGGGAAAATCAGATCTTTTAGGGTTTTATAGAAATTGATTTAGGAAGAAACTGGATCGTGTTTTGCATCAAAGAACGATTTTAGGCAAGGGCAATGCAAACGATTTGGAGTTGTCAATGGACTCAACAAGAAGACGATTTCGGTGATAATTGAAATTTAGGAAAAATTGAGAATTTAGGTTTTAACCAAGGCAGTTGGAGATATTTTAAGAAGAGTTATCGGAGAAGAAGACGGCGAAAATGGAGGAGAAGAATACGGAAAGAGTACACGGAAGCAACAGCAGAGAGGCACGGGGCATGTAATTTTGGTTTCAAAGAAATTGATTTTCGCCGGTGACAGTAAGCAAACCTCCCAAACGGTCGGTTTGATAACTTGAATCCTTCCATATATCCACCTATCTCCTACAACCCCCTCCTGATGCTCAAGGTTATGCATTCATTGAGAGGTTAGAAGGCTTGTTAGTGGATGAAGTAAACTTTTTATTTGATTTAAGAAGTTTTAAGTCTACTTCTTCGTTTCCTACATACTGTCTATAAAGAAAAGCGGCAATTGATAAGACCCATTAGTAAGATTACTGTTATGAAGTGGTTCTATGTAAGATTAGCTAATCCTCAGATTATAACTACCTTTTTAGAGGCTGGTAAGTTTCATTTATGCTTGAGTATGATTTTATTTTGATAATGAAAATTACCACCCAAATTTTGTCTTTCTAATTTTTAGCGAGACATGAGAAATCTTGACTGGCTTTAGAGGTTTAGGACTTGCTTTAAAAATATTACATCTATACCAAAAAACCAATGTCAACGTCATCAGGAGTTGACGAGTGACCAACTAAGGGCTTACGACCTGATGCCCTTGATTGTTTCGTTTAGGGAATATTATCGACCAAGAATTCCTAGGGTTTTCCAAAAGTACTTATTAAGAAGTCAGATTCAAAGGTGGGTAATAACTCTAATTCCCCTATAAGTTCTAGTTCATCTTCGATCGGTATCGAGTATATATCTCACGTACAATCCCTAGGCCTTAAACTTTTTGTACTTTAAGAATTTTTTTTTGTACTTTTCTTTTTAAGGAAATGATGTTTATATTCAAGATATAGGTTTAAACATAGGTATTGACCATAAATCAATTAAGTCAATTGGTTCTATTTTGTTATCTGGAGATGAACCTGATGTTGGAAAGTCTTCAAGTGAAAAATGATCCCCTCCACCCAAAGGGCTTGTTGACTTAACCCAGAGGCAAAAAATGACTGCTTCCAAAATCACACATTTTGAATCCCCTATTGATATTTCTTCTCAATCAGAAGGTCATGTTCTTCCTCTTCCACATTCTCCTTGCCGTTCAACAAAAAAATGTAAAGCTCTTAACATAGCTAGATAGGCCATTGAATCTTGTATCTCCTTTACTATTACTGAAATCGGGAGTTGAAATACCGATTCTTCCTATGATTTTGAGAAGTTCTTAAAGTAAGGCCTCCAGGAAAGCATCAAAGTTGGTCATTTTTGTTTTGTACTTATTAATACACATATTCTTAATTTAATACATAATTGTTTTTTTATATGCATGGATATAGGCTGTAAATGAATTATCGACTCTTAGCCACTGATATGAGATTTTTAAGGAGACCAAGTGTAACAACCTGCATATTTTACGATTGAATATTTAAATATTTTATTTAAAATAATTCATCGTTAGTCAGATTATTGTCCGAAAAGCTACTTTTTGCAAATAGTCGAATTAGGACTCGAGACCACCCCCATTGAGTTCAAAATGACGTTTGCGACCTTTTTGAGTATAAACTTCGATATGTTTGGAGTTAGGGGGAATTTTGCTACTTTTTCACTTAGGGCTTTGGTTTGGTTTCAGCCTATTAGACCCAAGCCTCACCCCTCTTCTCTTCATTCCTTCATAATTTCCTAACACCCAAGCTTTAGACAAAAATGGGGGAAGAGAGAAAGAATTAGAATTCCTAGCCCTAGTTTCATTGCAAATCCAAGCTCCAACTCCAAATTCATAGAAGAAGCTTTGGTAAGCCTTCCTTTCTTCTTCTCCAACTCATTCTCTTTCCAATTTCAGAAATTCCTAAACCTAACTTAGGAAAGGTTTCTATTTTAAGCTTAGATTCAAGCTTGTGGGGTTGGAATTGAAGTGTGATTGTTCTTGCCATTGCTCTATAGCTTCTTCTTCATAGTTTTGGGTTTAAAGGTGAGATTTTTATCTCACATATATGCCTATATCTATCTTTGATTGTTGGGTATGAAATTCCTAACACTTATTCACGTGCATTTGCTTTTGGTTTGGATTGAATTGGAGAATATTCCAATTTTTGGTGTTTTGAGTTCAATTCTTTAAAAATCCTAACTTTGTTATTTGATCATGTTTTGGTGATGAATTGAAGAGATTATAGGACCGGGTAGCCGATAAGCGTAAACCCGTAGCATCCGTGCTTGTCCGATTGCAAATTGAGAGTGTTTTGACTTCATTTAAAATGGGATATGAAATGCAGGAATTGGGGTTCAGTTGACTGAATTCTTTGAGTCAGTCGACTGAGCTGAAAACAGAGAAATTTTCAGGTCAGTGTTCAGTCGACTGACTCAGGGAGTTTAGTCGACTGACCTGCTCCTGTTTTGCCTTTTTGCCTATTTATGCTCAATTTTCTTTGTTTTCCAATCTTTAATCGATTCTTCTTCTCCGATTAGTTGTTATCACCTTTGTCGACTTTGATAGCTTCTATTTTAGGAATTTTTGGGTATATCCACTTTGATGGATTCAGTATCGGTTTCTTTGGATTTGATTCACGTTTTCGTATGTGAATTTTGATGATTGATTGTTCCTACAATCATTTTTGTGATTTGTCACTTTAAAAATATAAAGGTTTTGATACTAGTAGTAAATATCAAAACTCTTTCTTCAACATGATTTCAACACTATTTTGTTACAAAGCTCGTTTTCTCAAACCATTTTCCAATCTACTAGTATATACAAACCTTTACCTCACTCGTATGAAATCTAATTAAACGACTTAGTAAAACAAGTGGTATGAAACGCTTGCGTTTATTTTATTGGTTAATTCTTGGACTTGTTCGATTGAATCTCTTGTGACAATTTTCGAGTGGAGATCTACAATTTGTTCGTTAATATTTAAGTTAAGCTAGTGGTCATGGGACATGAAGCTAAGCTCATATATTTGCTAGCTTAGTGTAATTGACACTTCTTGATGATCGATAATGATCATTTTTGTGATTTAGACTAGCAATGTGCAATGTCTCTTTGTCTGCGAGGGAGACGAAACCCCGTTTCTGTGGAGCTTCGGCTCAAAATTGGTGGGGTAGCGACCCATGGTCTTCGGACCGTTTTGTGGAGCTTCGGCTCAAAATTAATGGTTAGCAACCATGGAATAGAGTTCCGTTTTGTGATACACATGTTGGTGAGTTTTCATACTCCCGTTTTTTGATAGGTCTCCCCTTTTGGTGATTTTTGGATTTCCATTGATGATTTCTAGAATTTGTGTTTTCACCAATTTTCGTGAATTACATTGATAAGTTTTATCAATATTTATGCATTGGTGAATTTGTGTGTCATTAATTTTTGTGGTTGGCATTGATATAATTGTCAATATTTATGGTTTGGTGAATAAAAATAAAGAGTATGACATTCTCTTCGATCTTTGAGAAGATTCTTGTGATATTGATTAATCTCTAGTTGATTTTCAATTACATACTTATCACAGTATGGCTTTATGGTTATCATATGTTTTTTTCATATCTCTTATTCTATATCATTTTATTTGATATTTACAGTTAGACTGATCCGTTTATTATTTTCTTATTAAATAATAGTCGGGTCAGACCGAGATGTTACAGGTGCTTCTGCTTGACTCTTCATCTGGGATTATTATTATCTTGACTTTTGGCTAACTACTTTGACTAGTAGATTTTGGTTGTATACATTTGAGACATAGACTCACTGATGTATACTTATTCTTCTGTGAAGCACTTGTAACAATTCTTTTGTGATAATATGGATCTTGTTTGACCACTACTCTGATGCACACTTTTATGTGTAATATTCATATCTGTTTCCGCCTTTGAGATATGATCTTCTGTGACTGATTTGTGTTATGCTTATTTCTATATTTGTTTCCGAAGATTTCATATAGCCATTGTGTAGTAGCCTTGAGTTTGCATCGGTACGTCGGATTTCCTCTTGTGATGAAAATTATATTGTTATCTGGCATATCGGTACTCACACAAAACAATTATGCAGACGGTCGCTTCTCAACAGCCTTATTCTCCACGCTAGTTGACGACATTACTCCGTAGTGTTCTTGGCTAGCATGGGTATAGAGGTGGGGCGTCACACCAAGAGGCTATAAAATTTAAGGAGCATCTTGCAGTCCTCCAATACTAGTCTGAGACAACCAAGAAAGAGCTTATCACGCTTTAGCAGCAACGTAAGACCTTAGAGAACGATGCTAGGGAGGCTAAAGCAGCTTTTGGTAAAGAGATGAAAGAATCTAAGGCTAGGAAGGTTGAGCATAAAAGTAGCCCAGTGGTTATGAATGTTGAGCTGGCCAAGCTCAAGGAAGATCACAAAGAAAAGGGGAGGAGTTGGCTAAGGCAAAAGGTGAAGCCGAATCGCTCTTGACAAGAGTGAATGTCTTCAAAGTTCTATATAAAGCTTATGTCAAAAGCTGGGACAAGTGTCATCCTCTAATTTTTGGCTTCTCAAGGAAAATGCACCTCAGGTTGAGTCATTCTTTAACCAAAAGCATGAAGAGTTGAAGAAGGTTGAAGGTTCCTCCTTTGCTGCTTCATACACCTCGTGGTTGTAGAGGATGAAATTCTTTTAAATTATAATCAACATAACTATAAACAATCTTAATTATTTTGTAACATTCTTTCGAATATATATAATTCAAAACTCTACTTTTGATCATGAGCTAGTTCAAGTTGATATTTTACCAGTCTATATCTTAGCTGTCATCTCATTATCCAAATTTTTATTATTGTTTAGGCTAAACCAAAAAATCCACTTTTGACTTCCAAACCACATTACAAATTCTTTGAGCATGTATTAAGATCAAATATCTTCAACTGCTGAAAACCATTAGTACCCTTAAGATTCGTCTTAATGTAATACGTAATATTTGCTTGACAAATCGCCTTGAAGACATTAAGGGTACTCATGATAAGTCATGTGTTAATTCAATAAGTTTCTTAGGACTAAAGATTCTAGGTTGATGAATCAGAATTTGAGTTTGAATGATAAAATAAAATTTGCAGTTCAAGATCGAGATGAGGTTTTTCAAGATTTTTGAAAGTTATCTATGTCAGAAATGATACTTGAATTCGAGAAACCATTAAAGAAGCTTGCAAAGCTTGAAGAAGTGGAAAACCTAGGATCGATAGAGGAAGAAGAAGAAATGAGACTAAGAAATTAAAGAGGAGATGATTTCGTTCGATAAACTGGCTGGAGATATAGGGCATGGAGTTCTAAGCGGTGGAAATTTTTTCGAGCGATGGAGGAGGAACAAACAAGATTTGTTGTTCGGTGGTGAGTTCGTTCGAAGGTGCTTCAATTTGAAGCGATGAAAAAAAAATTGCCGAATGAAATATTTCGTTTTTGACGATTTAGAGCATGCCGGTCCAAAAGAATTATGAATTGCCAAACTTGCTTTGAATGACTCTACCGAATCAAATATGCGCCGAACCAAATGGCGCTGAACCAGATGCATGCCGAACCAAACCTCATAGCTGCTATATAGCAACTACTCTTCCTTATTTCTTCACTCTGTAAATATAGGACCTTTTAGACAACAATGGCAGTCGAAATTGAGAGCTAATTTCAGCCAATTTCAGAGCTATCCTAGAGAGCTGAAACTCTGCAAAATTTTGTCTGTGTTGTAAATTCTTCTTATGTATAGCCTCCAAAAGTGAATCAATCTTGTAACTCTAATCTTTCAGTGAGTAATAAAATCTCCTCTCTTCAAGTGGACGTGCACTGCATCACGGTAATGGAACCACTATAAATACTTGTGTTATTTATTTTTTTGTATTGCATAGATCCGTGACTGTCTGTTCTGGTGTTTATATCTGTTTTTATCGTCTCACTACAATCATGATTCGGTTGTTTTCTACTGCGTTGGGTTTTTTATTCCCTTAGACTGATCAGAGAAGGGCTTTTACCCAACAGTCTGATATTAGAGCTGCAAGGTTGATTGAGAAGTGTTAGACGCTATGGCAGGAGATGAAGCGACTCCAGTTGTTACAAGACCCTACACTAGTGAGATGTATATCACGTCAGGATCACAGTTGGCAATTGAGAAATGGATTGTGTATGAAGACTTCGAGAAGTGACAATGAAGGATGAAGGCTGTTCTAATGAGGAATGAAGTCCATCAAATAGTGTTTGCTCCTGAGGAGTTGATGGTTGACATCTTAGTCGCAGAAAGGAAGGAGACGGAGAAATGAGCATTTACTACTTTACAACTAGCTATGCGAGAGAATGTTATCTCAGAGATTAGCAGTGAGACCACTGCTTGGGGTATTTGGACCAAGCTAGAAAATCTCCACTTGAAGAAATCTTTGATTAACCGTCTGATATTGCTGAAGATATTTTTCACCATGTGGATGAGAGAGGATACTTCAGTAAAGGAACATCTTAATTTATTTGATGATCTCATGATGAAGACAGTTGACTTGAAGATGGATAAGGAGCAAATGACAATGATTCTTTTGTGTTCTCTTCCAAAGCGTTACATAGGTTTTGGTAACAACCTTATCTTCACTAGAGACATATTGACAGTGGAAGATGTGAAGTCAGGCGTTCTATTTGAAAGCTTGAGAGGTCAGATGAAGGAGATAAGTGAAGGAAGTAGAGATGAAAGTAGTACTCATGGTCTCTTTTAAAAGAGGTAGAGAAAATAAGAAGAATTGAAACTTTAGAGGGCGTCCCAAGTCTAGAAAGCCCGGTAATGGCAAGAGAGGAAAGTCTAAAGATGGGATGTGCTTTATCTGCAAGAAACCTGGTCATTGGAAAAAGGATTGCCAAGATTTGAAGAAGAAGGAAGAAGATGGATCTTCATCATTTGAGGTGGAGAAGTCTGTATCTGATGATGTCTTGTCTGTAGTAGTATCAGATGTCTTAGACCATTGGATGCTGGACTAGGGGGCGTTTTTCCATACTGCGCCTAATAAGGATTACTTCAGTTCTTTCATTGGACGAGAGGGAAGCTCTATTCTTATGGGGAATGATGCTAGCTGTAGAGCAATACGTGAAGGTACAGTGAGGATCAGGATGTCTGACGGAGTGATACACACTTTGACAGGTGTTCGGTATATTCCAGGTTTTTGGAAGTCCTTAATTTCTTTAGGACAATTGGCATCTTTATGATGCAAGGCAACTATCGAGAAAGATAGTCTGAAGGTTTCGAGAGGTGCACTAGTTCTTATGAAAGGAGATGTGTTTCGAAACCTGTATTTGCTGGAAGGAACTACAGTTCTTGGAGAGTCGTGTGTTGGAGTAGATAGTTCTTGTGCATTAGATGTCACAAAGCTTTGACATGTTAGGTTGGTTCATATTTCAGAGAAGGGATTAGAGTTGCTTCGGAGACGGAAGATGATCAAAGGAGAAAATATTGACAAGATGGACTTTTGCCAGGAGTGTGTGTTAGGCAAACAAACTAAAGTATCTTTTGGAGTTGGATCAACAGATCGAGGCGAGTACTTGAGTACATGCATACAGATGTTTGGGGACTAGTTGCTCTTAGAGGAGCAAAGTATTTTATCTCTTTCATTGATGACTTTTCTCGAAAAGTATGGATGTATGTGATGAAGGCCAAATCATAGAGTTTTGAGAAGTTCAAAGACTGGAAAGCGCGTGTTGAGAACCAATCTAGTTCTAGGTTGAAGGTGCTAAGATATAATAATGGCGGTGAATTGTCTCTAAGGATTTCCTCGACATTTGTAGACAACATGGCATTTATAGATATTTCACTACACATGGAGATCCGCAATCTAACGGGTTGCAAAAAGGGTGAACATGACTCTACTAGTGAAGGCTCGTCGCTTGAGATTGGCGGTGGGTTTGTCTAGAGGCTTTTGGACTAAACCATTATCAAGTGCGGCGCATATCATAAATCGAATTCCATGCTCAGCCATAGATCGGAATATTCCAAAGGAAAGTGGAGAGGTAAAGTAGCGTATATTGGTTACTTTTGAATTTTTGGTTGTTCCGTGTACCTTCACCATACAGTTGATGATAAGTTGGAGGCTAGAGGCATACTAATGGGATACACCAATGGTATCAAAGAGTATCAAATTTGAAACCCTGTTGATCGGAAGATTGTTCATTTGTGACATGTTACTTTTGATGAGTCTACTATGCTCAATTCGAAGGAGAAGCTACATACCACATCAGAAGATTCTGATAGGCCTAAGGAGATGGAAGAAGTTCCTGTGTTCCAACCAAATAGTAGGGTTGTTGTTGGTGCTATTGAGGAAATGCAGTTGATGAAACATCACAAGATAGTCCACATGTGCATTCTAGTAGTGATGATGATGTGCATGTAGAGGAAGTTCAGTTCAAGGTGGAGCTGAAATGAGTTTAGACGAAGCAGTACCTACCCGGGTCAGTCATAGGACTATTAGGTCGCCCGAAAGGTACGGTGATTGGCAGTTTGCAAACTTTAGCATTGGTGACTAGTTTGACTATCCCCTAAATATGGTTCTTGAGGAGCCGCTTGACCTTGATGAAGCTTTGAAGTCATGTGACAGTTTGAAGCGAATGTGCGCTATTGAAGAGGAGTTAGAGTCGTTGAAGAAGAACAAGACTTGGGATTTGGTACCACCTCCTCAAGGAAGCCGAGACATAGGTTGCAAATGGGTATTCAAGATGAAGGATGATGGGAGATACAAGGCTAGACTAGTTGCTAAAGGGTTTTCATAAAGAAAGAGATTGGAGTATGATGAGATATTCTCTCCGGTAGTAAGGCATACGTCCATCCGCATTTTTCTCGCTATTGTCGCAGCTTATGACTGGGAGCTGGAGCAAATGGACGTGAAAACCGCTTTCTTGCACGGAGACTAGGATGAGACCATTTACATGAAATAGCCAGAAGGATTTGCTGTAGATGGGAAAGAAAATTGGTTTTGCAAATTGAAGAAGTCATTGTATGGACTTAAGCAGTCGCCTTGATAATGATACAGGAGGTTTGACTCTTTTATGCTTTCACTTGGTTTTGATCGTAGCATCAAAGATGCTTGTATGTACTTCAAGCATTTAAAGAATGGTAGATGGGTGCACCTACTCTTTTACGTGGATGATATGTTAATTTCATCCAAGGATAAAGCTAAAATCGATAGTTTGAAGCTAAAGCTAAAAGCGGAATTTGAAATGAAAGGCCTTGGAGAAGCAAAGAAAATTTTGGGAATGGAAATCCAAAGGGATAGAAAGCTAGGACTTTTGAGCCTCACTCAAAAGAAGTACATTCGAAAGGTGCTTGCTCAGTTTAGCATGGACGAGGAAAAGGCAATCAGCACACACATGCCTTTGCACATACAACTTTCTAATAAAGGCTTTTCGATCTTAGAAAAGGACAAGGCTTATATGACGAAAGTCCCATATGCAAGTGTAGTTGGCTGCTTGATGTACGCCATAGTCTGCACTAGGCCTGACATTGCACAAGTGGTTGGATTGGTAAGTAGATTCATGGCGAATCCAGGAAAGACACATTGGAAAGCAGTGAAGTGTATCTTTAGATACCTTAGAGGAACTCCAAGCCATGGACTTGTCCTTCACTGTAGAGGAGGAGATTTCAGCTTGGTTGGATTTTGCGATTCCGACTATGCCTGGGATAGAGATCAAAGGAAGTCAACCTTCGGATATATGTTCACCACTGATGGGACAACGATCGGTTGGAGAGCGAGATTGCAGATGATTGTGGCTTTGTTTGCTACGGAGGCAGAGCTCATAGCTGCGGTTAAAGCAGCTAAGGAAGCGCTTTATTTGAGGTGATTGTTGTGTGATTTGGGCTTCGTATATGAAGGCGTGGAGGTGTACTGTGACAATTAGAGTGCAATCCACTTAGCTAGAAATTTGGCGTTTAGCTCAAGGACGAAGCATATTGAGGTGAGAGAGTCGTTCCTTGTCTTGATGAGTGAAGAGAAGCTAGTTCGTCTTCAGAAAGTTTACACAAAGGAGAATGCATCAGACATGTTTACCAAGTCATTGCCTGTTGCTAAGTTCGAGCATTGCTCGGACTTGATTCGCTTAATAAAGTGCTAGGTGCCATGAGGTAGCACAGGGGGAGAGTTGAGTGGGTTCATAGAGACGTTTTTTTCATGCTGGAGATTGATAGGTTCTACACAGACTAGATACTTCAAACACTTTGTTAACGAGCGGTGACCTTGCTGGAGTTCGTTGACAGAGTGCAATGGGTGATGGCAATGCCGAAGCTTATTGGGCAAGTATCCATTGCTTAGAGCATGATGGTGTAGATGGAGTTGTAAGAATTGTATGGAATTCTGTATCAAGGTGGAGATTTTCAGAAATGATACCTGAATTCGAGAAATAATTGGAGAAGCTCGCAAAGCTTGAAGAAGCCGAAACCCTAGGAGCGATAGAGGAAGAAGAAGCAACGAGACTAAGAAATTGAAGAGGAGATGATTTTGTTCGGTAAACAGGCTAGGGATATAGGGCATGAAGTTCTAAGCGGTGGAAAAATTGCCGAGCGATTGAGGAGGACCGAACGAGATTTTTCGTTCGGTGGTGAGTTCGTTCGGAGGTGCTTCAATTTGAAGCGGTGAAGAAAAATTTGCCGAACGAAATATTTCGTTCGATGATTTTTCGAATGAAATATTTCGTTCGGCAATTTGGAACATGCCGATCCAAAAGAATTGTGAATTGCCGAACCAGCTTCGTATGTCTCTGCCGAATCAAATGCGTGCTGAACCAAATGGCGCCGAACCAGATGCATGCCGAACCAATCCCCAGGGCTGCTATATAGCAGCTACCTCTCCTTATTTCTTCACTTTATAAATATAGGACCTTCTGGACAACAATGGTAGTCGAAATTGAGAGCTAATTTTGGCCAATTTCAGAGCCATCCTAGAGAGCTGAAACTCTATAGAATTTTGTCTGTATTGTTAATTCTTCTTATGTATAGTCTCCAAAAGTGAATCAATCTTATAACTCTAATCTTTCAGTGATTAATAAAATATCCTCTCCCCAAGTGGATGTACACTGCCTGCGGTAGTGGAACCACTATAAATACCGGTGTTATTTATTTTTTCTGCATCGCATTGATCTGTGACTGTCTGTTCTAATGTTTATCTCTATTTGTTCCATCTTGTTAGTCCATGGGATGATGGTTTTGATGACAACAACCTTAGAATAGATTATAAAATGTAAATACTAACATTATAAGTTTAGATGTATTTGTATATGCAGGATTTAACCATGCAGGTACCAAGAATGAAGACTGTGCAGTATAGAGATTGAAGATATCAAGATTGAAAACTGATGAGTATCAAGATTACCAAGAGTTCAAGACTTCAAGAATAAGTATTTTAATTAGGAATTTTGTTAAAACTCCTAGAAAAGCACCGGCATCTTAAAATCCAATTTATTCGTGGAATGGAATCCACTTCGAGCCCGTTAAAGGGAAGGAACCCTAAGTAGGATGGAACCTACGAAAAATCTAATGGAACATTGTTTTGTGTCTGCTAATTTTTATTCAAATGATTTTACAAAAATTATCTTGTTTTCAAAATGATTTCAAAACTTTCCTTTTAAAAGATTCAAAAACCTCTATCCTGATTTTAAATAATTTTAGCCTCAAAATCATCTTTAATTTCAAAGTCAAATTACTCCTGATTTTAAACTATCTTTTAATATAATATATTTAACTTTAATTATTTATACTTAGATTTAAATGTAAAATTATAGTTAAATTCTATATATATTATTCTCTATATTTACTTATGAATTTTAACTATAGTCAAGTACATTTATAAAGTTTAAAATAGTTTTAATATAAGATAAGGATTATTTTCAAAGAAAATCAAATCATCAAAAATTGCCTTGGGATGTCGACATACTTATGGTGACTATGTCGACATAGTGTCAGTTACGTTCAAAATTTAAATTTCAAAAGAAGTGTCTATTGGCCATAACTCTTCACGAATGGACATGGCTGTTGTTCTTCTAAAAATAGAGGTTAGTTTCAACGAATTTCATATCAGATTTTCTGGTTTTTCACTCCTCTTCTTCTTCCACATTTCTTAATACATATACTTACCATTACTCTGCCGAAATCAACATTGAATCAAACTCGATTATATCTAATTTGATTCTCTATCACTATCTCAACAAGGTTCTCTGTGTTATTCAGAGTTATAGACTTTTTTTTAATCTATTAAGCGAGAAAAGATGTGATTGTTCCCTTGAAAATCAATCAAGCGAGATAAGGTATGATTGTAGTCTTGGGAAATCAATTGGGTGAACTTGTTTCCCGTAAAATCAAGTGGGTGAACTTGTTGCCTGGAAAATAAAGTATCTCTACCCAGAGGATTGTGATTCTGGAGGGTGTACCTCGTAGCCTTGAAATCGAGGGTGTAATTGTAAAGATTGCTTTTGAAAGGAAATCCGTACTTGTGTTGCGAGACTGGATGTAGGGTAACTCCGAACCGGTATAAAATCCGATGTGTTCTTTCCTTTACTGCTTTTTATTTTATTTCTGCATCTGTGTTTGTTTCTGTGATCGTATCTGTGTCTGTATATTGCACACATCTATGTCTAAATTAACATAAACTCAAAAAGATTTAGTAATTCTTTATAAACACTATTCACCCCCCTCTAGTGTTAATCCTAGCCTTAAGATCCATAATCCGCATTTCTCACATATTTCACTACAATCACTATCCAGTTCGTTGTTTTCCGCTGCGTTGGGTTTTTTAAACCCATTGTCTGATCAGAGAAGGGCTTTTCCCTAACAATCTATACAACGTCCGAGAGATAGAGTTTAAAGCAAAAAGGCTAGAATTTCTTCATTAATTTTATAGTCCTAACTTAAACAAAACTCTGAAGTTTGTTCTTGAATTTAAAAGAATAACTTTGTCTCCCTTGGTCGTTGCCGATCTGGATTCTATAGGGAGGGAATCAATTCCTAAATATATTCCATAGTATGTTCTGACTATTATTCCAAGATCAAACCTTTTGGAATTCTTCTCCTTTTGAGCTCCCGGTTCCAGAAGGCAAGTACAAACATAAATCTTTCGTCTTGATATGGCCAAGCATTTGGAGATACTTGCCAAAACTAAGTCTAGGGCATTCTAATAATTCTCTGTACAAAGGAAAAGTTTGGTCTTTAGAAAGTCATAAAGCTTTGTATTTTTCTTACGATTTTAGTACATGGAATCTTTTATTGAAATGAAATTGAACTTTTATCTTTTACTTCTTGTTTACTTTAGTATTCTTCATTTCTCTTGGAAACTAATGTGTCCCAATTACATAAGTAACAAATGTGCTCACATTTTTTACAAAAGGCTTATGACAGTAAAGTTGCTGAAATGCAACTTCTTAAAGTGAAGCTTGAGATGTTAGAGACTCAAGTCAATTTTCTTCAATTTAAGCTTTTCTTAAGGATTATAGTTCTAATTTATTAAGGAAAATGAGGAGCTTAAGCAAAAAATAAAGGATCTAAAAGAGTGCATTAAATATGTTCCAAAAGTTGTTCAACTTTTAGATTAGGCCTCAAAGAAGTTTGTCATAAAATTATTTGATTTAGTGGCTGATCTTCACCAACGTCTAGAATGAAGAGGTTTTTGGAAATTAAACTAAAGGAACTTGAAACTGAGAAAAGTCCTTTAATTTTACTTTCTCCTCCATCCTAAAGTTAGGAAGAGGTCGAGGAAGGGGTTCGGTCAAACTCCCTCATTGGCACAAAACTAAAATTGTTAAACAAGGTTGTGGTTCTACGAATATCAATGCAACTAGAGGGAATACATTTTTGGCTCCCATCAAGAGTCTGGCTGAGGTCAAGACTGGAAAGTTATTTTTTTAAACAATATCAGAAGAAATAACTAAGAATATGTATTCGTATTGAGAAGTACTACAAAGACCTTTCTGATGAAGCTTTTGCTAAAGCCAAAAGTGGAACAAATCAAATGCTCAATTGTTTACTTAGAATAGAAGGCTATTACGAGCATGTATTAGAATCTTTGGTTACTTATGGGAGTTCATTTAGATTTATCTTTTGTTTAAGATGCAGGGTAGCTTGACCGTATTTTGAGAAAAGTACGGGATACAAGTTTTTGTGTTGCTACATATCCTGCCACCCGTTCAACTATGCCAGGTCCCTATAATACAATACAGACCATGTTTATTAGATATCTAGGAGAGATTCATGTTCAAGGGAGTTCTCCCCCAAACGTGCCTGAAGAGGTCTTGGGCCTACAGAAGGCCATTATGGAAGAATACGTAATTTTTGTACTATTTTGCTTTTGATTTTAAGCATCTATTTTGTAATGATTTTACTTCATGATTTTGTAATTTTTGTTTAGGCACTTCTCTTTGACCCATAACAAGTATGCTGTCTAACTGTTTTTGTAGCTTGTATGCTAGGTGTTTATTGTATTTTATAATATAAAGGATCCTTCATTCATTCAATATTGTAAACCTTGTACATTGATGCATCCATACTTCGATATAATAAAGATTTTTGTGAACTTCAAAATCTAACATCATCATATAGTGAGGATTTTTACAAAATATAAAAACTAGCCTCATCGTATAGTGAGGACTTTTAAAAAATTTGAAATCTTACCTCATCGTTTAGTAAAGATTTTGGTATCTAGTCGCTACTGACTTTGTTTTTCTTTTATCCCTGACGTCTTCGCCATATCAGTTACATTTCAGGTTCTATCAAAGCTGTCATAGAATATTGTTTCATAAATTTTTCCAAGATTCCTATGAGAGCGCATATGTCTCGTATTCATATTCATATACTTTAGGGGCATTTAGCCAACATACTTGGGCTTTACTGAGTGTCTTTACGTAATTTCTAATCATAACCGCCAGAGCCTTAGGAATCCAAAGCCTATTTTATACTTTTTAATACATTATAGATACTTTAGGCTTAGGATCTCCCATGACCACTATTCTACTTTTGAGACATTTTTTCCATTTGCATTTAGGCATTTACTATCGACCAGTCTAACAAGGTCTTGGGCCTTGTTAAGCCTTTTTAACTACGTTTGGTGGTGTTTAGCATTTTATAGTCTGATGAGGTCATGGTCTTACCAAGCCCTTCTAAATAGCATGCCATGATTCTCTTCTTTCAATTTACAGTCAACCATGGGACTTATTCCCTTAATTTTGAACCATCCTTGTGGGTTTTAGTGCTAACCTTATAGCAGATCTGTTGGATTAAACTAGGCTTATGATCTATACTTTCGGTTGTTGACTAGCTTTGTGGCAAATTAAACTAATCTTAGAGTATATCGAAACTTTATGAATACAGTTTCGATATCAGCCTTGTGGCAAATTGAAATAAGCTTAAGTCTACTGAGATTTTCTAAATGTGATTTCTGGTTGACTTTGTGGAAAAAAAATTGATGCCAGCCTTGTGGCATATACTCTTGGTGTTAGATTTGTGGAAACTACTTTGATGCCAACCCTATGACCTATACTCTCTTAATTAGAGATCTACCCATTGCTTCTCGTGTTTTCTTAGAACTCTTTGCCCAACACTACCATATTTTTTTATTTGGAACTCTTTCCCCAGACTTCTCTAATCTTTGCCTGAGACACTTGTCCGAGGCTTTCTCTTTGAATGTATTTCAATTACTATGTACCGACTGTTTGTAAAACCTAAGTCATATGGCCTTCTCTTATTAGCGATATGGCAAGAGCTTCACTACAACTGCATCATTGTGCTGGTATGTGGAGAGCGAATCCCTTAGATATTTGCCCTTTCTTCATCAAGATCATCCAACTGAATTCATTATGGGTAAAAAAGGTTGGGAGCGTGGAAATACAAAGGAATTGTTAGCAAAACACACCACTTATGGCAGGAACTAACTTTCAGAATTTTTTTATTTACTATATAGTAGGTTTCAGGTGAGTAATGCACTTTTCACAACCTCACGGCCCTGAAACGAAGCATTTTTTGCTTTTTAAAGAAACACATCTTCGGTGGAGAAGTTGGACAATGATTTTTCTCTTTCTTTTTTACAGAGTTCAACAAGGCAGTACTCATAGAGGTCTATTCCATCCCTAGTCCTATTTTTTGAAAACATTTTTCTTTCTGAAAATTTTCAAGTAGGCTATTTTGGTGTACGACCTATAATCTAGACCCAAGCTCTTAATTTATAAGAATTTTGCAATAAATTCATTTAATCAAGAATACTGAAATAAGAAGTCCAAAGAAAAGCTAAATAAGAAATCCAATAATTTCCCTAGGTATAAACCAAGTCGAAAGGGCATTTGTTGAAGGTCATATATAGAGAAATCCTTGAATAAGAAGGCCTTTGAGATAATGAAAATGAAAACCGAAGGAGATTTGGAATGTCGAAATCTGGTAATAGTAAAATAAGAATATGATAATACCAAGTTTGCCGAAAGATCTAGAGACTTTCCCCTTGCATTTTGCTGAAAGATAGAATTCAAAAATAATGGTTTGGTTAGCCAAAGAGAATATACCTTATTATGTATATCTAAAAGAAGTAAGGACAGTTCATTGGTTCTCATTAATTTTCCTGAAATATAAAAACAAAATGAAGTTAAGCAATGCATTAAAGCAAAGTACTAAGACTATTTCTTCGTAAATTCTAAAATTTCACCTTTGAGATTACTGTTTCAATGGCAATGTAACAGCTAGCTTCGAAACTGGCCTAATTTTCAATCCAGTAAAAACCCATCAAACCTTAGGTCCATTCTGGAGCTGGGTATTGGTTAGTGTAATTGATTTAACGGAACAATATGCATTGCTATATATCTATCCTTTTAAAGTCTCAAAGCAGATTGAACAAAATATAATAATAAAATAGTGTACCTATCTCATAAAATCAAATCATAAGAGTACAATGTCATAATATTGCATAAAACATGTCTGATATGTAGTCTAGATACAACAAAATAACATATATAGATAACTATAATAGATAATTTCCTGCTAAGTCTCCACCATATTCTCCACAGTCATCGCTGTCCCTAACATATATGATATAATAAGGATGGAGTCATAACAACAACGTCTGTTGAATGAAAACCATAAGTTTTACAAAAATAGTATATATGCAATAATCATTCAAATAAGTAGTATTTCTCATGTATTTATTATACTTCTCCACATATACCTCCAACTATGGGCTAGTGGCCCTACGAGTCCTGCTTTATAACTCTAAAAACGGGTGCAACATAACTATATAGTATATTGGCTTCAACAGCCCATCTCCTGTCCAATCATATCCTAACCATGCGATAGAAAGTATTTGGGCCACTTAATACCCTTTAAATGGGAAACAAGCAGACCCTCCTATCATTTAATACTTAATCCCAAGTGGACCCTTCTTGGTACTCCCTTACCAACATTGTACAAAAACATTTATAGGTCACTCAATACTTCTTAGATAAGGAAGAGGCAAACCCCAATGGACATTTAATACTTTAAGTCGAACCGGACCTCCCCTAAGAGATTTTCACTAAAGCATGTCAAAGATAATCCCTTCCATTTAATATGTAACTAAATGATAATCCCGACCTTATGGCCTATAACCCAATTGTGACGTCCCACATTAGTCCGATAATTTGTAGGCCCTGATAGCCAGATCAGTTGGGTAGACTTACCCTAAAAAATTAGGACTAGACTTGTGCTCACCATAGGTACTTATTGTAGGGGATGTCCCACATCAGTTACAAAAGTCACATTATTAGTAGCTAGATTAGCCGGGCAGACTTCTGCATACTTTCAACTGTCCTCGCATTCTTATAACTTAGCTATATTTCCACTCTCCAACATTTAATATGAAACCAGGCCTACATATATTTATAATATACACACATAAATTATATGTACACCTCATCTCTATTTACGCATTAAAGTCCTTATAAGAAAACTCCTTATTTCGCCTTTATTTATGGATTAAACTCCACAGTCGTCCTTCACTCATTTTGTTAGATTGATTATTAATTATTAATTATTATATTATTACAAGTCTACAATTATAATTGTCAATTTCTAAGCTTGAAGGAATATGTTATTATTATATTTATGCCTAATATTAAATTATACCTAATTAGTTTTTATGCGTATTCAGGTAATTAATCCATTTCTTATTCAGGGTGTTATACTATTTTAATTTTCACAACTACAACCATTAAACAGTCCCAATTTAATACAACAGTCACATAATTGCAATACTATAAATAAATTAGCTACACAAAAACGTACTTGTTTACATATTCAAAATGAAATCTAAACATAAAGTTTACTTTACTTTAATACGGTAAAATTATAGTCCTTCTGTCCTAAGATATAGATTTATATTCCACTGAAATTTTAAAGGAATAGGTTTGGAAAGACAAAGAAAACTTATTATATTAGTTGTAGGAATGGGCGGTGCAAACTGCAGATAAGAGGAAAAATCTTTTTTTTACCTACTTTGCACACCTCCTTCTATTCCCTTGTTTTGGAACTTTTTGTCATTTCAACCCCAAATTGGGAAGTAGAATCAAATAGAACACAAAATAATATTATCTTAAATTTTAACGAATCAAACCCTACTATATTAAAATAAAACAACTAGGATTCCAATAATTCAAGATTTACATATTATGGGGAGATTTTGGGGTCTTAAGTTGATGCATTTTCACAAAAAAAACTCCTAAAGAATAATAAAATTCCAAAGATCAAACTACATAATATACTATTACTGAAAAATTCAAATTTCCACTCATATATAATTCACAACGAATCTCCTAGGATTTGCATTGTGTGATATCCTTATCTCTTCCTCCAATTTATCCTTTATTTATTGTAGAACAAATAGCTAATTTATGTATACATATTAGATTCAAAATTTGTAGATTAGGAAAGAGAGACGTGTGTGTGTAATTTATTACCTTTCTCTTTAGATTGCTTCTTTCTAATCTTCTTCTAATCCTTGAAGATATATTTATTTTTTGTTTTTGAGTTGAAGAGATTTTGTGGAGGAAGAGAATTGGCGAAGTGTCGTTCCCGACTTTTGCTTTGTGCAAAAGGAATGAAGGGTCTAGCATCTTATTTATAGTTTGCTTGAATGCATTACGACCATTGGATCAAGAATCTTTTAATAATTTTAAATAAGGATCATTCTGGCCAGGGCAAAACCTTTCCGTTACAACAATGACCTGTCGACCTGTCCCTCTTGGGCAGTTGATCGGTTTGTGGTCATGGCCGCTTATTTCTAATATTAAATGTATAAATGTTTATTACCTTCTTTTAGCCTAACATTAACATTCCCTTAAGAGTTAAGTTTTATAATTAACGATTACTTTAACATTAAGTTTAATAATACTTATTGCCTTACTAGGGTTTGAATTATTTTTGATCTGAAATTTTCGAATGTTGATAAATTTTTCGTTTGAACTTTGATCATGAAGCTTTATATCTGAAAATTACTTAGAAAATCAACATGAACACAATGTTGCAAGTTTAATGCCAAACTCTGATGTTTTCTCAATTTCCACTTTTAGCTTTATTATCAAATAATTGATTTTTCTGAAGTAATTTCTTGTTAATTTTACTAGGTGTTGCATTCTCCCCTCTTAAAAAAATTTCATTCCTAAAATTCATAGAGGACATGTAACGTAACGCGCACTCTATAACCATGTTGTACAACTAAGTTATCTATAAAATTATCCATTTACCAAAAGTGCAATGTGATTATGCATGCAATATATCTATAGATAAGCTCAACCCTAGCTTAATGCAAGATCGTGACATATATGCATGTATGCAAGCAACCTATATATGTATAAAATTATACGTGAGTCCAAAATAATAGGAAAAAGCATGGTAATCATCCTCTACCATCCAATCTAGCAACCATGATGCAACTAAAACCCATATAATACTAAATCTAGAGGGAGAAAATTTGCATGAGAAAAGATTTGGGTGAGAAGCCTTTATCTTCTCTTCTGTTACCCAAGTGCTATCCATTGGATTATCTTCCCATTGTACTCGAACCAGCCAAATTTCTTTTTTTTTTACAAAGCTTCCTAACTCCATGTTCCACTTTGCATGCGATGGCATAAGGTGCTATTGGCTCTGTCTCTATATCTGCTAATTCATTAAGCTCTACTTGGTCGTCATGTTATGCAGACACCTCCTTTGGTCCGTTACATGAAAAACATTATGAACTCCAGCCAACTTAGCTGGAAGCTCTACCCGATATTCAAGTCTCTCTACTCTCTCCCAAATCTAGAAAGGCCCAAAAAATCTCGATGCCAGCTTTCTTGAGATTACAAATCTCATAATCTTCTTAAGGGCGGAATCTTAACAAATACCATGTCTCAAACTGAGAATTCTAAATCTTTCTTTCACTTGTCTACATAGGACTTCTAGCTATCCTGAGTGTTCTTCATTCACTGCCCAATTAGCTCAACATTCTCCATGTTCTCATGTATCAAATCTGATCCAAGAAAATTTTTGCTGGCACTCGCCCATCAACAATTAAGTTACTTGAATGGCCTACCGTATAAGGCTTCAAAGGTTTTCGTACTTATCGTCACCTGATAACTGTTATTATAGGTTAATTCTACTAAAGGTAAATGCTGCTTCCAATGCCCTCTAAAATCCATAATGCAGGTCCTCAATAAATCCTCCAAGATCCTATTCACCATTTCTATCTGTCCATCGGTCTGAAGGTGGCAAGCGGTGCCAAGATTCCGTGTTATCCCTAAAGCTGTCTGTAAACTCCTTTAAAACTCACTAGTAAAGAAGGGGTCCTTATCGCTGACAATACCGACTCAAATTCCATGTGATTGGACCATCTCCTTGATGTAAATCTTTGCAAGAGAGGCTGTGGTTCTATTACTTCTATCGAAATAAAGTGGGCACTTTTATTGAGCTTATCAACTATAATCCAAATTGCTTCATTGCTTCTTTAACTTCTAGGCAACCCATCTATGAAATCTATTGATACGTATTCCCACTTCCAAGTTGGAACCTTTAATGGAACTAATAGTCCTCCGGGCTTACCTTGTTCAGCTTTGATTTATTGACATGTCAAATACCTAGCTACATATTCTACAACTTGCCTCTTCATTTTTGGCCCATAGAAAGCCTATTTCATGTCCTTATATATCTTATTCCCACCATGATGAATATTCAACCTAGATCGGAGGCACTTAGCCAGTACTTTCTCTAGAACAACCTCCACTACCGCAACACAAAAGCATCCATCTACCCTTAGCTATTCTCTTTCATCGATCGAATACCTTCCGTGATGGAGGAAATACTCTCCCTACCCATCTTAGCTAAAATAAAAATTATCGCCACGTCTTTCTTTTGATCTTGACTAATATGGTCCATTGATGCTGGCCTGATTTCCATTGTTGCTAAAAATCTTGGGTGAATTCTGATGGCAGTTGGGAATTGAAATTTGAGTGGAACTCCAGCCGTCGTTACTCATATATTGCACCTAATTTAGCATGCCTTCGGCTAAGGGCATTTGCAACAACATTCCCTTTTCTGGGCATAAATTCTTATGATGCTATGAACTCCATCCACCTTTCCCGCTTGAGGCTCAAATCATTTTGGAAAAATAGGTATTTAAGAGACTTATGATCAGTAAATAACGCAAATCTTTCTTCCAAAAGATATCCACATATTTAAGGTGAATATGATAGCCGCTAATTAAATCATGAGTGGGATACCTCTTTTTATGGTCTTTCAATTACCTACTTGCAAAAGCTATCACTTTACTTTCTTACATAAGAACAACTCCTAACCTTATACCGCATGCATCGGTTAAACAGTGAAAGGCTTTGACCCATCCAGGATCGTTAATATAGGTGCACTGGTCAATAGCTACTTCAGCTTCTTAAAGGCTCCCTTACATTTCTCATTGCATGAAAAGACTAAATTTTCTTTGTTAGGCGAGTCAACGGTACTACTATCTTTGCGAAGCCCTTGATGAACTTTCTATAGTGACCCACCAAACTAAGAAAGCTCCTAACTTCCGTAGCATTCTTTGGAATCTTCCAGTCCTGAATAATTTCTATCTTTGCAGGACCAACAGACAACCCCTTCTTAGGGATAATAACCTTATCTCCTTTCTTCAAAAATGATACTTTGAGAATTCGGCTTTTAGTTGATGCCTTCTCAATGACTCTCATACTTCCCTTAAATGTTTCTAATGTTCACCTTCACTTTTTGAGAATACTAGAATATTATCAACAAATACTATAATGAACTTATTTAGCTGCCCCCTAAAAACTCTACTCATCAAATCTACAAAGTATGCAAGGGAATATATCAACATAAAAGGCATTACATTCCATTCATACAGTCCATATGGAATGCGAAAAGCGGTCTTCTTGTTGCTGTCTTCGTCACTCTCAATTGGTGGAATCCAATGGCCAAGTATAATTGAGAAAAATTTTAGCTCCAATGGTCAAATAAGCCATTTATTCTAGGTAAGAGATACCTGTTCCTCTTGGCTAGCTTGTTGAGTGCTCAGTAGTCAATTCATGGCCTTAAAAAGTCGTCAGCCTTAGTGGTGACGATGGCTGGAGCTCCCCTTTTGAAATACTTTGAAAAATAAATTTCTTGTGTAATAATTATTAAATATGCTTATCTAGTTCTCAACTTTCTTTGAGGGGTCATATGCCTCAATGGCAGTGCGACTGGTCTAACATCTTTTTCCAAATAAATCCTAAACTATATTTCTCTTCGAAGTGGGAGATTAGCAACTTCTTTAAAAACATCTAGAAACTCCCAAACTATCGGTATATATATAAGAACTCATCTTGTTATAAGCTAAGGCAATACAAATATCTCAACATAGTTGAGCTTTAAGGGCTTGCAAGGAACATCCATATCTCAGCCCCGTTAACTCATCAACCACACAATCATCCTATCACAATCTAACACAACCACGTAGTAAGACAACCTATTCATTCACAAGATAAGACCATGCTCCTCAAAACCTAGAACATACACATTACATATAAAGTCTACATTACATATATCCACCACTAGGTCTTTGGTAACGTACCGCCTTTTTGTACATTTTAAATCGATGATAAACCAAACTCGTCAGACTCAAACCATACAAATGGGCGGATTGTTGTTGGGGTGAATAAGAAAAAGAAAGAAAGAAAACAGAATCTTGCATTGGAATGATAAAATATAATAATCAAATAACAGCTCATGAAGCTGTTTACAAAAACATTTGATTTTATCTATACAACACAGTATCAGAGTTACACATACCAAAGAATAACAAATAACAATGCAGCGGAACAATGTGATGCAGTGGAACAATATAGTAAATAATAGTAATACAATCTTCATCTTCGTCCTCCAGAAGTAAGGTCTTCAAACCCTGAAATGCTTAGGCTGACCCGAGCGAATTGAAAAGACAAAGCACTCGAGTCAGAACTAAAAGATCTTATATAAGCTAAACCAACAGTAAACAATATGAGTGGAACTGCGTCAGATATGTTTACGGGATTTGACATCTATCCAGTGTCAAACGTGAGTGCGGTAACTTAAGAGATGCTCAGGATTCACATCTCCTAAGGATCCGTTAAACTATCTACTATGTAGTAATATACGCTATTATAGTAGTGTATACAGTAAAGAATAATATAATATAAAAATAGCGTTAAGGCTTTACATTTTCCATCTTAACACACTTTTATATTCCCATGGTCTATAAAGTACTATAATCTTCCCCGTACTAGGCGTCATCAGAGGGCACACCATAGGTATGGTACAAAACTAAAATCGTATAAGACGCGCTAGGGTAGGTGACACGACACACAAGACAATGCCAGGGTAGATATACCAATTGCGCATCCGGGCAGGTGGTAACACGTAGCAGCTACTACCACCCACCTTGAGCTATACCCCCAAAATCAACAATCAAAAGTGGCCACCAAATCAATCCAAAGTCAGAATATAATATCGAAGGAGTGTGTCCGATAAGAAGGGCTACGTCCTTGGTCCGAGAATCGCTCCTGTTTTAGCCACCTTATGCCAACTCACGGGAGTCGGGTCCACGTTCATATCTCAATAAAACGCCGCTACCATCATACTTCATTCTGGAATCTCCACCGCATACAGGGTTGTTAAAGTGATTTTCGGTATCGACAGAGAGTATGCCCATATCTGATCCCGGTCTCCTCAACGACCAATCGTTATTATAACACCGCGGTCATTTTAAATAGTTTATACTTAAAAACCAAAATATCATTGCCCTTTCAAAAACCATATAAATAAGGTATCATTTCAAAACCCGATAAGATATCATTTCTATTTCAAATATATCCATTTTCCAAAGCCATTGCATTTTCAAAGTTATAACACTTTGAAATCAAAACCACTTGAAATATAACACTCTCAAATCATAATAGTTTGAAACTCATCTTTGAAACATAACTTCCATCACTTAAATGGTTTAAATATTAAAATACTTTATAAAATAAAATAGCTTCTTCAATTTCACAAATCAATTCCAAAACAACTCGAGTTTCTCGATTTTAAATTTAACCAAATCCCAAATCATACATTTCAATGCGATTCAGTTTCCAAATAAACTGTCCCAAATTTTATCGATTTCAAAACAGATTTGCTCCACAGAATAAACCATTTCAGATTCAATATATTTCAATCTCTAAGTATTCAAAAATTTCAAAACTAAGTTTGGTAATTATGATTTAACAATTCACTTTCTATTATTTAGTTTGAAATAATTTACATAATAAATCCGTTATAATCTAAATAAAACTAAACTTACAAATAACTAAATATTTCCTTCAATTTATTTTTCCTTGAAATATTCATTTAATTCACCCTAAACCAAAATCAAGTTATAAAATCATACCTTTTAAAATTTCAAATTTAATAAATTCCACATCAAACTCATTTCAGTTTAGTTCTTAAATAGATTCAATTTCAAATAATTTTCCAATTTATCCTCCAACCTTAATTTATTTAAATCATTATGAACTCTATATCAAAATGTAATTTATATAAATACTTAACCATATTATCTCCAATAAAAATCAAACTTATTATTAAGATTATTCTATATTAAAACAAATTATATATAGCTTCAAATCTAGGATAAAATAACATTTATATAATACCTAAAATCAATATTTATCTAATACCATATATTACTTTACAAACCGTAGAAATCATTTCAAAATATTTTTATATATAGACCACGGTGTGTGTATATAATTTTTTATCCTATGGTCAAGTGATAGAGATATTTATCATTTCAGTCCGTAAATAAAAATAAAAATACGGTTATATATCATTTCAAACCACAATCTCGAATGAAATAAAAATGCATAACAACTTGCAGTCTGTAAAAATATAAAATACAACATCCATTCATCCAATATCAATCATCAAACATTTATCACAATCAATATCCAGTTCAATCAATAACATCAATATAGAACAGATAACAAATAACAAGTATTTACTGGCAGTTTATATTCAATAATAAATTAATAACTATTTAATCCAAATAAATTCAAATTAACTGGGATGATGATTCAAAATATGCCAAATAGTCATAAATAAATTTCTACTCACATCATAAATCAATTTAACAAACATAAGAAATTTTAGAAGTTGTGAGTGGGTTAAAACACTCACCTTTTGAATTTAAATCCAACTTAAACCCAAAATTTCAACAGTCTTCGAATTTTCCTAAACTAGCGTCATAATGTTCGGAATCTCAATACAATCCTAGAGGATCAAACCGCGTGTAAGTTCGACATCTTGCGCAGAAGTTAATAAGGTTAGAAGATTACAATTTAAAATTTGAAAAGTCAGGGAAAACACGTCATACCATTTTCCACTCACGTACCCAAGCCCCAGTCACCACGTTGACTTAACCCTAGCCGCCACGCAATCATACCAGACCCAAAATTGCGTCGTCCAAATCTTCCCCTAGCTATCGCCTGAAGCTCCCAGACATCGTCGACCCTATTTCCTATTGGCGACTTCCCATGTGATCGACCAAGCGCCATGGCCGTCGTGAAGAACAGAGGCAGCCGTCACTCGATTTCGCTTGACGTAATCGAAATTTCAGGCGAAATCTAGTCGTCCAATCACGGAAAGAAACACGCCGATGCCACCCCCTCAGTCCTCTCTTCACAATGGTACAATGGATTTGACGATCCAACGATGTTCATCGAAACGTGATGAACGGCCGATAATTGTTCTGCGATTTTCGAAAAAACAGATACTCAAATTCGAAAATGAATTAGTGTAACGACCCGATATTTTCAACCATTCGCATCCGCACACGTCGGACTTGAATTGTTCAAAATACCGCATTGTAAATAAAATTTGGCAAATCTCAATATATATAGTAAATAAATAATCTCAGAATCACAGATACAGATATCAGAAAACTCGCAGCGGAATTTAAAAATACTTAGTGGTTCACGAAGCCACTATAAATAGTCTTAATCAAATAAAATTACATAGTCTTTAATCCAAATATAGTTTTAAATCATCAGTAGAACAATCCAAATGTCCACTAGTCTTGATTTCAAAACTTAGATAAAGAACTGGAAGGGAAGTTTGCCAGCAGCTTGAAAGTGATCTACAGAAATCGTAGCTATGGGATGAAACTGAACTGCAACTCAGGCTGACCCGAGCGTAAAATAAAACATGATCACTCGAGTCAAGACACACATACTTATACAGTGTAAAATAATTAAAGTCTACTGTAATATAGAGCAAATAACTTAAAGGACGCTTGGGACCGCCCATCCTCTAAGGATCCGTTAAACTATTTACTATATAGTAATAATTTCGCTATTATAATAGTGTCTATATTAAAATAAACTTACTTTTAAATAGCGTTAAGGAGTGACCCAATATTCCCCTTAACACGTAATAGTCCCAGTAGTCCATCCAATATCATTGTCCCTCCTGATCAGGAAGCCACTAGAGGATACCACACGGGCTACGGGAGAAAACCAAACTTGTACAAGGCTCGCTATGGTAGGTGACACAGCACAACAAGGCAATGCCAGGGTGGATATACCAATTACGCTTCCGGACCGATGGAAACGCGTAGCGCGCAGCTACCGCCCACCTCGAACAATACTCCCAAATCAAAGATGCGCACCAATACAATCACAAAAGTAATAGAATGGCATACAAGAAGTGCGTCCGATCAGAGGTGCTACCTCATTAATCCGTCGATCGCTCCTGTTTTAGCCACCTTATGCCTACTCACGGGAGTCGGGTCCACGTATTTACCTCAAAGGAAACGTCTCCACCATCCTACTTCATTCTGGAATCTCCACCGCGTACACGGTTGTCAAAGTGGTTTCGGTATCGACAGAGAGTATGCCAGATATCCGATCCCGGTCTCTTTAACAACCAAACGTTATTATAACCCGTGGTTACAACTTTTCAAAAATGGTATTTATACTTTAAAAATCAAAATAAATTTCAAATACATTTCAATATCATAATATCATTTCAAACATCATTTATTTAAACATCAGTCATTTTATTTAATATAAAATACCATTTATATCTATTCAATTTATTTAGGAATTAATTGCCTTTCAACCCACATTTAAAAGTTAAATTCTTCCATTTAAAACCATTTAAAGTCAATTCCTTATTTTTATTAATTACATATTAAATTCCAAAATTTAAGCCTTTTTCCCAAAGATTATTAAATTTTATTAAAACAATCAAAAATTCAGTTTCCGTAGCACTTATAAAATGCTACCTAAAGTTATAGGTTAAACAGTTCATTTACAAAAGACAACATTTAAGTGTTGTAATAGACTTCTTTATTTCCAACTAATCTTTAGTTATCTTTATCAACTATAGCACTTACAAAGTGCTATAATAACTTTTAGTTCAAATTAGCCTTTAAGTTCATTTAAATTTAACTACAACATTTACAAATGCTGTAATATCCTTTATATTTAAAATTTCAAGGTTTAACTATGATTTCCTAACTAAGTAAAATTTTCATATAAATCATATATTTTCACATTATAAAGTAATAATTTCAATACTCATATTTTTATGAATTTATAAGTAAATTTTCATACAAAAACCAAATTTTATTATGAATTTCTTATTTAAATCCATGTATTAAATTCCCATTTCTTTAATTAAATTATTAACTTAACAATTAAGTTTTAAATTCCAAAAATATAACTTATTATCAATTATTTTACTTAACTAAAATCTCACTTTTAACAAAAATTCAGAATTTTCAAAAATAAGTTATATTTCAAAATTTTACTTAAACATTCATTATTTAACATTTCGACTCATTCAAAAATCATTATAAATTTTATAAAAATCATTTGATTACATTTTAAATCAGAATATTATAAATTTTCCATTGAAAATATTTTTAAAACATTTCAAAAAAATATTATATAAACCACGGGTCTGTATATAATTTTCTAGCCTAGGTCAAGTGATATGGATATGTATCATTTCAATCCGCAATTTACAAAGAAAACCCGGTTCTATCATTTTAAACCCGTAATCCCAAGTTAAATAATAAATAATTAAATAATTAAAAATTTTAACAAATAAATAAATAATTATCGTTCAGGCCTATCATTTCAGCCTGTAACGATTTATATTCTACAGGGAACTTGCAGTTTGATTCAAACAGTAAATAATAATAAATAGTACAACTGCAAAATATAACAATAGATAATACAACTGATGATGTGTCAATTAAATAATGGGGTTTAACATCATAAGTTAATATCATAGGCAGATAAAATTAAATAAAATAAGTTTACAAGTACACTTGTGATTAATTCACAAATATACAAGTATGTTTGTCTCGTGAGGAATACTCACCTTAATGCCGTCGAAGATTTGATTTAAAACGATGTCACACTTGAAAAAAAGAAAACGTACGAAAACACGATCAAACTGATACGGAGGCTGCGACAAGGTTTATATTTTTGAAAAGGAAACGAATTAATTAAAAAAATCAAAATTACGAAGAAAAAACATTTAACACGAAATTTCGAAATAAACTGGACGGATGGAATCAAATTTGACTCGACCACTCCACCACCTGGCTCAACCCAAAACAAAGAAGTTCGCCCTGCCCAAATCTTAAGTAGATGAATGTACGCATGCACCCTATATGTTTTTAATTCAACAATGCAAAGTGATGCACCCTCCACAGGCCTAGACTTAACTTGTACTGGTGACCAACCATATTCTCCGTTTGCATACCATTATTCTTCTTCTTTATTTATATATATTTTATTTCAAATGGGGACTCATCTAGATGTTGTGTATTGTCCGAAAAATTTGAAACAGAAGAAATATGAAATGCAGATGCCGATGAATGTAACTAGTAGGTGAAAATGCATACAAGATTGAAGAATTTTTATGACCAGTGATATACAATCCGTAGTTGCATTTTTGTCTTTATAAATTGTACTTTAGTAAATCAATGTAAATTGCTACATTAACAGTACTGCTATATAATATAAATGCATTTGTAAATTACTTGTTTTAGTCCGAAATCGAGGTGAGAGTAAAGATGAGGAAAGATGGAAAATAAAGAGAGAAAATTATCATATGTAAAGGTTAAAGATTATTATATGTACAGGTGGCCATCCTATCTTCTCATGCATTTCTTCCTTCTCCCTTTTTATATACTCACGTACAAACTTTTTTTTTTCTCATTTTATTTTTCAACGCATACGCGTTATAAATTTACGTATGCATTTCCTCTCTTCTTTCTTTCGTATTAACACCTTTTTTTTATTATATATTTTTTTCCTTGCAAACATACTCACGTTGCAGACTACGAACTCCAACCTATAACCCATCTACCCTTCTCGTCATGCTCATGCAAAATATTTTGACTCAAGAAGCAGGATTCGGCTACACTATGTGGATGGGGAGGTGCTTGGCCACGTATGGAAAAGAGGCTGTGACAAGGTGGTGGAACAGTGGAAGAAAGCAGAGGAACACGAAAGAAAGAAAGAAAAAAAAATGCAAGAAGAATAAAAAGAAAAGAAAAGGCAAGAGAAAAGGAAAACAGCCATACCTGAAGAAGCATGCGCAAGAACAAAGGCTAAAGCTAAAATGAGATGTAGAGAAAATATTGCTATGTGCCTAGTATTTACAGGGGAAATTTGCTTGGAACGCACGAAATGAAAATAGGCGTAATTTATGGTATGCGTTTTTTTTAGTCAGGAAACGAAATTATTTTTATTACCATTTCTCTTCGCATGCGATTTATTACCCGTAGAAGATGTGTTGAAAAATGGTGTAGAGGGAAAGGAATTTATCTGAAAAGAAACGGCTTTCACTAGAAATAGAATTTGAAAACAATATATACGTGCGTTGATTGTGGTAAAAGATAGGCAAGAAATTAATAAGGATTTGAACGTTATTTTATTCAAAGTTTTATACCAATTTAAAATAAATGAATGTTATGGATAGTGTAATGTTTGGCAATTAAAATTTTTAACTGATTTATTTTTGCATATATAATCGTGGTATGAATTTTTAAAATGCGTAGAACTCACGCAATAATATACACCCAAATATACAAAGGTAACGTTTTTGAATTAATACTCTTTCCTATTTATACGTTATTTATTCGATCAAATAACGTGCCTTTCAAACGCGTAATTTAGCAATTTTTTACATTTACTACTCCAATAAATGATAAAATTTTAGTTACATTCTTCTCTGATCATTATTACCATTTACAAAGCGATTTATTATTCAAATTGACAAAATATTACAAATTTTTAAAGAAAGTAGATAATCCAATTTTTTATTAAAATTCCAGTTAGAGTTATCCTTTAAACAAAGTTAAAATTTTTAGAAACTTTCATTTTACATTTAGATTTTGGGAAATGATTTACTCAAATTAAAATTTTATATTATAATAAATTCCAAGGTTTTATAAATAAAAGAATAAAGTGCTTGTAATATTTTTCTCTCTCTTAGGAAATGAGAAAATAAAGAAGATGAGAAAAAGAGAAACTTGTACGTGAATTGCAAGACAAAATATGCGACTAAACTAAAGGAATTAATAGCTAGAAAGGAACAAATGTTAGGAAAACTAAAAGGCAAGAATTAAGGAAACCTTTCGTTTCTTTTCCTAAAAACAGGTAATTAATCTAGAGCTTCATTATGTATATGGAGAGAGAAACCTTTCATTCTTTCTCTAATCAAATTGATTGATTAATTAAATGTCATTAACAAGCTATTTATTCGTGGCATGGAATGTAACTATGTCCAAATGTATTCTACAGTAAATTATCTAAGTGCAATATTAGATTGTCTACAAAGATGATGTTTCCTTCATATATATCTTTATTGGTCATATTATTATTAAAAACATATACGTATATGTATATATATAATAGACTTATACATATAAATGTGTTAAAATTAAGTTTCACTATTTTATGAGCCTAAAATTAACGACAACAATTTTGAACCTAATCTCCAGATTAAAAGGGTTTAAGATTAAAAAAGTTATGACTTTGCATACAAGTCCATCTTATAAATCTTAAGTCAAATTAACGCACACACATATGCATATACAAATCATCGTAAATAATGTCTTAAACTTAATAAAACATCTTTATGTTAAAATTTATAACTTAGTAAATTCTTTAATATTAAGCAATAAATTAAGGTCTAACGTTAATTTAAAAGAAAATAAAAGGAATCGTGATATTTTGTAATAATTCAAGTTATTTTTATAAAGAAGCCCCCCCTCTTTTTTTTAACTTTAAACAAAAGTATGCAAAAACCAAAAGATTGGATTTAAATAATGAACACATGAAAACATTAATAAACTACATATGTTTTCTATTTGAATCAATAACAGAAATATTACATTAATTAAGGCTTAAATTTAAATTACAATAAGTTTTTTTCCCTCTTTTTTTTTACCAAAACTTATTAACTTAAAATTTTAATTATTGAAAATTTTACTTTTTTTAAAAAAAAACAACGTTTTCAAGTAAAAATTAATTAAAATATTTACAAAATTATGGGTTATTACACTCTCTCCCACTCAAAACTTTTCGTCCCCGAAAAGGAAGGAGGTAGGAGAATAGAAACACCCTGAAAGAAAACTAAATTGAAACTCAAAATGGAATCATTGATTTAAACCATATAAATTCAATTTAAATTAATTAATATTCAATAATTGATTTAATTCATTTGATTTTTACTGAAGTTAAATCAATCTTAACTATTTCCAAATTAGTTATCTTATTATCCAATTATTTTCAAATTAACAATTTCTAAAATCATAAATTTGTATAGTCATTTATAATAATAATCTTTTATTCAACAAATTTAATTCTTCTTTATTCCAGATTAATATTGAATATATTCTACTTAATATAGCTTATCACACATATTAAGTAGATTACATTTATTATAACTATTCCAATTTATTCCCGAATTTCCTTTAACACCATTTGATATTGTATATTATTCAATTATTTTTTTATTCTATTTACCTATATTTGCCTTTTTGTAACTAAAATTTTAAGTGTATAACATTTATTATAACCACTCAAATTTTATTTATAAAATCCTTTTATATTGTACATTATCCAATTACATAGCTAATTTCTGAATGATTTAGGTAAGTTATATTGGCATGCAATTTAATATTATACAAGTAAAAAAATTTCCAATTCTATTATTCAAGTTTAAATATTCATCCAAAATTTGACTTTGTTTTATCATTAGAATCACCTTTTAACATAAATTTATGAATTAAATTTCCAATTAACTTCAAACACTTTAGAGATAAATAAATAGATACATATAGTATATGTCAAATCAAATTTAATTCATATATCTATATATATTATAAATTAAGTCATATTTTAGAAATTAAAATCAATTAAATTTTTGAAGCAAAACTACAGCGTGGTCTCTTCACTTCGATACTCGAAAATGAATGTCAATGATGCTGCAGTCATCACCGAAACCATTTTCCAGCGACAAAGAGAAGAGCACTAATTTTTAAAACTTTAAAATTCTTTGGAAACAAATTTCTATTCAAAAATAATCTAAAAAATAATATATCCTTTTAAGACTTTAAACACAAGGTTTGAAACTGTCAGAAATTAAATTCTTAAATTCTTGTTTGAAATTCATTTCTATTTCCAAATAAATTTATAACCATGTTTTATAGTTTAATTATTTATATAAGACAAAACCAATGGTTTACAAAACCATAAATAAAATCAAACACTATTATCTCTAAACAACTAGTTAAATTCTGAAAATTATACTTATATATGTAATATTAGATTTTTTCCCAAATATAGGAATAAATTTTTCAAAACAAGTATAAAGATTCAGATTTGAAGGACTCAAATCAAAGATAATTTTGATTTAAAGATAACTTGGAATCAGAAGATCCGATGATTAAATAACAGAATAAGGAACCAGATAAGTTTATATAAATCGCGGGCAACCTTAGCCGGGTCCACCGTGACTTAAAGAATAAGATCGATGTGGATTTTCTGGGGTAAATCTACATACGATCTGAAGAGATAGAGTTCAGAATAACCAAAAATACTAGCATCTAAACTGAGGATAAATATAAATCTCTGGTGAATCAATGCTAATTGTAAAGGAGTTTCACCCCTTTATTAGAATATTGGCGAGGCCGCCAATTCACTATAAAGATCATCCGAAGTGGAGTTATGGGATACTCCAGAATCGAAAGAAAATGAATAGTGAGGGACACAAATGAACTTTGCAACCGCAGGGAACGTTCCAAAATTTGAAAAGGAAGAGATTCAAGCTCGAATGAAAGTGATTCTGTAAATCAAATTTACCATACATTCTAAGTTTTGCCTAGAGCCAAAGCTCTGATACCAAATGTAACGACCCGATATTTTCAACCATTCGCATCCGCCCATGTCGGACTCGAATTGTTCAAAATACCGCGTTGTAAATAAAATTTCGCAAATCTCAAAATATACAGTAAATAAATAATCACAGAATCACAAACATAGATATCAGAAAACTCACAGCGGAATTTAAAAATACTTAGTAGTTCATGAAGCCACTATAAATAGTCTCAATCAAATAAAAATTACATAGTCTTTAATACAAATATTGTTTTAAATCATCAGTAGAACAATCCAAATGTCCACTAGTCTTGATTTAAAAATTTAGATAAAGAACTGGAAGGGAAGTTTGCCAGCAGCTTGAAAGTGATCTACAGAAATCCTAGCTCTGGGATGAAACTGAACTGCAACTCAGGCTGACCCGAGCGTAAAATAAAACATGAACACTCGAGTCAGGACACACATACTTATACAATGTAAAATAATTCAAGTGTACTGTAATATAGAGCAAATAACTTAAAGGATGCTTGGGACCGCCCATCCTCTAAGGATCCGTTAAACTATTTACTATATAGTAATAATTTCGCTATTACAATAGTGTCTATACTAAAATAAACTTACTTTTAAATAGCGTTAAGGAGTGAGCCAATATTCCACTTAACACGTAATAGTCCCAGTAGTCCATCCAATATCATAGTCCCTCCTGATCGGGAAGCCACCAGAGGATACCACACGGGCTACGGAAGAAAACCAAACTTGTACAAAGCTTGCTATGGTAGGTGACACGGCACAACTAGGCAATGCCAGTGTAGATATACAATTACGCTTCCGGACCGATGGTAACGCGTAGCACGCAGCTACCGCCCACCTCGAACAACACTCCCAAATCAAAGGTGTGCACCAATACAATCACAAAAGTAATAGAATGGCATACGAAGAAGTGCGTCCGATATGAGGTGCTACCACATTAATCCGTCGATCACTTCTGTTTTAGCCACCTTATGCCAACTCACGGGAGTCGGGTTCACGTATTTACCTCAAAGGAAGCGTCTCCACCATCCTACTTCATTCTGGAATCTCCACTGCGTACACAGTTGTCAAAGTGGTTTTCGGTATCGACAGAGAGTATGCCAGATATCCGATCCCGGTCTCTTTAACAACCAAACGTTATTATAACCCGTGGTTACAACTTTTTAAAAATGGTATTTATATTTTAAAAATCAAAATAAATTTCAAATACATTTCAATATCGTAATATCATTTCAAACATCATTTATTTAAACATAAGTCATTTTATTTAATATAAAGTACCATTTAAATCTATTCAATTTATTTAGGAATTAATTGCCTTTCAACTCACATTTAAAAGTTAAATTCTTCCATTTAAAACCATTTAAAGTCAATTCCTTATTTTTATTAATTACATATTAAATTCCAAAATTTAAGCCTTTTTCCCAAAGATTATTATATTTTATTAAAACAATCAAAAATTCAGTTTCCATAGCACTTATAAAATGCTACCTAAAGTTATAGGTTAAACAGTTCATTTACAAAAGACAATATTTAAGTGCTGTAATAGATTTCTTTATTTCCAACTAAACTTTAGTTATCTTTATCAACTATAGCACTTACAAAGTGCTATAATAGCTTTTAGTTCTAATTAGCCTTTAAGTTCATTTAAATTTAACCACAACATTTACAAATGTTGTAATATCCTTTATATTTAAAATTTCAAGGTTTAACTATGATTTCATAACTAAGTAAAATTTTCATATAAATCATATATTTTCACATTATAAAGTCATAATTTCAATACTCATATTTTTATGAATTTATAAGTAAATTTTCATACAAAAATCAAATTTTATTATGAATTTCTTATTTAAATCCAAGTATTGAATTCCCATTTCTTTAATTAAATTATTAACTCAACAAATAAGTTTTAAATTCCCAAAATATAACTTATTATCAATTATTTTACTTAACTAAAATCTCTCTTTTAACAAAAATAAGTTATATTTCAAAATTTTACTTAAACATTCATTTATTTAACATTCGACTCATTCAAAAATCATTATAAATTTTATAAAAATCATTTAAATACATTTTAAACTAGAATATTATAAATTTTCCATTTAAAATATTTTTAAAACATTTCAGAAAAATATTATATAAACCACGGGTCTGTATATAGTTTTCTAGCCTAGGTCAAATGATACGGATATATATCATTTCAATCCGCAATTTACAAAGAAAACCCGGGTTCTATCATTTCAAACCCGTAATCCCAAGTTAAATAATAAATAATTAAATAATTAAAAATTTTAATCAATGAATAAATAATTATCGTTCAGGCCTATTATTTCAGCCTGTAACGATTTCTATTCTACAGGGAACTTGTAATGTGATTCAAACAGTAAATAATAATAAATAGTATAACTGCAAAATATAACAATAGATAATACAACTGATGATGTGTCAATTAAATAATGGGGTTTAACATCATAAGTTAATATCACAGGCAGATAAAATTAAATAAAATAAATTTACAATTACAATTGTGATTAATTCACAAATATACAAGTATGTTTGTCTGGTGAGGAATACTCACCTGAATGTCGTCGAAGATTTGATTTAAAACGATGGTCACACTTGAAAAAAAGAAAACGTACGGAAACACGATCAAACTGATGCGGAGGCTGCGACCAGATTTATATTTTTGAAAAGGAAATGAATTAATTAAAAAATCAAAACTAAGAAAAAAAATTAACACGAAATTTTGAAATAAACTGGATGGATGGAACCAAATTTGACTCGACCACTCCACCACCTGGCTCAACCCAAAACAACGAAGTTCGCCCTGCCCAAATCTTAAGTAGATGAATGTACGCACACACCCTATATGTTTTTAACTCAACAATGCAAAGTGATGCACCCTCCACAGGCCTAGACTTAACTTGTATAGGTGACCAACCATATTCTCCGCTTGCATGTCATTATTCTTCTTCTTTATTTATATATATTTTATTTCAAATGGGGACTCATCTAGATGTTGTGTATTGTCCAAACAATTTGAAACAGAAGAAATATGAAATGCAGATGCCGATGAATGTAACTAGTAGGTGAAAATGCATACAAGATTGAAGAATTTTTATGACCAGTGATATACAATCCGTAGTTGCATTTTTGTCTTTATAAATTGTACTTTAGTAAATCAATGTAAATTGCTACATTAACAGTACTGCTATATAATATAAATGCATTTGTAAATTACTTGTTTTAGTCCGAAATCTAGATGAGAGTAGATGACGAAAGATGGAAAATAAACAGAGAAAATTATCATATGTAAAGGTTAAAGATTATTATACGTACAGATGGCCATCCTATCTTCTCATGCATTTCTTCCTTCTCCCTTTTTATATACTCACGTACAAACTTTATAATTTATTTATTTATTTATTTATTTATTTTTCTCATTTTATTTTTCAACGCATGCGGGTTATAAACTAACGTATGCATTTCCTCTCTTCTTTCTTTCGTACTAACGCTTCTTTTCTCTTTTTTTTATTATAATTTTTTTTCTTGCAAACATACTCACGTTGCAGACTACGAACTCCAACCTATAACCCATCTACCCTTCTCGTCATGCTCATGCAAAATATTTTGACTCAAGAAGCAGGACTCGGCCACACTATATGTGGGGTGGGGGGGGGCTCTTGGCCACGTATGGAAAAGAGGCTGTGACAAGGTGTGGAATAGTGGAAGAAAACAGAGGAACACAAAAGAAAGAAAGAAAAATGCAAGAAGAATAAAAAGAAAAGAAAAGGCAAGAGGAAAGGAAAACAGCCATACCCGAAAAAGCTTGCGCAAGAACAAAGGCTGAAGCTAAAATGAGATGTAGAGAAAATATTGTGATGTGTCTAGTATTTATAGGGGAAATTTGCTTGGAACACATGAAATGAAAATAGGAGCAATTTATGGTATGCGATTTTTTTTAGTCAAGAAACGAAATTATTTTCATTACCATTTCACTTCGCATGCGATTTATTACCCGTAGAAGATGTGTTGAAAAATGGTGTAGAGGGAAAGGAAGTTATCAGAAAAGAAACGACTTTCACTAGAAATAGAATTTGAAAATAATATCTACGTGCGTTGATTGTGGTAAAAGATAGGCAAGAAATTAATGAGGATTTGAACGTTATTTTATTCAAAGTTTTATACCAATTTAAACAAATGAATGTTATGGAAAGTGTATCGTTTAAATTTTTAACTGATTTATTTATGCATATATAATTGCGGTATGAATTTTTAAAATGCGCAGAACTCACGCAATAATATACACCCAAATATACAAAGGTAATGTTTTTGAATTAATACTCTTTCCTATTTATACGTTATTTATTCGATCTAATAACGTGCCTTTCAAAACGCGTAATTTAGCAATTTTTTACATTTACTACTCAAATAAGTGATAAAATTTTGGTTACATTCTTCTCTGATCATTATTACCATTTACAAAGCAATTTATTATTCAAATGGACAAAATATTACAAATTTTTAAAGAAAGTAGATAATCCAATTTTTCATTAAAATTCCAATTAGAGTTATCCTTTAAACAAAGTTAAAAATTTCAGAAACTTTCATTTTACATTTAGATTTTGGGAAATTATTTACTAAAATTAAAAATTTATATTATAATAAATTCCAAGGTTTTATAAATAAAAGAATAAAGTGCTTGTAATATTTTTCTCTCTCTTAGGAAATGAGAAAATAAAGAAGCTGAGAAAAAGAGAAACTTGTACGTGAATTGCAAGGCAAAATATACGGCTAAGCTAAAGGAATGAATGGCTAGAAAGGAAAACATGTTAGGAAAACTAAAAGGCAAGAATTAAGGCAACCTTTCGTTTCTTTCCCTAAAAACAGGTAATTAATCTAGAGCTTAATTATGTATATGGAGAGAGAAACCTTTCAATCTTTCTCTAATCAAATTGATTGATTAATTAAATGTCCTTAACAAGCTATTTATTCATGGCATGGAATGTAACTATGTCCTAATGTATTCTACAGTAAATTATGTAAGTGCAATATTAGATTGTGTACAAAGATGATGTTTCCTTCATATATATCTTTATTGGTCATAGTATTATTAAAAACATATACGTATACGTATATATATATATATATATATATATATATATATATATATATATAATAGACTTATACATATAAATGTGTTAAAATTAAGTTTCACTATTTTATGAGCCTAAAATTAAAGACAACAATTTTGAACCTAATCTCCAGATTAAAAGGGTTTAAGATTAAAAAAAGTTATGGCTTTGCATACAAGTCCATTTTATAAATCTTAAGTCAAATTAACGCACACACATATGTATATACAAATCATTGTAAATAACGTCTTAAACTTAATACAACATCTTTATGTTAAAATTTATAACTTAGTAAATTCTTTAATATTAAGCAATAAATTAAGGTCTAACGTTAATCTAAAAGGAAATAAAAGGAATCGTGTTATTTTGTAATAAATTCAAGTTATTTTTATAAAGAAGCCCCCTTTTTTTAACTAAACAAAAGTATGCAAAAACAAAAGATTGGATTTAAATAATGAACATATGCAAACATTAATAAACTACATATGTTTTCTATTTGAATCAATAACAGAAATATTACATTAATTAAGGCTTAAATTTAAATTACAATAAGTTTTTTCCCCTCTTTTTTTACCAAAACTTATTAACTTAAAATTTTATATTGAAAATTTTACTTTTAAAAAAAAACAACGTTTTCAAGTAAAACTTAATTAAAATATTTAAAAAATTATGGGTTGTTACAATTACAAATCCGAGATGCACTCATTGAGTCAAATTGATGTATTATTCGATGTAGTTTGTGGTGTTTGAATTTTGAAGTTGAATTTTGAATTGAAGTTGAATTGGAAAAATTAGGGTTTGTTTGCCACTGATAAAGAGAAGCACAGAAATTCCTGTACGTATAGAAATGAGAAATAGAAAGACTGCTAGGGTTTATAACGATATATATATATATAGACAGAGCTAAAACAGAAAGAACGGATCTGATTAGTTGAACGCTACGCGACCCAAAAGCCCGATTCGACTATGGAACGAAAGTGGTCAAGCCGTACATCAAAATAGATGTTTTAAAATATTTTAAAATCAAAGGAACAAGTTTCAAGCCCAAATTCCATCGTATGAAGAAGTTATAATAGAATCAGTTTATTTAAAATTGATTTCAATTTAATTGATTTCGAGGCGTTTCGATCCTGTACGGTCAAACGACAAATCTGATCGTTACGAAATTTGAAATCCTATAATAATTCACCGTTACAGATCCGATGAAACTGGTTTCGTCCAAAACCGAGTCAGTGGCCAAAATGGCTATTTTCCAGTTATTAAATTAAATTAATAATTAATTAATTAAATCACTTTTTCGGGTTAAATTTAATTATTTATCCTTTCTATCATTTTTGATTTCTTAAACAATTACAATAATTTAAACAAATTTGGATGTCAAATTAAAGTTGATTAATCCATCAATTTCAGTGTTTAATTTCAATTTCATTAAATTCATAAATTATAAATTAAAATTCCCAAAATTCATTTATTAAATTTTTAAGCCTTGTTATCCACGTCTTTTATCATCAAATAGATAAAATTAACATTGGTTCATGGTTTATTACATCAATATTCTCAAATTTCACCTTAATCTCCATTAAGGTAATATTTAAATATTTAATTTTATTTATTTGCAACTAATCCAATTATTAAATTTAAATTTCAATAAATTAATAAACCTTGATTTCCATTCTTTTATTTCAACCTATTGTTATGGATAGAATTTACATTATTTCCATATATTAACTTAATTCACATTAACATAACATTTAATTACATTTATTGAAATTTATTTCCAGTTTAAATTAACAGGTTTAAATAGAGGGTAACGCATAATAATTGTTACCGTTAGCTTTTAATTACATTTATAACCAAGTATAATATTTACGTTATTTCCAATTTGTTATAATTCCGTTTAAATTCTTAATTATTAATTTTAATTACAATGGTTACATTTCATTTTTAACATTCACTTCCTTATTAAATTGCAAATTTTTATTTCTTTCCATATTAAATTACCAAAACTTATTAATTTAACAATTTAAATTATTGAAAATCTATGGGTCGTTACACTCTCCCCCACTCAAAACTTTTCGTCCCCAAAAAGAAAAAAGAAGGGAAGAGAAAGTTTTAAGTAAACGATACATTTTATTCAAAAATATTAACTTTATAAACAAATAAATTTACAAAATTAAATAATTTCAATAAAACATTCCAATTTATAACCATTAAATCATTTTATACTCAAACTAATAAAGTTTGGAAAACATTTTCAAAATTTTTCTAAGTCCAAAATTTTCGAAAAATTTCGGCAGAGTCTCCTTTGTACGAGGAGGTTCGGGAGAAAATATATTATCAAATATAATAATATATATCAAAATATCTCAAAATAATATATCCCAACAACGGGAAAAACAATATAATAACGCTATAAAACCATAATCCGAGAACGTACCTCTTTGTCGGGCAATTAATGCTTGATTATAGAACCAAAAGCAGTAGCAATTGCTTCCATAACCTGTATTTCACTTATATAATCTAAAAAGAGTTAATAATTATATAGAATGAAATATTAATTTTGTTTCATCCACTAGCAAACAAATCAACGTCAACCAACAACAATCACTTGCAATCCCAGCATACATTAATCATACAGAATCAACACAATTCAATTATCCATCCATATCAAACAAAATAAATGGTTGTTTGGGTTCAAAAACTTTAAATTGTACAGAATAAAAAATAAAATACTAAGTTCATCATTTACTCAACAGTCTTAGATGAAACTAAATAGATTATTCATTCATCCAAACAATTTTAATGTATCCTTACTCAAATATTCATAAACCAAACAACCAACAATTTCAAACAATAGACCAAGTTCATTCTTATTAATTTCATCTCATACATTTGTTGTTTGATTTCCTTTTCATTCATATAATGGTTTATCTTTTAAATTTAAATTTATTTCTTGCAAATTTCATTTCCAAACATTGATTTGATGTTTTTTCACTTAGTTGCACTTACACTTACATAAATTCATTTTTATTCATTCATATCGTATAAATTTTCTTTTTATTGCATTTCATTCATTCATTTCTCAATTTCATTTATTTTCATTCATTTATCCATAGTATTCATGTTCCATTAAATTTCTTAGCATTTCAATTTATTCACTTAAGTTTATAATCATTTATTTATAATACTTACCTTCTATTATATTTACTTATAGTAACATTTCAATTATAACTTAAGTTTACAACAATATATCCTCAATTCTTATTTATTAAAGAACTTCATTGAATCCAATTCATTATAATAGGATGATATCATCCAATTCATTTTAAAATATTCATCAATTTCCAATTTCCAGATCTCAAACCCATTTTGAGATCACACAAACTCCCAATTCAGATTAACCATTTAACTTCCCAAATTAAATTCCAATTCCATCTTGAAATTCCCAAATCATGTTGATCATTCCAACTTATTTATCTTTTTCCCAAGTTAAACTCAATTCACTTAATCCAGTCAACTTTACCCAGTTTGAACTTTTCATAAATAATCTTCCCACTTATTAAGTTTGAAAACTTATCAATTTTGGGTATCACATCTTATTCCAAATTCAAAACTCCACATTTAGAGTTTATTTCAAATCATATTTGATATTATGTATATCCACATTTATACATATTAACTTCTTTTACATACCAAATTACACTTTAAATTTTAAAATAAGATCATATTCAAATATTATCTCCTTTAACAATTTGAAACCAATTCAAATGTTTAAATTTAGAATTCAAAACTACACAATTTGAAATCCATTTTAATTTACATCCTTTCAAACTTACAAGTTACTCTTTTTAAATGTTTACTTCTTAAAACATTTTATTGTTTATTGAAAAACAATCATCCCATTATTAAACACAATATCCATTCTATTTTCTGATTTGAAACCAATTCTAATTCATCTTATTCTGAAATACTCCTCCAATTCAAGATTTCAATTTTAGTTTGAATTCATTCAAACTTATCTTTATTTAATTCTAATTTCAATTTGGTTGCATTCTATACTTCTTAATTTAATTCATACTATTACTTTTAATTTAACTACAACCAATTTCCTTAGTATAATAGATAATCTATTTCTTATATAAGATTTATTTACTTTTGGAATCATTTAAAAACCTTTATATAAGAAAATAACAAGTACACTCTCTCATATATATATATACACTCAACTCATCCTAGGGTACCACTTACCCTATCCTTAATGAGTAATCGTACCAGAGCCAAGGTTCTCGCTTAACCTTAAGCTCTGATACCAAATGTAACGACCCAGAAATTTCGAATCCGAAAATTCCAGATAGTTATAAAAGAAGAAAGAGAAAGAAGAAGAAGACAGAAACAAGGCATAGAAACCTCACATTCGCAGCGGATCAAATATAATATCAAATAAAATAGCAGTTACACAAAGAAAACTATATCCATTAATTTACATTTAAATACATCAGAGTTACCCATATACATAAACATTGGACAAAACAATCATGTCCAGAAACTACAAAATCACAGTGGAAACTCTGCATACGTCCCTGCCATTCAGCTTGCCTCCTGAGTTCCAGAACGTCCTTACCTGGAAATCTGTAATACTCGGTCTGACCCGAGCATTACATCAAAGTAACACCCGGGTCAGGCTGGAAACCAGCGTGAGTAAACCCATCTAACTTGGAATACAAAAGAATACAATTTATATAAACCCGGGGTAACTTATATCAATTTCAACTTCATAAATTATTATAGACATCAACTATTTCACACATTAATTTCTAAGTGCCAAAACTTATTAAATGGTCCAACTCACTTAAACCCTTCCATAACAGCCTATTGATTTCACATATCAAATCTATATAGAATCGAAATGGTTTCGGGTGTTTCTAATACCCGACTCCGGTCTCTTCGAATCCAATGACATTTAAAACCAAGTTATCCAATGAAATACAATTCAATTTTAATCATCGGATAACATTTTACACAGCAATTCCTAATTGATTAATAATCACCTTATCATTGCCCATCCATCATATCATATCACAAATCAATTCATAATAGAGATATCCACCAATTCAAATTACTCCTCATAATTCAATCATTAATAAGCAAGATTGATCACTTCCATTAATTACCATAAATTCAATAATCCTCTAATTGCTTTTGTTAGTGAGTTATTCTTAAATTTCATATAATAATTAATCCTTTAACTTAATTACATTCATTAATCAATCTTGATTATTCATCAATAGATATCAATTCAATAGATATCATCCAAATCAGACATTCAACAACCAATCATCCATAAGCAAGCATTAACAATTCATATCACAATTAATTTAATTACTTAAATTAAATTAATTCCTTAAGAATTAATCACATAATCTTGCTTATACATTAATTACCAACCTTAATTAATTAATCATATCCTTGATTAACTCAATCAATCAATTTATTAATCCCTAACCCCATATCAATTATCCTTTATTTATCAATTAAGAATCCTTAATTAACTGTTAACCCATCCTTAATTAACAGATAATCAATCCCCAATTACCATTTGATTAATCCTTTAATCACTATTGATTAATCAATTAATTACCACTTAACAAATTTCTTAGTTAATCCTTTATTTACGGATTAATTATTCTTTAATTATTAATTAATAAAACCTTAATTATTAATTAATAAAACTTAATTAAGCACTTCTTAATCATTAGTTAAGTAACCTTTAATTACTTAATTAATTACTCACTAATTACTTAATTAGTAAATCTTAATCCTTAGACTTAATTAAGTAATTATCTACTTCATAATTTTTTACATAAATTAATTATTCATTTAATTACCCTAATAATTAAATGAATAACAAATCATTAACTTCTAAATTAACTTTAACCAGTTTAACATCAATTTAAATCCTTTAAATGATAAATAATACTTTCCTTATAAAAGGAAATTTGCAAGATTTAAAACAAATTCCTTTTTAAATTCAAACATTTAAATTTTTCTTTATCATTCAAAATTGTTTAGACACTTAAATTTATAAAACTTTTAAATTTAATTTAAAATAAAGATTCAAATTCAGATTTGAATCAGATTTAAAATTTATTTAAAACATTTCTTTACATTTTAATTACCAATTTAATTTCAAATTTCTTTAAAAACAATTTTTAACAATAAACCCTTTCTTAAAGCATTTTAAACAAAATTTGAATTTAAAACTAATTCATTTCCAACTATGATTCAAATTACTTGAATCCATAATTTAAAATTAGATTTAAAACTTGTTTTAAATTCTTGTTTAATACCTTAAATTCAGTTTAAAGTTTGAAAATAAAACAGGTTTCTAACCTGTAACTCAACCAACTCACGTAATTTACTCGAGCAAAACACTAACTAACTCGAATAAAAACTCGAGTAACATTCCATTTTTGAAAACATTCAAATTTTACAATACTGTCAGGTTTACACATAAACCTGTATCATCTGACACTCCCAAGACCACAACACAGCTACTCCGAGTCCACTGTCCCAAAACTTCGAGCAAAAGCATGAAACTACTCGTAACACTCGCGTATTTTTCTTTCCCAAAATAAACTGCTGACACACGATGAACTCGTGCACCTGTACCATCACGGCAGCCATTTCGGACCGTTCTCGACCCACTTGCAAGTCATCGATCATCACCCAATACGTTTCCTACCATCAAATCTGCTGCAGAACCCCTAACTCGGAAACGAGCATTCGAGCTCAAAAACTTTAACAATGTCGAACCATAACTTCGCCTCATTCACCAAACACCGATCACCTGAGAACTTTCACCTCCAGCCACAATCTTTTCCATATCCCTTCTATCTTCTCCCTGAATTTGGGACAACTCGGTCCCCTAAATAAGTCGCGACAGTCAAATTTTCCTGATCGCTGATAAACTAGGGTTATGAAGTTCAATTCCAAATCACCACTACCTCAAAGCTTGAATCCAGTATTTTTCCCATCAACTACGATCCATCCTCCATCATTACCCCAAAGTCTCGACCCATACTAGTATTTAGATCACCATAAAACTTAGAATTGTCATTTCCAGTTCACACCAGAACTGCACCACCATTCTTAATTTAAAATTTTTGATTTTAGTGTAAAAAAAAAATCATGAATTTGTTTATGAATTTAATTCATCAAACTGAATTTACAAATTACAAGGTTTGGGTTTTGATTTTATCAAACATGCACAGATGTTTTATGTTTTACAGAAACAAACAAACTTCAATTTTACTTCCTTAAATTTTTAAACCTCAACCTAGATAAATTAAACAGCTTTTGATTTAAAAATTACATCTTATCTGAAACTAATTAAAAGATAAGGATTTTAAACAGAAAATTTTAAGCCTGGGAAACCCAAACAAACAGAGTAAATATTTACAGCTTGCACACAATTATATATTCACACCAAACATTTGCTATATATACATGCAATTTACACATTTATATTCAATCATGCTAGCATGCAACCAAATTCATTTTAAATTTTAAAAGTTACTCATTGTCTCAGTTAAAACAGGGACTTATCTTTTATACCACAGTGATGAATATAAATATTCACACTTATTTATGTACTTAAAATCATCTGAAGCAACATGCACAGTTAAATTGAAATCATACTTATAGGATCATAGCATGCTAGTTCAAGGTATACCAATTTTTGTCAAGTTTTACTCACCTTTATGATGAAGCAGTGAAGCGCAGGCTTGAAACTAAAACTGTACATTGAAATTTTGATCTGCTATTGAGTTAAATCTTGGATTGCTTACAACTTGCTGATGTTTTGAGTTGAATTCATATTGCATCTTCTTTGATCATTTAATTTGCTTCAGATTTGCATTTGTTTGCTTGATCTTTCTTGATTACAGACTTAATTTTCCAGGTTGAAGCCTTTTTGCTTTTCCAGTCTATAAAATTTTGTTTTGCTTTGAAATCTTTTTTTCCTCTGTATAAAAATCTGGTTTCAATTCTTACCTAAAATTCATTTAAAAAAAAAGAAAAGAAAGACACTTGTTATTCAAATGTCACTTAGGCTACAAATGTTGCTTTTATGCATTAGAGAGCTTACAAATGTAAAAGGCATTTGTTTTATGTTTTTAAATTATATATATATAAACTCTACTTAGCACATATGTAATTAAGAAAGAAGAATATTAACTCTTAATAAATTCTTGTTTAAAAGTTAGATTTCAATGGTTACACTTATATGTTTTTGCATTAAATGATTTACCTTTGTTAATTTGGGTGTTAACATCTTAACACTTGCCTTTATTCAAAATGTTTTTATAAAGCTTTGGTATTTATTCCACTATTTAAATCAACTATATATAAGATATACTTCTTTTAAATCTTAAATATGATTTCAAATTTAAGTTCAATCAAGTTTAAGATTCAATTCAAATAATTCATATATATTTTAAATAAACCCAAATTCAATTAGTAATAAAAAAATTCACTTAAAAATTTATTTATCTATATTTAAAACAACCCATCATCATTATTGTTTGAAGATAATAATTTGTCAAATATAAATAATTTATAACGGAGATTATCACATTATTCTTCCAATCTATAAATCAGTATTTCAATTTAAATTTAGATAATTATTCAATTATTTTATACCCGAAAATCCGGGTTATCACATTCCTCCCCCCTTAGAATCTTTTCGTCCTCGAAAAGGGACGAAACCAGAATTTATTAAAATGATTATTATCAGAAAAGTCCTTCTTTAATAACTTTAAAATATTTAAAAATCTATATAATATTACCAAAATAGTTTTATAAAAATACTTTTATAACTCGATGTTGCCACAAGTCCAACTTCGTTTTTACAGAAATTCGGTCATACGTTGATCAGGCGTAAGACTGAAAATTTATAGGTACTTAGCAGACCCATTTTTAACACCTAGTGAAAATACTTCAAAAATAATTTTATTGAAAATATCGAAATCATTTTGAAAATAGAGGAAATATCTTTGGTGAGAATGCTCTGCAAATCATCACCCCCATCCATGGTCACAGTTGCATTCCAGGGTTACGTTGCCGTCGCAGCAAAAGTCCATGTAAGTGCAGGCTCTCCGCGGCCTCTCGATTACGCCATGGAACCCACACAACAGATCACAGTTACACCCAGGGTTACGTTGCCGTCGCAGCAAAAGTCCATGTAACTGCAGGCTCTCAGCGGCCTATGATTTTCGCTGTCGAAATGAAACATCTCCACTCCTACATAGGTCGTAGTCCGCCGATATAAAATCAAACGCAGACCGTTGGCTCTCAGCAGAACACACAACTTTTGCTATGTTATACCATAGGTCGCGGTTACATCCTGTGTTACGTTGCTATCGCAGCAAAAGTCCATTTAACTGTTGGCACTCAGTGGCACACACGACTTTCGCTATTGTATATTCTACTCAAAATCCCCAGGAACTAGTTTCGTCCGGACTCCTCACAGGATCAACTTTAGAACCCCCCCTTGGGGCTCAAGGCAGCACCACCCGGTGGCACTCCTGAGAAGTTCATTTCAAGGGAGCGCCTTTTTTTTCCCAGAGTCATTATCAAAACATTTTATACTATACACATATAGTATCTTCAAATCATACACCTAGTATGATCTCATACAAAGCTCCTTTACACAAAATCGATTATTCCAAAATCGATAATTCTCAAACTAGGCTTTCCAAATTCTCATATTGATTTTACCCAAAAATCAAAAGCCTTTCCAAATCCAAAGGTTCCCAAAACCTTTTTCCAAAATCCTCATAAGATCCTTTGTACGTATATATACAGATATATATAATTTTTAAAACTTTGGATCATTCCAAATCTGTATAAAACTCCTTTTTATACTTCAAAGCACCTTAAAAATCCTTTTCATCTGGCAACAGATTCAGCAAGGGGAGTTTCATTTTATAAAACAAAGATATTTAACTTTGTTTACTCAAAATCAAATATTCAAATTTAATTACTCCTTTCAATATCATTTTTATTCAAATCCGTACGATGTACACATATCATTCGTACGCTATACCAATCTGATCGCTCACTCGACCACACAATTCCACTTTCGAACTAGTATCATCCACCCGACTTCCTAGTGCGGACACAGATCTGGTTTCTTGATCAGAAACCGTCATTCTCCTTGCATAGTCATAACTATGATAGAGAATATCTAGAACCAATCAACAATCCATATCCAGGTTCGCCGTCGAAAATCGAGTGAAAAATCTCAACTCGGATCGACATACTATCTCGAAATTCTGTGTTCGAATCTTGATCAAATCTCTATGCGAATAGAATAACATACGTACACCCTACGTATTTATTTTTATTGGTTATTAGCCAAATCAATTCCATTTTTATTCATATTCACTTTGATTTCCATTCATTTACTCACAATTGCTTTAATCCATTTGGTTTATCACTTCTATTCTTATCTCGATTGGGTATTTAACCAATAACGGTTTGAACTCCGACCAGTTTATTTAGAAATTAACTTGAAATTTTTTAAAAACAGATAAGTAGTTGGAAAATAATTACTAGTTTGTAAAATAGGTGTAAAATAGTTAGAAAATAGTTAAAAACAATTATAGAAATTTTAGACAATTGCAAATAATAGTAACATAGTAATTAGTTTTATAAAATAGCTGAAATATAGTAATTAGTTTTATAAAACAGCTGGAAAAATGTTAAACAATTTCAAAAATAATTGTGAAACAAATATAAGATAGTTTGGCTTTTTTTAAAGAAAGTTATATATATAATAAATAGCTTGAAAAAATAGGTTTATATTAAAACAATTTGTATTAAAAATAGTCCAGAGTCAAAACTGCTCACTTCCCAACATCCATTCCAAATCAATTCAATTTAAATTCCACTTGAATTTAAAACTATTCAATTATAATTACAATTCCCAATTATTCAAATCAATCTAATTCAAATTTTTCATTTGAATCTTATACTCATACATCCTCAATCACAATTTCAATCAATTCAAATCAAATCCAATTTGAACTTAATTCCAAATTTCAAATTTAAACCATCTCAAATTATATAAATTCGAGTTAATACCTCAAATGTTGATTTAATTCCTTTAAATCAATTTACCTTTTATCCCAACAATGGATTATCATACTCCATTTCCCATTCATTTCAACAAATCCAATTCACAACTTAAAAATTATTAATAATAATAGGATGATATCATCCAATTCATTTTAAAACATTCATCAATTTCCAGTTTCTAGATCTCAAACCCATTTTGAGATCACACAAACTCCCAATTCAGATTAACCATTTAACTTCCCAAATTAAATTCCAATTCCATCTTGAAATTCCCAAATCATGTTGATCATTCCAACTTATTTATCTTTTTCCCAAGTTAAACTCAATTCACTTAATCCAGTCAACTTTACCCAGTTTGAAATTTTCATAAATAATCTTCCCACTTATTAAGTTCAAAAACATATCAATTTTGTGTATCACATCTTATTCCAAATTCAAAACTCCACATTTAGAGTTTATTTCAAATCATCTTTGATATTATGTATATCCACATATATACATATTAACTTCTTTTACATACCAAATTACACTTTAAATTTTAAAATAAGATCATATTCAAATATTATCTCCTTTAACAATTTGAAACCAATTCAAATGTTTAAATTTAGAATTCAAAACTACACAATTTGAAATCCATTTTAATTTACATCCTTTCAAACTTACAAGTTACTCTTTTAAAATGGTTACTTCCTTAAAACATTTTATTGTTTATTGAAAAACAATCATCCCATTATTAAACACAATATCCATTCTATTTTCTGATTTGAAACCAATTCTAATTCATCTTATTCTGAAATACTCCTCCAATTCAAGATTTCAATTTTAGTTTGAATTCATTTCAAACTTATCTTTATTTAATTCTAATTTCAATTTGGTTGCATTTTATTACTTCTTAATTTAATTCTTACTATTACTTTTAATTTAACTACAACCAATTTCCTTAATATAATAGATAATCTATTTCTTATATAAGATTCATTTACTTTTGAAATCGTTTAAAAACCTTTATATAAGAAAATAACAAGTACGCTCTCTCTCATATATATATATATATACACACATACTCAACTCATCCTAGGGTACCACTTACCCTATCCTTAATGAGTAATCCTACCAAAGCCAAGGTTCTCGCTTAACCTTCAGCTCTGATACCAAATGTAATGACCCAGAAATTTCGATCTCGAAAATTCCAGATAGTTATAAAAGAAGAAAGAGAAAGAAGAAGAAGACAGAAACAAGACACAGAAACCTCACATTCGCAGCGGATCAAATATAATATAAAATAAAATAGCAGTTACACAAAGAAAATTGTATCCGTTAATTTACATTTAACTACATCAGAGTTACCCATATACATAAACATTGGACAAAACAATCATGTCCAGAAACTACAATATCACAGTGGAAACTCTGCATACGTCCCTGCCATTCAGCTTGCCTCCTGAGTTCCAGAACGTCCTTACCTGGAAATCTGTAATACTCGGTCTGACCCGAGCATTACATCAAAGTAACACCCGGGTCAGGCTGGAAACCAGCATGAGTAAACCCATCTAACTTGGAATACAAAAGCATACAATTTATATAAACCCGGGGTAACTTATATCAATTTCAACTTCATAAATTATTATAGACATCAACTATTTCACACATTAATTTCTAAGTGCCAAAACTTATTAAATGGTCCAACTCACTTAAATCCTTCCATAACAGCCTATTGATTTCACATATCAAATCTATATAGAATCGAAGTGGTTTCGGGTATTTCTAATTCCGACTCCGGTCTCTTCGAACCCAATGACATTTAAAACCAAGTTATTCAATTAAATATAATTCAATTTTAATCATCGGATAACATTTTACACAACAATTCCTAATTGATTAATAATCACCTTATCATTGCCCATCCATCATATCATATCACAAATCAATTCATAATAGAGATATCCACCAATTCAAATTACTCCTCATAATTCAATCATTAATAAGCAAGATTGATCACTTCCATTAATTACCATAAATTCAATAATCCTCTAATTGCTTTTGTTAGTGAGTTATTCTTAAATTTCATATAATAATTAATCCTTTAACTTAATTACATTCATTAATCAATCTTGATTATTCATCAGTGATATCAATTCAATAGATATCATCCAAATCAGACATCCAACAACCAATCATCCATAAGCAAGCATTAACAATTCATATCACAATTAATTTAATTACTTAAATTAAATTAATTCCTTAAGAATTAATCACATAATCTTGCTTATACAATTAAGTACCAACCTTAATTAATTAATCATATCCTTGATTAACTCAATCAATCAATTTATTAATCCCTAACCCCATATCAATTATCCTTTATTTATCAATTAAGAATCCTTAATTAACTGTTAACCCATCCTTAATTAACAGATAATCAATCCCCAATTACTATTTGATTAATCCTCTAATCACCATTGATTAATCAATTAATTACCACTTAACAAATTTCTTAATTAATCCTTAATTTACGGATTAATTATTCTTTAATTATTAATTAATAAAACCTTAATTATTAATTAATAAAACTTAATTAAGCACTTCTTATTCATTAGTTAAGCAACCTTTAATTACTTAGTTAATTACTCGCTAATTACTTAATTAGTAAATCTTAATCCTTAGACTTAATTAAGTAATTATCTACTTCATAATTTTTTACATAAATTAATTATTCATTTAATTACCCTAATAATTAAATGAATAACAAATCCATAACTTCTAAATTAACTTTAACAAGTTTAACATCAATTTAAATCCTTTAAATGATAAATAATACTTTCCTTATAAAAGGAATTTTGCAAGATTTAAAACAAATTCCTTTTTAAATTCAAACATTTAAATTTTTCTTTATCATTCAAAATTGTTTAGACACTTAAATTTATAAAACTTTTAAATTTAATTTAAAACAAAGATTCAAATTCAGATTTGAATCAGATTTAAAATTTATTTAAAACATTTCTTTACATTTCAATTACCAATTTAAATTCAAATTTCTTTAAAAATAATTTTTAACAATAAACCCTTTCTTAAAGCATTTTAAACAAAATTTGAATTTAAAACTAATTCATTTCCAACTATGATTCAAATTACTTATATCCATAATTTAAAATTAGATTTAAAACTTGTTTTAAATTCATGTTTAATACCTTAAATTCAGTTTAAAGTTTGAAAATAAAACAGGTTTCTAACCTGTAACTCAACCAACTCACGTAATTTACTCGAGCAAAACACTAACTAACTCGAATAAAAACTCAAGTAACATTCCATTTTTGAAAACATTCAAATTTTACAATACTGTCAGGTTTACACATAAACCTGTATCATCTGACACTCCCGAGACCACAACACAGCTACTCCGAGTCCACTATCCCAAAATTTTGAGCAAAAGCATGAAACTACTCGTAACACTCGCGTATTTTTCTTTCCCAAAATAAACTCTGACACACGATGAACTCGTGCACCTGTACCATCACGGCAGCCATTTCGGACCGTTCTCGACCCTACTTGCAAGTCATCGATCATCACCCAATACGTTTCCTACCATCAAATCTGCTGCAGAACCCCTAACTCGGAAATGAGCATTCGAGCTCAAAAACTTTAACAATGTCGAACCATAACTTCGCCTCATTCACCAAACACCGATCACCTGAGAACTTTCACCTCCGGCCACAATCTTTTCCATATCCCTTCTATCTTCTCCCTGAATTTGGGACAACTCGGTCCGCTAAATAAGTCATGACAGTCAAATTTTCCTAATCGCTGATAAACTAGGGTTATGAAGTTCAATTCCAAATCACCATTGCCTCAAAGCTTGAATCTAGTATTTTTCCCATCAACTACGATCCATCCTCCATCGTTATCCCCAAAGTCTCGACCCATACTAGTATTTGGATCACCATAAAACTTAGAATTCTCATTTCCAGTTCACACCAGAACTGCACCACCATTCTTAATTTAAAAATTTTGATTTTAGTGTAAAAAAAATCATGAATTTGTTTATGAATTTAATTCATCAAACTAAATTTACAAATTACAAGGTTTGGGTTTTGATTTTATCAAACATGCACAGATGTTTTATGTTTTACAGAAACAAACAAACTTCAATTTTATTTCCTTAAATTTTTAAACCTCAACCTAGATAAATTAATCAGCTTTTGATTTAAAAATTACATCTTATCTGAAGCTAATTAAAAGATAAGGATTTTAAACAGAAATTTGTAAGCCTGGGAAACCCAAACAAACAGAGTAAATATTTACAGCTTGCACACAATTATATATTCACACCAGACATTTGCTATATAAACATGCAATTTACACATTTATATTCAATCATGCTAGCATGCAACCAAATTCATTTTAGATTTTAAAAGTTACTCATTGTCTCAGTTAAAACAGGGACTTATCTTCTATACTACAGTGATGAATATAAATATTCACACCCATTTATGTACTTAAAATCATCTGAAGCAACATGCACAGGTAAATTCAAATCATACTTATAGGATCATAGCATGCTAGTTCAAGGTATAACAATTTTTGTCAAGTTTTACTCACCTTTATGATGAAGCAGAGAAGCGCAGGCTTGAAACTGAATCTGTACTTTGAAATTTTGATCTGCTATTGAGTTAAATCTTGGATTGCTTACAACTTGCTGATGTTTTGAGTTGAATTCATATTGCATCTGCTTTGATCATTTAATTTGCTTCAGATTTGCATTTGTTTGCTTGATCTTTCTTGATTACAGACTTAATTTTCCAGGTTGAAGCCTTTTTGCTTTTCCAGTTTATAAATTTTATTTTTCTTTGAAATCTTTTTTTTCTCTGAATAAAAATCTGGTTGCAATTCTTACCTAAAATTCATTTAAAAAAAAATAAAAAGAAATACACTTGTTATTCAAATGTCACTTAGGCTACAAGTGTTGCTTTTATGCATTAGAGAGCTTACAAATGTAAAAGGCATTTGTTTTATGTTTTTAAATTATATATATAAACTCTACTTAGCACATATGTAATTAAGAAAGAAGAATATTAGCTCTTAATAAATTCTTGTTTAAAAGTTAGATTTCAATGGTTACACTTATATGTTTTTATGTTAAATGATTTACCTTTGTTAATTTGGGTGTTAACATCTTAACACTTGCCTTTATTCAAAATGTTTTTATAAAGCTTTGGTATTTATTCCACTATTTAAATCAACTATATATAAGATATACTTCTTTTAAATCTTAAATTTGATTTCAAATTTAAGTTCAATAAAATTTAAGAACCAATTCAAACAATTCATATATATTTTAAATAAACCCAAATTCAATTGGTAATAAAAAAAATTCACTTAAAAATTTATTTATCTATATTTAAAACAATCCATCATCATTATTGTTTGAAGATAATAATTTGTCAAATATAAATAATTTATAACGGAGATTATCACAGTATTCTTCCAATCTATAAATAAGTATTTCAATTTAAATTTAGATAATTATTCAATTATTTTATACCCAAAAATCCGGGTTACCACACTATTGATGTCATAGCGTTCTATGCACCAAACAGAATTTGTAAATACAAAACGGAACAAACTAACACGATATTAAAACCTTTTTATAACACGAACAAATACGCTGTCTCATATATATACACTCAGCGACTCATCATAGGGTATTATTACCCTATTAACAAAGAGTCGAACCCCACAAAGCTATGGTTTATCGTTAAACCAAAGCTCTGATACCAACTGTAACGGCCCGCCATTTTGTACATTTTAAATCGATGATAAACCACACCGTCAGATTCATACCATACAAATGGGGGGATTGTTGTTGGGGTGAATAAGAAAAAGAAAGAAAGAAAACAAAACAGAATCTTATAGTGGAATGACAAAATATAATAATCAAATAATAGTTCATGAAGCTGTTTACAAAAATATTTGATTTTATCTGTATAACACAGTATCAGAGTTACACATACCAAAGAATAACAAATAACGATGTAGCTGAACAATGTGACGCGGTGGAACAATATAGTAAATAATAGTAATACAATCTTTGTCTTCGTCCTCCAGAAGTAAGGTCTTCAACCCTGAAATGCTTAGGCTGACCCAAGCGAATTGAAAAGACAAAACACTCAAGCAGAACTAAAAGATCTTATGTAAGCTAAACCAATGGTAAACAATATGAGTGGAATGATGTCAGAGATGTTTACGGGATTTGACATCTCCTATCCAGTGTCAAACGTGAGTGCAGTAACTTAAGAGATGCTCGGGATTCACATCTCCTAAGGATCCGTTAAACTATCTACTATGTAGTAACATATGCTATTATAGTGGTGTCTACAGTAAAGTATAATGTAATTTAAAAATAGCATTAAGGCTTTACATTTTCCACCTTAACACACTTTTATATTCCCATAGTCTATACAGTGCCGTAATCTCTCCCGTACTGGGTGTCGTCAAAGGGAACTCCATAGGTATGGTACAAAACCAAAATCGTATAAGACGCGCTAGGGTAGGTGACATGGCACATAATGCAATACCAGGGTAGATATACCAATTACGCATCCGAGCTGGCGGTAACGCGTAGCAACTACTACCGCCCACCTCGAGCCATATCCCTAAAATCAACAACCAAAAGTGGCCACCAAATCAATCCAAAGCCAGAATATAATATCGAAGGAGTATGTCCGATAAGAGGGGCTACCTCCTTGGCCCAAGAATCGCTCATGTTTTAGACACCTCACGCCAACTCACGGGAGTCGGATCCACGTTCATACCTCAATAGAACGCCACCACCATCCTATTTCAATCTGGAATCTCCATCGCGTACACGGTTGTTAAAGTATTTTTCGGTATCGACGGAGAGTATCCCCATATCCGATCCTGGTCCCTTCAACAATCAGTCATTATTATAACACCGCGGTCACTTTAAATAGTTTATACTTAAAAACCAAAATATCATTGCCCTTTCAAAAACCATATAAATACGATATCATTTCCATTTAAAAACCCAATAAGATATCATTTCTATTTCAAATATATCCATTTTTCAAAGCCATAGCATTTTCAAAGTTATAACGCTTCGAAATCAAAACCACTTGAAATATAACATTTTCAAATCATAATAGTTTGAAACTCATAACTTTGAAACATAACTTCTACCACTTAAATGGTTTAAATATTAAAATACTTTATAAAATAAAATAGCTTCTTTAATTTCACAAATTAATTCCAAAACAACTCGAATTTCTCGATTTTAAATTTAACCAAATCCCAAATCATACATTTCAATACGATTCAGTTTCCAAATAAACTATTCCAAATTTTATCGATTTCAAAACAGATTTGATCCACAGAATAAACCATTTCAGACTCAATATATTTCAATCTTTAAGTATTCAAAATTTTCAAAACTAATTTTTGTAATTACGACTCAACAATTCACTTTTCTATTATTTAGTTTGAAACAATTTACATAATATATCCGTTATAATCTAAATGAAACTCAATTTACAAATAACTAAATATTTCCTTCAATTTGTTTATCCTTGAAATATTCATTTAATTCACCCTAAACCAAAATCAAGTTATAAAATCGTACCTTTTAAAATTTCAAATTTAATAAATTCCACATCAAACTTATTTGGGTTTAATTCTTAAATAAATTCAATTTCAAATAATTTTCCAATTTATCCTCCAACCTTAATTTATTTAAATCATTATGGACTCTATATTAAATTGTAATTTAATAAATACTTAACCATATTATCTCCAATAAAAATCAAACTTATTATTAAGCTTATTCTATATTTAAACAAATTATACATAGCTTAAATTCAAGGAGAAAATAACATTTATATAATATCTAAAATCAATATTTATCTAAAACCATATATTCCTTTACAAACCATTGAAATCATTTCAAAATATTGTTATATGTAGACCATGGTGTCTGTACATAATTTTCTATCCCATGGTCAAGTGATACAGATATCATTTCAATCCGTAATTAAAAATATAAATACGGTTAAATATCATTTCAAATCGCAATCCCGAATGAAATAAAAATCCATAACAACTTGCAGTCTATAACAATATAAAATACAACATCCATTCATCCAATATCAATCATCAAACATTCATCACAATCATCATCCAGTTCAATCAATAACATCAATATAGAACAGATAATAAATAACAGGTGTTTACTAGCAGTTTATATTCAATAATAAATTAAAAAACTATTTAATCCAAATAAACTCAAATTAACTGAGATGATGATTCAAAATATGCCAAACAATCATAAGTAAATTTCTAATCACATAATAAATCAATTTAACAAACATAAGAATTTTTAGAAGTTGTGAGCGGGTTAGAAGACTCACCGTTTGAATTTAAATTGAATTTAAATCCAATTTAAACCCAAAATTTAAACAGTCTTCGAATTTTCTTGAACTAACGTCAAAATGTTGGAATCTCAAAACGATCCTAGCGGATCAAACCGCGCGTAAATTCGACCTCGTATATAGAAATTATTATGGTTAGAAGATTATGATTTAAAATTTGAAAATAAATAAAATAAAAATAAGAGAAAACATGTCATACCATCTTCCACTCACGTACCTGAGCCCCAGTCACCACGTCGACTTAACCTAGCCGCCACACAATCATCCCAGACCCGAAATCGCGTAGCCTAAATCTGCCGCTGGCCATCGCGCGAAGCACCCAGACATTGCCGACCCTATTTCCTATTCGCGACTTCCCATGCGATCGACAAAATGCCATGGCCATCGTGAAGAACAGAGTTAGCCTTTTCTTGATTTTTCTTGCCCTAATCGAAATTTTAGGCAAAATCTAGCCGTCCAATCACTGAACGAAACACGTCGATGCCACGCCCTCAGTCCCCTCTACACAACGGTGCAATTGATTTGACGATCCAATGAAGTTCATCGAAACGTGATATTCATTTAATTCACCCTAAACCAAAATCAAGTTATAAAATCGCAACTTTTTAAAATTTCAAATTTAATAAATTCCACATCAAACTTATTTGGGTTTAATTCTTAAATAAATTCAATTTCAAATAATTTTCCAATTTATCCTCCAACCTTAATTTATTTAAATCATTATGGACTCTATATTAAAATGTAATTTAATAAATACTTAACCATATTATCTCCAATAAAAATCAAACTTATTATTAAGCTTATTCTATATTTAAACAAATTATACATAGCTTAAATTCAAGGAGAAAATAACATTTATATATTATCTAAAATCAATATTTATCTAAAACCATATATTCCTTTACAAACCATTGAAATCATTTCAAAATATTGTTATATGTAGACCATGGTGTCTGTACATAATTTTCTATCCCATGGTCAAGTGATACAGATATCATTTCAATCCGTAATTAAAAATATAAATACGGTTAAATATCATTTCAAATCGCAATCCCGAATGAAATAAAAATCCATAACAACTTGCAGTCTATAACAATATAAAATACAACATCCATTCATCCAATATCAATCATCAAACATTCATCACAATCATCATCCAGTTCAATCAATAACATCAATATAGAACAGATAATAAATAACAGGTGTTTACTGGCAGTTTATATTCAATAATAAATTAAAAAACTATTTAATCCAAATAAACTCAAATTAACTGAGATGATGATTCAAAATATGCCAAACAATCATAAGTAAAATTCTAATCACATAATAAATCAATTTAACAAACATAAGAATTTTTAGAAGTTGTGAGCGGGTTAGAAGACTCACCGTTTGAATTTAAATTGAATTTAAATCCAATTTAAACCCAAAATTTAAACAGTCTTCGAATTTTCTTGAACTAACGTCAAAATGTTGGAATCTCAAAACGATCCTAGCGGATCAAACCGCGCATAAATTCGACCTCGTATATAGAAATTATTATGGTTAGAAGATTATGATTTAAAATTTGAAAATAAATAAAATAAAAATAAGAGAAAACATGTCATACCATCTTCCACTCACGTACCTGAGCCCCAGTCACCACGTCGACTTAACCTAGCCGCCACACAATCATCCCAGACCCGAAATCGCGTAGCCTAAATCTGCCGCTGGCCATCGCCCGAAGCACCCAGACATTGCCGACCCTATTTCCTATTCGCGACTTCCCATGCGATCGACAAAATGCCATGGCCATCGTGAAGAACAGAGTTAGCCTTTTCTTGATTTTTCTTGCCCTAATCGAAATTTTAGGCAAAATCTAGCCGTCCAATCACTGAACGAAACACGTCGATGCCACGCCCTCAGTCCCCTCTACACAACGATGCAATTGATTTGACGATCCAATGAAGTTCATCGAAACGTGATGAAAGGCCGATAATTATTCTTCGATTTGCAGACAAATTGATGCTCAAATTGGAAAATGAATTACAAATCTGAGATGCGCTCATCGAGAGCTTCAAATCGGTATATAATTCGATGTAGTTTGTTGAGTTTGAATTTTGAAGTTAAATTTTGAATTGAAGTTGAAATGGAAAAATTAGGGTTTATCTGCCATTGAGAAAGAGAAGTACAGAAATTCCTGTACATACATAAATGAGAAATAGAAAGACTGCTAGGGTTTATAATGATATATATATATATATATATATATATATACATATATATATATATATAAAGACAGAGCTGAAACAGAAAGAATGGATCAGATTAATTGAACTATACACAACCCAAAAGCCCGATTCGACTTCGAAACGAAAGTGGTCAAGCCATATACCAAAATAGATGTTTTAAAATATTTTAAAATCAAAGGAACAGGTTTCAAGCCCAAATTCTATTATATGAAGAAGTTATACTAGAATTAGTTTATTTCAAATGGATTTTAATTGATTTCAATTTAATATTCATTTCAATAAATATTAAATATTTGAGTAATCCATTTTTCGAAATATTTCAGTACTAATAGCTTAAATTTACAAAGTTGAATAGATAAAATTTCCCTTTAAAACAAAACTTAACTTCTCGATAGAAATATATTTTTAAAATTCCAATAACCAATTTCAATCGTTACGAAACTTGAAATCCTACAGTAATTCACCATTACGGATCTGATGAAACTGGTTTCATCAGAATCCGAGTCTGTGGCCCAAATGGCTATTTTCCGGTTATTAAATTAAATTAATAATTAATTAATTAAATCACTTTTTCAGTTTAAATTTAATTATTTACCCTTTCTATCAGTTTTGATTTCTTAAACAATTACAATAATTTAACCAAATTTAGATGTCAAATTAAAGTTGATTAATCCATCAATTTCAGTGTTTAATCTCAATTTCATTAAATTCAAAAATTATAAATTAAAATTCCCAAAATCCATTTATTAAAATTTTAAACCTTATTATCCACGTCTTTTATCACCAAATAAATAAAATTAACATTGGTTCATGGTTTATTACATCAACATTCTCAAATTTCACCTTAATCTCCATTAACCTAATATTTAAATATTTAATTTTATTTGTTTGCAACTAATAAAATTATTAAATTTAAATTCCAATAAATTAATAAACCTTGATTTCCATTCTTTTATTTCAACCTATTGTTATGGATAAAATTTACTTTATTCCCATATATTAACTTAATTCACATTAGCATAACATTTAATTACATTTATTGAAATTTATTTCCAGTTTAAATTAACAGGTTAAATAGTGGGTAACGTACAATAATTGTAACCGTTAGCTTATAACCTAGTATAATATTTACGTTATTTCCAATTTGTTGTAATTTCGTTTAAATTGTTAATTATTAGTTTTAATTACCATGGTTACATTTCATTTTTAACAATCATTTCCTTATTAAATTGCAAATTTTTATCTCTTTCCATATTAGTTACCAAAAATTATTAATTTAACATATTGAAAATCTATGGGTCGTTACATCTTTACAAAACATACAAAGGTATATTGACCCCCAATAGAATTCGACACCACTATAAGGTTAGTGACAAGTTGGGTTTCTAATTCTAAGGCAATTACTATATTTCTAGCAATGGATGAATGTGATGCTCTTAAATCAAATCGGGTATGAATAATGTTCCCGAAAATAATAGTTATACCTTCCATAGCAGCTTTTCCCTTGCCCTTGGGAGGAGATTTAATTGAGACATGTACAACATCAATGACATAAGCCTTCATAACATGTCCATCCTTGGTTAACTCCCATCACTGGCTCTTGTATTTATGGCAATGGTAGAATTTTCCTTTGAATGCCTCCTTTATCAACCTCACACTACAATCTTTAGCGATGTGTCCCTTTTAAAGTTAATGCCTTCCTTAATGTTCTATGCGATCACTATGGTCCACCAATTCAATGCCTCCCCTTTAAAGTTCTATGCAGTGTACTTCCTCCTGACATGGTCTTCCAACTCTTCCTTGAATATGCGGTCACAATCATCAATCAAAGCTTTTTCTACGAAGTGCTCCATGCCTAAGAATAATCGTCCATCCATACTTTGAAAATCTTTATAGAGCCTAGGGATGTCTAGTGGACAAATTGCTGGCATAGTGGGTGGAGCGACCGACGCCGCTAGTACAACCTGGTAGGGAATATGGGCTTTCCCTACAACTGTCAAGTATTGCTGAAGCCATTTTGGCATACCTCGTATTGTAGGTATCTCCTGGTAGGTGATGTTCTCAACCTTGAAGCCATTGTTTTCAGCCATTACCCACTATCTATTGGTTTGAATTTTTGAATTAGTCACGATCCCTACCATGGTATTTCTTATCGAAATAAGAATATGCCCAGGGTGTTCGTATATCCATATATGTATTCAAATATACAGTAGGGTTTTAAAAAATATTCACAAAAATAACAAATACGTGCTCTCGCTTATTCCTATTTCCACCGATTGGGTAACCTAAGCTCCGATACCAAATGTAATAACCCTATCAAAAATAGGCCTAATTTTCAAGCCAATAAAATCCCATCGAAGCTTAGGTATATTCCATAGGTGACTATTGGTCAGTGTGATTGATTTAACAGAACAATATGCAGAGCTATTTATCTATAATTTTAGAGTCTCATAGTGGAAGAAATAAAATATAGTAATAAAGTACACATCTCCAAAAAATAAAACATGGGAGTATAATGTCACAATAGTGCATAAAATATGTCTGATACATAGTCTTGGTACATCATAGTCACATAAATAGATAACTATAATAGATTACTTCTCACCAAGTCTCCACCATCTTCTCTACACTCATCACTGTCTCTACTATGTATGTTGTAATGTGGAGGGAGTTAGAACAACAATGTCTGGTGAAAGAAAACCTCAATTTTTACAATAACTATTAAACGGGAAGCAATCATTCAGATAAGTAGTATGTCTCACGTATGTATTATACTTCTTCATGTATACCTCTAACGATGAGCTAATGGCCCTATGAGTCTTGCTCCATGACTATAAAAATGAGTGCAACATAACTATGGAGTATATTGGGTTCAACAACCCATCTTCCATCCAATTATATCCCAACAATACAAAAGGAAGTACCTAGACCATATAATATCCTATAAATGAGAAATAGGCAGACCCTCCCATCATTTAATACCTAACCTCAAGCAAACCCTTCCTGGTACACCCTAATCGACATCGTACAAAACCTCTCACATGCCACTTAATACTTCTGAAATGACCCGCAGTTCGTACCCCTTGAGTCGACACTATTCTCCATCAATCAACTCTAGATCTACGGAAATATGAACCATTTGGTTAAAGAAGAAGAGGTAGTAGAAGAAGAAAATAGAAAACAACATCAGAATCTAACCATCGCAGCGGAATAAAATATAACAGATAATAACAGATCTTCACACAAAAGAAATCTATATCTGTTTTATACATACATCATCAGAATACATCATTAGAGTTCAACAACATCAATAACGTACAACGGGATTGTCATATAAACTTGTCCTCAAAACTGAATACACAGCGGGATAATAATTAAGTACGGAAGTACGTATTGCCATCCAGCTCGTCTCCTGAGCTTCACAGCATCATATCCTGTATCCTATAATACTCGGTCTGACCCAAGCATTATAGTTAAATAACACCCGAGTCAGTCTAGAAAACCAATGTGAGAAAACCACACTCAAATTGATTATTAAAGTTTCAAAAATCCTTTGAAAACAAAAGCATCTCGTAAGACCGCGCCACAAATAAACATGTCTGGTTTTTACCTTACGATAGCTAAAACATTTCTTATAAAATCCTCCGATATTATAATAGGGTCTATTTACAAATACGTATTAAAATAGCTAAAATTGTTACATGATTAAAATCCAGCTACTGGCCATAAAGTGGGTAATACAAACAAAACTCGTAAAAGACGCGTAGGGAGAATGGATTTCCAACTAATGACAAGGTACCGGGGTACCACCTGTCGTAGTACGTGGCCTAGATCACCTTACCGAGGATTACTTCCAATCCCCTGCAATACAAGACCTGGACTACCCCTTAATGGATAATCCCAAGTAAGATCACCCCACGGTTGGGATCAGCAACCGCACCACTAAGTCAAAATGAAGGGACATCTAGACAGGGATGACCTCACCCTAAATGGGTGCTACCTACCTAGCCTTGCTGCATAATCCCTGATTTTCAGTCATTCCCGGTTGATGAGGCTTGAGGCTAAGCATTACCTTTTTAGAACATATCCCTTAGAATGCTCACCGTCCACCTGACGATGTTCTGAAAGCATTCAATCCATACAAGTCCGTCCCGGGTTCGAACGGAACCGAAGGCACTATTCCTATAACATCCATTTTGGAATCATCCTTAGGATTAGTAGCGACTAGACCTTGCACTTCGCTGCTCCACCTTCGAATACAAACTCGTCTTCCTCAGAGAACATACAAACTATATCGAAGTGGTTTTCGAGAAATTAATCTCGATCCTGGTCTCATCGAAACGATCAGCGCATTGGCCAATATTGATAGTCGGTTATTTAACTATCAATTAACATTCACAAACATCCATCAACCACAAATAATTTCACCAAATTATTTATTATCCTCAAATATCTTCACAAGATATATTTCCACTATTCAAACCTTTTTTTGAAACAGTTTTCAAACCATACTCTTCCATGAAATTAATTTCCAAATATTTATTTCCACTGAAAACACCAAGCACAAAAACTTTGGATTTTTAAAATAATTTTAAAACATTTTATTATAAATTATCCTTTAAAACATTTAAATCAAAAACTACTTCAATACTTTATTAAAAATATATACTATATGAATATTTGAAAATGAGGTTACTCTATAAAATATAAAACTAGATTTTCTCCTTTAAAACAAAATACCAAGTCACCTTTAAATAATTACTACGATAATAGATTCGAAAAATACTTACTTCAGAATTTAAACATTTAGAAATAATAAATTTCCTAAAACATGCTTTTTTTAAAACAACATTAAAGCTTTAAGCTTATTTTTAAAAATTTACTTTGAAAATGTACTTGGCTATATAGGGAAATATACTTCTCTTCACATCCTTTTAAAAATAAATCACTATTTATGTTTAAACAAATTTTCCCATTTCTTTAATAAATTCCCGTCATGAATTTATTCTTCCAAATATCCACTGATATATCACTTCGCTTTTAAAATCCCAGTTTATAAATTTCATAGTCACATTCTCCTTTAAATTTCCAATTTCAAACTCTTTAGACAATTTTCAAATTGATTTCCAATTTTACTCCATTTGAAATAAATTCCTTTACTTACTCGTTTATTTCAAAACCCTTCTTTACCCTTTTAAATAAATTTTAAACCTTAAATTTTAAAATAATTCTTTACTCCTTTAAATAATATCACTTAAGTTTTACAATTCGTTATTTTCTATTTATTCAAAATCCCTTTTTTCCATATTCGAAATTATTTATTAGAATCTTAAAATCACTTATATTCTTTTTCGGTTCATTCTTAAATTTATTCAAATTCTCTATGATTATTTTTATTAAATATTCACTCTTTTATTTTCTTTCAAAAATCCAATTCTATATATTTTGATAACTCAATGCACCAAAATATATTCAAGCAAACTATAGCATTCAATATTCAAATATAATTCATCACAGAATATCAAATAATTATAACAGAGAATAGTAAATAATCTAAATAAATGTTGAGGAATCCAGTTGGATCCCTCCAACCTGTTTCTCTGCATCCACAGATGTTAGCACAATACCAATTCCCCTTCGTGGTGGAATATCGCGGTGTATGGGATTAATATAATATCATCCGCTATTATGCGGCGCATAGGGTCTCATCCGCTATATAAAAATACGGGAAGTCAATCACTCCAATATATTCTATATATATACCACTATTTTAACGACCCATAAATATTTAATAACTAAAAAATTTAAATTGATAAAATTTTGGTAATTTAATATGAAGAAAAATAAACTTTGTAATAAAATAAGGAAGGAATGTTTAAGTGGAAATGCATATTTTATTGATAAGGTAATATAAAAATGAAAATTATTTGAATGAATTTATTTGAGGATTCAATCATAATAAATGTACACATTTAACAAATTCAATAGAATTAAGAACAACTGTTAATACAAATGAAAGAAATTAATTAAATCCATCAATTGACTTCTTGCCTTTTTCTACATGACCTCTTTATTTCTTGCTTTAGACATACAAACTCTTTTCCTAGCCCTGTATTTCTCATTTGCAAATCATGTACAAGAAGATTTATTTCTCATTTTAAAACTCCTCGTTTTCATTTGCATTTATGAATAAAACATATATATGTTTCTTTCTCCTTAACTTATGCCTTTTCTATTTCTTAGCATTTACTCTCACTTTGCTTGCCATCCAAACCATCTATGTATCAACCCAAAATTTTTAATAAATGTTTTATTTATTTAATTTAGATAATTTTGTTATTTAAAATTTTCGTTTCGTTGAAATCTGATTTATAATGTGAAAGTTATGCTTTTTTAACTATTGTGTGTAATTTGCTATATTTAACAAAATTGTTTACTTTAAATTATATAAATAATATTTTATTTGGTCATGTAATGTTCTAATTTATGTTTTCAGGGGTAAAATAACTAGTTTTGTATATATTTTGGTTTTAAAACATATTTAAAAGTGTAATTGACATTTTCCAGTGTCAGTTGTATTTTGTTTACAATTTCTAATTTCCAACTTCAATTAATTTAAGGAAATCCTTTATTTATTTTTATATTTTTCTTAATAACTTATTTTATCCTCATTCTCACTTTATTTTGTTTCTCAAAGATTTATTTTAAACCATTTTAGGAAGAGTTGTAATTTCCCAAAGTTAAGTGGATTGTGTTTGCAATTTTCTTAACCTAGTTTCAATAAGCTAAGCAAATTCTATAATTCTTATTTTAGTTAAAGTTTAACATTTATTGGAATTCTAAATCTTTTAAATTCAAACTTAAAAATCTTTTAATTTAACTGAATATATTCGTAACAACATTTTACTCCACTTTTGTTTCTTTTAAAAAATTGGTTACATACCTTTTAAATTAAGTAGTTAATATTTTTCTTATATACATCAGTTCTTAGTAAATGGTAAATGAATCAAAAGGATGTAAACAAATTATATTTTATTTAAGTAATAAATTTTAAAATTAATAGTGTATAAATAACCTATTTAATTACACCTTCAATTTGTACGTTTATATCTGTTTTGATTAATTTAGTTGGCATATAAATGGTATGTATTTAATGAAATATTCTTTAAACGTATATTTTACTAAATATAGGTAGAGAGTAAATAAGAAAAAGTATAAATTTAAATATGTTACTTTTGTTATAAATTTGGGCGTATGTTTTGATTAAATTATTGCGTATATAGTACACATTCTTAAATTCTTGCCTTAGCTATAAATAAATCAATCAATCAATAGATGTGCAATTCTAAGTGGGAAAGGAATAAATTCCCTAGCCATTCAATTTCGTTTAAAAGCTTTCCCTAAATTCACATGTAAACTTTACACACTTTCCTTTTGCTTAAATTGATTTAATTGGTATAAAATATTAATTTCCCTGCTGTTCAAATTCATTTGTTGCATTGTCATTCACGTGCAACTTTCTACACTCGACTCTCTTTTATATATGGAACAAAATATTCCATATGCTTCAGACGTTGCAAAAAAATTTAATTTTATTCCTTTCTATTTTCCATTCACCTGAAATCAAGCAACCCATATGTTAAATACAAGCACGTTCAAATTTCGATTCTTTCTTGCATAAAAATTTCGCATGCCATGATTTGCGCACTTATCATTTTTCTTGCGTTCTAATAAACGCAAATTTCTTCTTATAAATACAAAATCATGCACCATATTCTCTTACCACATCACTGCCTTCATTCTTTCGTGCGTGGGCTTCTGTTACATCAGGTATGGCCGCCAGTTTATCTTCTTCTCCCTATTTTATTTTCTTCTTTCTTTTGTATTCCTGTGTTTCCTTTTTCTGACCACGAGTACTCCACTGTTTCACGCAAATGCTCGACCATCAATCACCTTGCACGACTCATCCACTTCACCGCCATCCACTCCAGCATGTAGCTCGTCCTGACCTTGGCTCGCCTCTAGGAGTGATGACCGAGCCGTGCAAGTGGTCGTGTCACTTAATTGAAAAAAAATTATTTTTGTTCGTGCACCACCTTCGCCATTGTTTGTGCACCACCTTTGCCACATATTTGTAACAACCCGCATATTTTACGATTGAATATCTAAATATTTTGTTTAAGTATTTTATCGTTAGTCGGATTTTAGTCTGAAAAGTTACTTTTTGCATACGGTCGAATTAGGACTCAGGACCACTTCCATTTAGTTCAAAACGCCGTTTGCGATCTTTTTGAGTATAAACTTCGATATGTTTGGAGTTAGTGGAATTTTGCCACTTTTTCACTTTGGGCTTTGGGTTTGGTTTAGCCCATTAGCCTAAACTATTAACTCTAGCTCAACCCTCTCTTCCCTTAATTACTTCACTTTCATTTCCTAACACTCAAGCTTCATCAAAAATGGAGGGAGCAATGGGAAATTATAACTCCAAGCTCTAGTTCATTTGCAAAATCCAAACTCTAGCTCTAAATTTTATGAGAAGCCATTGATTCAAGCTTCTTGTGTTAAGATTGAAGTGTGGGTGATTCTTCCTTTTCTTTCAAGCTTCTCCTTCATTGATTTTGTGAAAAGGTGAGATTTTTATCTCACATCTTTGTCTATAACTATCTTTGATTATTGGGTATGGATTCCTAACACTTATTCATGTGCATTTGCTTTTAGTTGGATTGGTTTTGTTAATATTCCAATTTTTAGTGTTTTGGGTTCAAATCTTTAAAAATCCTAACTTTGATGTTTGAACACATTTTTGGTGATGCATCGATGAGCCAATAGGACCGGGTAGCCGATAGGCGTAATCCCCTAGCGTTCGTGCTCGATCGGTTGCAAATTGAGAGAGTTTTTGCGTTTTTGTTGCTTAGGTCGCTCGGCTTGCCCCAATACATTAGGTCGTTCGGCCTGTTAAGTCGCACCTGTTATAGGTCGCGCCACGCTTTAAGTCGCACCTGCTTTAAGCCGCATGCTACTCCTTAAGCCGCTAGCTCCTTAGGTCGCTTGTAACTTAGGTCACGCCATGTTAGGTCGCAACCACTTAGGTCGCTCGCCTTGCTATGAGTCGGCCTGCCTTAGGTCGCTGACCCCTTAGGTCACTCGGCTTGCTCGCACCACATAGGTCGCTCGGCCTCACCTCCTTAAGTCGCTCTGCCTTCTTTAGGTCGCTGACCACTTAGGTCGCTGACCACTTAGGTCGCCCGGCCTGCTCGCACCATTAAGTCACAACTACTATAGGTCGCGCCATGTTAAGCCGCATCTCTTAGGTCGTTTTCGTTCGGCTTGCTCGCACCACTTAGGTCACATCACTTAGGCCGCTCGGCCTGCTGCTATGGGTCACGTCATGGTTCAAGTCACAACCATTTAGGTCGCTCGGCCTGCTGCTATATCTCGCACCCACTTAGGTCGCACCATGCTATAGGTCATGCCAGGTTATAGGTCATGCCAGGCTATAGGTCGAGCCATGTTAAGTTGCTCTGTTAGGCCGCATGCTATTTCTTAAGTCGCTGATCTCTTAGGTCGTATGCCGTGGAGTCGCATGTGTTGAGCCACTGATTTCTTGTGTTGAATTATGTTGAGTCGTAAGTCGTAGCTGTTAAGTCGCAAGGGTATTTCCACTTTGATGGATTTGAAATCGAATTCTTTGGATTTTATTCACGTCTTCGAATGTGAATTTTTGTGACTTATTGTTTCTACAATCATTTTTGTGATTTGACACTTTAAATATATGAAGGTTTCAATACTAGCAGTAAATATCAAAACTCCTTCATCAAAACGATTTCAACCCAATTTTACTACAATGCTCGTTTCTTAAATCGTTTTCCAATCTACTAGTATATACAAACCTTTACCTCACTTGCATGAAGAATCTAATTAAGCGGCTTAGTAAAACAAGTGGTATGAAACGCTTGTGTTTACTTCGCCGGTTAATTCTTGGACTTGTTCGATTGAATCTCTTGTGACAATTTTCGAGTGGAGATCTACAATTTGTTTGTAAATATTTAAGTTAAGCTAGTGGTTATGGGATATGAAGCTAAGCTTATATATTTACTAGCTTACTGTAATTGAAATTTCTTGATGATCGTTGATGATCATTTTTGTGATTTAGACTAGCAAATGTGCGATGTCTCTTTGTCTACGAGGGAGACTAAACCCCGTTTTTGTGGAGCTTCGGCTCAATTTGGTGGGGTAGCGACCCATGGTCTTCGGGCCGTTTTGTGGAGCTTCGGCTCAAAATTAATGGTTAGCAACCATGGAATAGCGTTCCATTTTGTGATACACGTGTTGGTGAGTTTTCATGCTCCCGTTTTGTGATATGCCTCCCCCTTTCTGTGATTTCTGGATTTCCATTGATGATTTCTAGAACTGGTGTTTCACCAATTTTCGTGATTTACACTGATATGTTTTATCAATATTTGTGCATTGGTGAATTTGTGTGTCATTAACTTTTGGATTGGCATTGATATAATTGTCAATATTTATGGTTTGGTGAATAAAAATAAAGAGTATGACATTCGTTTTGATCTTTGAGAAGATTCTTGTGATATTGATTAATCTCTTGTTGATTTTCAATTACATACTTATCACGGTATGGTTTTATGTTTATCATATTGTCATATCTCTTATTCTATATCATTTCATCTGACATTTATAGCTAGACTGATCCGTTTATTATTTTCTTATTAAATAATACTCGGGTCAGACCGAGTTGTTACAGGTGCTGCTACTTGACTCCTCACCGGGGATTATTATCCAGACTTTTGGCTAACTACTTAGATTGGTAGTTTATTTTGTTGTATACCTTTGAGATATAGACTCCTTGATGTATACATATTCTTTTGTCTAGCACTTGTAACTATTCTTTCGAGATATTGTGGATCTTGTCTGACCACTACTCTGATGAACACTTTTATGCGTTATATATTCATATCTATTTCCGCCTTTGTGATATGGATGTCTGTGACTGATTTGTGTTATGTTTATTTCTATATTTGTTTTCGAAGAATATATATAGCCACTGGATAGTAGATTTGAGTTTGTATCGGTATGTCGGATTTCCTCCTGAAACCAGATGCATGTTGTACCATCTAAGATATCGGTGCTCGCACAAAGCAATTACGCGGAGGGTCGCTCCTCAACAGCCTTATTCTCTGCGCTAGTTTGACGGCATTACCCCGTAGTGTCCTTGGCTAGAGTGGGTATAGAGGTGGGGCGTTACAGCTTGGTATCAGAGAGAATATTCGGAACAATGTAGAATAGTCTAGCAAGGATCATCGTCCTAAGTCCTTCTTAGGAGTCGTGCTTTAGGATTTAATTCGAGTCTTCGTACCGATTCATCCTATTTTCTTTATGATTCCTTGTTTTATCTATCAAGATTGCTTGATGTTCATTTGGTGAATAACCTCTTCCTTCTTCTTTCTTTCTTTCTAAAGGAAGAGAAATGGTTAGACCCGGTCGTCCCAGCGTCGGTCAATCTAGTGCTACTCCCCAAGATGGAGTATTTATGTCTTCCCAGCAGCTTCTTGATCTAGTAAGGAATGTTCAAGTAACCGGATCTAATCCGGAGTCTACTCACCCTAAGTCTGGATTTGCACGTTTGTGCAATGATTATACCAATTTGGGTGGGAAGCCATTCAAAGGTTCTGAAATTATTATTGAAGTCCAGGCTTGGCTGAGAACGTGCGATCGAATCTTTTCTCGCATGAATCTTATTGATCTTCACCATGTTCAGGTGGCCTCTAGTATGCTCTAAGAAAGAGCATTAGATTGGTATGAGCTTCTAATTTCTGAAATAAATGAAGCGGATCTTACTTGGGAGAAATTCCAGGAACGCTTCGAGTTAAAATTTGTGCCAGAAGCTGAGAAGATGACTTTGGCTCGTCGTTTCATAGACCTTGTTCAAGGTGAATCTTCCGTGGCAGATTATGTCGCATCATTCGAATCACTTTCTAAATACGGGGTCCAGTACATAAACACCCCATTGAAGAAAAACCAAAGATTTGTCTATGGCTTGAATACAAATCTCAAGAAGCCATTACTTCTAAAATTAGAAGTTTCTTTTGATCAACTCATTGATATCGCTCTTCAACTTGAAGAGGCTGATAGAGTAAGTGATGTTGAGGTTGGGAGTGCTAAACTAAACTTCACCAATAAGAAATGGCCTAATAAGTTCAAAGGTCCTTATCCCAACAATAAGAAAGGGAAGCAAGCCTCTCCGGCAACCAAGACTTCTACCTAAAGTGGTGGGCAACGCTACAACTGTGGTTCTAAGGACCATTATGCGAACATGTGTTCAAAGCCTCGTGCTTGTCGCTATTGCAAAAGCCCGGACCATTATATATCTTCGTGTCCCAAACTTCAAAACAGGAAGGAGGGAAAGCTTATTGTGGTGCAAACGCCAAGTAACACTTCTCGTGGTGAAGGTATTTCTCATTCTATCCTTGATGGCATTATTTTATTTCATGATCATCCTATTCGAGTTCTTTTTGATACGGGTGCGTCCCACTCTTTTATTTCAAAAGAACTTGTTGATACTTTTTCTTTGGATGTTTTGTGTTTAATGAATTCTTTGAGAATTGCGAATCCGGTTGGTGGATCCGCAACAATCAGTTTATTGTGTAAAGATGTCAAGATTATTTTGTGTGATTTTTCTTTCCGAGCCGATTTGCATGTTATGCATTACTTAGGCTTTGGAATGATTTTGGGAATGGATTGGCTTAACCGCTACGAAGCCCAAATCCTATGTGCTGAGCGGACTATTCATCTTAGACATCCTCAATCTGTTAAGCAGATTTTTATTGGTCTTAAAGATTCGGATTCCAGCTTGGCTGCATCTTCATATTCTTTAAATCCTCATGATGACGATAATGATGATGAGGAAGATATTATTTCTCTTATTCACGTTATTCGTGAATTTTCCGACATATTTGAGCCCGTTTTAGGATTACCACTTAAGCGAGCAATTGAGTTCAAAATTAATCTCATCCCTGGAGCTCAACCTATCACTCGTCCTCCTTATCATATGTCCAATAAAGAAAATAAGGAGATGCGCAAACAATTATCCGAATTGGAGAAGAAGCAATTTATTCGCTCTAGTTCCTCTCCTTGGGGAGCTTCGGCTATTTTTGTGAAGAAATCCGACGGTACACTTAGGCTTTGCGTTGACTACCGCAAGCTTAATGATCTTACTATCGAGAATAAATATCCTTTACCTCAGATTGATGATGTATTCGATCAACTTAGTGGTGCTAGAGTCTTTTCACAATTGGACATGGCTACCGGATTTCATCAGCTTCGTATTACAGAGGATAGTATTCCTTTGACATCGTTCCGTACTCGATATGGATCTTATGAATGGCTTGTTATGCCATTTGGTTTAACGAATGCTCCGGCTTATTCCGTTTACCTTATGAATCGAGTTTTCAAAGACTTCCTTGGTCGATTTGTTCTCATCTTTATTGATGATATTCTTGTGTATTCTAAAACCGAGGAGGAACATGAAAAGCATCTTCGGATTGTGTTGGAAACTCTTTGGCGTAATCAATTAAAAGAAAATTTTTCTAAATGCCATTTTTGGCAATCTCGTGTGAAATTTCTTGGTTATATTATTTCCGAATCTGGGATTTCCGTGGATCCTTCAAATATTGAAGCGATTCAAAATTGGAAGAGACCGGAGAGTGTGACGGAAATCCGTAGTTTCCTTGGATTGGCGGGACATTACCGTCGTTTTATAAAAGACTTTTCAAAAATTTCTGTACCTCTTACTAGTTTGACGAAGAGGGGAGTTAAATACATTTGGTCGGACAAATGTGAAGCTTCTTTTCAGAAATCAAAAGAACTCCTTTCCGATGCTCCTATTCTTGTGATTCCCAGGGGAAACCAAGATTTTATTGTTTATACCGATGCTAGTCGCGTTGACTTGGGTGCCGTTTTTATGCAAAGAGAACGTGTTATTGCTTATGCTTCTAGGCAATTAAAGCCTGCCGAGACTAGATATGCCGCTCATGATTTAGAGCTCGCGGCTATTGTTTTCGCCCTTCGTATTTGGCGTCATTATCTTTTGGGAGAAAAATTTATTCTTTACACCGATCATAAATCTTCGAAGTATCTATTTTCTCAAAAGGAACTTAATTTGCGTCAACAACGTTGGCTCGAATTTCTTGTAGCTTATGATCTTGATATTCTTTATACCCCCGGAAAAGGAAATCGTGTTGCTGATGCACTTAGTTGTAAGCAACAAGCAGTTGTTTCTATGATGATATCCGAATGGAATGATATTGGAATTTTATCCACTTGTGAGATTCGAGATCGTGTTTCCGATATATGTTCATCTCTTGTTTTATGTAGCCTTGAGGCTCATCCCTCTCTTTTAGACCGCATTATTGAAGCTCAAAAGCTAGATCCCGAATTGGCTCTTCTTGGCCAAAAGTTTAGGGATAAAATTAATATTGAAGGTTTGAAAGACTTTGATATTGATTCTCATGGCGGTGTTCGAAAATTTGGTAGAATTATCGTGCCAAATATTAGTAATTTTCGTAAAGACATTTTAGAAGATTCTCATCGTTCTAAATTTACCATTCATCCTGGTAGTAGTAAAATGTACGCGGACATGAAGCGACTTTATTATTGGAAGGGAATGAAATATGATATTGCGAACTTTGTTAAGTGTTGCATGACTTGCCAACTCATTAAGGCCGAGCACCAAAGGCCCGATGGGTTATTGCAACCTTTAAGAAATTCCAATTTGGAAGTGGGACCAAATTTCCATGGATTTTATTGACGGCCTTCCCCGTTCTCGTTCGTATCATGATAGCTTATGGGTGATAGTCGATAGACTTACTAAATCCGCCCATTTTATTGCCGTTCGGTCCAATCGAACCGTGCCACTTTTGGCCAAACTCTTTATCAAAGAAATTGTTAAATTGCATGGAGTTCCTGTTGAATATGCGCTTATATGATTTTTGTTTGATGATAATAAACATATATACATTCGTTTAAATGTATTTGTTAATATACTATTGTGTTTTCACAGATTAAATAAATATTTGTTGAATAAATTAAATAACACAGAATTTGAATTTAAACGAATATTTTATTCAAACAAATATTTATTACAATTTTGAATAGTATACAAATTCAAGCTCTCACTATTCACTATACAACTTTGATACAAAATCAATTACATCACTATTTTACATATCATCACCTCACTACATATCACTCACACTCGTATTTATCTTCAACTGCATTCCAGTTTGAATCCAGCATCTGAGCAATCTGCAAAAATATTTACTAGCGCAGTAAAATTGAAAATAAAATATTTTTGCGATATAAAATAAAACGTGAATTTTTGAAAATAATTTTTGCCTCAGTTATTTTGGTTGTTCGTCATCATTTAGATTTGAATCCATCATACACGAACAACTTGTGACATACACAGTGTATCACTGTATATGTCACAAGGCCGTGCACACCGATATACACTTGATTGATTTACAGATACAGGTGAGCACAGGTCAAACCCAAATAAAAAGCCGGGTTCAACTCACGTGCGATAACATAAAAATCAAGGTCAAACCCGAGCTGTGAAACTGGATTCAACATAGGTGCGAATGGCCAAAACTCAAGAATTAAGTGTCGACTAGTCTAATATAAACAAAACAGTAACTCAGTGCCAACATGGTTAGAATGAAGACAAGTACACTTGAACAAAATGAACAAGTGGAGCATCTGTGTAAACTGGGCAGCATATACATATGTATGTATGGTCAGACCAAACCAAAACACAGTGGCAACATCAGCAGGTACAAGATGCCCAACCAAATGAATATCAATGCAAACCAGCAATTAAGCACATGTATGCAGATCAGTGTCGACAACCAAGTAAATGCAGAGAACAGTGCAATCATGAAGATTGCAGCAAAAATGCAGACATAACAGGTGAAGTGCGACAATACTACACTGCCTCTGCCATCAAGCCAAAATGCATCAGATCAGAAGTAAAGACAGAGCTCGAGGTCAAGATGTAAAGGGATCAGAACTTCAACCAGCACACAAGAAATAATGACCAATGAATACAACTGAAGACAATGCACCAATGTCACCAGCATAACAGCAATATGTACAGCATCAATCAAGATATCAGACTCAAACAAGTGAAGTCAAAGCAAACAGAACCAGCAATATGGTAACACACTGCAACATGCTTAAGTAAAGTGAAGGAACAAGATCGAACGAGCAAGCTAACCGGCAAATGAACAGAGGCAACAAGGTCAGAGTACAATGCAACATTTTCAAAATGCACAAATGCAACAGAATGCTCAAGTGAGGATAACAAATACAACTGATATGCGAACGATCTTGAACAATAAATGAACATCAACCAAACAGTGGCTAATGAAGTATAGTATGCAAACATGAAGGGAATACAACTACAAATGAAAATTGGTGACAACAAGTTCAAGTGAGTCAAGTTCAGTCCAATTACAACTACAAGAGTGACACAGTGTACATATAAATTCGACAAGCTGCTGAACAGAGGTACAGACGACCCAACTCAACATGAACCAGAATGGTTACAGCATCAAGGTGGTCAAGGCCAAAATCATCAATGCAATGCACAGCAAGGTATAACAAAGTCAAGGGCATATGAAGACAAGTGTAACATCACAACTAAGTACAATGAATTCACAGGGCCGAAGCAAGCACATGAATTCACAAATCAAAGCCGTGATCGAAATCAAAGTTGAAATGGTCAGAGCCGTAGTATATAGAAGTCACAAATTAAAGTCAAATTCAAGCCGAGTATATTACACCGTGATAGCCAAGCAAATTGACTAAGTCACGAATCAACAACGTGACCATCAAGCAACGATAATACGCAATTGTCAAAGTCAAATAAATCATCATCGTTCAACAAATATCAGAGGGCCGATAGCATAAAATTGAAGAAATCAGACGAACGAGATTTTAGGAAATTGACTCCTATAAAAACCCTAATCATCATCGGCAATTATCCCATCGAATTCCAGAAAGCATAAAATCAGTAAAAGCAAAAGCATACAATTACATACCGAAGAAGGAATTCGATCAACGAAGCAGCCGCAAAGAGCATCGAAGCCGAACAAGTATCAAAGGTCGGCGCTTCAATTTGGAAGAACCCTAATTTGGATCGAAAGGACGCAAGCCCAAATTTTAATCAGGAGGAACGAGAAGAAACAACGGCCGCCATCTCCATTTTTCACGAACAAAAAAAAAAAAAGGAGACTGGTTGAATTACTAAAGAGGGCCGGCCTTATTCCTCTAAAAGGATTTCTCTATTTTATTATATAAGGGCTTTTATTTTTAAATTAGGGTCATTTTGTTTTTAAATTGTTTTTTAATTGTATTTTCTTTTTAAACCGTTGTATTTACTAGTCGTGTGACTAGGGGACAAGCTACGTGGCGTAGCTTGAGAATTCACAACTCGGTAGTTGAGTTGTGGCAGGGTTTTGAGCGTAGAGTTAGATTAGTCAATAGCGGGTATAGCGAGTTTACGTGTGTAAGCGAGGGACTATCTAATTTCTAGTAGAAACCTTGGGGGCAGCACGTAGGCAGGGTTTTGCCGAAGCTGGGTAAATTCTGTGTTGTTCTGTTTTATTTGTTATTTATATTCTGCAATATCTGTGCTTCTATTCTGTGATCTGAATTGAAATTAATTTATAAGCTTCCGCGATTAATTTTAACAATTTACACAATCACCCTATTCACCCCCCCTCTAGGGTGAAATCGATCCTACAAGTGGTATCAGTGCTAGGAACAAAAGCCGTTTTTGTTTTTAAAAATTTGATTTTACAAAAATCAATTTTTGTTTTAAAAATTTGTGTTTCAAAAAAATCGGTTTTTGTTTTAAAAATTTGAATTTTTAAAATGGTTCTTTTAATACTGCTTTTGCTGAGGGTCAATCCATAGTTAGACCACCAATGTTCAATGGTGAATATGCTTACTGGAAAAATAGAATGCAAATTTTTTTGAAAACCATTGACGCTTGGAATATTGTTGAGACAGGTTATAGAATACCAACTATAACTGTAGATAATCAGGAAATAGAGAAACCAAAAGATCAATGGACAGAACTAGAAAATAGATTACAAAATGCTAATGCTAGAGCTATGAATTCTATTATCTGTTCATTAGATAAATTTGAATTTAATCGTGTCTCACATTGTCTAACTGCACAGGAAATATGGCACACACTAGAAGTGACTCACGAAGGAACATCTCAAGTCAAAGAATCTCGCATTGCCATGCTAAGCAGCGAATACGAGAACTTCACAATGGCGAAGGAAGAAAATGTCAAAGAGATGCATGGACGACTTTCCAATATCGTTTACAAATCAAAAGCTCTTGGAAAATCATACACAGAGTTGGAGATAGTCCGAAAAATCCTTAGAGTCCTTCCACGAAAATTTGAAGCAAAAGTGACTACCATTCAAGAATCAAAAGATTAGAAACAAATGAAAGTCGAAGAACTCATCGGAAATCTCACCACTTATGAGCTAGAAATGAAATTCAAGGAAGAGCGTGAAGGAGGAGATAATCAAAAGAAATCAATAGCGCTCAAAGGAACTACCGAAAGTGATGATGATGATAACGATGAAGATGATGGAGCAGCAGAATTGGCGCTACTAATAAAGAAATTCAAAAAGTGGAATTACAAATATGGAAATTCAGCTCGAATTCAAAAAGCGAAAAGCAGAATAGCCAAAGCACTAGACTACTCTGAAGAACAGAAGATCATCTGTCACAAGTGCAACCAACCCGGACACATCAAGCCCAATTGTCCTCAAAATCGACGCGACTTTGAAAAGAAACAGAAAAAGAAAAGTTTTGCAGCCACATGGAATACAAGTGATGAAGATAATCAAAATTCTAGCAGTGAGAGTGAGAAAGCAGATATGTGCCTTCAAGGGAATATAACTGATAGCGACAATGACGAGCCAAGCGAGGTATCAAAAGTTACTCACTCTGAATTGCTTATATATTTTCATGAAATAAATGGCTGTTATGAACGACTTAGGGAAAAATACGCCAAACTTGAATCTCAAAAGGATACTTTGATAGAATGCAATAAACAACTTGATCAACTAGTTAAAACCTATCAAAGTAGGATCTCTAAGTGTGATAAGTGTCCAACATTCGAAAAAGAAATTAAAAAATCAGAAATCAATATAAAATCACTTGAAAATGAAATTCTGATTTTAAAAGAGAATGAAAATACTAGGAGAGAGAATTCTATTAAAAAGTGCACACAGTTGTTAAACGAAAATGAATCTCTCAAAACACAAGTCCAACAATTGTCAACGACTTTAGATAAATTTTCAAAAAGTAAAAAATCGCTGAATATGCTATTAGGAAAGCAAACTGTTAATTCGGTTAGACAAGGACTTGGATATAATAGTTCGAATATTGTTGAAAGCAATATTAGTCAAGTTAATTCCATGTGCACGTTTTGTAGAAAATTTGGACACGATCACAATAATTGTTGGTATAGACCCAAACATGTGAAAACTATACCAATTTGGGTTCCAAAAGGCACAAATATAAAATCTCTCAAAGTTAAACAAATTTGGTTGCCGAAGGGAACAATTATAAACAGTTTAGGGTGTACACAAAATTATTTTTCAATATTTTCTGCCACTAACAACCATGGACCTATAAAAACAAATAGGTCACATAAATCTTTCATCGTGTAGGTGTGGTGGCAGGCTAAGGAACAACAACAGTGTACTCTGGATTTTTGGCTGTTCTAGAAACATAACGGACGACGAAACAAAGTTCCTTAGCCTAGTATAAAGGTGACAGAATCACAATGGACAACGATGAAAAATATCGTAAAGGTAAAACAGGTAATGGTATGTTTTAAACGATATATTAAATGTGATAATCTGCACCATATTCTGAATTAAAATCAGCCAATATTGAGATTGATGAAAAGATGAGGATTTTTGATTCTGACTTATTCAACATAGTTGGCCAATTATATTCTTATGCCAAAAACACTATAAAAATCTCTAGATTCTTTGAATTACTTCATATATATCATTTTGGATTAAAAATAGTGTTTTGATAATAATACATTTGGTTATAATTCGGCTAACTCTATACTCACGGTTTTTCGATTATTTACACGGCTTCAATTCAATTTCAAAAGAATGTCATTTAAATTGTTGTTAAAATTGAGTTTGAAATTTTTGGTGCACACTTCATGGTTTGGTCAATCAAATTCAATTAATGATAATTTTGAGTGAGAGAGAAATTCAGATGCAGATTACACTGGTAATCTAGTTGATAGAAAAATTACTAGTGAAACGTGATTTTTGTTAAGACATTTAGTAACTGCATCGTTTTTCAAAGAAAATATCTGCATATTCTTCATTTCAAATAATTTTCAAATAGCAGAAAATTCTCTTTTAAAACCCCTGGAGAAAATCATGTTTGACCATAGTTTCAGATTAGTCATTTTTGAAAAATTAATTTCATAATTATTTTTGAATTTGATTTTAAATGACTATTTTGACTAATCTGACTCCCTAATGTTTATCGAAAAGAAAAATAGTGATTGAAAAAGTGATGAGTGTTAATATTGATCAAATATTATGACTTGAGACGGTATAATTAATAAATTTCTTTAGAAATTTAAACAAGAGTTATAAAACTTTTTGTTGGTAAAAAATTCCATGACCATCTCTATATCTATCATATTTCTAACAGCCATCACTTATCAAAATTCTATATAGAGTTTGTCGATATGTGGTACTTTAAACAGGAATCGTTCGTTTTTCATTTTCACATTTTAAAAAAAAATTAATTAAAAATAAATAAATAAATAAATACCAAAGTATTCACTCTCATTTAAAAGTCCTCACGGTTATGCATGGGTGAATTACTTGGAATTTGTTATGTGCTTCCATGCTCATTTAAAAGTCCTCGCGGTTATGCATGTATGGAACGCATATCAAAAGTTGATTTTTAAAATAAACAAGTTGATTCTAATCCCATTTAAAAGTCCTCATGGTTATGCGTGGTTAGAAGATACTTGAATTCATTTTTTTAAATAAAATTGGAATACTACTAATCTCATTTAAAAGTCCTAACGGTTATGCATGGTTAGTAGATATTCAAATTCCTGATATAAATATACCACAAATAGACACAACTGTATGGTTTTATATGATGACATCATTTCCATCATTCTAAAAGTGGAATATGCGTCTAACAAAATATTTATGATTTTTGTTTGACTTTTTATTGAAATTTAATATTTATATTCAATTGAGTTTTAATGTTGGATTGATATCGATTACTTTATCTCTATTTTCTCTAACACTATTATTCTTTTGCTGATAACAAAAGGGGGAGAGAAAAGTTAAGATTTTGTCAAATAGAATCAAGCAAAGGTCAAATAATTTTCCATTTGCTTATAGGCTCATTTATATATTTCTATTTGTATGCATATATGTAGGGGGAGCTTTGTGTAGAGAGGAAGCATTTAAATAGGGGGAGCAATTAGATATATCTATGATCAAATACATTTAACATATTCAAAATCTTAAATATATGTTTGTTATCATCAAAAGGGGGAGATTGTTGAATACGCGCTTATATGATTTTTGTTTGATGATAATAAACATATATACATTCGTTTAAATGTATTTGTTAATATACTATTGTGTTTTCACAGATTAAATAAATATTTGTTGAATAAATTAAATAACACAGAATTTGAATTTAAACGAATATTTTATTCAAACAAATATTTATTACAATTTTGAATAGTACACAAATTCAAGCTCTCACTATTCACTATACAACTTTGATACAAATTCAATTACATAACTATTTTACATATCATCATCTCACTACATATCACTCACACTCGTATTTATCTTCAACTGCATTCCAGTTTGAATCCAGCATCTGAACAATCTGCAAAAATATTTACTAACGCAGTAAAATTGAAAATAAAATATTTTTGCGATATAAAATAAAACGTGAATTTTTGAAAATAATTTTTGCCTCAGTTATTTGGGTTGTTCGTCATCATTTAGATTTGAATCCATCATACACGAACAACTTGTGACATACATAGTGTATCACTGTATATGTCACAAGGCCGTGCACACCGATATACACTTGATTGATTTACAGGGACAGGTGAGCACAGGTCAAACCCAAATAAAAAGCCGGGTTCAACTCACGTGCGATAACATAAAAATCAAGGTCAAACCCGAGCTGTGAAACTGGATTCAACACAGGTGCGAATGGCCAAAACTCAAGAATCAAGTGTCGACTAGTCTAATATAAACAAGACAGTAACTCAGTGCCAACATGGTCAGAATGAAGACAAGTACACTTGAACAAGTGGAGCATCTGTGTAAACTGGGCAGCATATACATATGTATGTATGGTCAGACCAAACAAAAACACAGTGGCAACATCAGCAGGTACAAGATGCCCAACCAAATGAATATCAATGCAAACCAGCAATTAAGCACATGTATGCAGATCAGTGTCGACAACCAAGTAAATGCAGAGAACAGTGCAATCATGAAGATTGCAGCAAAAATGCAGACATAACAGGTGAAGTGCGACAATACTACACTGCCTCTGCCATCAAGCCAAAATGCATCAGATCAGAAGTAAAGACAGAGCTCGAGGTCAAGATGTAAAGGGATCAGAACTTCAACCAGCACACAAGAAATAATGACCAATGAATACAACTGAAGACAATGCACCAATGTCACCAGCATAACAGCAATATGTACAGCATCAATCAAGATATCAGACTCAAACAAGTGAAGTCAAAGCAAACAGAACCAGCAATATGGTAACACACTGCAACATGCTTAAGTAAAGTGAAGGAACAAGATCGAACGAGCAAGCTAACCGGCAAATGAACAGAGGCAACAAGGTCAGAGTACAATGCAACATTTTCAAAATGCACAAATGCAACAGAATGCTCAAGTGAGGATAACAAATACAACTGATATGCGAACGGTCTCGAACAATAAATGAACATCAACCAAATAGTGGCTAATGAAGTACAGTATGCAAACATGAAGGGAATACAACTACAAATGAAAACTGGTGACAACAAGTTCAAGTGAGTCAAGTTCAGTCCAGTTACAACTACAAGAGTGACACAGTGTACATATAAATTCGACAAGCTGCTGAACAGAGGTACAGACGACCCAACTCAACATGAACCAGAATGGTTATAGCATCAAGGTGGTCTAGGCCAAAATCATCAATGCAATGCACAGCAAGGTATAACAAAGTCAAGGGCATATGAAGACAAGTGTAACATCACAACTAAGTACAATGAATTCACAGGGCCGAAGCAAGCACATGAATTCAAAAATCAAAGCCGTGATCGAAATCAAAGTTGAAATGGTCAGAGCCGTAGTATACAGAAGTCACAAATTAAAGTCAAATTCACGCCGAGTATATTACACCGTGATAGCCAAGCAAATTGACTAAGTCACGAATCAACAACGTGACCATCAAGCAACGATAATACGCAATTGTCAAAGTCAAATAAATCATCATCGTTCAACAAATATCAGAGGGCCGATAGCATAAAATTGAAGAAATCAGACGAACGAGATTTTAGGAAATTGACTCCTATAAAAACCCTAATCATCATCGGCAATTATCCCATCGAATTCCAGAAAGCATAAAATCAGTAAAAGCAAAAGCATACAATTACATACCGAAGAAAGAATTCGATCAACGAAGCAGCCGCAAAGAGCATCGAAATCGAACAAGTATCAAAGGTCGGCGCTTCAATTTGGAAGAACCCTAATTTGGATCGAAAGGACGCAAGCCTAAATTTTAATCAGGAGGAACGAGAAGAAACAACGGCCGCCATCTCCATTTTTCACGAACAAAAAAAAAAGGAGACTGGTTGAATTACTAAAGAGGGCCGACCTTATTCCTCTAAAAGGATTTCTCTATTTTATTATATAAGGGCTTTTATTTTTAAATTAGGGTCATTTTGTTTTTAAATTGTTTTTTAATTGTATTTTCTTTTTAAACCGTTGTATTTACTAGTCGTGTGACTAGGGGACAAGCTACGTGGCGTAGCTTGAGAATTCGCAACTCGGTAGTTGAGTTGTGGCAGGGTTTTGAGCGTAGAGTTAGATTAGTCAATAGCGGGTATAGCGAGTTTACGTGTGTAAGCGAGGGACTATCTAATTTCTAGTAGAAACCTTGGGGGCACCACGTAGGCAGGGTTTTGTCGAAGCTGGGTAAATTCTGTGTTGTTCTGTTTTATTCTGTTATTTATATTCTGCAATATCTGTGCTGCTATTCTGTGATCTGAATTGAAATTAATTTATAAGCTTCCACGATTAATTTTAACAATTTACACAATCACCCTATTCACCCCCCCTCTAGGGTGAAATCGATCCTACAGTTCCTACTTCTATTGTTAGTGATCGTGATCCATTGTTTACTAGTGGATTTTGGAAGAGTCTTCAAAAAGCTTTGGGAACGAAGCTTAATTTTAGCACCGCTTATCATCCTCAGTCCGAAAGACTGACTGAGCGTGTGAATCAAACTCTTGAGGATCTTGTTCGTGCACGTGTTCTTGATTTTGGTGGAAGTTGGGAAGATCATATTTCTCTTGTTGAGTTTTCCTATAATAATAGCTTCCAATCTAGTATTGGTATGGCACCTTTAGAGGCGCTCTATGGAAGGCCATGCTGATCTCCTTCTTGTTGCCTTGAGGCCGGTTAGATGCTGGCTTTAGGTCCAGATTTTATTCGTGATTCCACAGAAAAGATTGACCTTATTCATCATAGGATGAAAGAAGCCCAGAGTAGACAAAAATCCTATGCCGATAACCGGAGAAGGAAATTAGAATTTTCTGTGGGAGATCTTGTGTTTATTCGTGTTTCACCAATGAAGGGTGTTGTACATTTCAGTCGATTGGGAAAATTAGTGCCTCGATATATTGGGCTATTTTCTATCACTGAACGTATTGGTTCTGTGGCTTATCGCCTTTTATTACCGGCTCATTTTCTGCTATTCATGACGTGTCTCACGTTTCTCAATTACGAAAATGCCTTCGAGATTCCGATTCGATTCTTGAGCCTGGTGTTGTGAAAGAAATTGAAGTTTCGCCTAATTTAACTTATGAGCAACACCTGTGACGCTCCACCTCTATACCCACGCTAGCCAAGAACACTACGGTGTAGTGCTGTCAACTAGCACGGAGAATAAGGCTATTGAAGAGCGACCATCCATGTGATTGCTTATCACACGGTGGCTATAAATAATCTTCGGAAACAAACATAGAAATAAGCATAACACAAATCAGTCACAGACATCCATATCACAGAGGCGGAAGAAGATATGAATATATAACTAGCACATGAAAGTGTACATCAGAGTAGTGGTCAAAAAGATCCACAATAATACAAAAGAATAGCAACACGTGCTATACAAAAGAATAAAACTATGAGTCTATGTCTCAAGTGTATACAACAAAAAACTGCTAATCTAAATAGTTAGCCAAAAGTCAGAGTAGCAAATCCCGGGAAGAAGTCAAGCAGAAGCACCTGTAACATCTCGGTCTGACCCGAGTATTATTTTTGAAAATAATAAACGGATCAGTCTAGCTATAAATATCAGATGACATGGTACAAAATAAAAGATATGGCATAAACATAAAATATCCATACTGACATACTACTACAAGTATGCAAATGATGATCAACATAAGATCAATCAATAAGAGATAAATCGATATCACAAGAATCTTCTCAAAGATCCAAAGAGGGCATCATACCCTAAACTTGTACTCATAACAAGTCAATGACATAAATTCCAGAAATCAACACAAGAGATCCAGAAATCACAGAAAAAGGGAAAGAGGCCTATCACATGACGGTCCGAAGACCATGGGGAGCCACCCCATATGGGTGAGTCGAAATCACCCAGATGAGGTCTAGGCTAACCAAAAAGCATAAAGGTATGTGTGAGTGGAATCACACAAACAGTGTCTAGCCTAACCTCGCAACAAAAAGGTATGTGTGAGTGGAATCACACAAATGGTGTCTAGACTAACCTCGCGGACAAAGAGATATGTGTGAGTCGGAATCACACCAATGAGGTCTAGTCTAACCTTGCAAACAAAGGGACATCGCACAAGTGCTAGTCTAAATCATAAAATGATCATCATGATCAACGAGAAGTGTCAATTACACTAAGCTGGTAAATATAAAAGTTTAGTTTCATGTCCCATAACCACTAGCTCAACTTAAATATTTACGAACATACTATAAATCTTCACTAATAAAATTGTCATTAGAGGTTCAATCGAACAAGTCCAAGAATTAACCGACGAAGCAAACGCAAGCGTTTCATACCACTTGTTTTACTAAGCCGTTTAATTAGATTTCTCATCCGAGTGAGGTAAAGGTTTGTATATACTAATAGATTGGAAAACAGGTTAAGAAAGAGCTTTATTATTAAAAATAGAGTTGAAATCATTTTGTTGAAAGAGTTTTGATATTTACTACTAGTATTGAAACCTTTATATTTTAAAGTGACAAGTCATAGAAGCGATTGTAGAAACAATCAATCACAAAGATCACATTCGAAGATGTGATAAAAATCCAAGGAAATTGGCTCAACAAGTTCTGTTGAATGTTTTTCAGATAAGATCTCCTACGGAGGGGGGGTCCGGGGGGGTGGCAACCCCCCAAGGTGGGGGAGCGGGGGCAACGCCCCTGGTACGGGGTTCGACCTGCCCGGTCAGGTCGCGGGGGTCCAGGGGGCAGCGTCCCGTCCAAAACGGTACGACCTAGTGAAGACAAGCGGCCTACGACCTAAAAAAAATGAGGTCTAACGACCTAAAGGGGTGTGCGACCTAAGAAGGTTCACGAGCTAAGGATGAGCGACCTAACAAGGTTCACGATCTAAGAAAAACAAGGTCACACGACCTAACAGGAAACAAGGTCAAGCGACCTAAGGGGTTACGCGACCTAACGTAACACGGATCAAACAACCTAAGGCATCACAGGTCGGACGACCTAACTGCTTAAGGGATAGAAGACCTAAAGAGGTTTGTGACCTAATGGGGTTCACGACCTAAAGGTATTCGCGACTTAACGGGTTATAGGTGTAACGACCTAACGACATAAAGGCCTAACGACCTAAAGGTGATAGGGTTACGCGACTTAGGGACAGAAGTAGGACCGAGCGACCTACGACCCAGGAGACTCATGACTTATGACCTACGACCTAAGGCCCGCGCGACCTAGTGAAATAGCAGAGGCAATATTAGGTCGGAGACGACCTACGACTTAAGGCTAGCGCGACCTAAAGTTTTAACACTCGAGCGACCTAACGTTATAAAGCCAAACGACCTAAGGCTTAACTCGCGAACGACCTTCGGCTTAAGGCATAACTCGCGAGCGACCTACGACCTAACGTCCAGGTGACTTTTCCACGCGCGCAAGCCATGAACCCAAGCGACCTAAGGGTCCAGAACGACCTAAGGCTGGATATTCACCAAAAACACTAAAAAATGGAGTTTTTCGCCAATCCAATCCAAACCAAATGCAAATGTGCATGTTAAAGTGATAGGAAACCATTCCCAACAGTCCAAGATAGTTATAAGCAGGAATGTGAGATAAAAATATCATCTTTTCACTAAAATGGATGAAGATGAAGCTTGAAGCCAATGGAGAAGCAATCCAAAGCTTGAATTCAATATCTTCTACTTGAATTTGGAGTTGAGTGTTGGATTAGCAATTAAATTTGAGCTTGGAGTTTTAATTTCCCATTCTCTTCACCATTAATGCAAATTCCAAGTTAGTTAGGAATTTTGAAGAGTGAGGAGAAGGGGGTTGGAACTTGGGCTTAATGGGCTAAACTAACCCAAAGTCCAAAGCGGGAAAAGTTAGTGAAATTCCACTAACTCGAAACCTATCAATGATTATACCTAAAAAAGTTGTAAACGGCATTTCGAATTCAATGGAAGTGGTCTCGAGTCCTAATTTGACCGTTTGCAAAAAGGAGCTTTTCGGACCAATATCCGATTAACGATAAAATATTTAAATATAAAATCGATAAATATGCGGGTTGTTACAGACTCCCCTCCTTAAAGAAATTGCGTCCTCGCAATTTATATATAAGATGGAAATAAAAAGTAACAACCATAAAAGCATATTAACCCAAAAGAAATTTGAAATAAGAAGTTCACCTCAAAGAGCAGGAGTAAGCAAGTCCGGATGTGTACGCTCAATAAATTCTCTGGATTCCCAAGAGCAATCCTTAGGATTTGAGGACCATTGAACCTTCACAAGCGGGACATCTTTATTTCGAAGGCGTTTAACCTCCGAAGCAATAATTCGAATAGGATGCCGCTCATAAGTTAAATTCGACGAAACTTCAATTTCTTCCACAACAGCAGGCTCAAGGATAGAATCGAAATCCCGAAGGCATTTCCGTAATCGAGAAATGTGAAACACGTCATGCATGGCAGAAAACTGAGCCGGTAATGCAAGGCGATAAGCCATGGAACCAATACGTTCGGTGATGGGAAATGGCCTAATATATCGAGGCGCTAACTTTGCCGAATGACTGAAACGTACAACACCTTTCATAGGTGAAACACGAATAAAAACAAGACCTCCAACAAAAAATTCTAATTTCCTTCTTCGATTATCGGCATAGGATTTTTGTCTACTCTGGGCTTCTTTCATCCTATGTCAAATAAGTTCAATCTTTTCTGTGGAATCATGAATAAAGTCTGGACCTAAAACCAGCTTCTCACCGGCCTCAAGCCAACAAGAAGGAGATCGGCATGGCCTTCCGTAGAGTGCCTCGAAAGGTGCCATACCAATACTAGATTGGAAGCTATTATTATAGGAAAATTCAACAAGTGAAATATGATCTTCCCAACTTCCACCAAAATCAAGTACACAAGCTCGAAGAAGATCTTCAAGAGTTTGATTCACACGCTCGGTTTGTCCATCGGACTGGGGGTGATAAGCGGTGCTAAAATTAAGCTTCGTTCCCAAAGCTTTTTGAAGACTCTTCCAAAATCCACTAGTAAACAATGGATCACGATCACTAACAATAGAAGTAGGAACTCCATGCAATTTAACAATTTCTTTGATAAAATGTTAGGCCAAAAGAGGAATAGTTCGGTTAGACCGAACGGGAATAAAATGGGCGGATTTAGTAAGTCTATCAACAATCACCCATAAGCTATCATGAACCGAACGAGAACGGGGAAGGCCATTTATAAAATCCATGGAAATTTGATCCCACTTCCAAATTGGAATTTCTAAAGGTTGCAATAACCCAACAGGCCTTTGATGTTCGGCCTTGACAAGTTGGCACGTCATGCAACACTTAAACAAAGTTAGCAATATCAGATTTTATTCCCTCCCAATAATAAAGTCGCTTCATATCAGCGTACATTTTACTACTACCGGGATGAATGGTGAATTTAGAACGATGGGAATCTTCTAAAATATCTTTACGAAGATCGCTAATATTTGTTACGATAAGTCTACCAAATTTACGAATGCCGCCACGAGAATCAATATCAAAGTCTTTCAAACCTTCAATATCAATTTTATCCTTAACATTTTGGCTAAGAAGAGCCAATTCAGGATCTGGCCTTTGAGCGTCAAGAATGCGGTCTAAAAGAGAAGGATGAACCTTAAGGCTACATAAAACTAGTGATGAGCATAAATCAGATACGCGCTCTCGAATCTCACAAGTGGATAAAATCTCGAGATCGTTCCATTCGGATATCATCATAGAAACAACTGCTTGTTGTTTACGGCTAAGAGCATCGGCGACACGATTACCCTTACCGGGGGTATAAAGAATATCAAGATCATAAGGTGCAAGGAACCCGAGCCAACGCTGTTGACGCAAATTAAGTTCCTTTGTAGAAAATAAATATTTCAAAGACTTATGATCCGTGTAAAGGATAAATTTCTCTCCCAGTAGATAATCACGCCAAATTCGAAGAGCGAAAACAATAGCCGTGAGTTCTAAATCATGTGTGGCATATCTAGTCTCGACCGGTTTTAATTGCGTAGAAGCATAAGCAATAACACGTTCTTTTTGCATAAGAACGGCACCCAAACCAACCTGACTAGCATCAGTATAAATAACAAAATCTTGATTCCCTTCGGGAGTAACAAGAATAGGATCATCACAAAGGAGTTCTTTCAAGTTTTGAAAAGAGGCTTCACATTTGTCTGACCAAATGTATTTAACTCCCTTCTTAGTCAAGCTAGTAAGAGGCACGACAATCTTAGAAAAGTCTTTAATAAAACGACGGTAATAACCCGCCAATCCGAGAAAGCTACGAATTTCAGTCACACTCTCAGGTCTTTTCCAATCTTGAATCGCTTCAATCTTTAAAGGATCCACGGAAATTCCGGATTCGGAAATAATATGACCGAGAAACTTCACACGAGATTGCCAAAAGTGGCATTTAGAAAATTTTGCCTTTAACCGATTACTCCTAAGAGTTTCCAATACAACCCGAAGATGTTTTTCATGTTCCTCCTCGGTTTTAGAATACATAAGAATATCATCAATGAAAATGAGAACAAACCGATCGAGGAAATCTTTGAAAACTCAATCCATGAGGTCAACGAAATAAGCCGGAGCATTCATTAACCCAAATGGCATAACAAGCCATTCATAAGATCCCTATCGAGTACGGAATGATGTCAAAGGAATGCTATCCTCTGCGATACGAAGTTGATGAAACCAGTAGCCAAGTCCAATTGTGAAAAGACCTTAGCACCACAAAGCTGATCGAATAGATCATCAATCTGAGGTAAAGGATATTTATTTTTAATAGTAAGATCGTTAAGCTTGCGATAATCAACGCAGAGCCTAAGAGTACCATCGGATTTCTTTACGAAAATAGCCGAAGCTCCCTGAGGTGAGGAACTAGAGCGAATAAATTGCTTCATCTCCAATTCGGATAATTGTTTGCGCATCTCTTCATTTTCCTTATTGAACATGTGATAGGGAGGACGAGTAATAGGTCGAGCTTCAGAGGTAAGATTAATTCTGAACTCAATTGCTCGCTTAGGTGGTAAACCTAAAATGGGCTCGAATATGTCGGAAAATTCACGGACAACGTGAATTCGAGAAATGACGTCTTCCTCATCATCGTCATCGTCGTCTCGAGGATTTAAAGAATATAAAGATGCAGTCAAAGAAGAATCCGAATCTTTAAGAATAATAGAAATCGGATTTGCAGATTGCGGATGTCGGAGATAAATAGTTCGCTCAGGACATAGGATATGAGCTTCATAATGGTTAAGCCAGTCCATACCCAATATCATTCCAAAGCCTAAGTAACGCATAACATGCAAATCGGCTAGGAAAGAAAAATCGCATAAAATAATCTACACATCTTTACAAAGCAAACAAAGAGTTGCGGATCCACCAACAGGATTCGCAATTTTTAAAGAAGTCATTAATGCAGTAACACTTAAGGAAAAAGTGTCTACCAGTTCCTTTGATATAAAAGAATGGGATGCACCCGTATCAAAGAGAACTCTAATAGGTTGATCATGAAATAAAATAATACCATCAAGAATGGAGTAAGAAATACCTTGGCCACGAGATGTGTTGCTAGGGGCTTGAGCCACATTCAACTTTCCTTCCTTCTTACCTTCACATTTGAGGCATTGATGTATGTAATGATCTGGGCTCTTACAATAGCGACATGATTTGGGCTTCGAGCACTTATTCGCATAATGATCCCCAGATCCATAGTTGAAGCATCTCGCACCACTAGGAGAAGGAGCCTTTGCAGCAAGAGTTGCTTGCTTACCCTTTTTGTTAGGATAAGGACCCTTGAATTTGTTTGGCCTCTTCTTGTTGTTGAAGTTTGGTTTAGCGCCTTCCACTTCAACATCACTCTCTCTATCATCCTCTTCAAGACAAAGAGCGATATCGACGAGTTGATCAAATGCGACTTCTAGTTTCAGGAGTAGTGGCTTCTTAAGATTCTTATTTAAGCCATAAACGAACCTCTGGTTCTTCTTCAATGGGGTGTTGATGTATTCAACCCCATATTTGGAAAGCGATCGAAGGCTGCGACGTAATCAGTCACAGAGGATTGACCTTGAACAAGGTCTATAAAACATCGAGCCAAGGTTACTTTCCCAGCTTCTTGTACAAACTTTAACACGAAGCGTCCCTGAAATTGCTCCCAGGTGAGATCCGCTTCATTAATTTCTGAAATAAGGAGTTCGTACCAGTCCAATGCTCTCTCCTGGAGCATGCTGGAAGCCACATGAACGCGGTGGAGATCGATAAGGTTCATGCGAGAAAAGATTCGATCGCATGATTTTAACCAAGCCTGGACCTCGATGATAGTTTCCGAACCTTTGAAGGGATTTCCACCCAAGTTGGTGTAATCGCTGCACAAGCGTGCAAATCCCGACTTTGGGTGAGTAGGTTTCGGGTTAGCTCCAGCTGCTTGAGCATTTGTTACTAAATCAAGAAGCTGTTGAGCAGTCATAAAAACTTCATCCTGGGGAGCAGCACTAGATGATCCAGTTCTGGGACGGCCTGGTCTAGACATTCTCTTCCTTTAAGAAAGAAAGAAGAGAAGGAAAAAGGTTATTCACCAATGAATATCAAGCAATCTTGATAGATAAAACAAGGAATCATAAAGGAAATAGGATGAATCGGTACGAAGACTCGAATTAATCCTATGTTATAACTCCTAAGATAGACTTAGGACGATGATCCTTGTTAAGTTATTCTACATTGTTCCGAAGTTTGGCTCTGATACCATGCTGTGACGCCCCACCTCTATACCCATGCTAGCCAAGAACCCTACGGTGTAGTGCTGTCAACTAGCACGGAGAATAAGGCTGTTGAGGAGCGATCATCCATGTGATTGCTTATCACACGGTGGCTATAAATAATCTTCGGAAACAAACATAGAAATAAGCATAACACAAATCAGTCACAGACATCCATATCACAGAGGCTGAATAAGATATGAATATGTAACTAGCACATGAAAGTGTACATCAGAGTAGTGGTCAAAAAGATCCACAATAATACAAAAGAATAGCAACACGTGCTATACCAAAGAATACAACTATGAGTCTATGTCTCAAGTGTATACAACAAAAAACTGCTAATCTAAATAGTTAACCAAAAGTCAGAGTAGCAAATCCCGGAAAGAAGTCAAGCAGAAGCACCTGTAACATCTCGGTCTGACCCGAGTATTATTTAAGAAAATAATAAACGGATCAGTCTAGCTATAAATATCAGATGACATGGTACAAAATAAAAGATATGGCATAAACATAAAATATCCATACTGACATACTACTACAAGTATGCAAATGATGATCAACATAAGATCAATCAATAAGAGATAAATCGATATCACAAGAATCTTCTCAAAGATCCAAAGAGTGCATCATACCCTAAACTTGTACTCATAACAAGTCAATGACATAAATTCCAGAAATCAACACAAGAGATCCAGAAATCACAGAAAAAGGGAAAGAGGCCTATCACATGACGGTCCGAAGACCATGGGGAGCTACCCCATATGGGTGAGTCGGAATCACCCAAATGAGGTCTAGGCTAACCAAAAAGCATAAAGGTATGTGTGAGTGGAATCACACAAACGGTGTCTAGCCTAACCTCGCAACAAAAAGGTATGTGTGAGTGGAATCACACAAATGGTGTCTAGACTAACCTCGCGGACAAAGAGATATGTGTGAGTCGGAATCACACCAATGAGGTCTAGTCTAACCTTTCAAACAAAGAGACATCGCACAATTGCTGTAAATCTTCACTAATAAAATTGTCACTAGAGGTTCAATCGAACAAGTCCAAGAATTAACCGACGAAGCAAACGCAAGCGTTTCATACCACTTGTTTTACTAAGCCATTTAATTAGATTTCTCATCCGAGTGAGGTAAAAGTTTGTATATACTAATAGATTGGAAAACGGGTTAAGAAAAGAGCTTTGTTATTAAAAATAGAGTTGAATCATTTTGTTGAAAGAGTTTTGATATTTACTACTAGTATGGAAACCTTTATATTTTAAAGTGACAAGTCACAGAAGCATTGTACAAACAATCAATCACAAAGATCACATTAGAAGATGTGATAAAAATCTAAGGAAATCAGCTCAACAAGTTCTGTTGAATGTTTTTCAGATAAGATCCCTTACGGAAGGGGGTCCGGGGGGGTGGCAACCCCCCAAGGTGGAGGTGCGGGGGCAACGCCCCTGCTATGGGGTTCGTGTTGAATATGCGCTTTGCGCTATATGATTTTTGTTTGATGATAATAAACATATATACATTCATATAAATGTATTTGGTAATGTACTATTTTATTTTTCATAGTTTAAATAAATATTTGTTGAATAAAATTAAATTTCACAGAATTTGAATTTGAATTCAAACAAAACAAGTTAAACAGATTTTGAATTCAAACAGAAATTTTATTCAAACAAATATTTTGTATAGTATGTATTTGGTTAGATAAATATCTGTTGAATAAAATAAATTACACGGAATTTGAATTTGAATTCAAACAGAACAAGTTACACAGTTTTTTGAATTCAAACGAATATTTTATTCAAACGAATATTTATTACAAACTTGAATAGTACAAATTCATGCTCTCACTATACATATACATTTTTGATTACAATCACATCACATTTACATTGATAACCTCACTACATATCACTCACACTCGTATTTTTGTCTTCAACTGCATTCCGGTTTGAATCCAGCATCTGAGCAATCTGCAAAAATATAAACTAACGCAGTAAAATTGAAAAAGGAATATTTTTGCAATTCAAAAATAAAATATGGTTTTTGAAAATGATATTTGCCTCAGTTATTTGGGTTGTTCGTCATCATTTAAATCTGAATTCATCATACACGAACAACTTGTGACATACACAGTATATTACTGTATATGCCACAAGGCCGTGCACACCGATATATACACTTGATAATGCTACAGGGACAGGTGAGCACAGGTCAAACCCAAATGCAAAGCCGGGTTCAACGCACGTGCAATATATTTAAAATCACGACACAAGCACAAGGTCAAACCCGAGCTGCAAAACTGAGTTCAACACAGGGCAGGTGCACAGTTACAACCAACTACATGCAAGAGGCAACAAAGACCAATCAGTAGCATGCTAACTAATTATCAAACTTCACAAGCAATGACCCGTGCAATGACCAAGAAATGACCAAACAAAGCCAGTTCAACAAAGATCAAGTCATGGAGTCGCAGTCACAATGAAACTGCAGTGGAACAGCTGCAACATGAATGAAAAGACCAGATTTTCATATCAAACAAGTGTAGACTCGACAATGTTCACAAATGCAAAAGAACAGTGAAGCATGTACAAACTGTAGTGAATACAGACAGTAAACCAAGCTTCAAAATAAACATCTCATGAATATAAGATGTCGAAGCCAGCAGCATCAATGCAATAAGCAACAGTATGCACCAGTCCAGGCTACGACATAGATGGAACTACAGGGATGAATACAAAATGACAGTACAAACAGTGACAGTGGCATATTGATACATGATCAATATCCAGTTACAACAAAGTACAAGTACAAGTCATAGCAATGCATGCAACAGGTCAGAAACAATTATGCAATAGTGAAAAACACAAGTCGAAGTGGTCAATGCACAAATGCACAAAATACCAACTGCAAATATCCAAAGCCACAGGAGAACAAGACACAGTACACAAATGCAAGTGCACAACTAAACTCGAGTGGAACAGAGAAGCTATGGTACTAAGATAAAAATGCAAGTGATAGTGAATATGTACAAGTGCAGTGACCAGAAACTCAAGCTTCAAAAAGCTACAGCAACAATGCAAACTACAGGAATAAATATCAAGCGATACCAACTACAAGTACAGTGCTATCAAATGAACCAGTGACAATGCAACAATCAACTCGATCAAGTATCATGATACAACAAAGCAATGCCACCAGAATTTCATATCAAGTTCGGCATCAGGATGAGAAGAACCAACAGAACAACCATGTATCAATAACAATGCAACATAGTGACAATCACAAGCATCACAACATATTCAAGTTGAAGCCGTGAATGACACAAATACAGGCAGTGAAGAATACTGAAGTGAATGAAGATTAGTTAGCAGGTGAAAGTGCAACAGGAATGCAGACAGTGGCCGAAGCCAATTTACAAAATATCGAAGTCAAAGAAGAATTCATGAATGTATATTGAAAGTAAAAATTCAAGTGCGTATGCAGTATTGACAAAGTCAAAAATCAACACCGTGATGAGCACGGCAATTCAATGCCGCAATTCAAAACCGTGAATGTCAAGCAATGAAGGAATATAACCAAGTCAAAGCCGGTGATCATCACAAAATCCAACTCGAAGTCAACCAGAGAAAATCACGAAATTAATTTTAAAGCCGTGTCAATCAAGCAATCGAGGATTTACACGAATGAATTGGTCAAGGAAAAATCACGAGCATCCAAGTATAATCGAATGGCCGAAGCACAAAATTGACAAATTCAAATAAATATATACGATCGAAGATTCAGGAAATTAAACGCATATATAACCCAATCATCATCGGCAATCAATGTATCGAATTCCAGAAAGCACAAAATCAGTAAAAGCAAAAGCATTACATAACGAGCAAGAAAGGAATTCGATCAACGAGCAAGCCGAACAATTCACAATTTCAAAGTTAACCACAATCGAATATCAGAGAACAAGCGACGCAAGCCATCAAATCAGAGAATCGAGCATCAGAACGAAGCCCTAATTCGAGAAAGAGCCGAAGCCCTAATTCAACAAAGAGAGGCCGACATTTTTTCACAAGAAAAAGAAGGGAACGGGTTGAAAGAATAGTGGGACGGCTTAATTATTAAAAAAGGGGGTTTTGTTTTTTTGTTTTGGGCTTTTATTAATATTGTTTTTTTAGGGTTATTGTTTTTAATTTATTGTTTTTTTATTTTACGAACCAAAAAGTTAGTAAATTACCACCTAGGTTAGGTAGTGTCAGATTGTCTATTTTGAATTAGTTCAGTGAGCAGGGAGTGCGAGTTTGCAAAGCTCGATAGGCGGGAGCAGTGTTTGCGAGTGAGCGAAACTCTATAGGCGGGAGCAGGGTGTGCGAGTCTAGTAGAGTGTTTGTGAGCGGGAGCAAAAGGGTCTGCGAGTCTAGTAGAGTTGTTGTAAGCGTGATACTGTTTAATTCTAATAGAAATCTGTGAATGCAGCAGTAGGCAGGGGTTGCCGAAGCCGGGTAAATTTTGTGTGTGATTTACTTTTCAGCATATTTATTTCTGCAGTTTATTTCTGTGTTTAAATCGAGAAAATTTGCTATAACCCTATTCACCCCCCCTCTAGGGTTAATCTAGATCCTACAAGTGGTATCAGAGCGCGGTATATTTTTTTTTTTAACTCTAGAGTCATGAGTCTACAAAATAATGCTTTTTCTGAGGGGCAATCTATTGCTAGGCCACCCATGTTTAACGGGAACGATTATGCTTATTGGAAAGTTAGGATGAGTATTTATCTTAGTTCCGTTGATTATGATGTTGGGGATATTATTGAAACTGGCTATAAACCTCCCACTATAATCGTTGGTGGTACTGAGATTCCTAAACCTAAGGATAGGTGGGATGCAAATGATAAGAAATTGAAAACGACAAATGCTAAAGCCATGAATGCTTTGATATGTGCTCTTGATAAAAATGAATTTAATAGAATTTCTCATTGTACAACAGCACAGGAAATATGGCATACTTTGGAGGTGACACACGAAGGAACTTCTCAAGTCAAGGAGTCTCGGCTAGCCCTATTCAGCAATGAATACGAAAACTTTGTGATGGACAAAGACGAGAGCATAAAGGATATGTTTGGACGTTTTTCAACCTTGGTATACAATGCTAGAGCGCTTGGGAAGGTATTCACTGAGGTAGAGCTTGTGCGGAAGATACTACGAGTTTTACCAATGAACTTTGAGGCAAAAGTCACAGCAATCCAAGAATCAAAAGATCTGAGCAAACTAAGCATGGAGGAGTTGATTGGCAACCTGATGACATATGAGCTTGAGTTAAAAGCAAAGGAAGAACGCAACAACTCCGAACCAAAGAAGAAGACGATTGCCTTAAAAAGTAAAGAAGAAAGCGATGAAGAAGATCCAATTGAAGAGCTTGCAATGGATGTCAATAATCTTAGAAGATGGTCTAGATTCAAGCCACGCAAGAAGAAAACAAAGGGCAATAGGTCAAAAGATTCCGAAAATTCTGATAATGAACTGATATGTTATAACTGCAACAAGCCTGGCCACATCAAACCAAAATGCCCACTTCTCAAAAACAACAAAGAAAAGAAAAAGGCGAAGAAGGTATTTGCAGCGACTTGGGATGATGAAGAAGGAGAGGAAGCTTCGGATAGCAGCCCAGAGGAGGCTAACTTATGTTGCATGGCAAAATCAGAATCAGAAGCAACCTCCGACGAACCTAGTGAGGCAGGTGAGTTTTCTTATAAAGAACTTGTTTTTATGTGTTCTGATCTTACTAAGGTAGTGGATACTCTTAAATCTAAAATTGAAAAACTGAAATCTGATAGGAGAGAATTTGCTCATGAAAATTTTAGGTTAAAAACTGAACTTGAAAATATTCAAAACCTAGAATGTAAAAAATGTAAGATTTTAGATTCAGAATTATCAAAACTGAAGAATAACTTTGAAAATCTTGAAAATGAAAACTTGAATCTTAAGGAAACCATCGACACTAGCAGAAAGGATTTTATTAATCGATGCACCTCACTAGTCACTGAAAATTCAACATTAAAAATCAAAGTCCAAAATCTTGAGAAATCTTTGAATAACTTTTCAAGAGGCGAAAAATCTTTCAACATGCTATTGGGAAATCAAATTTTTGCTAACAATAGAAAAGGACTAGGTTTTGGAAAATCACAAGATGATGATAAAGGTAAAAGTGCTGCTCGATCTGAAATAATTGGAAATCATATTGAAAATCATAGTCATAGGAACACAAAATTTAATCAAGTCAATTTAATGAGCATGTTTTGTAGAGAATTTGGACATAATCGAAATAATTGTTGGTATAAACCCAAACACGTGAAAACTATACCAATTTGGGTTCCAAAAGGCACAAATATAAAATCTTTGAAAGTCAAACAAATTTGGGTGCCAAAAGGAACATGTATAAATAGTTTTGAGTCTCCAAAAACATATTTTTCATATTCTGCCACTAACAACAATGGACCTATAAAAACAAATAGGTCACATAAATCTTTTATCGTGTAGGTGTGGTGGCAGGCTAAGGAACAACAATAGTGTTCTCTGGATTTTGGCTGTTCCAGAAACACAACGGGCGACAAAGCAAAGTTCCTTAGCCTAGTTCAAACGTGACAGAATCACAATGGACAACAACGAAAAATATCGTAAAGGTAAAACAGGTATGGTATGTTTTAAACGATATATTAACTGTGATAATCTGCACCGTATTTTGAATTAATTCAGCCAATATTGAGATGAACAAAAGATGATGATTTTGATGCTATGATTTTTTTTTTAAAAAAAAAATAAAATAATGACTAACCATCTTTAAATAGAATTACTTGGAGTAATTATGATGGTTGACTGATTCGGACTTAATTGATATGATTTTTTGACTTGTTCTTATTTATGACATTAATTTGTGCTTAATTGATGACCAACCAGATTTTAAATTTTTGAACTAATTTATATAAATTTGTTCTGTCAAATGCTGGTTACTCATGCTACACGTAGATATATTGGTTCTGACATTTTGATCACTGCTTGTAAATTTGCACGATTTCAAATTCATGAGAAAAAGGATTTTAAGAAATTGTTTTTGAAAGAATAATGATGTTGATTGACTGTTGATTACTCATAAATATAACTGTTTATCCTAAGGTTTCTGAAATTAACACTATGATTTTTGTTTGAGTTTTATTGAAATTTGATATTTATATTTAATCGAGTTAAATGTTTGATTCATGTCTATCACTTCATCCCTATTTTTATAACACTGTTATTCTTTTGCTGATAACAAAAGGGGGAGAGAAAAGTTAAGATTTTGTCAAATAGAATCAAGCAAAGGTCAAATAACTTTCAATTTGGGCTCATTTACATATTTTTATTTGTATGCATATATATAGGGGGAGCCATATATGTAGGGGGAGTATCACATATAAAGGAAGCATTCAAATAGGGGAAGCAAATGAAATTATCAAATACATTTAATATATTCAAAATCTTAAATATATGTTTGTTATCATCAAAAGGGGGAGATTGTTGAATATGCGCTTTGCGCTATATGATTTTTGTTTGATGATAATAAACATATATACATTCATATAAATGTATTTGGTAATGTACTATTTTATTTTTCATAGTTTAAATAAATATTTGTTGAATAAAATTAAATTTCACAGAATTTGAATTTGAATTCAAACAAAACAAGTTAAACAGATTTTGAATTCAAACAGAAATTTTATTCAAACAAATATTTTGTATAGTATGTATTTGGTTAGATAAATATCTGTTGAATAAAATAAATTACACGGAATTTGAATTTGAATTCAAACAGAACAAGTTACACAGTTTTTTGAATTCAAACGAATATTTTATTCAAACGAATATTTATTACAAACTTGAATAGTACAAATTCATGCTCTCACTATACATATACATTTTTGATTACAATCACATCACATTTACATTGATAACCTCACTACATATCACTCACACTCGTATTTTTGTCTTCAACTGCATTCCGGTTTGAATCCAGCATCTGAGCAATCTGCAAAAATATAAACTAACGCAGTAAAATTGAAAAAGGAATATTTTTGCAATTCAAAAATAAAATATGGTTTTTGAAAATGATATTTGCCTCAGTTATTTGGGTTGTTCGTCATCATTTAAATCTGAATTCATCATACACGAACAACTTGTGACATACACAGTATATTACTGTATATGCCACAAGGCCGTGCACGCCGATATATACACTTGATAATGCTACAGGGACAGGTGAGCACAGGTCAAACCCAAATGCAAAGCCGGGTTCAACGCACGTGCAATATATTTAAAATCACGACACAAGCACAAGGTCAAACCCGAGCTGCAAAACTGAGTTCAACACAGGGCAGGTGCACAGTTACAACCAACTACATGCAAGAGGCAACAAAGACCAATCAGTAGCATGCTAACAAATTATCAAACTTCACAAGCAATGACCCGTGCAATGACCAAGAAATGACCAAACAAAGCCAGTTCAACAAAGATCAAGTCATGGAGTCGCAGTCACAATGAAACTGCAGTGGAACAGCTGCAACATGAATGAAAAGACCAGATTTTCATATCAAACAAGTGCAGACTCGACAATGTTCACAAATGCAAAAGAACAGTGAAGCATGTACAAACTGTAGTGAATACAGACAGTAAACCAAGCTTCAAAATAAACATCTCATGAATATAAGATGTCGAAGCCAGCAGCATCAATGCAATAAGCAACAGTATGCACCAGTCCAGGCTACGACATAGATGGAACTACAGGGATGAATACAAAATGACAGTACAAACAGTGACAGTGGCATATTGATACATGATCAATATCCAATTACAACAAAGTACAAGTACAAGTCATAGCAATGCATGCAACAGGTCAGAAACAATTATGCAATAGGGAAAAACACAAGTCGAAGTGGTCAATGCACAAATGCACAAAATACCAACTGCAAATATCCAAAGCCACAGGAGAACAAGACACAGTACACAAATGCAAGTGCACAACTAAACTCGAGTGGAACAGAGAAGCTATGGTACTAAGATAAAAATGCAAGTGATAGTGAATATGTACAAGTGCAGTGACCAGAAACTCAAGCTTCAAAAAGCTACAGCAACAATGCAAACTACAGGAATAAATATCAAGCGATACCAACTACAAGTACAGTGCTATCAAATGAACCAGTGACAATGCAACAATCAACTCGATCAAGTATCATGATACAACAAAGCAATGCCACCAGAATTTCATATCAAGTTCGGCATCAGGATGAGAAGAACCAACAGAACAACCATGTATCAATAACAATGCAACATAGTGACAATCACAAGCATCACAACATATTCAAGTTGAAGCCGTGAATGACACAAATACAGGCAGTGAAGAATACTGAAGTGAATGAAGATTAGTTAGCAGGTGAAAGTGCAACAGGAATGCAGACAGTGGCCGAAGCCAATTTACAAAATATCGAAGTCAAAGAAGAATTCATGAATGTATATTGAAAGTAAAAATTCAAGTGCGTATGCAGTATTGACAAAGTCAAAAATCAACACCGTGATGAGCACGGCAATTCAATGCCGCAATCAAAACCGTGAATGTCAAGCAATGAAGGAATATAACCAAGTCAAAGCCGGTGATCATCACAAAATCCAACTCGAAGTCAACCAGAGAAAATCACGAAATTAATTTTAAAGCCGTGTCAATCAAGCAATCGAGGATTTACACGAATGAATTGGTCAAGGAAAAATCACGAGCATCCAAGTATAATCGAATGGCCGAAGCACAAAATTGACAAATTCAAATAAATATATACGATCGAAGATTCAGGAAATTAAACGCATATATAACCCAATCATCATCGGCAATCAATGTATCGAATTCCAGAAAGCACAAAATCAGTAAAAGCAAAAGCATTACATACCGAGCAAGAAAGGAATTCGATCAACGAGCAAGCCGAACAATTCACAATTTCAAAGTTAACCACAATCGAATATCAGAGAACAAGCGACGCAAGCCATCAAATCAGAGAATCGAGCATCAGAACGAAGCCCTAATTCGAGAAAGAGCCGAAGCCCTAATTCAACAAAGAGAGGCCGACATTTTTTCACAAGAAAAAGAAGGGAACGGGTTGAAAGAATAGTGGGACGGCTTAATTATTAAAAAAGGGGGTTTTGTTTTTTTGTTTTGGGCTTTTATTAATATTGTTTTTTTAGGGTTATTGTTTTTAATTTATTGTTTTTTTATTTTACGAACCAAAAAGTTAGTAAATCACCACCTAGGTTAGGTAGTGTCAGATTGTCTATTTTGAATTAGTTCAGTGAGCAGGGAGTGCGAGTTTGCAAAGCTCGATAGGCGGGAGCAGTGTTTGCGAGTGAGCGAAACTCTATAGGCGGGAGCAGGGTGTGCGAGTCTAGTAGAGTGTTTGTGAGCGGGAGCAAAAGGGTCTGCGAGTCTAGTAGAGTTGTTGTAAGCGTGATACTGTTTAATTCTAATAGAAATCTGTGAATGCAGCAGTAGGCAGGGGTTGCCGAAGCCGGGTAAATTTTGTGTGTGATTTACTTTTCAGCATATTTATTTCTGCAGTTTATTTCTGTGTTTAAATCGAGAAAATTTGCTATAACCCTATTCACCCCCCCCCCCTCTAGGGTTAATCTAGATCCTACAAGTGGTATCAGAGCCCGGTATATTTATTTTTTTTAACTCTAGAGTCATGAGTCTACAAAATAATGCTTTTTCTGAGGGGCAATCTATTGCTAGGCCACCCATGTTTAACGGGAACGATTATGCTTATTGGAAAGTTAGGATGAGTATTTATCTTAGTTCCGTTGATTATGATGTTTGGGATATTATTGAAACTGGCTATAAACCTCCCACTATAATCGTTGGTGGTACTGAGATTCCTAAACCTAAGGATAGGTGGGATGCAAATGATAAGAAATTGAAAACGACAAATGCTAAAGCCATGAATGCTTTGATATGTGCTCTTGATAAAAATGAATTTAATAGAATTTCTCATTGTACAACAGCACAGGAAATATGGCATACTTTGGAGGTGACACACGAAGGAACTTCTCAAGTCAAGGAGTCTCGGCTAGCCCTATTCAGCAATGAATACGAAAACTTTGTGATGGACAAAGACGAGAGCATAAAGGATATGTTTGGACGTTTTTCAACCTTGGTATACAATGCTAGAGCGCTTGGGAAGGTATTCACTGAGGTAGAGCTTGTGCGGAAGATACTACGAGTTTTACCAATGAACTTTGAGGCAAAAGTCACAGCAATCCAAGAATCAAAAGATCTGAGCAAACTAAGCATGGAGGAGTTGATTGGCAACCTGATGACATATGAGCTTGAGTTAAAAGCAAAGGAAGAACGCAACAACTCCGAACCAAAGAAGAAGACGATTGCCTTAAAAAGTAAAGAAGAAAGCGATGAAGAAGATCCAATTGAAGAGCTTGCAATGGATGTCAATAATCTTAGAAGATGGTCTAGATTCAAGCCACGCAAGAAGAAAACAAAGGGCAATAGGTCAAAAGATTCCGAAAATTCTGATAATGAACTGATATGTTATAACTGCAACAAGCCTGGCCACATCAAACCAAAATGCCCACTTCTCAAAAACAACAAAGAAAAGAAAAAGGCGAAGAAGGTATTTGCAGCGACTTGGGATGATGAAGAAGGAGAGGAAGCTTCGGATAGCAGCCCAGAGGAGGCTAACTTATGTTGCATGGCAAAATCAGAATCAGAAGCAACCTCCGACGAACCTAGTGAGGCAGGTGAGTTTTCTTATAAAGAACTTGTTTTTATGTGTTCTGATCTTACTAAGGTGGTGGATACTCTTAAATCTAAAATTGAAAAACTGAAATCTGATAGGAGAGAATTTGCTCATGAAAATTTTAGGTTAAAAACTGAACTTGAAAATATTCAAAACCTAGAATGTAAAAAATGTAAGATTTTAGATTCAGAATTATCAAAACTGAAGAATAACTTTGAAAATCTTGAAAATGAAAACTTGAATCTTAAGGAAACCATCGACACTAGCAGAAAGGATTTTATTAATCGATGCACCTCACTAGTCACTGAAAATTCAACATTAAAAATCAAAGTCCAAAATCTTGAGAAATCTTTGAATAACTTTTCAAGAGGCGAAAAATCTTTCAACATGCTATTGGGAAATCAAATTTTTGCTAACAATAGAAAAGGACTAGGTTTTGGAAAATCACAAGATGATGATAAAGGTAAAAGTGCTGCTCGATCTGAAATAATTGGAAATCATATTGAAAATCATAGTCATAGGAACACAAAATTTAATCAAGTCAATTTAATGAGCACGTTTTGTAGAGAATTTGGACATAATCGAAATAATTGTTGGTATAAACCCAAACACGTGAAAACTATACCAATTTGGGTTCCAAAAGGCACAAATATAAAATCTTTGAAAGTCAAACAAATTTGGGTGCCAAAAGGAACATGTATAAATAGTTTTGAGTCTCCAAAAACATATTTTTCATATTCTGCCACTAACAACAATGGACCTATAAAAACAAATAGGTCACATAAATCTTTTATCGTGTAGGTGTGGTGGCAGGCTAAGGAACAACAATAGTGTTCTCTGGATTTTGGCTGTTCCAGAAACACAACGGGCGACAAAGCAAAGTTCCTTAGCCTAGTTCAAACGTGACAGAATCACAATGGACAACAACGAAAAATATCGTAAAGGTAAAACAGGTATGGTATGTTTTAAACGATATATTAATTGTGATAATCTGCACCGTATTTTGAATTAATTCAGCCAATATTGAGATGAACAAAAGATGATGATTTTGATGCTATGATTTTTTTTTTTAAAAAAAAATAAAATAATGACTAACCATCTTTAAATAGAATTACTTGGAGTAATTATGATGGTTGACTGATTCGGACTTAATTGATATGATTTTTTGACTTGTTCTTATTTATGACATTAATTTGTGCTTAATTGATGACCAACCAGATTTTAAATTTTTGAACTAATTTATATAAATTTGTTCTGTCAAATGCTGGTTACTCATGCTACACGTAGATATATTGGTTCTGACATTTTGATCACTGCTTGTAAATTTGCACGATTTCAAATTCATGAGAAAAAGGATTTTAAGAAATTGTTTTTGAAAGAATAATGATGTTGATTGACTGTTGATTACTCATAAATATAACTGTTTATCCTAAGGTTTCTGAAATTAACACTATGATTTTTGTTTGAGTTTTATTGAAATTTGATATTTATATTTAATCGAGTTAAATGTTTGATTCATGTCTATCACTTCATCCCTATTTTTATAACACTGTTATTCTTTTGCTGATAACAAAAGGGGGAGAGAAAAGTTAAGATTTTGTCAAATAGAATCAAGCAAAGGTCAAATAACTTTCAATTTGGGCTCATTTACATATTTTTATTTGTATGCATATATATAGGGGGAGCCATATATGTAGGGGGAGTATCACATATAAAGGAAGCATTCAAATAGGGGAAGCAAATGAAATTATCAAATACATTTAATATATTCAAAATCTTAAATATATGTTTGTTATCATCAAAAGGGGGAGATTGTTGAATATGCGCTTTGCGCTATATGATTTTTGTTTGATGATAATAAACATATATACATTCATATAAATGTATTTGGTAATGTACTATTTTATTTTTCATAGTTTAAATAAATATTTGTTGAATAAAATTAAATTTCACAGAATTTGAATTTGAATTCAAACAAAACAAGTTAAACAGATTTTGAATTCAAACAGAAATTTTATTCAAACAAATATTTTGTATAGTATGTATTTGGTTAGATAAATATCTGTTGAATAAAATAAATTACACGGAATTTGAATTTGAATTCAAACAGAACAAGTTACACAGTTTTTTGAATTCAAACGAATATTTTATTCAAACGAATATTTATTACAAACTTGAATAGTACAAATTCATGCTCTCACTATACATATACATTTTTGATTACAATCACATCACATTTACATTGATAACCTCACTACATATCACTCACACTCGTATTTTTGTCTTCAACTACATTCCGGTTTGAATCCAGCATCTGAGCAATCTGCAAAAATATAAACTAACGCAGTAAAATTGAAAAAGGAATATTTTTGCAATTCAAAAATAAAATATGGTTTTTGAAAATGATATTTGCCTCAGTTATTTGGGTTGTTCGTCATCATTTAAATCTGAATTCATCATACACGAACAACTTGTGACATACACAGTATATTACTGTATATGCCACAAGGCCGTGCACACCGATATATACACTTGATAATGCTACAGGGACAGGTGAGCACAGGTCAAACCCAAATGCAAAGCCGGGTTCAACGCACGTGCAATATATTTAAAATCACGACACAAGCACAAGGTCAAACCCGAGCTGCAAAACTGAGTTCAACACAGGGCAGGTGCACAGTTACAACCAACTACATGCAAGAGGCAACAAAGACCAATCAGTAGCATGCTAACAAATTATCAAACTTCACAAGCAATGACCCGTGCAATGACCAAGAAATGACCAAACAAAGCCAGTTCAACAAAGATCAAGTCATGGAGTCGCAGTCACAATGAAACTGCAGTGGAACAGCTGCAACATGAATGAAAAGACCAGATTTTCATATCAAACAAGTGCAGACTCGACAATGTTCACAAATGCAAAAGAACAGTGAAGCATGTACAAACTGTAGTGAATACAGACAGTAAACCAAGCTTCAAAATAAACATCTCATGAATATAAGATGTCGAAGCCAGCAGCATCAATGCAATAAGCAACAGTATGCACCAGTCCAGGCTACGACATAGATGGAACTACAGGGATGAATACAAAATGACAGTACAAACAGTGACAGTGGCATATTGATACATGATCAATATCCAGTTACAACAAAGTACAAGTACAAGTCATAGCAATGCATGCAACAGGTCAGAAACAATTATGCAATAGTGAAAAACACAAGTCGAAGTGGTCAATGCACAAATGCACAAAATACCAACTGCAAATATCCAAAGCCACAGGAGAACAAGACACAGTACACAAATGCAAGTGCACAACTAAACACGAGTGGAACAGAGAAGCTATGGTACTAAGATAAAAATGCAAGTGATAGTGAATATGTACAAGTGCAGTGACCAGAAACTCAAGCTTCAAAAAGCTACAGCAACAATGCAAACTACAGGAATAAATATCAAGCGATACCAACTACAAGTACAGTGCTATCAAATGAACCAGTGACAATGCAACAATCAACTCGATCAAGTATCATGATACAACAAAGCAATGCCACCAGAATTTCATATCAAGTTCGGCATCAGGATGAGAAGAACCAACAGAACAACCATGTATCAATAACAATGCAACATAGTGACAATCACAAGCATCACAACATATTCAAGTTGAAGCCGTGAATGACACAAATACAAGCAGTGAAGAATACTGAAGTGAATGAAGATTAGTTAGCAGGTGAAAGTGCAACAGGAATACAGACAGTGGCCGAAGCCAATTTACAAAATATCGAAGTCAAAGAAGAATTCATGAATGTATATTGAAAGTAAAAATTCAAGTGCGTATGCAGTATTGACAAAGTCAAAAATCAACACCGTGATGAGCACGGCAATTCAATGCCGCAATTCAAAACCGTGAATGTCAAGCAATGAAGGAATATAACCAAGTCAAAGCCGGTGATCATCACAAAATCCAACTCGAAGTCAACCAGAGAAAATCATGAAATTAATTTTAAAGCCGTGTCAATCAAGCAATCGAGGATTTACACGAATGAATTGGTCAAGGAAAAATCACGAGCATCCAAGTATAATCGAATGGCCGAAGCACAAAATTGACAAATTCAAATAAATATATACGATCGAAGATTCAGGAAATTAAACGCATATATAACCCAATCATCATCGGCAATCAATGTATCGAATTCCAGAAAGCACAAAATCAGTAAAAGCAAAAGCATTACATACCGAGCAAGAAAGGAATTCGATCAACGAGCAAGCCGAACAATTCACAATTTCAAAGTTAACCACAATCGAATATCAGAGAACAAGCGACGCAAGCCATCAAATCAGAGAATCGAGCATCAGAACGAAGCCCTAATTCAAGAAAGAGCCGAAGCCCTAATTCAACAAAGAGAGGCCGACATTTTTTCACAAGAAAAAGAAGGGAACGGGTTGAAAGAATAGTGGGCCGGCTTAATTATTAAAAAAGGGGGTTTTGTTTTTTTGTTTTGGGCTTTTATTAATATTGTTTTTTTAGGGTTATTGTTTTTAATTTATTGTTTTTTTTATTTTACGAACCAAAAGGTTAGTAAATCACCACCTAGGTTAGGTAGTGTCAGATTGTCTATTTTGAATTAGTTCAGTGAGCAGGGAGTGCGAGTTTGCAAAGCTCGATAGGCGGGAGCAGTGTTTGCGAGTGAGCGAAACTCTATAGGCGGGAGCAGGGTGTGCGAGTCTAGTAGAGTGTTTGTGAGCGGGAGCAAAAGGGTCTGCGAGTCTAGTAGAGTTGTTGTAAGCGTGATACTGTTTAATTCTAATAGAAATCTGTGAATGCAGCAGTAGGCAGGGGTTGCCGAAGCTGGGTAAATTTTGTGTGTGATTTACTTTTCAGCATATTTATTTCTGCAGTTTATTTCTGTGTTTAAATCGAGAAAATTTGCTACAACCCTATTCACCCCCCCCTCTAGGGTTAATCTAGATCCTACAGTTCGACCTGCCCGGTCAGGTCGTGGGGGTCCAGGGGGCAGCGCCCCGTCCAAAACGGTACGACCTAGTGAAGACAAGCGGCCTACGACCTAAAAAAAATGAGGTCTAACGACCTAAAGGGGTGTGTGACCTAAGAAGGTTCACGAGCTAAGGATGAGCGACCTAACAAGGTTCACGACCTAAGAAAAACAAGGTCACGCGACCTAACAGGAAACAAGGTCAAGCGACCTAAGGGTTTACGCGACCTAACGTAACACGGGTCAAACGACCTAAGGTATCACAGGTCGAACGACCTAACTATTTAAGGGACAAACGACCTAAAGAGGTTTTCGACCTAATGGGGTTCACGACCAAAAGGTATTCGCGACTTAACGGGTTATAGGTGTAACGACCTAACGACATAAAGGCCTAACGACCTAAAGGTGATAGGGTTACGCGACTTAGGGACAGAAGTAGGACCGAGCAACCTACGACCTAGGAGACTGACGACCTACGACCTACAACCTAAGGCCCGCGCGACCTAGTGAAATAGCAGAGGCAATATTAGGTCGGAGACGACCTACGACTTAAGGCCAGCGCGACCTAAAGTTTTAACACGCGAGCGATCTAACGTTATAAAGCCAAACGACCTAAGGCTTAACTCGCGAACGACCTTCGGCTTAAGGCTTAACTCGCGAGCGACCAACGACCTAACGTCTAGGCGACTTTTCCACGCATGCAAGCCACGAACCCGAGCGACCTAAGGGTCCAGAACGACCTAAGGCTGGAAATTCACCAAAAAACACTAAAAAATGGAGTTTTTCGCCAATCCAATCCAAACCAAATGCAAACGTGCATGTTAAAGTGATAGGAAACCATTACCAACAGTCCAAGATAGTTATAAGCAAGAGTGTGAGATAAAAATCTCACCTTTTCACTAAAAGGATGAAGATGAAGCTTGAAGCCAATGAGAAGCAATCCAAAGCTTGAATCCAATATCTTCTACTTGAATTTGGAGTTGAATGTTGGATTCGCAATTAAATTTGAGCTTGGAGTTTTAATTTCCCATTCTCTTCACCATTAATGCAAATTTCAAGTTAGTTAGGAATTTATGAAGAGTGAGGAGAAGGGGGTTGGAACTTGGGCTTAATAGGCTAAACTAACCCCAAGTCCAAAGCGGGAAAAGTTAGTGAAATTCCACTAACTCCAAACCTATCAATGTCTATACCTAAAAAAGTTGTAAACGACATTTCGAACTCAATGGAAGTGGTCTCGAGTATTAATTTGACCGTTTGGAAAAAGGAGCTTTTCGGACCAATATCCGATTAACGATAAAATATTTAAATATAAAATCGATAAATATGCGGTTGTTACAACACCCTATTCGTATTATTGCTTCGGAGATCAAACGCTTTCGAAATAAAGATATTCCGCTTGTTAAAGCTCAATGGTCCTCAAATCCTAAGGATTGCTCTTGGGAATCTAGAGAATTCATCGAGCGAACACATCTGGACTTACTTTCTCGTGCTCTTTGAGGTGAATTTCTTATTTCAAAATTCTTTTATGTTGATATGCTTTCATGGTTGTTACCTTATATTTTCTTCTTAAATATTACGAGGACGCAATTTCTTTAAGGCGGGGAGCCTGTAACAAACCGCATATTTTACGATTGAATATCTAAATATTTTGTTTAAGTATTTTATCGTTAGTCGGATTTTAGTCCGAAAAGTTACTTTTTGCATACGGTCGAATTAGGACTCGGGTCCACTTCCATTTAGTTCAAAATGCCATTTGCGATCTTTTTGAGTATAAATTTTGATATGTTTGGAGTTAGTGGAAAAATTCGACGTTTTCACTTTGGGCATCGGGTTTGGTTTAGCCCATTAGCCTAAACTATTAACTCAAGCTCAACCCCCTCTTCCCTTCATTACTTCACTTTCATTTCCTAACACTCAAGCTTCATAAAAATGGAGAGATGAATGGAAAATTAAAACTCCAAGCTCTAGTTCATTTGCAAAATCCAAACTCTAGCTCCAAATTCTATGAGAAGCCATTGATTCAAGCTTCTTGTGTTGAGATTGAAGTGTGGTTGATTCTTCCTTTGCTTTCAAGCTTCTTCTTCATTGATTTTGTGAAAAGGTGAGATTTTTATCTCACATCTTTGTCTATAACTATCTTTGATTGTTGGGTATGGATTCCTAACACTTATTCATTTGCATTTGCTTTTGCTTTGGATTGGTTTTGTTAATATTTCAATTTTTAGTGTTTAGGGTTCAAATCTTTAAGAATCCTAACTTTGATGTTTGAACACATTTTTGGTGATGCATTGAGGAGCCAATAGGACCGGGTAGCAGATAGGTGTAATCCCCTAGCGTCCGTGCTCGACCGGTTGCAAATTGGAGAGTTTTTGCGTTTCTGTTGCTTAGGTCACTCGGCTTGCCCCAGTACCTTAGGTCGCTCGGCCTGTTAAGTCGCACATGTTATAGGTCGCGCCATGCTTTAAGTCGCACCTGCTTTAAGCCCCATGCTACTCCTTAAGCCGCTAGCTCCTTAGGTCGCTTTCACCTTAGGTCGCGCCATGTTAGGTCACAACCACTTAGGTCGCTCGCGTTGCTATGAGTCGGCCTGCCTTACGTCGCTGATCCCTTAGGTCGCTCGGCTTGCTCACACCACTTAGGTCGCTCAGCCTCACCTCCTTAAGTCGCTCTGCCTGCTTTAGGTCGCTGACCACTTAGGTCGCTCGGCCTACTCGCACCATTAAGTCGCACTTACTATAGGTTGCGCCATGTTAAGCCGCATCTCTTAGGTCGTTATCGTTCGGCTTGCTCGCACCACTTAGGTCGCATCACTTAGGTCGCTCGGCCTGCTGCTATGGGTCGCGTGATGGTTCAAGTCACAACCATTTAGGTCGCTCGGCCTGTTGCTATATCTCACACCCACTTAGGTCGTGCCATGCTATAGGTCGCGCCATGCTATAGGTCGCGCCATGTTAAGTTGCTCTGATAGGCCGCATGATATTTCTTAAGTCGTTGATCTCTTAGGTCGTATGCCGTGGAGTTGCATGTGTTGACCACTGATTTCTTGTGTTGAATTATGTTAAGTCGTAAGTCATGGCTGTTAAGTCGCAAGGGTATTTCCACTTTGATGGATTTGGAATCGAATTCTTTGGATTTTATTCACGTCTTCGAATGTGAATTTTTGTGACTTATTGTTTCTACAATCATTTTTGTGATTTATCACTTTAAAAATACGAAGGTTTCAATACTAGCAGTAAATATCAAAACTCCTTCATCAAAATGATTTCAACCCTATTTTACTACAAAGCTCATTTCTTAAACCTTTTTCCAATCTACTAGTATATACAAACCTTTACCTCACTCGTACGAGAAATCTAATTAGACGGATTAGTAAAACAAGTGGTATGAAACGCTTGTGTTTACTTCGCCGGTTAGTTCTTGGACTTGTTCGATTAAATCTCTTGTGAAAACTTTCGAGTGCAGATCTACAATTTGTTCGTAAATATTCAGGTTAAGCTAGTGGTTATGGGACATGAAGCTAAGCTTATATATTTACTAGCTTACTGTAATTGACATTTCTTGATGATCGTTGATGATCATTTTTGTGATTTAGACTAGCAAATGTGCGATGTCTCTTTGTCTACGAGGGAGACTAAACCCCGTTTCTATGGAGCTTCGGCTCAATTTGGTGGGGTAACAACCCATGGTCTTCGGGCCGTTTTGTGGAGCTTCGGCTCAAAATTAATGGTTAGCAACCATGGAATAGCGTTCCATTTTGTGATACACGTGTTGGTGAGTTTTTATGCTCCCGTTTTGTGATAGGCCTCCCCCTTTTTGTGATTTCTGGATTTCCATTGATGATTTCTAGAACTGGTGTTTCACCAATTTTCGTGATTTACATTGATATGTTTTATCAATATTTGTGCATTGGTGAATTTGTGTGCCATTAACTTTTGTGATTGACATTGATATAATTGTCAATATTTATGGTTTGGTGAATAAAAATAAAGAGTATGACATTCTTTTTGATATTTGAGAAGATTCTTGTGATATTGATTAATCTCTTGTTGATTTTCAATTACATACTTATCACATATGGTTTTGTGGTTATCATACGTTTTTGTCATATCGCTTATTCTATATCATTTCATCTGATATTTGCAGCTAGACTGATCCGTTTATTATTTTCTTATTAAATAATACTCAGGTCAGACCAAGTTGTTACAGGTGCTTCTACTTGACTCCTCACCGAGGATTATTATCCAAACTTTTGGCTAACTACTTAGATTGGTAGTTTATTTTATTGTATACCTTTGAGATATAGACTCCTTGATGTATACATATTCTTTTGTCTAGTACTTGTAACTATTCTTTTGAGATATTGTGGATCTTGTCTGACCACTACTCTGATGAACACTTTTATGTGTTATATATTCATATCTATTTCCGCCTTTGTAATATGGATGTCTGTGACTGATTTGTGTTATGTTTATTTCTATATTTGTTTTCGAAGAATATATATAGCCACTGGGTAGTAGCTTTGAGTTTGTATCGGTATGTCGGATTTCCTCCTGAAACCAGATGCATGTTGTATCATCTGACATATTGGTGCTCGTATAAAGCAATTACGCGGAGGGTCGCTCCTCAACATCCTTATTCTCCACGCTAGTTGACGGCATTACCCCGTAGTGTCCTTGGTTAGAGTGGGTATAGAGGTGGGGCGTTACAATATTGCTCTGACAAACGTTAGAAAAGAAAAAAAAAGAATAAAATAAGTGCATGCGCACCTGTACAAAATGATAGCACGGCCTTTATGTCCAAAATATTCCACTGCTTAAATACTTGCGTGTTCATAATTTGGTCAGTTCCGAGCATGCGAGGTGTAGTTTGAGTTGTGTGGTGAAGTGGTCGAGAAATTTTGTCAAATCATCCTTTATTTTAAATCTCGTTCCAGTTTGATTTATTGAAGTTTTGATATGATCGTATTGAATTCGCGTAAATTGTTTATTTATTTTGTTCAAGATTGGAATTGGGTTGTCGCATCCTCTGAAAATTGATTGTGCCTTCTGTACGCTTTCCGGTGTAGATATTCGTCATTTTGTATCAAAACTCCAGCAGCGTAAAGGTGAGTATTCTCACCCGACAAACATTTTTATAGATCTGTAAATTAATAACAAGTGTAATTGTAGAATGGTTATATATTTACTTTACCTGACCGTGATATAAAATTTTGATGCTAAAAAAACCCTGTTATTGAATTGACACATCATCAGTTATATTTTATACTATTATATTTATGTTGTTATACTATTTATTTATTTATTTACTGTTTATCACACTACAAGTTCCCTGTAGAATAGAATCGTTACGGGCTGAAATGATAGGCCTGAACAATATTTATTTATTTATTTATTTAATTATTTATTTTACTTGGGATTACGGGTTTGAAATGATAAAACCCGGATTTTTTGTGTAAATTACGGATTGAAATGATATATTATCCATACCACTTGACCTAGGGTAGAAAATATTATGCAGACCCGTGGTTATATATATATATATATTTCTGGAAAAATTTACGTATTTTAGATTTGTATAATTTATTATTTGATTTGAATTTGATTTAAAAAGATTTAGTGATTTTATACAAGTTAAATACATATAAACAAATAAATGGTTAAGTTAGAATTTGGAATATAAATTTATTTTGGAATTTGATTTTTGATTCAAGTTAAGTAAACAAAATATAATAAATTTGAAAAATTGAATTTAAATGGAAATAAGGTATTATTAAGTTTCTATGAATTAAATGGTGAAAGAAATAAATACTAAAAATGATATTGAATTATATCTAAATTTACAAATGGAAGTTTGGGTTAAGAATAAAAAGGTAAGTTAAGAAATAAATTTAAAATTTAGTTATATTTTGAAGTAATTAAACTTGATGGTTAAGTTAATTTTGAATACAAAGAATAAACTTGTGTATTTGACTTTAATAAGTAAAACCTTAAGAAGTTGATATTTATTTGAAAATTTTACCTTATATAAATCGTAAATTTTGAGTAATTTATATGACTATTTTAAAAGTGGAAATATGATTTTATAAGTTAAATTGGTTAAATTTAAGTTTAATTATTTATAAATTTATATTAAAGTCTGGAATTTAATTTACTTAAAATCTGTTGTAAGAGATACTACCGCACTTTGTAAGTGCCGTAGTTGATGCAAACAAACTAAAGGCTAGAATTAATTAAGGGCTACTGCGGTACTTGGTAAGTGCTGCGATTGCAAAAATTTAAAACTAAACCTGAGTAAATAAAGAGCTACAGTAGCACTTGTTGTGGTGGCTGAAATGAGATTTTTGAATATTTAAATTTGGAAATAAAATAGTTTCACTTTTGAAAGTCAAATGAAGTAATTTGGTTTAAATATAAACTATATTTTGAAATTTTATAACCACGGGTAATAATAACGATTGGTTGGCAAAGAGACCGGGATCAGATATGGGAATACTCACTTTCGATACTGAAAACCACTTTAACAACCGTGTAGGCGGTGGAGATTCCAGAATGAAGTAGGATGGTGGTGACGTTCTATTGAGGTATGTACATGGATCCGACTCCCGTAAGTTGGCATAAGGTGGCTAAAACAGGAGCGATTCTCGGGCCAAGGAGGTAGCACCTCTTATCGAACGTATTTCTTCGTATGCCATTCTATTACTTTGTGATTGTTTAGTGCGCACCTTTGATTTGGGAGTGTTGTTTGAAGTGGGCGGTAGTAGCTGCTACGCGTTTCCACCAGTCCAGATAGTAATTGGTATATCTACCCTGGCATTGCCTAGTTATGCCGTGTCACCTACCCTAGCGAGCCTTGTACGAGTTTGATTTGTGTCGTACCTATGGAGTATCCTTTGGTAGCCTCCCGATCAGGAGGTATTACAGTACTGTATAGACTATTGGCACTATTACGTGTTAAGCGGAATATTGGGTCACTCCTTAACGCTATTTAAAAGTAAGTTTATTTCACTGTAGACATTATTATAATGGCGAAATATTACTACATAGTAAATAATTTAACGGGTCCTTAGAGGATGGGCTGTCCCAAGCATCTTTTAAGTTGCTTGCACTCTTTATAGTTCACTTGAATTAGCTTACACTGTATAAGTATGTATGTCCTGACTCGAGTGTTTATGCTTTATTTTATGCTCGGGTCAGCCTGAGTATCAGTTCGGACTTCGTTCCTTGGAGCTAGGACTACTGGAGACCATCTTTAACAAGCTGCTGCCTAATTTCTGTTCAGTTCTTATCCTAGCTTATGAAATCAAGACAATTGAATATTGAGATTTTCTGTGGTTGTTTCAAACTATATTTGGTTTTAAAACTATGTAATTTTAAACTTATTTGGAGACTATGTGATAGTGGCTTCATGAACCACTATTTTCTCTACTTCCGCTGCATTTCTTGCTCTGTGTCTGTGACCTGTGATTATTTATTTACTGTATATTCTAAGATTTTCCAAATTTTATTTACAACGCAGTATTTTGAACAATTCAAGTCAAATATGTGCGGATGCGAATGGTTGAAAATACTGGGTCGTTACATTTGGTATCAAAGCTTTGGCTCTAGGCAAAACTCAGCATGTATGGTAAATTTGATTTACAGAATCACTTTCACTCAAGCTTGAATCTCTTCCTCTTGATTCGATTTCGTTTGAATTTTGGAACGTTCCCTGCAGTTCCAAAGTTCAGTCATGTCCCTCACTATTCATCTTCTTTCGATTCTAGAGTATCCCATAACCCCACTTCAGGATGATCTTTGTAGTGAATTAGCGGTCTCGCCAATATTCTAATAAAGGGGTGAAACTCCTTTACAATTAGCATTGATTCACCAGAGATTCATATTTATCCTCGATTTATATGCTAGTATCTTTGGTTATTCCGAACTATATCTCTTCAGATCGAATGTAGATTTACCCCCTGAAAATCCACATCGATCTTATTCTTTAAGTCACGGTTGACCCGGTTAAGGTTGTCCGCGATTTATATAAGCTTATCCAATCCCTTATTCTGTTATTTAATCATCGGATCTTCTGATTCCAACTTATCTTTAAATCAAAATTCTCTTTGATTTGAGTCCATCAAATTTGAATCTCTATCCTTGTTTTGAAAAATTTATTCCTGTATTTGGAAAAAATCTAATAATACATATATAAGTATAATTTTCAGAATTTTTATAATTAATTTAACTAGTTGTCAAGAGATAATAGTCTTCGATTTTATTTATGGTCTTGTAAACCATGGGTTTTGTCTCACATAAATAAGTGAACTATAACAATGGTTATAAATTAATTTGAAAACAGAAATGAATTTAAAACAAGAACTTGCGAATTCGATTTTCGATGGTTTCGAACCTTGTGTTTAAAGTTTTAAAAGGATATATTATTTAAATTATTTTCGAGTAGAAATTTGTTTCCAAAGAATTTTAAAGGTTTAAAAATCAGTGCTCTTCTCTTTGTCACTAGGAAATAATTTCGGTGATGACTGTAGCATCATTGACATTCATTTTCGAGTTTCGAGAATTTAATTGATTTGAATCTCTAAAATATGACTTGATTTATAATATATAGATATATGATTTAAATTTGATTTGACATATTATGTACATATATTTATTTATCTCTAAATGGTTTGAAGGGAATCGGAAATTTAATTCTTAAATTTTATCTTGAAGAATAATTTCAATTATAAAAAGAAAATCTGAATAAATGATTCAAACTTGAGATAATTGAATTTGAAAATTTTATTTATATAACACTCTATTGCATTTTAATATAACTTACATTGATTTTCAGAAGTTAACAGTGTAATTAGATAATATACAATATAAAATGATTTATAAATAAAATTTGAGTGATTATAATAAATGTAATACACTTAAATTCTAGTTATAAAAAGATTAACAGAGGCAAATAGAATAAAAGGGTACTGGAATAATTTACATTAAAGGAACGTAGAATAAAATTAAGCAGTTTTAATAAGTGTAAACATATTTAACATAGATGATAAAAATATATTGAGAGAAATAAATTTAATTATAATTAGGGATAAATAAGAAATTGATTTATTGAACACATTTTTGAGTATAACAAATGATTTTCAAACTTATGATTTTAGAAATTCTTATTTTAAGATAATTGGAAGATGAAGTAATGAAATTTGAAATAGCTAAATTTAACTTAAGTGAAATTAAATAGATGAAATCAATTATTAATTTAAAATTGAATTTGTATGGTTTAGATTAATGATTCTATTTTGAGTTTCAATTTAGTTTTCTTTCAGATTGTTTTTGTTCCCCTACCTTCTTCATTTTCGAGGACGAAAAGTTTTAAGTGGGGGAGAGTGTAACAACCCATAAATTTTTAATAATTAATATTGTTAAATTGATAAAATTTTGGTAATTTAATATGAAGAAAAATAAACTTTGTAATAAAATGAGGAAGGAATGTTAAAGTGGAAATGCATATTTTATTCCTAAAGTAGTATAAAAATGAAACTTATTGAATGAATTTATTTAAGGATTCAATCATAATAAATGTACACATTTAACAAATTCAATATAATTAAGAACAACTGTTAATACAAAGGAAAGAAATTAATTAAATCCATCAATTGATTTCTTGCCTTTTTCTACACGGCCTCTTTATTTCTTACTTTTGCCATACAAACTCTTTTCCTTGCCGTGTATTTCTCATTTGAAAATCATATACAAGAAGATTTATTTCTCATTTTAAAACCCCTCATTTTCATTTGCATTAAGAAAGAAAGATATATATGTTTCTTTCTCCTTAACTTATGCCTTTTCTGTTTCTTAGCATTTACTCTCACTTTGATTACCATCCAAACCATCTACGCATCAACCCAAAAATTTAATAAATGTTTTATTTATTTAATTTAGATAAATTTGTTATTTAAAATATAAATTTTGATGTGGATTAGAATTCCACACATGAATTAATAGAATATTTTCCGAAAATGTGAATTTTGTCAATATAGTCAAACTTTGACTTTTAAATTTAAAAATTTAAAAGTTTAAAATTTTGAATTTTATCTTTTATTTTGAAAGTAAATAACATTTTAAGAATACTGCTTTTCGTTTTGTTGAAATCTGATTTGTAATGTGAAAGTTATGCCTTTTTAACTGTTGTGTGTTATTTGCTATATTTAACGAAATTGTTTACTTTAAATTATATAAGTAATATTTTATTTGGTCATGTAATGTTCTAGTTTATGTTTTCAGGGGTAAAATAACTTGTTTTTTTTTTATATTTTGGTTTTAAAACATTTTTAAAAGTGTAATTGACATTTTCCAATGTTAGTTGTATTTTGTTTACAATTTCTAATTTACAACTTTAATTAATTTAAGAAATTATTTATTTATTTTTATATTTTTCTTAAGAACTTATTTTATTCTCATTCTCACTTTATTTTGTTTCTCAAATATTTACTTTAAACTATTTTAGGAAGAGTTGTAATTTCCCAAAGTTAAGTGGATTGTGTTTGCAATTTTCTTAAGCTAGTTTCAATAAATTAAGCAAATTCTATAATTCTTATTTTAGTTAAAGTTTAAGATTTATTGGAATTTTTAAATCTTTTAAATTCAAACTTCAAAATCTTTTAATTTAATTGAATATATTCGTAACAACATTTTACTCCTCTTTTGTTTCTTTTAAAAAATTAGTTATATACCTTTTAAATTAAGTAATTAATATTTTTCTTATATACATCAGTTCTTAGTAAATGGTAAACGAATCAAAGGGATGTAAACAAATCATACTGTATTTAAGTAATAAATTTTAAAATTAATAATGTATAAATAATCTATTTAATTTCACCTTTAATTTGTATGTTTTATATCTGTTTTGATTAATTTAGTTGGCATATAAATGGTACATATTTAATGAAATATTCTTTAAACGTATATTTTACTAAATATATGTAGCGAGTAAATAAGAAAACATATAAATTTAAATATGTTACTTTTGTTATAAATTTGGGCGTATGTTTTGATTAAATTATTGCGTATATAGTTACATTCTTAAATTCTTACCTTAGCTATAAATAAATAAATCAATCAGTGGACGTGCAATTCTAAGTGGGAAAGGAATAAATTCCCTGGCCATTCAATTTCGTTTAAAAGCCAGCCCTAAATTCACATGTAAACTTTACACACTTTCCTTTGGCTTAAATTGATTTAATTGGTATAAAATATTAATTTCACTGCCGTTCAAATTCATTTGTTGCATTGTCACTCACGTGCAACTTTCTACACTTGACTCTCTTTTATATATGGAATAAAATCTTCCATTTGCTTCAGACGTTGCAAAAAAATTTAATTTTATTCCTTGCTATTTTCGTTTCACCTTAAATCACGCAACCCATATGTTAAATACAAGCACGTTCAAATTTCGATTCTTTCTTGCCTAAAAATTTCAATGCCATGATTTGCGCACTTATCATTTTTCCTGCGTTCTAATCAACACAAATTTCTTCTTATAAATATAAAACCACGCACCATTCTCTGGCCACATCAGTGCCTTCATCCTTTCGTGCGTGAGCTTCTGCTACATCAGGTATGGCCGCTAGTTTGTCTTCCTCTTCCTGTTTTATTTTCTTCTTTCTTTTGTATTCCTGTGTTTCCTTTTTCTGGCCACGAGTACTCCACTGTTTCACGCAAATGCTCGACCATCAATCACCTTGCATGACTCATCCACTTCACCGCCATCCACTCCAGCATGTAGCTCATCCTGACCTTGCCTCTCCTCCAAGCAGTGATGGCCAAGCCATGGAAGTGGCCGTGTCACCTAATTGAAAAAAAAGTATTTTTGTTCGTGCACCACCTTTGCCATTGTTCGTGCACCACCTTTTGCCACAGTAACATCCCGCCTTTTCGCACATTTTAAATCGACACACGTGCCGATTCAAACCATACGGAAGGACGGATTGTTATGGGGTAAATAAGAAAAAAACAGAGAAGAAAAGAAACAAAACAGAATCTCACAGCGGAAGGATAAAATATAATAATCAAATATACAGTTTATAAAGCTATTTACAAAACATTTGATTATATTTATATAATACATATCAGAGTTACACATACCGATAATAATGTAGTGGAACAGTATGAGTGTAGTGCAATAATATAAATAATAATAATACAAATCTTCGTCTTCGTCCTCCAGAGCTAAATCTTCAAATCCTAAAACGCTCGTACTGACCCGAGCGAATTGAAAAACAAAACACTCGAGTCAGAACCAAAAGATCTTATTAAGTTAAATCAACAGGAATAAATATGAGTGCAGTAACTTAAGAGATGCTCCGGATTTACATCTCCTAAGGATCCGTTAAACTATTTACTATGCAATATATTCCGCTATTATAATAGTGTCTAATGGTAAAATAAACATACTTTTAAATAGCATTAAGGCTTTACATTTTCCACCTTAACACGTAATAGTCCCAGTAGTCCATCCAATATCATAGTCCCTATTGATGGGGAAGCCACCAGAGGATACCACACGGGGTGTGGGAGAAATCCAAACTCGTATAAGGCTCAGTATGGTAGGTGACACGGCACAACTAGGCAATGCCAGGGTAGATATACCAATTACGCTTCCGGGTCGGTGGTAACGTGTAGCGCGCAGCTACCGCCCACCTTGAACAAACTCCCCCAAATCAAAGAAATCAAAAGTGAAGGTGGCTACCGAATCCATCCAAAGTCAGAGTGTAGTATCGAAGGGAAGTGTCCGATCAGAGAGGCTACCTCGTTAACCCGTCAATCGCTCCCGTTTTAGCCACATTATGCCAACTCACGGGAGTTGGGTCCACGTATTTGCCTTACAGGAAACGCCGCCTCCAACCTATTTCATTCTGGAATCTACACCGCGTACACGGTTGTTAAAGTAGTTTTTGGAGTTGGCAGAGAGCATGTCAACTTTCGATCCCGATCTCTTCAATAACCAAACGTTATTATAACACCGCGGTTTTTTAAATAGTTTATATTTTAAAACCAGAAATGATTATCCATTTCAAAACCCATAAATACGATATCATTTCCATTTCCAAAACAACTCATTCTGATATTATTTTTATAAAACCCAAATCAATAATGTCATTTTTATTTCAATATATTCCTTTTCCAAAATCATACTGCTTTAAAATTTATAATATCTGGAAACCAAACAATTGAATTATAACTTTCAAAACCTAATACTTCGAAATTCATAGCTTAAAACCATAACTTCTAAAACTTGAATGGTTTGGATATTCAACAGTATATAGAATAAAATAGTTTGAATTTAAAATTTCTTTATAAAATAATTTCTGTGACTTTACAATTTTTATTCATTTAAAATTTTACGTCTAAACCCCATAATTTTAGATTCACTTTTAGTTTCAGAAAACACTTCGATTTCAATATATTCAAACTTTGAGTATTTAACAATTTCAAAACTAAGGTTGGAAATTCTATTCAATAATTTATTGTCCTATTATTTAGTTTTTGAAATATTCACAAAATAAATCCATGAAATAAAACTCAAATTTCTAACAATTAAATATTCCTTCAATTTATTTGTAGTAGAAATATTCATTTAATTTATCTTGAATAAAAATCCAGTTATAAATATCATACCTTTAAAATTTCCAAGTTTAATAAATTTACACCAACTTGTGGAGTTAAATTTTTAAATAAGCTCAATTCCAAATAAATTTCCAATTTACTTTCCAATCTTAATTAATTTGAATCATTTAAAATTCTATATATATACAATATCTTAAACCTATACTTAATAATATAATATAAATTATCAAATTCCATTATTCAACTTATTTATTTTCATTTAACAAATTCATACATAGCTTAAATTCAAAAATTGAACTATATATGTATATATAAAATAGGATTTTATATATGATCAAAAATTAATATTTATTAAACCGTATCATATCCAAACCATAGAAATCATTTTAAAATATTTATATATATAGGCCGACGGTGTCTGTATAAAATTTTCTATCCTATGGTCAAGTGTTACGGATATTTATCATTTTAATCCTTAATTTAAAATAAAAATTACGGTTATATATCATTTCAAACCGCAATCCCGAATGAAATGAAATGCATAACAGCTTGCAGTTAATATACATAAACATCCATTCATCCATTGAAATCATACATTCATTTACCACATCATCATCCAAATTCAAACAATACATCCATGTATAACAGGTGATAAATAACTGGTACCAACTATCAGTTTATATTCAAAATAAATTTATAACTATTTCACTGGCAGTTTATATGCAATAAGTAAATATAAATTTAACTGACAGTTAATGTGCAATAAATAAATAAATAACAATTTAATTAAATAAATGCAATTAACTGAGATGATGTAACGAACGCGATTTTTCGTTGCCGAAAACCGACATCAATACGTCCACTGTATCAACTGCCGAGCAATCGAAAGCCGAAAAACCGTACCATTAGGGTTTTAGAAAAAAGAAAAAGTAGAAGAAGATAGAAAAAGATAGAACAGAACAGAAGAAATAACAGAACAACATCAGAATCTCACAATTCGCAGCGGAACAACATATAATAAATAAATAAATAATCTTTAAACAAAGAACTATATCAGTTATTACATTACATCATATTACATTACATCAAATCATCAGAGTGTACAACAACAACAACAACAACGGCGGAAAAGAAATACTATATAACTCGGCGCCATGGGAAGGACTTCTTTGTAAGTGCCTTCGGTTCTGTTCGATCCCGGAACAGACTTGTATGGATTGTATGTCTGACATTACAAATTGAGATATAAAGCTGATTTCTTTCAAATATATCGCTTATTCAAAAATAAGTGTGGCATTCAAATTCAAGCAATTCACAACAAATACCTATTTAAAGGTGAATATTGATAGTCGGATTATTTAACTATCAATAGGCATGCTCAACATCACCAAATCCAAATAATTTCCCAAATTATTTACTTTCCAAATATCTTTACTAGATATATAATTTTCCACACTTCAACCATTTGAAAACAAATTTTCAAATCACTTTTCCTTACGCGGAATTTCTTTCATTTCAACATGGTTCATTTAAACCAATTTAATAAATCCTTACCGATTTATTTTATATATTTACGTTCCAAATTCGTAAATTTATTCCCACACTTTAAAAATAAATCAACGTTTATTTTTAAATAATTTCCCCTTTCTTTTATAAATTACTTAGTGAATTTATAATCCCAAAATATTTATGATATACGATTTTCAGTCGATTTCAAATATTCACTTTCAATTTATCTTTACAAGGATAAATTCTAAAACGTTCATTTCTCATTGGAAAAATATTTCCATACTTATTTAGTAATAAGTACATCACAAATCCATTTATTTTCAATACTTAGAAAATATTCAATATTCTTAAATCGAAAATTAAGTATATATTTCATTCTTTAAGAAATCATTCTCTTAAACACATTTGTTTGGGCCAAAACGAATGTTACGTAAAACATCGTTACGACGACCCAAAATCACTAGTACAAGGATTCAAAGTTTAAACAGATATATAAATCCCAATACTATACAAACCATTTCCTTTCGGAAACCATTTACTATAACAACAGTGTTATAGTCCACCATTTCCTTCTATTTCTCGAAAACGTCTATTTCAACAATGAATGTTGAAATCTATGTATTCGATACTTAATGCATTTTAAAATGTCTTTAAAATCATTAACTTCATTTCATAATGTTCCTTCCCCAAAAACATATCCATTTCATTTAATAATATATCCACTGTCCAAAATCGTGAATATAATTCCTTTCATATATTCCTATATCCAACTTATCAAATTCAATTTATTCGGATTTATAAACAACGTTTATAAACTTCATTTATATTTTTATAAACTTCCATTTACAAAAATCCTTTTTATATCTCATTTTAAATGCCAAAATCCGATTTATAAGTTGATCACTTATAAATCTTATATTTTACAAAATCTATTTATTTTATATCTTCACGATTTACAAATCTATAATTTTCAATGAAATCCATTTTATTCTTCATTTTAACACTTAATAAACTTGTTTTATAATTCCAATGTCTTTAATTTATAAATATCCATTTTATCAATCTTTTATAAAAATTGTTTGTAATAGTTCAAAAAATTTCAATTTAAACCTTTTTATAAATTACTTAACTATTTATTTCAAAATCACTTTTCACTTACATTTAATAAAAATCATACTTTTATAACATTAAAATTTTGACGTTTATTTATTTTAACAATTCAAAATTTAATAAAACGTATACTTTCAAAAATCACTTTAAAATTTCCTTTTAAAACCAAAATCATTATTTTTAAAACTTCAGAAATGGATCCGATGATGCAGCAACACCAAATAGTCAATCACGACATCCAAATATCATATATCGATATGCTAATCAACAAATATCAAAATATGTTTAAATAAATCAATACAGTTGAGGAATCCAGTTGGATCCCTCCAACTTGTTTCCCTGCATCTAAAAACATTAGCACAATACCAATTTCGCTGCAGTACGAAATTATCGCGGTATATGGGATTTAAAATATTATCCGCTTAATAGACGGCGCAATAGGGTCTCATCCGCTATACAATGCGGGAAATCAACAACTGCAATATATACATATGCCAATATATATATTGCTATTATATATAATACAATTTCACTGTTTATGAAATATTCGCGGTATATGTTTTTAATAAATAACGTCCGCTTACTAACGGCGCATAATGTCTATTTTAACAATCAATAGATAACAATCATCATTCAAACATGCATTTAGGTATTTTAAATATAACTATTTAAAATAAAATCGAAACTGATTCGATTGAGTGAGAAGTTCTCACCTTGATTTCAATTTCGTTTTAGCGATTTATTTCGAATAAAATTAAACGGACGTTTAATTTTACCCGAAATTCTCACTAACTCCAAACGACTCCATTCCAATTCCATAGCGTAGTGCTCGTCCATACGATTCCAACGCAACTGGTTTCGCGCGTTTTCGACCTCGTATGAAAAAGATATGCATTTAACAAGTTTACACGATTTTTATTTATACAAATTACAACATAAATTTATAATTTATTTAACCTATTCAATCACAGCCACAAGATCCATCTCCCTGTATCATGACCGCACGTCCCCCATCCATCTTCACGCACGTTCATCAACAGGAACAGCCGAACCCATCAATCACCCACTAGGGTTCCAAATAACAGCCACCACACTCCACTTCATGACGATCAGAGAATACCACAACGTAGCCCACACACAACACCACCAACGCCCAGAGTAGCATCGAGCTCGGCCCTCTATTTGCGTGGGAATTCGTGCCCAAAACGCACACGAACGCGGCCATATATCTCATCATCCGTAGCACCATTCGCGATCTCCACCGTTGAATACGTAGAGCTCGAGACGCTCTACAAGTTTCATGTTGAACGTTTCTTGAATTATTTGGTGGATTGGAAGATAATTGGAGGAGAAGATGGGTGATTTTCGGCCATAGGTGAAAGGGGGTGGCGGCCCCTGAAGAATTAGGGTTAGGTTAAATAAATTTGTGAATAAAGGCCCTATTTATAGAAGTTTGAACGACACTATACATTCCGGAATTTCCAAACTCCGATTTACGCGCGGTTTCAGCGTTTCTAGGGTTTACCCCGCGTTCCGGATACAATGGAATAGGTTTCGAAAGCTAATTCGGTCATCTGTGCGAGTTATGGCCATAAACGTTCAATTTAAATTAAACCGATTTAAACGATTTTCTAGGCGTTTTAGCTTGCACCGGATAAACGGTAAATCCAATTGACACGAAATTTGAAACTATACAATAACATCACATTACGGATCCGATGAAACTGGTTTCGTCGAAATCCGAGACTATTTGAAAAATGGCTATTTTAACTCGCCAAATTAATATTAAAAACAATTTCGATGCGTTTCGAGCTGCCACGATCAAACGATAACTCCGATTGCTACGAAAATTGAAATCCGATAATAACAAATTATTACGGATCAAATGGAACTAGTTTCATCCAATTCTGAGACTGTTCAAAAATTGGCTAATTTCACTAGTCAATTAAATATTAAAATATTCAATTTTCACAGATTAACTCCAAATTCAATTTTAAAAGTTCTATAATATCGTTCTGACTCCAACATGATAAAATAAAATTTTACAAATCATTTTCAATCATATTTAACCCAATTTTCAATTATTTATGTATTTTCACATATTTAATTATCGATTTAATTGTCCAATTAAATCCAATTATTCGAATTTAAATTTACTCGACTCATAAATTTCACTTATTAATATTTAAAATTAATTAAATATCCAAATTTTAATTAATAAAAATTCTGGGTCATTACAGATGATGATTTAAAAATATGCCAAACAAACATAAATAAATTTCAAATCACATCATATATTAATTTAACAAACATAAGAAATTTTATAAGTTGTGAGTGGGTTAAAACACTCACCTTTTGAATTTAAATTCAATTTAAACCCCAAAATTTGACAGTCTCTAAATCTTTCCAAACCAGCGCCAAAATGACCGGAATTTTATTACGATCTTAACAAAAGAAACCGCACGTAAAACGGGTATCGTAGGAGAGAGTTATGCATTAAAACGATGGAAAAAAAATTCAATTTAAACATAAAAAAGCAAAACTCACCCAACACAAATTTTCCATGTCCCTTGTCTCCTTCACGCGAGCTTCAGGAGGAAAATGCATGAAAAAAACCCAACGACCCGTCCCTTAAACTCTCAGCCGCCATCAACCTGAACGCGCCGAGCCAAGAAATTTCACGACCACCGATCACCAACGTCGACTCCCCACGCCTTGCGCCGAAACACCCAGCGATCGACACCTCTAACCGCCGCAGCCGCCGTGAAAACCGAACCTTAATCCACAAATCGACGCCGATCTAACCGTCAAATCGACAAACCAAATATATAGATGAGATCCCCTCGGCTTCCAGAAAGGTTTCGCCGATCCGATGACATTGATTTCGACGATGATGAATGGCCGAAACTTCTCTGATTTTTACTGGTCAAACGACAAACTGAATCAAAAAATGAACAATACCAGTGAACTACTCTAGTCGTGTGCTTCAACATATATTTTTTTGGAATTTTTCTAAGGACTTTAAATTTTAGGCTTTGGATTTGATTTTGAATTTTGAAATTGGATCTAGGGTTTGCATTCATTGAGGAAGAGAAGGAGCTGATGAAATTTTACGTGCAAACAAATGAGCATAGTCGGAGGCTAGGGTTTAGTAAGGTATTTATAGATAAAGTTGAAAAATAGATGGATCGGGTTGATAGATATACGTGTTACTGCTAACGTGGCCAAAAAAAGCCCGTTCTGACCCCGGAACGAAACTGGTTAAATTCATATATCAAAATAAGTGTTTTAAAATATTTTAAACCCAATGGAAAAGGTTTCACGTCCAAATTCCATCGTATGCAGAAGTTATGCTGAAATCAATATTTCCAAATTGATTTCAATTGATTTCAATTTATCGATTTCAGGGCGTTTCGAGTCCGTACGATCAAACGACAAGTCCGATCGCTACGAAACTTGAAATCCTACAATGATTTACTGTTACGGATTCGATGAAACTTTTTTTGTCGAAATCCGAGTCCGTGGCCAAAATGGCTATTTTCACACTTTTTAAATAAATTAATAATTAATTAAATAAAACCCATTCTTAATTTCAATTCTAAAATTTACAGTTTATATCACTTTATATCGCTCAGTCATTTACAATGATTTAAACAAATTTTTAAATGTCAAATTAGAGAAAATAAATTTATCAATTCCAATATTAACCTCAGCTTCATTAAATTCCAAATTTATAAATTTAATCTCCCATAATTCTATTATATTCACTTTCATTCTATTTTTCAATTCACTATCATTAAACGGATAAAATGTTGGATTTACAACTATTACCATAATATTCTTGCATTCCATTTAACTTTCTACTAACGTAATATTTAGATGTTTGATTTCATTTAATTACAATAAAACCTATTTATTATACACTAATTTCCAATATATTGACACACTTATATTTGCATTCTTTTCATTCAATATCTAATGTCATTTTATAAGTAAAATTAACATTAGATTCATACTCATTACATAAATAACTTAAATTTCATCTATATAAATATTTACGTATTTTTAAAAAAAAAATATTAAATCCATTTAATTGCAATAAGTCATATTATCGTAATTTAAATTCAAATAAATAATCAAATGTTGATTCCCATTCTTTTTATCCAACAAACGTTATCCTATAAGCATACTTAACATTTGTTTACATTTCATTACATTGATACTTCTATATACATCTTAGATTTGTATCAGCGGTTATATTTAAAAATGTGAATCTTGTCAATTACGCGTATTAATTAAGGTTTTAAACTCAATTAACAAAAATTTCCTAAATCCAATCCCTTTTTACCAAATTTGACAATCCCCAACCATTTGTACTACATTCCATATTAATGTAATATTTATTAGATTTTATTTCAAATTAACGTACATCTTAACTTCCCTTAATTGAGATCTGATTCCCAAATTTTTATTTATCATACTAAATGAAATAAACAACATATAGATTGTTACCTATTTTCTTTACTTGCCTTTATAGGTTTATCACTTAACAATTACCGTTTAAAATTTCATATATACACAAATTTAAAATTTCGTGGTCACATTCAATCAATTATGTATTACTTTCCAGCAAAAAAAATATGATTACTTAAAGAACGTTGACTTTTATTCAATTATCATTTATTCCAATATTTTCTAACTTTACATTGACATATTAAATAAATTCCCTTTAAATGAATTTATGTCCAGGTATAATACTTACCCCATCTCATTTAATGAAATTTATTCAAATTGCTAGTAAATAGGTTTTAAGTCACCATTTATATATTTTATTTTAGCGTTCATTTCAATATTAGTTTATAAAGTTTTCATTTCTACTAAATTTAATTACAAAAACTCATTAATTCACCCAAATTAAATCAACAAAATTTACGGGTCGTTACACTCTCCCCCACTCAAAACTTTTCATCCCCGTAAAGGAAAAAGAAGGGAGAAGGAAGAATTTAAATAAACAATACATCTTATTCAAAATATTAACTTATAAACAATAATTTACAAAATTTATTAATATAAATAAAATATACCCATTTTATAATCATTATATCTTTTTATACTTAAATAAATAAAGTTTGGAAAAACATTTTCAAAATAATTTCTAAGTCCCAAAATTTAGGAAAATTTTGGCTGAGAAAATATAATGTCAAATATAATAATTATATTACATATATTATCCAAAATATTATATCCCAACACGGGAAAATATATAAAAAAGCACTATAAACCATAATTTGAAACGTACCTATTTTTCGGGCAATTTACGCTTAATTTATGAAACCAAAAGCAGTAGCAATTGCTTACATAACCTGCGTTTCACTTATAAAATCCAAAGGGTTAACAATTTATATAAAGTGAAATATTTAAGTGGTTTCAATCACTAACAACAAATCAATACACAACAATCAATTTCAACAAACAGCATACACAACAAATACAAATCAACTATTCAATCAAACAAACAAATGGTTGTTCGGGTTCAAAACTTTTAAATTGTATGGAATGAAGAATAAACTACTAGCGTATCATTTACTCAACAGTCTTAGATAAAACTAAATAGATTATTCATTCACCCAAATCCAATTTTAAAGTATCCTTGCCCAAACAACCATCAACTAAACAACAACAAATCCAAACAACAATCAACTTAACTTATTATTAATTTCATTTCATACCTTTGTTGTTTGATTTTCTTATATGCTCATTTATTCATACCACATAAATTTTCCTTTTATAATTTACATTTATTTCTAAAACTTTAAATTTCATTTACTCATTCAATGTTTGTTTCATTTATTCACTTATTAATAACAATTATTCATTTCCATTAACTCAGGTCATGCCAGTTCCTTTTATTTCATTATAATTATTCATTTATTACATGCCCTCATTTATTTACTTAAGTTTATAACCATTTATTTATTACAGTATTCATTTTCCTACTATTTTTATTTATAAATAGCTTCAACTGTTTACTTAAGTTCAATTTAAACTTAAGTTTATAACTCTATACCTCCAACTCTAATAAATAAAAGCAATTTACTGAACACTTTCATTACATACTTTTACTGTACAATTTCCATTACATTTCTTATTAAACATTTCAACTTTTAATATTTGGTAAGTTATATATATGCTTTTAAAGAATGTAATTGAAAGTTATACAAGTTTTCTCATTTCTTTTAATTGATTCATTGTTCAATAAATTTTTACCTTTTATTAAATGTTCAATAATTATATCCTTTATTTCATAGGTTCCAATTTCAAATTTCATTTAATACTATTTATAACCTAGCATTAAATCTCTTATTTCCTTTAGAGGCTTCAATTTATTAATTACCTTCGTTCCAATTCACTACAGTAATTGAAACTATTTATTAATGGAAACTTAAGAATTAAATACCGGGTTGTATTTCAAATAATTTAAAAATAATAGATAAATATATGCTTAAACCTATAAATCCAATTATATTTAAACAAATTAAAAATTCACTTTTTTTTATCAAAATAAATATGTAGTAAAACTACCACAGTGGCCTTCCCCTTCGAAACTCGAAATTGAATGCCGATGATCCGGCCGCCATCACCGAAATTATTTTCCAGCGACCGAGGGGGAAGTACAAACTTATTTCTTCCAAACCTTCTTAAACAATTCTTTTAAATATTTATATCAAAATACTTCTAATAATATTATTACTATATTTTCAAAATCACTCAAAAGAAATATTCAAAACCCTGGAATTTCTGTTCTAAATTCCCAATTCCCTTTTTACTTTATTTTCAATTTTACTTCGACTATTAATTATAAAGTTGTTACCTAACAACCCATATATTACAACCATATATATATATTATTTAAAAATTTATTATATATATATATATATAGAAAATATAATAGGCAAAATTATTTCATTTGCCTACAATAAAACAAATATTTTGTCGGTATGTTCTATTAAGTGTTTAGAAATCCCTATTGATGCCACAGCGTCCCATGCATCAACCAGAATTTTTAAATACAAAACGGAACAGATTAACACAATATTAAAACCTTTTTATAACACTAATAAGTACGCTCTCTCATATATACCCTCAGCGACTCCCACAGGGTATTATTACCCTATTAATAAAGAGTCAGACGCCACAAAGCTAAGGTTTATCGCTAAACCAAAGCTCTGATACCAGATTGTAACATCCCGCCTTTCCGCACACTTTAAATCGACAAACGTGCCAATTCAAACCATACGGAAGGGCGGATTATTATAGGGTAAATAAGAAAAAAACAGAGAAGAAAAAAAACAAAACAGGATCCCACAGCGGAAGGATAAAATATTATAATCAAATATACAGTTTATAAAGCTGTTTACAAAACATTTGATTATATTTATATAATACATATCAGAGTTACACATACCAATAATAATGCAGCAGAACAGTATGAGTGTAGTGCAATAATATAAATAATAATAATACAAATCTTCGTCTTCGTCCTCCAGAGCTAAATCTTCAAATCCTGAAAAGCTCGGACTGACCCGAGTGAATTGAAAAAAAAAACACTCGAGTTAGAACTCAAAGATCTTATGTAAGTAAAATCAACAGGAATAAATATGAGTGCAGTAACTTAGATGCTCGGGATTTACATCTCCTAAGGATCCATTAAACTATTTACTATGTAATATATTTCGCTATTATAATAGTGTCTAATGGTAAAATAAACATACTTTTAAATAGCATTGAAGCTTTACATTTTCCACCTTAACACGTAATAGTCCCAGTAGTCCATCCAATATCATAGTCCCTCCTGATCGAGAAGCCACCAGAAGATACCACACGGGCTACGGGAGAAATCCAAACTCGTACAAGGCTCGGTATGGTAGGTGACACGACACAACTGGGAAATGCCAGGGTAGATATACCAATTACGCTTCTGGGTCGGTGGTAACGCATAGCGCGCAGCTACCGTCCACCTCGAACAAACCCCCCAAATCAAAGAAATCAAAAGTGAAGGTGGCCACCGAATCCATCGAAAGTCAGAGTATAGTATCGAAGTGAAGTGTCCGATCAGAGGTGCTACCTCATTAACCCGTCGATCGCTCCTGTTTTAGCCACTTTATGCCAACTCACTGGAGTTGGGTCCACGTATTTACCTTACGGGAAACGCCGCCACCAACCTACTTCATTCTGGAATCTCCACCGCGTACACGGTTGTTAAAGTGGTTTTCGGAGTTGGCAGAGAGTATGACAACTTCCGATCCCGGTCTCTTCAACAACTAAACGTTACTATAACACCGCGGTTTTTTTAAATAGTTTAAACTTTAAAACGAGAAAATAATTATCCATTTCAAAACCCATAAATATGACATCATTTCCATTTCCAAAACAACTCATTTTGATATTATTTTTATAAAACCCAAATCAGTAATATAATTTTTATTTCAAATATATTCCTTTTCCAAAATCATACTGCTTTAAAATTTATAATATCTGGAAACCAAACAATTGAATTATAACTTTCAAAACCTAATACTTAGAAATTCATGGCATAAAACCATAACTTCTAAAACTTGAATGGTTAGGATATTCAACAGTATATAGAATAAAATAGTTTGAATTTAAAATTTCTTTATAAAGTAATTTCCGCTACTTCACAATTTTTATTCATTTAAAATTTTAGGTCTAAACCGTATAAATTTAGATTCACTTTTAGTTTCAATAAAACATTTCGATTTCAATATATTCAAACTTTGAGTATTTAACAATTTCAAAACTAATGTTGGAAATTCTATTCAACAATTTATTGTCCTATTATTTAGTTTTTGAAATATTCACAAAATAAATCCATGAAATAAAACACAAATTTCTAACAATTAAATATTCCTTTAATTTATTTGTACTAGAAATATTCATTTAATTTATCTTGAATAAAAATCCAGTTATAAATATCATACCTTTAAAATTTCCAAGTTTAATAAATTTACACCAACTTGTGGAGTTAAATTTTTGAATAAGCTCAATTCCAAATAAATTTCCAATTTATTTTCCAATCTTAATTGATTTGAACCATTAAAAATTCTATATATATACAATATCTTAAACCTATACTTAATCATATAATATAAATTATCAAATTCCATTATTCAACTTATTTATTTTCATTTAACAAATTCATACATAGCTTAAATTCAAAAATTTAACTATATGTGTATATATAAAATAGGATTTTATATAAGATCAAAAATTAATATTTATTAAACCGTATCCTATCCAAACCACAGAAATCATTTTCAAAATATTTATATATATATAGACCGATGGTGTCTGTATAAAATTTTCTATCCTATGGTCAAGTGATACGGATATTTATCATTTCAATCCATAATTTAAAATAAAAATTACGGTTATATATCATTTCAAGCCGCAATCCCGAATGAAATGAAATGCATAACAGCTTGCAGTTAATATACATAAACATCCATTCTTCCATCCAAATCATACATTCATTTATCACATCATCATCCAAATTCAAACAATACATCCATATATAACAGGTGATAAATAACTGGTGCCAACTATCAGTTTATATTCAAAATAAATTTATAACTGTTTGACTGGCACTTTATATGCAATAAATAAATATAAATTTAACTGACAATTAATATGCAATAAATAAATAAATAACAATTTAATTAAATAAATGCAATTAACTGAGATGATGATTTAAAAATATGCCAAAACAAAAATAAATAAATTTCAAATCACATCATATATTAATTTAACAAACATAAGAAATTTTAGAAGTTGTGAGTGGGTTAAAACACTCACCTTTTGAATTTAAATTGAATTTAAACCCCAAAATTTGACAGTCTCCAAATCTTTCCAAAGCAGCGCCAAAATGTCCAGAATTTTATTACGATCTTGACAAAAGAAACCGCACGTAAAACGGGTATCGTAAGAGAGAGTTATGCATTAAAACGATGGAAAAAAATTCAATTTAAACATAAAAAAGCAAAACTCACCCAACACAAATTTGCCATGTCCCTTGTCTCCTTCACGCGAGCTTCAGGAGGAAAACACACGAAAAAAAACCCAACGACCCGTCCCTTAAACTCTCAACCGCCATCAACCTGAACGCGCCGAGCCAAGAAATTTCACGACCACCGATCACCAATGTCGACTCGCCACGCCTTGCGCCGAAACACCCAGCGATCGACGCCTCTAACCGCCGCAGCGCCGTGAAAACAATTGTAACAACCCGCATATTTATCTAGTTTATATTTAAATATTTTATTTAAAGATTAAATCGTTAATCGGATTTTGGTCCGAAAAGCTACTTTTTGCAAACGGACATATTAGGACTCGAGAACACTTCCATTGAGTTCGAAATGCTGTTTACAACATTTTTATGTATAAACATTGATATGATTGGAGATAGTAGAATTTCACTACCTTTTCACTTGAGACTTTGGGTTGGGCTTTTAGCCTATTAGACCCAACCTTCACCCCTCCTCTTCATAACTTCATTTCTATTTTCCTAAGCCTTCAAGCTTCTTCAAAAATGGTAGAGGGAATGAGAAATTAAAATTCCAAAACTCAAATTCAATTGCAATCCATCTTTCTACTCCAAATTCAAGAAGAAGACATTGGATTCAAGCTTCTTGTGCTTAGATAGAAGAGGGATTGATTCTTGCTTGCTTAAAACTTCATTTTCATTGATATTTGATGCAAAGGTGAGATTTTTATCTCACAATTCTAGCCTATAACTATATTGGACTGTTGGGAATGATTCCCTATCATTTTTTCATGCATATTAGCATTTGGTTTGGATTGGATTGGCGAAAAACTCCAATTTTTAGCGTTTTGGTGAATTTTCTGCACTTAGGTCATTCTGGCCATTTTTGTATGTTCGGTGTTAGGTCGCTCGTGTGTTATCGCGCTAGGTCGTGGGTCGTGGGTCGTGGGTCGTTAGGGCTTAGGTCGTAGGTCGCTCACCACTACATCGTTAGGTCGCGAGATACTGGGTCGTTCCCCTTTTGCCTTACGCCCACTCCCTTAGGTCGCATGGCCTTTAAATCCTTAGGTCGCTTGACCATTTTAACTCGCAACCAATTTGGGTCGTCTTTGGCTTTAGGTCACCGGCCCCTAGGTCGCAACCTCGTTAGGTCGTTCCCCCTACTGCTTATCACGACCATGTGTTAGGTCGTTAACCCCTAACTCGCTCGGCCTTTAAACCATTAGGTCGCGCACATCTTTAGGTCGCGTACCCACTAAGGTCGCTTGACCTTGTTTTCCTCTAGGTCGCATGGCCTTTAGACCGTTAGGTCGCGAGCGTTAGGTCGTTAGACCTTACCTTCCTTAGGTCGCTTGACCGGTTAAACCTTTAGGTCGCTCAACCCTACTACCATTACTAGGTCGTTTGGCCATAGCTCATTAGGTCGCATGGCCTTATAAACCGATAGGTCGCATGACATTATAACCCTATAGGTCATTGGACCTTTGACTCGTAGGTTGTTGGACCTTATCCCGATAGGTCGCTTGACCCCTTGGACCCCTAGGTCGCAACCCTTAGGTCGAACCCCGTAGCGGTGGAATTGCCCCCGCACCCCCACCTTGGGGGGTTGCCACCCCCCGGACCCCCCCTCCATAGGGGATCTTATATGAAAAAACATTCAACAGAACTTGCTGCGCTGATTTCCTTGGATTTTTATCACATCTCCGAATGTGATCTTTGTGATTGATTGTTTCTACAATCGCTTCTGTGATTGGTCACTTTAAAATATAAAGGTTTCAAAACTAGTAGTAAATATCAAAACTCTTTCAATAAAAGGATTTCAACTCTATTTTTAATAACAAAGCTCTTTTCTTAACCCGTTTTCCAATCTATTAGTATATACAAACCTTTACCTCACTCGGATGAGAAATCTAATTAAACGGCTTAGTAAAACAAGTGGTATGAAACACTTGCGTTTGCTTCGTCGGTTAATTCTTGGACTTGTTCGATTGAACCTCTTGTGACAATTTTCTAGTGAAGATTTACAGTTTGTTCGTAAATATTTAAGTTAAGCAAGTGGTTATGGGACATGAAGCTAAACTTTTATATTTACTAGCTTAGTGTAATTGACACTCCTCGTTGATCATGACGATCATTCTTATGATTTAGACTAGCAATTGTGCGATGTCTCTTATTTGCTTGGTTAGACTAGACACCACTTGTGTGATTTCATTCACACATACCTTTTTACCTTCTTGGTTAGTCTAGACACCACTTATGTGATTTCACTCACACATACGTTTTTGTTTGCGAGATTAGACTAGACACCACTTGTGTGATTTCACTCACACATACCTTTTTGATTTTTGGTTAGTCTAGACCTCATCTGTGTGATTTCGACTCACACATATGGGGTAGCTCCCCATGGTCTTCGGACCGTCATGTGATAGGCCTCTTTCCCCTTTTTTGTGATTTCTGGATTTCTTGTGTTGATTTATGGAATTCATGTCATTGACTTGTTATGAGTACAAGTTTAGTGTATGATGCCTTCTTTGGATCTTTGAGAAGATTCTTGTGGTATCGATTTATCTCTTATTGATTGATCTTCTGTTGGTCATCATTTGCATACTTATAGTAGTATGTCAGTATGGATATTTTATGTTATGCCATATCTTTTATTTTATACCATGTCATCTGATATTTATAGCTAGACTGATCCGTTTATTATTTTCTTAAATAATACTCGGGTCAGACCGAGATGTTACAGGTGCTTCTGCTTGACTTCTTCGCGGGATTTGCTACTCTGACTTTTGGCTAACTATTTAGAATAGCAGCTTTTGTTGTATACACTTGAGACATAGACTCATAGTTGTATTCTTTTGTATAGCACGTATTGCTATTCTTTTGTATTATTGTGGATCTCTTTGACTACTACTCTGATGTACACTTTCATGTGTTAGTTATACATCCATATCTTCTTCCGCGTCTGTGATATGGATGCTGTGACTAATTTGTGTTATGCTTATTTCTGAAGATTATTTATAGCCACCGTGTGATAAGCAATTACATGGATGGTCGCTCCTCAACAGCCTTATTCTCCGTGCTAGTTGACAGCACTACTCCGTAGCGTTCTTGTCTAGCGTGGGTATAGAGGTGGGGCGTCACACTAATCCACAAATCGACGCCGATCTAACCGTTAAATCGACAAACCAAATATATAGACGAGATCCCCTCGGCTTCCAGAAAGGGTTCGCCGATCGGACGACTTTGATTTCGACGATGATGAACGGCAGAAACTTCTCTGATTTTTACCGGTCAAACGACAAACTGAATCGAAAAATGAACAATACCAGTGAACTACTCTAGTCGAGAGCTTCAACATATATTTTTTTGGAATTTTTCCGAGGACTTTAAATTTTAGGCTTTGGATTTGATTTTGAATTTTGAAATTGGATCTAGGGTTTGCATCCATTGAGGAAGAGAAGGAGCTGATGAAATTTTACGCACAAACAAATGAGCATAGTCGGAGGCTAGGGTTTAGTAAGGTATTTATAGATAAAGTTGAAAAATAGATGGATCGGGTTGATAGATATACGTGCTACCACTAACGTGGCCCAAAAAATCCCGTTCTGACCCCTGAACGAAACTGGTTAAATCCATATCAAAATAGGTGTTTTAAAATATTTTAAATGCAATGGAAAAGGTTTCACGTCCAAATTCCATCGTATGCAGAAGTTATGCTGAAATCAACATTTCCAAACTGATTTCAACTGATTTCAATTTATCGATTTCAGGGCGTTTCGAGTCCGTACGATCAAACGACAAGTCCGATCGCTACGAAACTTGAAATCCTACAATAATTTACTATTACGTCTTCGATGAAGCTTGTTTTGTCGAAATCCGAGTCCGTGGCCAAAATGGCTATTTTCACACTTTTTAAATAAATTAATAATTAATTAAATAAAACCCATTCTTAATTTCAATTCTAAAATTTACAGTTTATATCACTTTATATCGCTCAGTCATTTACAATGATTTAAACAAATTTTTAAATGTCAAATTAGAGAAAATAAATTTATCAATTCCAATATTAACCTCAGCTTCATTAAATTCCAAATTTATAAATTTAATCTCCCATAATTCTATTATATTCACTTCCATTCTATTTTTCAATTCACTATCATTAAACGGATAAAATGTTGGATTTACAACTATTACCATAATATTCTTGCATTCCATTTAACTTTCTACTAACGTAATATTTAGATGTTTGATTTCATTTAATTACAATAAAACCTATTTATTATACACTAATTTCCAATATATTGACACACTTATATTTACATTCTTTTCATTCAAAATCAACTGTCATTTTATAAGTAAAATTGACATTAGACTCATACTCGTTACATAAATAACATCAATTTCATCTGAATAAATATTTACGTAATTTTTAAAAAAATATTAAATCCATTTAATTGCAATACGTCATATTATCGTAATTGAAATTCAAATAAATAATTAAATGTTGATTCCCATTCTTTTTATCCAACAATCGTTATCCTATAAGCATGCTTAACATTTGCTTACATTTCATTACACTGATACTTCTATATACATCTTAGATTTGTATCAACGATTATATTTAAAAATGTGAATCTTATCAATTACGCGTATTAATTAAGGTTTTAAACTCAATTAAAAAAAAATTCCTAAATCCAATCCCTTTTTACCAAATTTGACAATCCCCCGCCATTTGTACTACATTCCATATTAATGTAATATTTATTAGATTTTATTTCAAATTAACGTACATCTTAACTTCCCTTAATTGAGATCTGATTCTCAAATTTTTATTTATCATATTAAATGAAATAAACAACATATAGATTGTTACCTATTTTCTTTACTTGCCTTTATAGGTTTATTACTTAATAATTACCGTTTAAAATTTCGTATATACACAAATTTAAAATTTCGTAATCACATTCAATCAATTATGTATTACTTTCCAGCAAAAAAATATGATTACTTAGAGAACGTTGACTTTTATTCAGTTATCATTTATTCCAATATTTTCTAACTTTACATTAACATATTAAATAAATTCCCTTTAAATGAATTTATATCCAGGTATAATACTTACCCCATCTCATTTATTGAAATTTATTCAAATTCCTAGTAAATAGGTTTTAAGTCACCATTTATATATTTTATTTTAGCGTTCATTTCAATATTAGTTTATAAAGTTTTCATTTCTACTAAATTTAATTACAAAAACTCATTAATTCACCCAAATTAAATCAATGAAATTTACGGGTCGTTACAGCCACATATTGCTCCGACAAACGTTAGAAAAGAAAAATAAATAAATAAATAAATAAAATAAGTGCATGCGCACCTGTACAAAATGACAGCACAGCCTTTTTGTCCAAAATATTCCACTGCCTGAATACTTGCGTGTCCAGAATTTGGTCAGTGCAGAGCATGTGAGTTGTAGTTGGAGTTGTGTTGTGAAATGGTCGAGAAATTTTGTCAAATCACCTTTTATTTAAATCTCGTTCCAGTTTGATTTATTGAAGTTTTGATATGATCGTATTGAATTTGCGTAAATTGTTTATTTATTTTGCTCAAGATTGGAATTGGGTCGTCGCATCCTTTGAAAATTGATCGTGCCTTCTGTACGCTTTCCGCCGTAGGTATTCGTTATCTTGTATCAAAATTCCAGCTGCGTAAAGGTGAGTATTCTCACCCGACAAACATATTTATAGATCTGTAAATTAATAACAAGTGTAATTGTAGAATGGTTATATTTTATTTTACTTGACCGTGATATAAAATTTTGATGCTAAAAAAAATTATTATTGAATTGACGCATCATAAGTTATATTTTATACTATTATATTTATGCTGTTATACAATTTATTTATTTACTATTTATCACACAGCAAGTTCCCTGTAGAATAGAATCGTTACAGGCTGAAATGATTGGCCTGAACAATATTTATTTATTTATCTATTTAATTAATTATTTAACTTGGGATTACGGGTTTGAAATGATAAAACCCAGATTTTTTTTGTGTAAATTACAGACTGAAATGTTATATTATCCATACCACTTGATCTAGGGTAGAAAATCTTATACAGACCCGTGGTTATATATATATATTCTTCTGGAAAATTTAAGTATTTTAGATTTGTATAATTTATTATTTGATTTGAATTTGATTTAAAGATTTAGTGATTTTATACAAGTTAAATATATATAAATAAATAAATGGTCAAATTGGAATTTGGAATATAAATTTATTTTGGAATTTGATTTTTGATTGAAGTTAAGTAAACAAAATGTAATAAATTTGACAAATTGAATTTAAATGGAAATAAGGTATTATTAAGTTTCTATGAATTAAATGGTGAAAGAAATAAATACTAAAAATGAAATTGAATTATATCCATATTTAGAAATGGAAGTTTGGGTTAAGAATAAAAAGTTAAGTTAAGAAATAAATTTAAAATGTAGTTATATTTTGAAGTAATTAAACTTCATGGTTAAGTTAATTTTGAATACGAAGAATATACTTGTGTATTTGACTTTAATAAGTAAAACCTTACGAAGTTGATATTTATTTGAAAATTTTACCTTATATAAATCATAAATTTTGAGTAATTTATATGACTATTTTAAAAGTGGAAAGATGATTTTATAAGCTAAATTGGTTAAATTTAAGTTTAATTATTTATAAATTTATATTAAAGTTTGGAATTTAATTTACTTAAAATCTGTTATAAGAGATACTACCGCACTTTGTAAGTGCCGTAGTTAATGCAAATAAACTAAAGGCTAGAATTAATTAAGGGCTACTGCGGTACTTGGAAAGTGCTATGATTGCAAAAATTTAAAACTAAACTTGAGTAAATAAAGAGCTACAGTAGCACTTATTAAGTGTTTCGGTGGCTGAAATGAGATTTTTGAATATTTAAATTTGGAAATAAAATAGCTTCACTTTTGAAAGTCAAATGAAGTAATTTGGTTTAAATATAAACGATATTTTGAAATTTTATAATCACGGGTAATAATAACGATTGGTTGGCAAAGAGACCGGGATCGGATATGGGCATACTCTCTGTCGATACCGAAAACCACTTTAAAAACCGTGTACGCGGTGGAGATTCCAGAATGAAGTAGGATGGCGATGACGTTCTATTGAGGTATGTACGTGGACCCGACTCCCGTGAGTTGGCATAAGTTGGCTAAAACAGGAGCGATTCTCAGGCCAAGAAGGTAGCACCTCTTATCGAATGCATTTCTTCGTATGCCATTCTATTACTTTGTGATTGTTCGATGCGCACCTTTGATTTAGGAGTGTTGTTGGAGGTGGGCGGTAGCAGCTGCTATGCGTTTCCACCAGTCCGAATAGTAATTGGTATATCTACGCTGACATTGCCTAGTTGTGTCATGTCAGCTACCCTAGCAAGCCTTGTACGAGTTTGATTTGTGTCGTACCTATGGAGTATCCTCTGGTAGCCTCCCGATCAGGAGGTATTACGGTACTGTATAGACTGTTGGCACTATTACGTGTTAAGGAGAATATTGGGTCACTCCTTAACGCTATTTAAAAGTAAGTTTATTTTACTATAGACACTATTATAATAGCGGAATATTACTACATAGTAAATAGTTTAACCGATCTTTAGAGGATGGGCGGTCCCAAGCATCTTTTAAGTTACTTGCACTATTACAGTTCACTTGAATTAGCTTACACTGTATAAGAAAGTATGTCCTGACTCGAGTGTTTATGTTTTATTTTACGCTCGGGTCAGCCTGAGTATCAGTTCGGACTTCGTTCCTTGAAGCTAGGACTGCTGGAGGCCATCTTTAACAAGCTGCTGCCTAATTTCTGTTTAGTTCTTATCTTAGCTTTTGAAATCAAGACAATTGAATATTGAGATTTTCTGTGGTTGTTTCAAACTATATTTGGTTTTAAAACTATGTAATTTTGTACTTATTTTGAGACTATCTGATAGTGGCTTCATGAACCACTATTTTCTCTACTTCCGCTGCATTTCTTACTCTGTGTCTATGACCTGTGATTATTTATTTACTTTATATTCTAAGATTTACAAAATTTTATTTACAACGCGGTATTTTGAACAATTCAAGTCCGACATGTGCGGATGCGAATGGTTGAAAATACCTGGTCATTGCATTTGGTATCAAAGATTTGACTCTAGGTAAAACTTAGCATGTATGATAAATTTGATTTACAGAATCACTTTCATTCGAGCTTGAATCTCTTTCTTTTGATTCGATTTCGTTTGAATTTTGGAACGTTCCCTGCGGTTCCAAAGTTCATTCGTGTCCCTCACTATTCATCTTCTTTCGATTCTGGAGTATCCCATATTTCCACTTCGGATAATCTTTATAGTGAATTGGCGGTCTCGCCAATATTCTAATAAAGGGGTGCAACTCCTTTACAATTAGTATTGACTCACCAGAGATTTATATTTATCCTCGGTTTAGATGCTAGTATCTTTGGTTATTTCGAACTCTATCTCTTCAAATCAAATGCAGATTTACCCCAAGAAAATTCACATCGATCTTATTCTTTAAGTCACGGTTGACCCAGTTACGTTGCCTGCAATTTATATAAACTTATCCAGTTCCTTATTCTGTTTTTTAATCATCGGATCTTCTGATTCCAACTTATCTTTAAATGAAAATTCTCTTCGATTTGAGTCCATCAAATTTGAATCTCTATCCTTGTTTTGAAAAATTTATTCCTCTATTTGGAAAAAAAATCTAATATTATATATATATGCATAATTTTCAAAATTTTTATAATTAATTTAACTAGTTGTCAAGAGATAATAGTCTTTGATTTTATTTACGGTCTTGTAAACCATGGGTTTTGTCTCACATAAATAAGTGAACTATAAACAATGGTTATAAATTAATTTGGAAACAGAAATGAATTTAAAACAAGAACTTGATAATTCAATTTCCGATGGTTTCAAACCTTGTGTTTAAAGTTTTAAAAAGATATATTATTTAAATTATTTTCGATTTGAAATTTGTTTCCAAAGAATTTTAAAGGTTTGAAAATCAATTCTCTTCTCTTTGTCACTGGGAAATAATTTCGGTGATGGCTGTAGCATCATTGACATTCATTTTCGAGTTTCGAAGTGAAAAGTCCATTCTGTAGTCTGGCTACAGTGTTACCTTGAGAATTTAATTGATTTGAATCTCTAAAATATGACTTGATTTATAATATATAGATATATGATTTAAATTTGATTTGACATATTATGTACATATATTTATTTATCACTAAATGGTTTGAAGGGAATCAAAAATTTAATTCTTAAATTTATCTAGAAGGATAATTTCAATTATAAAAAGAAAATCTGAATAAATTATTTAAACTTGAGATAACTGAATTTGAAAGTTTTATTTGTATAAAACTCAATTGCATTTCAATATAAGTTACCTTGTTTTTCAGAAGTTAACAGTGTAATTGGATAATATACAATATAAAATGATTTTATAAATAAAATTTGAGTGGTTATAATAAATGTTACACACTTAAATTCTAGTTATAAAAAGATTAACAGAGGCAAATAGAATAAAAGGGTAATGGAATAATTTACAATATAAAATGGTGTTAAAGGAACGTAGAATAAATTTAAGCAGTTGTAATGAGTGTAAACATAGTTAACATAGATGATAAAAATATATTGAGAGAAATAAATTTAATTATAATTAGGGATAAAGAAGAAATTAATTTATTGAACACATTTTTGAGTATAACAAATGATTTTCAAACTTATGATTTTAGAAATTTTTATTTAAAGATAATTGGAAGATGAAGTAATGAAATTTGAAATAGTTAAATTTAACTTAAGTGAAATTAAATAGATGAAATCAATTATTAATTTAAAATTGAATTTGTATGGTTTAAATTAATGATTCTATTTTGTGTTTCAATTTAGTTTTCTTTCAGGTTGTTTCTATTTCTCTACCTTCTTCCTTTTCGAGGACGAAAAGTTTTGAGTGGGGGAGAGTGTAACGACCCATAAATTTTTAATAATTAAAATTGTTAAATTGATAAAATTTTGGTAATTTAATATGAAGAAAAATAAACTTTGTAATAAAATAAGGAAGGAATGTTAAAGTGGAAATGCATATTTTATTCATAAGGTAATATAAAAATGAAACTTATCTGAATGAATTTATTAGATGATTCAATCATAATAAATGTACACATTTAACAAATTCAATATAATTAAGAACAACTGTTAATACAAAGGAAAGAAATTAATTAAACCCATCAATTGATTTCTTGCCTTTTTCTACATGGCCTCTTTATTTCTTGGTTTAGCCATACAAACTCTTTTCCTAGCCGTGTATTTCTCATTTGCAAATCATGTACAAGAAGATTTATTTCTCATTTTAAAGCTCCTCATTTTCATTTGCATTTAATAATAAAACATATATATGTTTCTTTCTCCTTAACTTATGCCTTTTTTGTTTCTTAGCATTTACTCTCACTTTGCTTGCCATCCAAACCATCTGTGTATCAACCCAAAAATTTTAATAAATATTTTATTTAATTTATATAATTTTGTTCTTTAAAATATAAATTTTGGTGTGGATTAGAATTCCACACACGAATTAATAGAATTTTTTCCGAAAATGTGAATTTTGTAAATATGGTCATACTTTGACTTTTAAATTGAAAAATTTAAAAGTTTAAAATTTTGAATTTTATCTTTTAATATAAAGTTAAATAAAATTTTAAGAATACTGCTGTTCGTTTCGTTGAAATCTGATTTATAATGTGAAAGTTATGCCTTTTTAACTATTGTGTGTAATTTGTTGTATTTAACAAAATTGTTTACTTTAAATTATATAAATAATATTTTATTTGCTCATGTAATGTTCTAATTTATGTTTTCAGGGGTAAAATAACTTTTTTTGTATATATTTTGTTTTTAAAACATATTTAAAAGTGTAATTGACATTTTCCAGTGTTAGTTGTATTTTGTTTACAATTTCTAATTTCCAACTTCAATTAATTTAAGAAATTCTTTATTTATTTTTATATTTTTCCTAAGAACTTATTTTATTCTCATTCTCACTTTATTTTGTTTCTCAAAGATTTATTTTGAACCATTTTAGGAAGAGTTATAATTTCCCAAAGTTAAGTGGATTGTGTTTGCACTTTTCTTAAGCTAGTTTCAATAAATTAAGCAAATTCTTTAATTCTTATTTTAGTTAAAGTTTAACATTTATTGGAATTTTTAAATCTTTTAAATTCTAACTTCAAAATCTTTTAATTTTACTGAATATATTCGTAACAACATTTTACTCCACTTTTGTTTCTTTTAAAAAATTGGTTACATACCTTTTAAATTAAGTAATTAATATTTTTCTTATATACATCAGTTCTTAGTAAATGGTAAATGAATCAAAAGGATGTAATCAAATCATATTTTATTTGAGTAAAATTTTAAAATCAATAGTGTATAAATAATCTATTTAATTACACCTTTAATTTGTACGTTTATATCCGTTTTGATTAATTTAGTTGGCATATAAATGGTACGTATTTAATGAAATATTCTTTAAACGTATATTTTACTAAATATAGGTAGCGAGTAAATAAGAAAACATGTAAATTTAAATACGTTACTTTTGTTATAAATTTGGGCGTATATTTTGATTAAATTATTGCGTATATAGTACACATTCTTAACTTCTTACCTTAGCTATAAATAAATCAATCAATCAGTAGACGTGCAATTCTAAGTGGGAAAGGAATAAATTCCCTAGCCATTCAATTTCGTTTAAAAGTTTGCCTTAAATTCACATATAAACTTTACACACTTTCCTTTTGCTTAAATTGATTTAGTTGGTATAAAATATTAATTTCCCTACCGTTCAAATTCATTTGTTGCATTATCACTCACGTGCAACTTTCTACACTTGACTCTCTTTTATATATGGAATAAAATCTTTCATTTGCTTCAAACGTTGCAAAAAAATTTAATTTTATTCCTTGCTATTTTCCTTTCGCCTAAAATCACGCAACCCATATGTTAAATACAAGCACTTTCAAATTTCGATTCTTTCTTGCCTAAAAATCTCGCATGCCATGATTTGCGCACTTATCATTTTTCTTGCGTTCTAATCAACGCAAATTTCTTCTTATAAGTACAAAACCACACACCATATTCTCTTACCACATCAGTGCCTTCATCCTTTCGTGCGTGAGCTTCTGCTACATCAGGTATGGTCGCCAGTTTATCTTCTTCTTCCTATTTTATTTTCTTCTTTCTTCTGTATTCCTGTTTCCTTTTTCTGGCCACGAGTACTCCACTGTTTCACGCAAATGCTCGACCATTAATCACCTTGCATGACTCATACACTTCACCCCATCCACTCCAACATGTAGCTCGTCCTGACCTTGCCTCGCCTCCAGTCAGTGATGGCCGAGCCATGTAAGTGGCCGTGTCACTTAATTAAAAAAAAGTATTTTTGTTCGTGCACCACCTTTGCCATTGTTCGTGCACCACCTTTGCCACATATTGCTCTGACAAACGTTAGAAATGAAAAAAAAAAATAAGTGCCGAGCATGGGAGGTGTAGTTGGAGTTGTGTGGTGAAGTGGTCGAGAAATTTTGTTAAATCATCCTTTTATTTAAATCTCGTTCCAGTTTGATTTATTGAAGTTTTGATATGATCGTATTGAATTCGTGTAAACTGCTTATTTATTTTGTTCAAGATCGGAATTGGGTTGTCGCCCTCTGAAAATTGATCGTGCCTTCTGTACGCTTTCTGTGTAGATATTCGTTATTTTGTATCAAAACTTCAGCAGCGTAAAGGTGAGTATTCTCACCCGACAAACATATTTATAGATCTGTAAATTAATAACAAGTGTAATTGTAGAATGGTTATACTTTATTTTACTTGACCGTAATATAAAATTTGTAAGCTAAAAAAGACCCTGTTATTGAATTGACACATCATTAATTATGTTTTATACTGTTATATTTATGCTGTTATACTATTTATTTATTTACTGTTTATCACACTGCAAGTTTCCTGTAGATTAGAATCGTTACGAGCTGAAATGATAAGGCTGAACAATATTTATTTATTTATTTAACTTGGGATTACGGGTTTGAAATGATAAAACCCGGATTTTTTTTGTGTAAATTACGGATTGAAATGATATATCATCCGTACCACTTGACCTAGGGTAGAAAATATTATACATATCCGTGGTTATATATATACATTTCTAGAAAATTTAAGTATTTTAGATTTGTATAATTTATTATTTGATTTGAATTTGATTTAAAAAGATTTAGTGATTTTGTACAAGTTAAATATATATAAATAAATAAATGGTTAAGTTGGAATTTGGAATATAAATTTATTTTGGAATTTAATTTTTGATTCAAGTTAAGTAAACAAAATATAATAAATTTGACAAATTGAATTTAAATGGAAATAAGGTATTATTATGTTTCTATGAATTAAATGGTGAAAGAAATAAATACTAAAAATGAAATTGAATTATATCTAAATTTAGAAATGGAAGTTGGGGTTAAGAATAAAAAGGTAAGTTAAGAAATAAATTTAAAATTTAGTTATATTTCGAAGTAATTAAACTTGATGGTTAAGTTAATTTCGAATACAAAGAATAAACTTGTGTATTTGACTTTAATAAGTAAAACCTTAAGAAGTTGATATTTATTTGAAAATTTTACCTTATATAAATAATAAATTTTGAGTAATTTATGTGACTTTTTTTGATGTGGAAATATGATTTTATAAGTTAAATTGGTTAAATTTAAGTTTAATTATTTATAAATTTATATTAAAATCTGGAATTTAATTTACTTAAAATCTGTTGTAAGAGATACTACCGCACTTTGTAAGTGTCGTAGTTGATGCAAATAAACTAAAGGATAGAATTCATTAAGAGCTAATGCGGTACTTGGTAAGTGCTGTGATTACAAAAATTTATAACTAAACCTGAGTAAATAAAAAGCTACAGTAGCACTTGTTAAGTGTTGCGGTGGCTGAAATGAGATTTTTGAATATTTAAATTTGGAAATAAAATAGCTTCACTTTTGAAAGTCAAATGAAGTAATTTGGTTTAAATATAAATGATATTTTGAAATTTTATAACCACGAGTAATAATAACGATTGGTTGGCAAAGAGACCGGGATCGGATATGGGCATACTCTCTGTCGATACCGAAAACCACTTTAACAACGGTGTACGTGGTGGAGATTCAAGAATGAAGTAGGATGGTGGTGACGTTCTATTGAGGTATGTACGTGGACCCGACTCCCGTGAGTTGGCATAAGTTGGCTAAAACAGGAGCGATTCTCAGGCCAAGGAGGTAGCACCTCTTATTGAACGCATTTCTTCATATGCCATTCTATTACTTTGTGATTGTTCGGTGCGCACCTTTGATTTGGGAGTGTTGTTGGAGGTGGGCGGTAGTAGCTGCTACGCGTTTCCACCAGTATGAATAGTAATTGGTATATCTACGCTGGCATTGCCTAGTTGTGCCGTGTCACCTACCCTAGCAAGCCTTGTACGAGTTTGATTTGTGTCGTACCTATGGAGTATCCTCTGGTAGCCTCCAGATCAAGAGGTATTACGGTACTGTATAGACTATTGGCACTATTACGTATTAAGTGGAATATTGGGTCACTCCTTAACGCTATTTAAAAGTAAGTTTATTTGACTATAGACACTATCATTATAGCGAAATATTACTACATAGTAAATAGTTTAACGGATCCTTAGAGGATGGGTAGTCCCAAGCATCCTTTAAGTTACTTGCACTCTATTACAGCTCACTTGAATTAGCTTACACTGTATAAGTATGTATGTCCTGACTCGAGTGTTTATGTTTTATTTTACGCTCGGGCCAGCCTGGGTATCAGTTCGGACTTCGTTCCTTGGAGCTAGGACTGCTGGAGACCATCTTTAACAAGCTGCTGCCTAATTTATGTTCAGTTCTTAACTTAGCTTGTGAAATCAAGACAATTGAATATTGAGATTTTCTGTGGTTGTTTCAAACCTTATTTGGTTTTAAACCTATGTAATTGTGTACTTATTTTGAGACTATGTGATCGTGGCTTCATGAAACACTATTTTCTCTACTTCCGCTGCATTCTTACTCTGTGTCCGTGACCTGTGATTATTTATTTACTGTATATTCTAAGATTTGTCAAATTTTATTTACAACGCGGTAATTTGAACAATTCAAGTCTGACATGTGCGGATGCGAATGGTTGAAAATACCGGGTCGTTACAACTATATATAATATACCACATTAAATTAATTCAACCAATTATTTAAATTTAAATTAAAACTCAGATGAGCGAGATTAACTCACCTTTGATTTTTGCAATCCCAATCAATTCTCGACTTGTTTCCCTATGAATTTAGGCCTTGTATAAGCAATTTATGATTTGTTAAAATTTGAAATAATCTAACAATAAATTACTATTTAATAAATTTAATTAACTAATGATTTCATTTTAAGCTAGAAATTTCCATTTTGAAATTATATACACACTTATAAAAATAATCTATACACATCTCATAAATCTAATTTATATAGATTCTTTCAACATTTAAAATTCCTACATCTATCAAATTTTATTTATAAATTTTTTTTTCTTTTTTTATATATAATTAAATCCCAATGGAAAATAAAATGTCCTTCTAACTTATATATCTACTAAATAAAAAAACAGAATGGGTTTACTGAAAAGTATATCTATTTTCTTTCTGTATATATATTCTCTCTTTTTTTAGATCGAAAATGAAAAATAAGCTGCCGGCTAGAAAAATACCTTACCGACCTCACAACAAGTATCACCTCGCGTCGAACTCTCCTGGTAACGAACTCACCTCCTTGCGTGACCACCAAATTGCGACCCCTCCTCCATAGCTCGAGTACGACAGAGCATGAATTTCCCTTATACAACGCGAACCCACCGACCACCATAATCGACATCGAGCCTCAAAGCACGATGCTGCCGCATCTCGCCTTTACTCAAGCTCGTCGTTGCTTGGCCAAATTGTGCTCGAATGACACGACCCCTCCTTGCGACTAAGTCTGCCACGACCTCGCGACAACAACTTGCCGGCCACCACATCGTCTTCGCCGCCCTGTTCGCCTCGAACGCTCGCGAGCCTCACAATCAAACTTGAATGAGAGAGCGCGGCCATTATGAACGAGATGTTTTTGTTTTTATTTTTATTTTTTTAAAGACCGTCGTTCGATACTAGGGATTTTGACTTGGTGAGGGAAGAACAAATAATTTTCGAACCAGGGGAAATCGTTTCTTCGGCCATTGAAGTGGAAGGAGACAAGATGTGAAAGGAGGCAGCGTGATTAGAAAAGGAGGTTGCATGCAACAGGAAGCTACAGCGATATTTGAAAGGACTGAAAAAGGGTTGATGTGAGATAATTTCAACTGCAGTTGACTAGTATAAATATTCAATTTAAATTCAAATTCAAACCGTTCCGATAAATGCAACTTAAAAACTTGACTTCCTATCGAGGTGTGCCACTAGGCGTTTAATACCCCTATTTCGAACGCAATGGAGAAGTTTCCGAGTCCTAATTCGATCGTATGGGAAAGATAACATTTTAGATCGAGTTATTATATTAAATTTCCGATATAGAATCAGCACATTTATATGTCATACGCTCACACAACATCTCCAAACATTACGAAAATTGAAATCCGATAATAATACAAAATTACGGATCCAATGGAACTAGTTTCGTCGAAATCCGAGACTGTGCCTCGGAAGGCTATTTTTAAATTTCAATTTAAACGATAAAATTCCAAACTTAACGAAACACTTCCAATTTCAATTTAAAAGCTTCTATTATCTTCAGAACTATCAATATAAATTTTTCAAGCCTTCAAACTATTTTTAACAGGCTTAAAATTCCAGATTCAACATTTTACCCCACTTTAAATTATTTAATTCAATAATTTAATTATCAAATAAATAGTGATATTTGAATTCAAGTTAAAAATTAACTTTTAAATATTTAAAATCAATTAAATACTCCGATTTCTAATATCCAAAAATTCTGGGTCGTCACATTCCTTCCCCCTTAAAAGAATTTCATCCTCGAAATAACTAGTTAGGAAGAATGGTCCAATACCCGTTTACTTTTCTCCCAAAACCAACAATTCAACATCCTACCAACTATCTTTTTATAGAAGACCAATTATCATTCTTACTATCTTTCCAAACTCTTCCACAGTTTTTAAACAATACTATTTGCTCAATCATTCAAATTTCAATTTTAAAACCAAAATTTTGAATTCTCAAAAATTTTCTAGCTCCCTAAATTTTCAAAAAATTTCGTCAGCGTCTCCTTTGCGTGGCTAGCTCGGTACAACTAAAAAATGCAACTATGGCCTTCCAAATTCCAAAAGAAAATAAAATGCCAAGCGGCTAGATCAAAAACCCAATCAAATTTTGTATGGAAATTTAAACACATACCTTTTCGTCGAGCAATTCAAATTTATCTTCTGGAATCAAAACAAATTTTCCTTTTCCTTTTTAATACCTGTATATCCTACATAGCAATAATATCCAATCATAACATACAAAAACATTATATACACTTCTTTACAAAATTTTAATATTTATTCATCCAAGCCCGTACGATGTACCTATATCATTCGTATGCGATATCAAATCCGTTCGCCCACTTGATCACACAATTTCACTTCCGAATTAGCATCGTCCACCCGACTTTCTAGTGCGGACTCAGATCTGGTTTCTTGATCAGAAACCGTCATTATCCTTGCATGGTCATAACTACGATAGAGAATTTCCAGAATCAATCAAAATCCATATCCAGGGTTCGCCGTCGAAAATCGAGTGAAAAATCCTAACTCGGATCGATATAACTATCTCGAAATTATGTGCTCGAATCTGCATCAAATTGCTATGCAAATAAAATAATATACGTACATCCTACGTATTTGTTTCAATTGATTATTAACTATATCAATTGTCTTTTATTCACATTCATTTGTTTTTTAAGTTCAATATAAGTATTTTATACACTTCTTATTTATTTTCACTTCACCACTTTAGTTTACATCTACTTCTATTCAAATTGGTTCTCCCATTTTCATATGAATTCAATTTATCTTCAACTCTGAATATTGAATTTTATCTTCCATTTAGAACTGATTCATGTCATTATTTTAAATTAGTTTCATTCACTAATTTATTTCAATTTTCAATCTGAAATCGTTTTTTGTCGTTTTCAAAAATTCTAACTTCCAAAAATTTTGAAATTTTTTGGCAGAGTCTCCTTTGTACGGAGGAGCTTTTGCAATTTCACAAGAGATATAAATATATATACATCGACCCACACGGTCGGAAAAACAAAAACAGTTCATATTTCCTATTTTATATTGCGTAGGCGTACCTCTATTTAGCATTTTGTGCAATCAAATCCAGCCAAACGACTTCCCGATACCTGTACTTACTCAATTCAAACATATAAGTACTAAATATATGCAATTTATTAACATTTCACTTACTTTCAATAGCTAACACATAAATTTCACATATAAGGTTCTGACTCTTATTACAACTGCTTACAACAAATTCTCAAACCATTTCATTCAGTTTAAGTGATTTACAACTTACTCGTTTATATTTAATTCATTCTAAGCAAAACAAACTCATATTCATTCCAATAGATTTCAAAATCATCCTATTTCACTTAGATTAACTCATATAATTTTATCTAATCCCGTTTACATCGAATGACATATTTTCTTATGTAATTTGACAATATTAATGTGAATAAATAATTGCTTAAGCTTTATAACCATTTAAATTGAGTCCAACTCAAGTTACACTTGATTCCATCCCATTTTAATTTATTCACAATCTTTTCATTGCATTTTCTTTCATATCTAAAAAGTTTGATTCCAAACCATTTTATTAAACTCGACAACCAATAACTTAAGTTATTTATTTTCTTCAAACTATTCCACCCAATAACTTAAGTTTATTTGATTCAACCAACCTTCATTTAAATCATTGATTTGATTTTCCTTTGATCAAATCCCAACCATTTTACTAATTTATTCGATTAGTTTATTCTTTTATCCATTTTTAAATTTTAATTCACATTAACAATTCATTATTGAATTTTATTAATAATAAGGCCATTCAATTTATGCTTGAATTGGATTTGTTTACAACTCACATTAAATCTATTTTAATCCAATTCAATTTCATTCGACCACACTTCCAATTTATAATCCCATACTTGAATTTTTTATCTTCAAAACCATTTTATTTAATTTTCTTGAGTTCAATCTAATTTATAATTCGAGTTTAGATTTCTATTTCACTTTCCAAAATACCAAAACAATTTTATTTTGGCTTACTATTCTACTTCACCATTTTTTTCTTATAAGTCTCACACTTATATTTTTCATACTTCTACCCATTTTAAGCTTGACTATATTCATATTTCATTTTTTTACTCGAGATTATAAACTTATTTAGCCAAGCATGCATTTTAATTTCATAAACTCATTTTCAAACAATAAATTTTACTTCCAAATATTAATTATTTTTAGTCCAATTGAACTAATTCTGCAGTTTATTTTACACAATTTTAAATCAAACATCGTCCAATATTCAATTTCATTTCATTTGCATAACATATAAATAAATCAGTTACTTACTAATTTTAATCTTAAAACTTTGTTTTATTTAGTCCAACTTGACTAATTTCTCCATTCAAACTTAAGTTCAACATTCAGTTTCAATTCCCTTTTGCTTACACGTTTAAACTCATTACCAAAATGTTCAAAATTCAATTTTGAAAACATATATATCTAAATCAAACTATTCCTTTGCAATTTCAAAATCAAACCAAATTTCACAAACAAACATTAATCCAAAACATCCAGGTAGCAATCCCCCTCTTGGAAACTCAAAAATGAACACCGATGATGTCGCGATCATCATCACAATTATTTTCCAGCGACCGTAAAGAGTTCATTGCTTGTATCTCTTCAAAATCCCTTCAAATATTTTTAAATCCCAAATCTCACCAGATTTCAAATCCAATTCAAAATATCTCCGAAATACTACCACTATTACTTCTCCAAAACTTTTGAAAACCATTTCCAAATTCAAAGGAATTTAAATTTCTAAAAATTTCAAATCCTAAATTCTTTCAGAAACATTTCCAATATTTCTCTGGAATTCTATTTCAAAATTATAGATCACATTTATAATTCACATTTACAAATCCCATTTATATATTAATTTATTCCTTAATCTTTGGTTATAATTCCAATTTCTTGTTCAATCTCATACAACAATGATAATAATTTAATATTATCACTTTCTAACAACCAAGAATCCACACACACACACACACATATATATATATATAACTATAATAATATTCGAAAAATTATTTCCTTTATATACAAAAATAATTTGGGTAAAATTATTTTATTTACCCTATTCTTAAATAGTACTATGTCGGTTTATCTTGTTTAAGAGTTTAGAAACCCCTATCGATGACATGGCGTCCCACACATCGACAAGAATCCATAAACACTCAACCGACAAATCAACACAATATAAAAGAATTTTTATATTCACTAACAAATTCGCGCTCATATTATTAATACACTCAAACTCATTCTAGAGTACTACGGACTCTATTTAATGAGTAATCCCCACCAGAGCCAAGGTTATCACTAACCTTCAGCCCTGATACCAAGTGAAACGACCCGCAGTTCCGTACCCCTTGACTATTCTCCATCAATCAACTCTAGATGTATGGAAATACGAACCATTTGGGTTAAAGAAGAAGAGGTAGAAGAAGAAGAAAATAGAAAACAACATCAGAATCTAACCATCGCAGCGGAATAAAATATAATAGATAATAACAGATCTTTACACAAAAGAAATCTATATCTGTTTTATACATACATCATCAGAATACATCATCAGAGTTCAACAACATCAATAACATACAACTGGACAGTCATATAAACTTGTCCTCAAAACTGAATGCACAACAAAATAATAATCAAGTACGGAAGTATGTATCGCCATC